>CM033404.1:21259526-21859526 GCA_019426215.1 Buddleja alternifolia | reverse complement strand
GCATTGTTGAAACATCAAGGACGCCGCCATGGAGAGGAGACATGGCGAAGAAGACACTGTTAGAGGTGGTTGAGAGTGGTAATGATTGTGAAAGGAGATGGGCTACATCTTTAGGATGGAGATTGAGTGGTTGTGAAAGAAGATAGTGTATAAGTTGTATGGTGGTGGAGAAGGAGTTCTCCAGCGTAAAGGCTGCAGGTAGTGGAGGGGAGGCAGTAATGGTGGATTCCGACAGGGAGGTGGTGATTTGGGATTGAATATGTGAGAGATGAAAGAGGGAATCGAGAGAGGGGGTGAGAGACGAAGAGGAAAGAAGGGTTGTGGATTCAATCGTCGTGGTGGTGGCAGTGAGGGCGCCGGTCAGGGAAGAGACCATGGCAGTAGTTGTGTTTGCTGTGAGGGTGGTTGGGCCATGACTAGGGATACAATATACATACTAACAGTAGGATCGGTCATCTCCTCAATGTTATAATATTCCAGAAAAGAATATTTTCAATTTGATAGCTCATTGTATTTAATAAATCATAAATAAGTAATTTATTCGTATGATGCAACCATATATAAATGAAGAATGATATCCAATCAATGCAAAGAAATGTCCAACAAGAGACCATGTGGACACCCAGTCAGCCTTGGAAAG
Source organism: Buddleja alternifolia (assembly GCA_019426215.1). Classification (NCBI taxonomy): domain Eukaryota; kingdom Viridiplantae; phylum Streptophyta; class Magnoliopsida; order Lamiales; family Scrophulariaceae; genus Buddleja; species Buddleja alternifolia. The sequence continues at coordinate 21,858,886 of CM033404.1, read as the reverse complement.
AAGTTGCACTGAGATATCTATATTCTTTTTTTTTTTTTTACACACATATACATACTATTATTATTTCAAAGTGACCGAGAGTTTACAAAAACTTCCTACTTTAGTACATCTAACATAAGTCTGACATAAGTAACTATACAACACATCTTCCAAAAACGAAGGACAGTCGTGCCAAAAGGCCCATAGATCGGGTGTCCCAGAGGCATGCTTGGCAAGCTTGTCTGCTGAGCTATTAATCTCTCGGTTAGCAAAAACTAGCTTGACTCCCTGAAACTCAGTCAAGCTCTGTGAGCTCTCTCGGATCAACGTGTGGCTGGTAGGAGGGCCCCGGGTCATCCTATTAAAACAATTGTAAAGAAAGTGTGAGTCAGACTTGATAATAAGATATGTGATACAACGCGTATCACTTCATTATGATAAATATTTGAACAAATTTAAGAATGCTAATCGCATAAAGTTGACTAGTGACTATTGCTTTTTTGGGTTAATTACACTAACTACCCCTCTTATTTACTGTAATTACAGTCCATTTCATTTATTTGTGGCTCATAACAAACATCCCCTCTTGTAATAAAATCTTACATTTACCTCCCTCTAACTTACAATCGTTAGTCAAATCTTACATATTTTGCAAGTAACTAATTTAGACTTATTTGTATTGAATTGTGATATTGCTCCTAAAACAAACCGAAACTCGGTATGTTATTTTATTTTTGAAAAGATAATTCGATTGACATAAATCAGATTTGCATTTCATTATCAAGGTGTTGCAAAATTATTTATTTAAGACCAAATTGAAAATTGCAATTACATTCCTTTTTAATATGAAAAATTATCCCTCAAAGGCAAAATAGAAAATTTAAAAAATATTTTTTAATGATGTTAGCAAATTCCGTTAGTTTTTTTTTTTTTTGGAAGGGGGCACTTGTAATGTTTTATTATAAGAGGGGGCTATATGTTATGTATTCGAAATAAGCGGATTGGACTATAATTACACTGAATAATAGGAATAGTTAGTTTAACCCTAATTTATTTTGATTCCTTATCATATCTTTAATCTTGTAATTTAAGTTTGGGTTACAATATGAGTGCCACTTTTCACTTGCAATTGATCAACTTCTACAGTTTGAAAAGTATTTGAAATGTATATTACAACTGAAAACGTCAACCATATTACGAATAGAAAATTATATTTGAATTCTACTTTAGTATATATTTTGAGATATAAAATACAATTATATCAGTACTATCACTTGACTAGTTACTAGATTTTTTTTTATTTTTTTTCAAATAGCCAAGGAAATTAACCTTATAAATAAGTCGAACAGAACAATTGCAAACCTAATTTTTTTTTTTTTTTGAGGAGCAAACGGTATTATATATTACTCAAAAACAGAAAGGTCCGACGACAAAGCCGAAATAGCAAGAGCCGGGATTTCAGGGAAAGCCCCTGAGCACCTAGAACAGCTCTGGCAATGAAATGAGCAACAAAATTTGCTGAACGTCTAATGAAAGAGCAATGAAATAACGAAAACAAAAGCGATAACCGAAGAATGTCATTAATATAATTGCTAATAGGTGATCTATCCATCGAAGCTGACTGAATCTTTGAGATCAATGAATGGCAGTCCCTTCCAATTGAACCTTTAGCCACCCATCCCGAATCACAAGCTTAACCCCTTCCAAAGCCGCCAAAGCTTCAATAACCTCTGGCTCAGCTACAAAGTTGAAGAATTAGCTCGTCCAACCAACACATTAGACGATTAATTTTCATCACTCCAAACTTAATTTCATGACTCCAAACTTAGGCGATTCCCACCGTACATTAGACAAAGAAGCGGGCTGGATAGGTACACAATTCACTGCCTCTTTGAACGAGTCGATAAATCGAAAAACCTAAATTAAGATGTTCAAAAGGAGACTTTTATGCTGAAGGATGTGAACCCTCTCAAATTTGCACCAAAATATCCATACATAAACTTAATTAAAATTGCCCCTTTCGTGAACCCTCTCACTACTTTTATGCTGACTTGTTACTAGCTTTATGTTAATACTTTTAAGTTTTCTCTATTCAACTACGAAAAATTCCCTTTTTAATCAAAAAAATTAAAATGATGAAATTATATATATATTACCTTATACTAATAAGTAGCAATGGACTTATGAACAATGAATTTTGGTCATCGTAACATGTTGCTTAATGTGTACTCGGTTCGTGGGTTTATCACTTTTTTTTTCTTCCCAAAACCTTTAAAACCACGACATTTCATTTAGTTTGTGTTTCATGAGCTACGCCCCGTCTGGCAAATGAAACGTACTGCGGTTCCCCTCGCACGACAACTGCCGGTTTTATGTTTATTCTGTTTGACAAACCTTATAAACGATGACGTTTCGTTCAATCTAGGATAATTTAGCCACGCTCTGACGGGCAAACAGAGGTTTTATAAGTTTCATGGTCTTTCTTTTTCCTAAATCCTCATACACGATGATGTTTCAGCACGTTTGGTTTTCCTTAGCCACGATCCCCCACCACGCTCAAGATTTTGCATTATATCTGGTACGACAATCGGTGATTTTGGGTCCTTCGCTACGAGCCGCTAGTTCATTTTTCTGATTAAAGGACACCGTGTTTGGGTTTCCTGTGAGAATTTCCTTCTCTCCCTGTGAGAGTTTTCTTCTCTCTCACGCATGAGAGCTTTAGGGTTAGGGGTTTAATTTTTAACACTATTTTTCACGAGTTCTTCTACTATAATTATTCATTCGCTTTGATTACACTAGTACAGAAAAGACCTGTTACAGCGCACATTTTACAGCGGTTTTTGGAAAACCGCTGAACGGAGAGACTTATTACAGCGGTTTATAAGTGAACCGTTATAATGGATATTAACCGGGAACCTATTACAGCGGTTCGATAAAAAACCGCTGTAATAGTTCGAACCTATTATAGCGGTTCGATAAAAAACCGCTATTATAGCGCGAACAGAAAAAAAAAAAAAAAAATTTTTTTTTTAAAGCGGTTCGGGAATGAACCGCTATAATCGGTTTAACCAATTATAGCGGTTCATTCCCGAACCGCTATAACTGGTAGACCGGTTTATACCAGTTATAGCGGTTCGGGAATGAACCGCTATAATTGGTAAACCGGTTATAGCGGTTCGTTCCCGAACCGCTATAACACGTAATTAAAAAAAAAAAAATTTCCCTCCCTTTTTTCCCCCCAAAAACCGAGCTCTCCCCTCATTTCTCTCTACTATCTCTCACTCTCTACTCTACTCTCTCTCTCTACTCTACTATCTCCCTCACTCTCTACTCTACTCTCTCTCTCTACTCTACTATCTCTCTCACTCTCCACCACCGCCCCCGCCATCGTCTCCACCACCGCCGCCGCCGCCGCCGCCCCATTTGATTTTTCTCTATCTCTCTACTCGATCTCTCTCCCTATACTCTACTCTCTCTCTCTATACTCTCTCTCTCACTCTCAAGCTACCTAAACCGCCCCCGTCCCGTCGCCACCACCACCCGAAACCGCCGCCGCCCGAGCAGCCGCCGCCGCCGCCGCCGCCGCGCCGCCGCCGCGCCGTGACCCACCACTCTCCTCCTCTCTCTTTATAGGTATATATATATATATGTTTATATATGTTATGTTATATATATATATATATTATGTATATATTAAATTTAGGTTATGTGTTAATTTCTTGTTTGTTATATATTAATGTTATGTTAATTCTGATTTTGTGATGTATATAATGTAGGTTATATGTTAATTTGTTAATTATTGTTATATATATCATGTTATGTTAATTGGGGTTTTATAAATTATATAGTGGATTTTTGTTATTATGTTGTAGTTGATTTTTACTAACTTTGAATGCAAATCTGATTTGTTCTAGGCATCTCATGAGTATGTTCGATATATGTATGTATATCCCTATGTGTCTAGTTTCATATGAATAAAACGGTTCATGAATCGGAGCTTTCCACAATGAGTTATGAATTTTCTCGTGAAGACGCGCACAGCTGTTTTGAAAATTGACAGATTTTTCTCTAACTTTGAATACAAATCTGCTTTTTTCTAGACATTTACTGAGTATGTGAGATATATGTGTGGATAGCCCTATGTGTCTAGTTTCATATGAATAAAACGGTTCATGAATCGGAGCTTTCCACAATGAGTTATGAATTTTCTCGTGAAGACGCGCACAGCTGTTTTGAAAATTGACAGATTTTTCTCTAACTTTGAATACAAATCTGCTTTTTTCTAGACATTTACTGAGTATGTGAGATATATGTGTGGATAGCCCTATGTGTCTAGTTTCATATGAATAAAACGGTTCATGAATCGGAGCTTTCCACAATGAGTTATGAATTTTCTCGTGAAGACGCGCACAGCTGTAATTGACAGATTTTTCTCTAACTTTGAATACAAATCTGCTTTTCTCTAGACATCTACTGAGTATGTAAGATATATGTGTGGATAGCCCTATGTGTCTAGTTTCATATGAAGAAAACGGTTCATGAATCGGAGCTTTCCACAATGAGTTATGAATTTTCTCGTGAAGACGCGCACAGCTGTTTTGAAAATTGACAGATTTTTCTCTAACTTTGAATACAAATCTGCTTTTTTCTAGACATCTACTGAGTATGTGAGATATATGTGTGGATAGCCCTATGTGTCTAGTTTCATAGGAAGAAAACGGTTCATGAATCCGAGCTTTCTACAATTATTTATGAATTTTCTCGTGAAGACGCGCACAGCTTTCTGCACAACCGAGAAGCTCCAAAAACTTTATATCGTGATGCTTTAATTTATTTGTAGTTTTATGTGCTTTTGGATCCAATTGGTGATCAATATTTATAATATGATGCTTTATTTGTAGTTTTTTATGTGATCTATGTGATCCAACTGGTGATCAATATTTGTAGTTGTTCCCCTGGAAATATGATGTTTTATGTGATCCAACTGGTGATCAATATTTTTGTATCGTTTTGTGTTCGTTGTGGGTGAAAGATTAGAGTGTTGGGTTTGTTGTGGTTGAAATTGGTAGTATTTTTTGCGTCGTTTCCCTGTTGAGATTTTAGCGGATCGTAAGATTCGACTTCTGTTGGTTACAACCCACTGAGAAGATTAAGTCGAGAACTTGGTAGAAATATTTGCGTCGTTACTCTGCCGAATTTTTTATAGAATAATGCGAAATAAATTAAAAATAAATTTATTTAATTAATTTAACTATCAACTGATGTTAAAATTATTTAATTTAATTAATTGAGAATTTAGATGGATCGAAGTTGGATTGTAGCGGATCGTATGTCGGAGCAATATGGGAAAGGGGTGAAAGAATTCATCGACTTTGCGGTTGAGCATGCATCGGATCCGACTAGGATTAGTTGTCCATGTTTACGTTGTTGTTTTGGAAAGAGAATTAGTCCACCTGACTTGGAAGATCATTTGGTGTGTAATGGAATTGATAAAAGCTACACACGATGGACAAGACACGGTGAAAGCAGTGCCACCTCAGCTGATTTGGGTGATACATCATATCGATCAGTAGATTTTGACATGGATGATTATGAGCCTGATCGTTTGGAGGAGATGACCAATGTGATCGAGGAGGATTTGCGAAATTGTCCCAAGATGTTCGATAATTTGACAAGTGATTCAAAGAAACCCCTGTATAGTGGTAGTAATTTCACAAGATTGAAAGCAGTCCTAAACCTCTACAAGTTAAAAGCTAACAATGGGTGGAGTGATAAGAGTTTCACAGACTTACTTGGTCTATTAAAAAGTATGTTACCCGATGATAATGTGTTACCTAATCGTACTTATGAGGCTAAGAAGATGTTAACTGCAATTGGCATGGGATATGAGAGGATACATGCTTGTTTCAATGATTGCATCTTGTTTAGAAAGGACTATGCATCATTGACGGTGTGTCCCAAATGTGGCACCTCACGGTACAAGAAGAATGGATCTGCTCCTGTCAAAACAGCATGGTATTTGCCCATAATACCTAGATTTAGACGCATGTACAGTAGTGAAGCGTTTGCCAAGGACTTGACATGGTATGCTGATAGAAGGCTTGAACAAGGGATTGAAGATAACAAGATTAGACATCCTTCAGATTCTCCTCAATGGAAAAAGATCGATAATGATTTCCCTGAATTTAGGGAAGAACCAAGAAATTTACGCCTTGTATTGGCTACAGATGGAATGAACCCACATGGCTTGCAAAGTAGCTCACATAGTACATGGCCGGTGATTTTGATGATCTACAACCTACCCCCTTCGCGATGCATGAAGCGAGAGCATATTATGATGCCTATACTAATTTCCGGGCCGAAACAACCTGGAAATGATATAGATGTCTACTTGGCCCCTTTAATTGAGGATTTGAAAGAGTTGTGGGAGACCGGTATTAAAGTGTATGATGGGTTTAGAAAAGAGAGCTTCAATCTTAGAGTTATGTTGTTTGGTACAATCAATGATTTTCCAGCAAGAGCTAATCTCGAGGGATATGGTGTACATGGGCAATGTGCATGCCCCATATGTGTCAAGAGTACAGATCAATATAGACTCCCACACTCTCAGAAATATGCATTCCAAGGGCATCGAAGATGGTTGAATCGAGAACATCGATATCGTCGGTGGAAGAAAGCTTTCAATGGGAGCATAGAAGAATGTCGAGCTCCTAAGTGTTTGACCGGTGAAGAGGTGTTTGAGAATGTAAAAGACTTGGATATCAAGTTCGGAAAGACTTTTGCAGGCGGCCTTGCAAAAACTGGGTGGAAAAAAAGGTCAATTTTTTTTGATTTGCCGTATTGGAAATCTTTACATGTTAGACATTTTCTTGATATAATGCATATTGAGAAAAATGTATTTGATAGTGTCATTGGTACTCTTCTAAATGTGCCCGGCAAGACAAAAGATGGAGTAAAGGCAAGGTTGGACTTAGTTGAAATGAAGATAAGAGGTAAATTGGCACCAACAATGAAGGGAAAACGTACTTATTTACCTCCAGCAGCTCACACGCTATCTAGAAAAGAAAAAATTGCATTATGTGAGTTTCTTTGTGGAGTGAAAGTTCCCGAAGGGTATTCTTCGAACATTAGCAGTCTTGTATCAATGAAGGACTTGAAGCTAAAGCATATGAAGACTCATGATTGTCATGTAATCATGGATCATTTGCTGCCAATTGCTTTACGGGCCATTCTGCCAAAAAAAGTGAGAGAAACGATAACTAGATTGTGTTTCTTCTTCAAAGCAATGTGGAGCAAGGTGTTTGATCCTGAACAATTGCCTGCACTTCAGAAACAACTTGTCCTCACTTTGTGTGAGCTTGAGATGTATTTCCCACCCGCGTTTTTTGATATAATGACTCACCTACCTATTCACTTGGTTAGAGAGACACAACTTTGTGGACCAGCTTTTATGAGATCTATGTATCCGGCTGAGCGTTATATGAAGGTATTGAAAGGCTATGTGAAAAATCGTAGCCGGCCGGAAGGTTGCATTGTTGAGCGGTACATAGTTGATGAAGCTATTACATTTTGCACAGAATATCTGAATGATTCTAATGTTGCAGAGCTTCAAAAGTCTCCTGTTGTGGGGGGAGGGGGAACAGAAGGAGAAAGCGTAATTGGAAAGCAATTAGTGAGTGTTCCTAGCACACAAAAGGATCAGGCACACCTATATGTGCTCCACAACACCGATGAGGTTGAGCCATATGTCGAAGAGCACAAGGACCAACTTAGGAGAATAAATTCAAGTAAAAATGAAAGTTGGATTTCAAGAGAACATAACAAGAGTTTTATCGATTGGTTCCGAAAGTGTATTCAAGAGAAACAAAATGAGAATTCACTTTCAGTTACAGATAAATTGGCACGGTTGTCGGTGGGCCCGGGCAGATTCGTATTTTGTCATTCGGGTTATCGTATAAATGGTGTCACATTTTATACAAAAGACCAAGATGAACGGAGTACAATGCAGAATAGTGGGGTGAGTCTTGTAGCTGAAGCAATGCATATCTCAAGTGCGAAAGATAATAGCCCTATCTATGCCACTTTACCATATTATGGGGTGATTGAACGTATATGGGAGTTGGATTACAGTTGGTTTCGGGTGCCTGTATTTGGGTGTAGGTGGGTTGACCATAAAAATGGTGTCGATGATAGTGAAATAGGTTTTACTCGAGTAGACCTTGAAAAGGTGGGATACAAAGATGAACCTTTCATTTTGGCATCTCAAGCTAAACAAGTGTTTTTTGTCACCGATCCTGTCGATAAGAGGTGGTCCATTGTTTTATCGGCAAACAAAAATACTTGTATTGAGGATGATGGCCTATATAATGAAGATGATGGAGGAAATCCTATCTTAGGTGGTTCACAATCCACAAATAGTGACGGTGACTTGGATATCAGTGATGATGAATTGTATATGCGAGAAGATCACCAAGAAGGGATATGGATTAATCCTTCTGTTCGTCGGCGTACTAAACAAAATGGTCGTACTGAGGGATCACAAAATATTAGTAAACCAGCGACAAAAAGAAAACGATGAAAGGTATTTGAACTTATTTGATAATTATATGAGTAACTTATTTGAACTCTTTTGTTAAGTATGCAGTTAAAGTGTAAATTATATTGAACCAGCTTGTAATATTATATTAGTGAATGAGTTACACTAACTTCTGTATTTTTTTGCTTTTGTAGGTCGATACCGTATACCACCACAGTCACCCTCTCCTCCGCCACTACCACGACGACCACTACCAATGTAAGCTTATCAATATTTGGTTTTGTACTTTTTGATGTGATTTATATGATCCAACTGATTAATGATGTGATTAATGCATATATATTTATTTTCGTTTGTTGTTGAAATATTTGAATTTCACTTATGAAATCTTGTAGATGGATTCTGGAGGTGCTGCAAACCCAAGTGTTGAAAGTGAGATACGGAGAGGTATTACAGCAATGAAGAAAGTAATAAAGGCCAAAAGTAAAGGCATAAAGCTACAAGTTGGTTGGAACGATTATGGTCAACCAGTTGACCCAAATAAATCAACTTTTGTTGGTTACATTGGCGTGATAGCTCGTGACAGGGTCCCTATTACTATCAGTGATTGGCGCAGCGTCCCTGCAGCAATAAAATATGCCATTTGGAATGAAATAGCTGTAAGTTAGTTATTATATATTATGTTTTTAATTGGTAAATGTAGTTTTTTTTTCTCTAAATTAACATTTTTTATATACTTTGTTCTTTGTTTTTTATAGTTGGCCTTTGATATTGACGAAAGTAGACAGAAGTTCGTCTTAGCCGAGGCTGGGAAGCTAGCTCGAAACTACAGGAGCTACTTGACCAGAATCTGGGTAGAGGATGATGATGGGAACATTAATTCAAGCCCACCCGAAAAATATCGTATATCTCAAGAAGATTGGACAAAATTTGTAGAATTACGCCAAAGTGAAGCTTTTCAGGTAATTATTTTAATTTATGGTTTCATTTTAAATTATTTGAAACTATATACATTGACTAATGCCTTGATTATATAATGAACAGCAACTACGTAAGGACAATTCTGAAAGAGCAAAGGACCCTGAATATCCTTACAGGGCATCACGTCTTGGATATGCTCAAGTGGAGTATATTGAGGTACGTAGTTCGTTACAAGTTGTAATTCTAATCAAATTTCCTTACAAATTTTCTAATCAAATCTCCTTAATTACAAATTTTCTAATCAAATTTATTTCCTTACAAATTTTCTTATATAGAAGCATAAAAGAAAGGATGCTGGGTCAGATGTCACAGAGGTGACACGAGCACTAGTGTGGAGGGTTGCACATTCTGACAGCCAGAACAAGATTGATAATGTCAATGTTAAAAGAGTAGTGGAATCAATGGTGAGTTATTTGCAATTTTAGTTATATAGTGTGTTGTATGCTTTTTTAAAAATAATTTTAAAATAACAAATTTTTGTATTTTTTAAATGTATTATTACAGGAAAGCTTATCACAGGAGGGTAGCCACAGTGGACCCGAGAAGACCCGGAATGATATACTGGCTATAGCTCTTAAAAAGAAGGAGCATCCGGGTCGAGTTAGGGGTGTAGGCTTTGGGGTATCCCAAACAGATTACTTTTCGGATTCAAAGCCTTCAAAAAATACGGTGATTGATAACTTGCAAGACACGGTTCAAATGCTCACTCAATCACTATTTGAATTGCGACGCGAGTTTGAGCAGCATAGGGCGTCTGGGTCGTCGCAGCAGCCACATACAGAAGAGGCGGTTTCTTTGAAAGATAGCTGCCCAGAAGTGAAAGACCTTCCTCAGGTAATTAATGAAAAGCATATTGTTTAGTGATAATGTAACTTACAATCCTATATTTCTGTATGATATACAACATTTTCTAATATAATGGTATATATATATATATATATGTAGGATGTGGTGCAGTGTCAATTAGCACTTTCTACACCGTGTTATCGTTTGGTGGCAAGAGGAACAATGTACAATCAACCAAAGGATAGAACATTGCATACATGTCCATTAGCCTCCCACCTCGTGAAAGTGTCGATTGACATTGCAATTGAAGATATTGCACCCTTACCAGTCCCTCTCGATGATGAAGGAGTGTTCACAGTATCTGAGGCTGTGGGATACATGGTTGCTTGGCCTAAGAGTCTTGTGATTGTCGGTGATGCATCGGTACGTAATTATTATTAATAGCTAGTCATTATTAAATTATAACAATTGTTTAATGTTAATAAATATACTTTCATTGATAACGCCCACGTTTTGTTTTCTTTTGCTTATAGTCTCTCGGAAAATCCAAAGCATCACTCGGAAAAAGCAAATCAGAGATGACGAAGCACTCACATGTCAAAAATACACCTCTAGTGGCCAACCCTCCTTCTCTAGTGGCCAACCCTCCTGCTCCACCCCCTAATTCACTTGCAATTCTTGAAAGGTTCTTTGGGATGATGGCTGCTGATAACACTATCCGGATAGACATACCCGAGGAAATCTTCAATATCCCCTTTCCAGAATATATTGGGCGGGAGGAGATCGGTGACTTTGTGCATAAAGAACAGATAGGAGCCTCTATCATTACTGCTTACATCAAGTAAGTTTTTAAATATTAATTAAGAAAAAGTAAGCTTTTAATTAAATTATTTTACTGCATTAATTTGAACTATGTTTATTTTTGTTACTCAAATTTATTTTATGCTCAATTGTAGGTGTTTGTGGGTTAATCACGTGGTCCCCGAACAAAAACAAAATAAATTCGGGTTCCTTAGCCCACATTCTATATCTGCGGCAGCAGGAATTACTCCCACGCAGCTTGTTGACAAATCGCAATATATAGCAAATACTATGATAGGTAGTGCACTGGAGGGGAAGTTGTTTCTTGCACCTTACAACTCCGGGTGAGCTACTAAAGACACATTGTTATTTTGTAAAATTTGTTACGTAGGCATAACTAATTTAAAATTTTTCTTTTGAATATGCTGATTAGGGGCCATTGGTTGTTGCTCGTGATTGATCCAATTAAAGAGATCGTTTATTATTTGGATTCTTTGCACGGTAATCCAAATAACCGACATGATATGAAAGATATGATCAATCAGTAAGTTTTATCATTCAATTAAATGTATCCATTATATTATATTTAATATTAAGTTTAAAGTATATATATTATAACTAGACTTCATATATATATATTTGCTTGATATTGACATATTTCCTTGATTTTTGATGTTTTTAACAGCGCTGTCTTGATGTTTCGAGCAAATAAAAACAACCAAAAGATCAAAGCAAAAAACAAGGCCTGTACATGGAGTTGTATACAGGTTAGTTTAATTATATTATTTTAATTATAGTTTCAAGAAATTATTCGTATAAAAGTTATTTGTTCTAATACAATTTTGATTTGAATTTAATTTGTAGTGCCCCATTCAAATAAATGCCATAGATTGTGGGTTCTTCGTCATGAAATTCATGAAAGATATTATTAGACACGGAGAATCTATAATCCCACCGACGGTATGCATAATCCTAATTAATATTAATCAAATTCTAATGTCCCTTTTAAGTTATTAAACATTTTTGTTGGATTTTAATATTTGTCTTGCAGTACTTTGCTGATTGTCAGTACGCCACTTACACTATAGAGCAACTTGATGAAGCACGTTCTGAATTGGCACAATACATTTTTAAATGCGCTTTTGATATGCCGGCGGTGTAAGTTGAAAATTATTGTAAATTTTTATTTGATTTAAAAGCAGTGATTAGTTTATATTGGTTTATTGTAAACTCGTTATTATTTGTAATTATTAGAGATTATTATTTGGTGAATGAAATTAATTTTGGATTTGAATTTGTTGTTTCTGTTGAGCAATTGGTTTGTTTTATGTGTTATTGATGAGTTGAATTTTGAGCTTGTGGGAAGGATATAGCTCTAGCTGAAATTATAACAGAAAAAAATAAAAAAATAAAAAATCACGTTACAGCGGTTCGTTTCTGAACCGCTGTAACAGTGAACACTATTACAGCGGTTCGTTGATGAACCGCTGTAACAGTGAACCCTGTTACAGCGGTTCAGAAACGAACCGCTGTAACAGGGTTCACTGTTACAGCGGTTCATCAACGAACCGCTGTAACAGTGTTCACTGTTACAGCGGTTCAGAAACGAACCGCTGTAACAGGCTACGGTTTTTACAGTTAATTTTTATTTTTATTTACCTATTACAGCGGTTCGTTATTGAACCGCTGTAATAGGGCTCATTTTACAGCGGTTTTTAACCGCTGTAATAGTAAACATACCAATTACAGCGATACGTATTACAGCGGTTAAAACCGCTGTAATAGTGGAAAAAAAACCGCTGTAACAGACCTCTTCTGTACTAGTGTTAAGAGTGTGTGAGGCTTGTTCTGATCTGCTTCGTACTACTGGAGATGCTTTGCACGTGGAAGTTTCGGGAACCTTGGAGTTACAAGATTGGTTTTCAGATTTCGTGCTTGTTTCTTCTGTTTTCTCCTTTTATCGTTTCTTTTCGCTTTATAGTTAGTTTTCTTTCGCATCTGTGATTTTTGGGCGATCTGTCGACGTTAGCCCGACGTCTCTTGTTTGGTGTCAGTCCGTGTGTGTCGAGTTCGGGGTTTTGAGTTCGGGGTTTTTCATCAGGTTGTTTGTGTCTAACGCTTTGTGTTTACTTGCTGTGTTGCTAGGGATTTCCAGAGACATCTGCTTGTTCATAGAGATTACTTGGAGTTTGACTATTTCCATCGTTTTTATAAAACTAGTGAGTTCCAGGCAATATGTGGAAGAAGGGTCTCAAACATATGGGTATGATAGTAGTTGCTAGGATGCTGATAGGTAGACGAGTGAACTTCTTAGCGTTCAAAGATACAGCGATTCGGATGTTCAAACTGGTGAGAGGTATGGATGTGGAGAGACTAGAGAACGGACGCTTTCTATTTCACTTTCGTCATTCCATTGATATGAATAGGGTTATAGACGGGGGGCCATGGAGTTTTGACAAGGAGCTAATTATTATGAAAAAATTAGGGCTTAATGATGATCCAATTACTACACCTCTCGACCATGGGGAATTTATAGTGCATATCAAAGGTCTCCCGTTAAGCCAGACGACGAGGGATGTTGTTATGTTCATCGAAAATAAGATTGGGAAATTCATTGGAGTGGAATTGGCAGAGAATGGGGTTTCGTGGGGCACAATCATGAGGATTAGGGTTTCGATGGATATTACTAAGGCTCTCCTTAGAGTAGTTAAACTCAAATCAGGAAGCGAATCTTTGATAGTGCATCTTTCATATAAGTGGCTTCCCGACTATTGCTACCTGTGTGTATGGGACATCTTATTAGCTATTGTGAGTTATGGTATAAGGAGGATTTTGTCGACCCGGGGATAGACCTCCCATTTGGCCCAAAGATGAGAGCATCCGGACGACCTCCTTTGGGGATGGGAAGGGGTTCGAGTAGCAGTTTCACCAATAATCCAATCTCAGCTAACTCTTCCTCAGGTAGGGCTGAGACAGGAGATTGGCGTCCAGTTTGCCAACCAAATATGAACCGTTTTAATAGAAGAAATCTGAATGAGCTTCGAACACCAAGCGTCGAGAGTTCGGAAGGAGGGGGGACGATGAAGTAAATGACACGGCCAATAATGCAAGTCCAGTGTATAAGAGCGTCAGAATCCATACTGACTTGGGAGATGAGTATGAGGTTATCCAAAATACTCTGATAGGGTTTCAGGATAGCAGCGGGCAGTTGAATAATAGAGAGAATGAGTCTCCCAAGAAAGTCCAACAATCTCCCTCCAACAATGCGGTGTCTACTTTGCCAAAACCAAGGGGGTTAATTTTGCCAAAATCACCTCTTTTGACTTAAAATAATTTGGCAAATGTTTTTAACTCATCCTCCTTACCACAAACAGGCGGCTTTCATATAAACCAGGGGAGGAATACAACTAATATTCATTCTCCACCCCAAAATCCGATTTCGGCTTTAAATCCTCTTTTAATAAATATTCCTATTCAAATAACTGTAACTCTACCTCGAATCCCCCAAGGTCGTTTTTCTCGAAAATCTCGAAATTCTCAAAACATTCGTATTTCTGAAATTCACTCGCACACACCTGGTTCTTTCAAACGAAAACAACTTGCTGAGTCTGACGTGCTGGTGGAAGTCATAGAACCATCATCGAAACACCCGCTTCTGCATTTGGTCGACGAAACTGATAGTCCGGCGGAGACTGCAAAGCTGCAGTCCCGCCAAGGATCATGAGTATTCTCTGTTGGAACTGCCAGGGGTTGGGAGGGTCCCTGGTAGCTCAGGAGCTCATCTAGTGTCATTCACTGTTCAATGTTTTTCATTCTGAAACTAGATTAGATAAATTCGCTTTTGAGTTTCTAAAAAATCGTTTAAATTTTTTTGGAGTTTGTGTCGATTCTAGGCGAAAATCAGGAGGTTTAGCTCTTTTATGGGACAAATCTATTGATGTAACCCTTCAATCTTTTTCGGTTAATCATAATGATGCTAGTGTGGTTAGTACTTCTACAGGTGAGTCGTGGAGATTTATGGGTTTTTATGTGGAACCGGAGGCAAGTAAGCGCAAGATGAGTTGGAACATGCTTAAAATGTTGAGCAGGAGTCCGTTCGCTCCTTGGATAGTGGCCGGTGACTTTAATGAGATCCTACATCCTCACGAGCAAATTAGTAACCGTAATCGGGCCCTGTGGCAAATGAGAGATTTTCGTGAAGCGATTAATGAAGAGGGGGTTTTTGATTTTGGCTTTAGAGGGGGTTTGGGGACATGGAATAACGGACGTCAAGAAGAGCATAACGTTCAATACTGACTAGACAGGGCTTGCGCTAATTTAAAATGGAGTTCCCTCTTTCCAAATGCTACTGTGACTACGGTGAATGTGGTTAGATCGTATCATAGTGCTATTGTTATCGAAACAGAGCCAACACAAGTGCAACGCACTCGACTTAGAAAACGTAAATTCAGATTTGAGGCGGCATGGTTGAGGAGTAGTGAGTGTGAACAGGTTATTCGGGCAGTGTGGGATCCGTGTGATGAGTCTCGTGCAAACGAGGTGGTATAGAACAATATCAAAAAATGCCGAGTTGGGCTTCTCTGTTGGGATGAGAACGAGTTTTGAAAAATTCCTAGGTGCATTAAGGAGTTGGAGGAAAGACTAAAAAATCTGCGCAAAGGGAGTCCAACGGTACAATCCACAGGAGCAAGTGATTGTAGGGGCTGAGCTTGAAGAGTTGTTAGCTAAGGAGGAGACGGGTTGGAAACAACGAAGTCGAGCTTTATGGTTAAAGGATGGGGATCGAAATACTACTTATTTCCACACAAGTGCTTCAGTGAGGTGATGTAGGAACTCTATCAATCGACTTAAGAATAATGACGGGGCCTGGCGCAAAAAGGATGAAGAAATCCAACACATCATTACAGACTACTTTGGCACTATTTTTTCATCCATTCACCCGTCCGCTCACGATCTTGAAGAAATTATGGAATTAATCCAACCAAGAGTTACTGTAGCTATGAACGAGGAGATGGCCCAAAAATTCACAGCGGACGAGGTAACCAAATCCCTGTCACAAATGCACCCGTTGAAATCTCCGGGCCCTGACGGTATGTCTCCTTTATTTTTCCAGAAATTTTGGCCTATTGTGGGTCGAGAAGTATTAGCATGTGTCCTTAACTTCCTTAATTCTCGAAGGTTTCTTCCCAAATTAAACTTTACGCATATCGTTCTCATACCGAAATGTAATAATCCCGAGCTTATAACCCAATTTCTCCTGATTAGTCTATGCAATGTCATCTAGAAACTGGCTTCTAAAACCATAGCAAACCGTATTAAACCCTTCTTGCACGACATTGTTTCGAAAGCTCAATCCGCTTTTATTCCCGGTCGCCTAATTTCTGATAACATCCTCGTGGCTTACAAAATTAATCATTATCTGAAAAACAAGTCTTGGGGTAAAGAGGGACATACAGCCCTGAAACTTGACATGAGCAAAGCGTATGACAGGGTTGAGTGGATTTTCCTTCGGAAAGTTTTAGAAAGGCTAGGTTTTCATCAAAGCATAGTTGAACTTATTATGTTATGTATCTCGTCGGTAACTTACTCGTTTATGCTAACTGGATCTCAATTTGGTTTCCTAAACTCCCAGAGAGGACTCCATCAAGGAGATCCACTCTCCCCCTACTTATTTATTTTATGTGCAGAAGTTTTCAGTTGTATGTTACAGGCGGAGGAGAATGCGGGCAATTTAGTTGGAGTGCAAAATGCGCGAAATGCACTAGGAGTTAACCATTTGTTATTTTCGGATGACACTATGATTTATTGTCAGGCAACGGAGGCGACAATGACGTGTTTAAAAAATATCTTTGCACGTTATGCTAGAGTGTCGGGTCAGGAGATTAATTTACAAAAATCCATGGTGGTTTTTAGCAAGAACACGCCGGAAAGGGATAGAGAAGACCTGGCGAGAGTTTTGGGAGTTCAGCTGGCTGATCAACATGATAAATATTTGGGGTTGCTGGCGGTGGTGGGCAAATCCCGTAAGGAGGTGTTTGCATTAATTCTGGATAGAATTAATAACAAGCTGGATGGGTGGAGTTTGAAATTTTTATCTCAGACAGGGAAGGAGGTGCTTCTGAAAGCGGTTATTCAGTCAATGCCTACATATGCGATGAGCTGCTTCAATCTCTCGGATTCTCTGCTAAGGGAGATTGAATCGGCCATGACAAATTTTTGGTGGAATAATCGTGGAGTTAAGAAATTACATTGGTTGGCTTGGACAAAGTTATACGACTCGAAAGATGAGGGAGGCATCGGCTTTAGAGCACTTAAAGACTTCAACTTAGCTATGCTTGCAAAGCAGAGTTGGCGAATCATACAAAACCCACATTGTTTGTTGAGCCGACTGCTACGGGCTAGGTACTTTCCGGAATCTGATTTTTTTGGGCCAGTGGAGGGATCAAATGCTTCGTATACTTGGAAGAGTATTAAGGCAGCAACTTATATCCTTAAAGGCGGTTGTCGGTGGAGAGTGGGAACTAGAGAGCATTTTATCTATTCCCCTCGACTCCCAAAACAATGCGGACATGTTGGTATGGCATTATACGAAGCATGGAAATTTCTCGGTGAAAAGTGCGTATCATGTGGCGAGGGATTTGAATTCGGACAGGAATGGCGCACCGTCGGGGTCTCAAATTGGGGGAGTAACTGGCAAGCTCGACGATTCAAGTAAATTTTGATGGGGCATTGTTTGCTAACCCGAAGGCAACAGGAACGGGCTGTATTGGAAGAGATTCGACTGGCACTTTTGTGGCTTGGAGGAAACAGAGATTTCGGTTTGGAGTAATCCCGGAGGTGGCGGAAGCTTTGGCAGCGCGGAAGGCGATGAATCTGGCTAGGCGAATGGAGTGGAGAAATATATAGCCAGGTTTTAATTAACAAGTTGAGGGCTAAAGACAGGGATTTATCCCACTTTAGGCCCTTTTGTTAGTGATATCTTAGACTTAGTTCCTTTTTTTGATTCGGTTTCTTTCGCTTTTGTAAGACGATCGGATAACTTGCCTGCACATTTGTTAGCTCGTTCCGCAGCTGAGGAACTTGAGGGGGATGAGGTTTTACCCCCTCAAGTTGGTGAAGCCATTTTGGCTGATTCTTAATAATATTTATCATCGTTTCTGTTAAAAAAAAAAAACATGTCCATCGTCATCCTTGGAGTCCAAAATTTTATTCTTTTTATTTCATTTTTTACTCATAATTAATTTAATTAATGGACTTAACTAAATCAATCATTCAGTTAAAGTCCAACTTTAATTTATCAAGTCCAATTCAATATAATTGTTTAATTAAGCATAGCCCAATTAAATAAATTTACTTGGATTCATCAAGGTCCATTAATTAATTAATTCACCATGATTAATTAAATAGTCTAATTAATTAATCTCTATTTAATTAATTGATATTTCCAATTAGAAAAATACTAGACTTTCCCAATTCCCTCAATTCTCCAAAAATTGATTAACCACATTCTTAAAGTGGAGAACCTACTTCAAGTTATGTGTGTGACCTCTTAGAATTGTTTATGCACTAGTAGTAAGTGCACTTTCTAAAGTGTCAGTGTATAATCCTATAATGGAATGTACTTGATTAAATTCCTCTTGATTTAATCAGACATTGAATTAACCACCATTAATTCAAGGCACCTACAAATCATGGTCATTGTCTAGCAACGGGCCATGAAGACCAAAATATAAACGACATATTAAGATACATCCTATTATAATCACGATTCTTGTGTAAGTAAGATCCCTCCATCTAATCTCTCGATTGAATCTATGGTAAAGGTTTAGTTAAGAAAATAATAATGCAATAGTTACGGTTCTCATTACGAGTGTCATCAACTTTAATCATCTAAACGAGAAAATATTCCGCCTCTTTAGATATCTTGCTCTAGCCAAAGACTCCTAAGTTGATGTTCTATGTAAACATATGAGGTTGAATGATTTGCTAAATCAGAGATGGATCTCATCTTGGTCTCTCATGAATATTCATGCATGATCAGACAATACCCAAGATATCCCATATAATGATCCGCTAAGTGATCATTAGATAAATCAAAACATTATTGACTATGGACAAGATAACCTATGGAACCTCAAGTCCATAATGATTACTCTTACACCCACATGATTAAAGAAAATTCCAAATTCGACTAGGATTCTAATTAAGGTACTTCCATGGGGTAGTTCAGATTACCTGTATCCCAAATGGAAACCCTTATACGTGCACAAGCTTCCACCATGTCAGTACCTATAGAAAGAGGTACACCATCTAAGGGTATGATGTACAAGCAAGTTTCTCGGTCCCATCAATATCTCTCATCTTCATGGTCCCTTTCACGACTTGGAACTATGTTAAAGACCACAGTCTTGGAGGCATTTTCCATCATCACTCATACTTGATGATCGCGATGATGCCCCATACCAATGGTGTAGTCCAAGAGACTTTATTCTAAGTAGTACATAAGACATTTAAAAACAAACAATGCTAAATAAGGTTCAACTTAATTATAATAAGACTGTTCTGAGTGTTTTCTTGAGAAACCGTTGAAATAACTGGCACGCCAGACACTATTTCTATCACACATTTGTGGGCTCATCTAAAAAAAATTATATCCAAAGATCAAGTTTAACATTTCTAAGATGTCTTTTATGTATATTCTTTCACACAAGTGATGAGCCCTACATCGTTGGGTGCCAACTCCGATCTTAGATCACATTACATACATATAAGTATATAACTCTTCCATTTTAAATTTATTATTAGTCTCATTTTTCTAGTAATATTTGGTATCAAATTTAGGTTTACAACTACTTTGTCAATTAAAGGTTTATGACTTAAACCATTTCTTTTGTGGTATCTAAATACGTAGACTTGGCGCTCAAGTCTAGCTCTATTATCGAAATTGAGGCTTCTAGATATTAGAAGTCTTGGTTCTATTTTCACTTAAAATGAGTGAACTTTTCTCTACTTTCATAATAGTTGATAATTGATTAAAATTTGTCACATTGAGATACTCATGTCATATCTCATGTAACTAACTCATTAAAAAAAAAATTAGACTTATGCAACGTTAGACCTGTAGTTAGAACTATGTTTGCCATAATACAAGGTAATTCTTTTTAAATTTTGATGTCCCATATCAGTTTTTGCCAAATTTACAAAGCACTAGAGTTTCTTAAATATTTAATTGATCTTTATCAATTCTTTTCAGTTATATGAAACGATTGATTAAGGTAAAACAATACTAATGAGAGTGATACATAATTTTGGTAAATTTCACTTTATACCCCTCTACTATTTAATTGTTGTTAATTTGTCCCCTAAAACTATGGAGACATGCGCTCTGCCTCCTCCAACCAAAACGAGAATTTATTTTTAATTTTACCCCTATTTTCACTGTGCTTGGGAAAGGCTAGCAATATGCTTCACACATGCAAGTTGTAAGGTAAGGAATTGAACTAGTTCCTTCACTGCTTAGTTTGCTTTAGAGGCACCATTCCATTTTCTCGAGGAAAAAAGAAGATGTGGTTAACCGAACTCGAAGTAGTAATATTGAAATTTTTAAATTTTCCTTTTGATAACTATTTAGCTAGAGTAACATAAAATCATGTCTTTTCTATTTTATAGATAGTTTCCTACAAAAACAAATAAAATATTCTAATCACAATATCAATTTTATATTTCATTATTATCTCAGTGAAATTTTAACACATTTCGATAAAACCTGAAAGACCTTTAAGCAAAAACATACATTTTATCCAAAATAGATGAATATAGTTGAATTTTAAATAAATAATATAAAAATAAATAGGAATTAAGAAAATAATACAACAAAAATTCGGGTTCAGAAAATAGCACATTCCGCTCTGTCCGGGCGCAGAATGGGCAGGTTCCTCGCTCGGGCAGCGTGGAATGTAATTAATCTTTTTTATATATATATTTGCCCATTTCGCACTGCCCGAACGCGGAATGGGCATTTTTTTTTAAACTTTTTGCCCATTGCGCGCTCGGGCAGCGCGGAATGGGCACACAGTAAAAAGCAGCCAGTTTCTTTCTTCTTTCTTTACTTCTTTCAAATTCTTCCTTCCTACAATTTCTCCACACACGTTCCTTCCTACAATTTCTCCAAACAAATCCTTCCTCCAAAAATCCTCTCCAAATTTAAGAATTTAAGCTAATCTTTTACTTTCATATACTTTTTGTTTTGTTAAATTTGTTTATAAATTACATTGTAGGATTTATGTTAATTCGAATAAAATTAGAGTTTAAATTAGTTCGATTTTTAGGTTATAATTTCAAATTTATATGTATAATTTTGAATTTAATATTTATGGATTGAACTTTGATATAATTTTGAGATATAATTTCGGAAGATTAGGTATGATTTGTATGTCTAATTTGAATTTTTATGTATAATATTGAATTTAGTGTTTAGGTATGTTTTGGTTTGAACTTTGATATAAATTTTAGGTATAATTTCGGATTAGGTATAATTTGTATGTATGTAATTTCGGATGTTTAGGTATAATTTGTATGTATAATTTTGAATTTTTAGTGATTTTTGTATGTATAATATCGAATTTAGCATTTATGGTTTGAACTTTGATATAATTGTTAGTTTGTTATATCATGTTGAACACAATTTATGTTTCCATATAAGTTTGAAGTATAATTTTAAATGTTTAGGTTTACATAGTATGTATAATTTCGAATGAGTAGTTATAACTTTTAAGTTTAATTAGTAATATAAAAGTATAATTTCATTTTTTGAACTATAGTTTGTATTTATAATTTTGAATTTAGTGTTAATTTATTGTTTGAATTTTGATATTATATAGAAAATGCCGAAGGCGAACACAGTTAATGTTTTAATATACACGGATGGTCAAATTATTGAAGACTCAAATTCAGTGAGATATAGCACTCGTCTAAGCACTGACATGAGAATACGTCGTACGATCACATATGCTGAATTGCTGGAGAAGTTCTATGCGAGAACAAGAACTGATCCGAATCATTTTTCATTAAACGTAATTTTAAAATTTGAATTTGAAAAGAAAAATGTGACGAGGTAGAGGACAATGGAGATCAAAGAAGATCATACTTTAGCATTTTTCTTGGATCGTAACATTGTTGATGAATTTATCGAGCTTTATATTGAGAAAGAACCAATTCAACATCAAGTGACGTCGTTATAGCCACCCCAATTCATGCCGTATTTTACACAGCCCACGGTATCAGATTTAAATACACAGTCGCAATCACATGTGTGGGAAAATCGTGAGGTTCATGATTTTTTTTCAAGTGGTGTGGGGAGTTCTACAATTCACGATTTGCATCAAGGTAGTTTATTCTTATATTTACATTGTGTCATCATATTTACTACCAAATTTCATATTTGTGTAGATTATTTTTCTTTTCTTTGCAGAATGTAAAACAATTTAACTTTTTGTGATTTGCATTTTTAGGTACTTCTACAATGGGTCATTTGTTTGGGCATTTTGAAACTGTACAAAATTCCCCTTTGAATTTTGTAATTCCTAACGTGCAAGCAAGTAATTATGAATCTTGAAATAAGGTGGGTGAGATATAACGACGAGTGATTCTATCATACCACTGGTTGTATCCTGGCTCTGTGTCGTCTCTACCCTGAACAGGTTGTCCAGTCACAGTTCCATTGCCCCGATCATTCCATATTGCAATGTGGGGACCGTTTTCATTTTCCCAATCTATATTCTTCCCCCTACGGTCCCTCCTTCGAACAGGTGCAACAGGAGGTGGAATATTTTGTCGGAGTCCAAACTGCCGCAAAACACGCTCAGGACGATGATGCTCCACGATGTCGAAGAATATCACCGGAACCGATGCTTTCCATACAACATTGTCTAAGCATTTAGATGGCAACTTGCCGATGTCTTCATCAGTGAAATTGTATGGAGTCCAAACAAATTGAAATATGAAAAAGGTATTAAAAAAATTTAAATACAGAAGGATATAATATTATAATATAAAAACGTTATGATAATTTTTTTACTCACATGTCCTTCGGCCACCTGATCAAGTCCATCTCTAATTGTCTGGACACTGTGAGGGACAACAATGTCATTTGTAACAGGGCAATACCACCTTTAAACATCAATCACACAATTAAGTACAAAAATAAGGGTTTTCCTAGTTAAAATTGTTAATCAATTAAAATTCATGAAAATAGCAGTAAATTACCATGCACCATAAGGAGCTCGGGCAATGCCATGCTCATCAATTCCCGACACTGGCTCAGGAACATTACTAGCTCTGACAACCAAAATCCTCCAAATCTGTTAATGAATAAATACACATGATTGAAAATCACGAATTATCATAAACAAATAACATAACAATATTTAAATAGTCATTCTCCCAACCTGTAACAATGGCGCACAAGCATCTATATTTTTCTGACCTATAGTGGATGCTTTGCTCAGCCCTCGGTATAGCCACGCTCCCCCAGCTATAGGTGTTTGTTGCGTTAATATCTTCAAATATCGTCAACCATAATACCGGAACAACATCTCCGTTGGTGTTGGGACACAACCAGCCAAGCAACATAAGTGTTCAACAATAGGCTATTTGGTCGACTTGCATTTCGTCAGATTCAGGGGTGATTTGGGCAGCAGTCGAGGTCACATGGTCGACAATCTTCGCGATTTTTAGTTGAAAACCTTTTTTCTCAAAATCTGGTCTAGTCATTTCAAACCCTAATTGTTCCAAAATATAGGCTGCACACTGATCATAACTTCGGAACACACGATTAGTTACTAGAGGTCGACCATCGACTAGTAGACCAAATATCACAGCAATATCCTGAAGAGTAATCGTAGGCTCTCCAGTTCTGAAATAAAATGTATTGGTCTCCGGTCGCCAGCTCGACTAGCGCAGTTACAAGACCCATATCATTTGTCCATGTCCCTTACTTGTATAGCCGAGATAACCCTTTAATAAGACTCGATTATGTGGGGTCCTTCCATAAGCACTACGAAAATACACACTGTCTGCCCGTCTAGCACGGAACGCGAAATCGGGGAACTCACGAACCTGCTCGGACATATGATTTGCCTGCCCGGTCAACACTCTACCGTCTATCGGGCCATATATATGATCAACAAACTGCTGCGCCATCCTACATTAAAATAAAATAAAAAATCAGTTTCAATTAAAACGATACTTGAGCTAATTAGAATAATACAAATTAATATTTCATAAATTCAAACACATACTTCACAAAAAAATAAACTTATATGACAAAATTATTGGATACATCTATAATTTGAAATTATACCTAAAAATTCAAGATTATACCTACTAATTGAAAATTATACACATTAATTCAAAATTATACCTATAATATGAAAATTCTCCATAAAAATCGGAGTTCATACCTAAAAATTAAAGATTGTAGGTAAAAAAATAATTGATATTCAACATACTAATTAAAAATTATACATAAAAAATTTAAGATTATAACTAATAATTTGAGATTATATTTTAAAATTCAAAATTAAACCTACTATTTCAAGATTATAGCTACCAATTCAAGAATAACATGATAATTCAAAATTAAAGATAAAAAATCAAAAATAGATAAATTATATCAAAATTATACCAACAATTCGAAATTAGAGCTAAAATATCAAAATTATACCAACAATTCGAAATTAAACTACAAAACTCCACAAATTTTAAACTAAATTGATAAATTTCACAAAATTTCGAAATTACGCCTACACCTTAAATTCGAAATTACACTACAAAATTCCACAAATTTAAACCTAAATTAATAAATTCCACAAAAATTTGAAATTACACATAAACCACAAATTCAAAATTACACTACAAAAATCCACACAAATTCAAAATTACACTACAAAATTCCACAAAAATTCAAAATTACACTACAAAATTCCACAAAAATTCGAATTACACCTAAACCCTAAATTCGAAATTCCACTACAAAATTCCACAAAAATTTGGAATTACACCTAAACCCTGAATTTCTAATTACACTACAAAATTCCATAAATTCAAACACTAAATTGATAAAATTCACATCTAAAGCCCAAATTCGAAATTACATCTAAAGCCCAAACTCAAAATTACATTACGAAACTTCACAAATTTAAACCATAAATTATACAAAATTTCGAAGTATATATTTCATAAAGCAATAATATGTAAAATTGACCTTATATTGTTGAGGATGATAAAGAAGATGAAGGTGAAGGTGAAGATGATATGAAGAAAAGATGAAGGAGATGAAGAGGATGAAGAAAAAAGTGAGAGAGAGTAAACATCGAAACAGAAGGGGAAAGATTAGATCTGCCCCCATTTACGGGCAGCGCAGAATGGGCAAAAAGTTTAAAAAATATATATAAAATGCCCATTCCGCGCTCGGGCAGCGCGGAATGGGCAGGTATATATATAAAAAAAGTTAATTACATTCCGCGCTGCCCGAGCGCGGAATCTGCCCATTTCGCCCCCGGACAATGCGGAATGTGCTATTTTCTGAACCCGAATTTTTGTGGTATTATTTTCTTAATTTTTATTTATTTTTATATTATTTATTTAAAGTTCTCATGAATATATGTAGAGCAGAGAGTATCGAGGGACTTGATATATAAGTTCTTATAAAAAAAATTAAAATAGGCTCGCAATTTCTAATTCGAGGAAGTTGATAACCAACTTACATTTTTATATCAAGACTCAAGGTTATTTATTTCACATCCCTTCTTCATTTTCTCTAGGATTGTCTCATGCTCACCGCCTTCACAGTTATTACTTATAAAAATTTTTATAGTGGAACATAAAATTAATAAATTATCTCTTAAATAGTGATAAAAAATAATCGTTTTATATATTTTTAAGTGTAAATAACGATATCCAGAGTTTCAGTATCTAACTTTAATAATATTTTATTTATATTGAAAAGGCGTAAAATGAATAAATGTTCAACTTTTTTTTACAACTTTTTTTACTTGGAGGGGAGAAAGTGCATATTTTTTTCATATAATTTAAGGAGGCAAAGCAGAAACTTAACCGTAATTTTGTGATGAACCGACCGACTATTATGTATGTATGTATCTCTGTGTGTATATGTATACGTACAAAAGGGCACGCGTTTCATCTTTTTTGTAGTATCTAGGTCCTGGCTACTACTCATTGTACAGCTCATCTCTTTCTCTCTACGCGTGTCTCTCTCTCTCTCTCTCTCTCTATATATACAAACACACATGGGCAAATTCTCTCTCTCTCTCCTTTCTGGCCTAAATAACCATTTCATTTTCTGGCTCTAAATGCACCCGTATTTTAAAAAAGGAAAATCCAATAGCTGCTGCTGCTACATTTGGAGCGAATTAGCAAAACCCTTGTTGTGAAATCTTCAAATATAAGAAGGAATATTTAACAAATAAAGAAAAAAAGATTGAATTCCGGGTGAAGTGTTTGACGGGGCATATATATATATATATATATATATATAGATACATACATAATTGAAAAGTATAAATAGTGGTGGGGAATGAGGATGATAGGTGAAATAGCGTTTAGTAAAGAAGACGAAAAGGATGAGGTGGAGGTGGCGGAGGAGGATAAAATGTATACGGTGGGCGAAGGGGCGATGAAAGTGGTGGTGGTGGGTTATGCTCTTACTACTAAAAAGATTAAGAGCTTTTTGCAGCCCAAGTTTGAACGCTTAGCTAGGTAGGTATAAATTATTTCTTTTTGGCAAAATTCTTGGAAAATTCTGAATGTATCTGATTATGGGTTAGGTGTAAATAATCTTGAAATTTTGAATTTAATCTTCTTATCCATCTAAGTCATTGGGATGGGAAGTGTATTTTCTGGGTTTAATTTCAGTTTTTTTTCCTTTTTTCCTTGAACATTTTTTAGTGCAACTGTTGAGAGGGGAAAAGTTGTGTTTGCGTGGGGGGATGTAACATTTTGAGTTTTATGAATTTAAATGTGTGCATGAATATCCGAAATGGAATATCCTTTGTGTGGTGTGGCCAACACAAGAAGGTCAAACTCTGGAATGCGTCAATCCTACACAAATAAATTTTTGTGGTTGTTAATCGATATATGTCACGATATTAATGAAGTTCAGTAGATATTATATGTTTCTTGTCACTATCCATTGTGCTTCTAAGAACTCACTACTTGAGGTGGGAGTTTGAGTTTATCCCTGGTAAGTTTGTGTTGTCAATTTGATTAATTAAGCTGTAATTCTCATTTTCATAGTCGGTTTTCAGTCGTTAATTCGACTGTTTTTGGTCTGCCCTTGGACTGAAAGATTTCGAATAAGCTGGATGACAATGTTTCTTTAATTTTTTTGTTGCATGTTTTTAGATGTTTTTATGTTAAAGGGTATCATGTTGCTGTTAAATTGTCAATATTATTTGACTGATGTTAGGATGGTAATGTGCTGTATATGACAACTTATTTGAGGTGGAGAGAAGGTAAAAGAGCCTAAAATATCATAACCTTCATTTGATATCTGAAAACTATTGCCAGCATAATTTTGCTCGTTTACATAAATTATAGTTTTGCAGTGATCAGTACCTAGCACTTGGACACCATGAGTTGATAACATCACGTTGATTGCTCAAAATGCAGGAATAAGGGGATTCTCTTTGTAGCTATTGATCAAAATAGACCACTTTCAGATCAAGGTCCTTTTGACATTGTGTTACATAAGGTGGATTTGCTTGTGCCTTTCCCACACATTGTCCGTTTATTTTTATCAAGCTTCTCTTTTCTCGAGTTTTTCTATTCTGGACACATAAGTACATGCAGTGTGTTGATACATTTTTCTTGCATCGTCTTTTGCGCAGTTATCTGGAAAGGAATGGAGGCGAGTTCTTGAGGTTGGTCCCATTGTTCTGTCTCATTTATATTATGGAAGTGTTATAATTCATGATTAGAAATTTGGCTAATTAGGCAACCACATGATAAACAATGTGACATGGACTGGACATGCATTGTGAGTGACTGGTGGTGACCATCACTCTTTCTCTTCAAACTTATTTGCATATGGCATAATTTGCAGAGGACTTCTCCTTCTCTATCATGACTTCGTAAATGAGGTTGAAGCCTTGAGATTCCAGGAAAGAGGATGTTGTCCTACCATGGAGTTTTTAGCTGATTATCAGGTTTATATTCCAGGATGTTTTCTAGTGAAGTCTTAATGAGTGATGAATTGAGTTTCATCTTAAATGAAATCTCTTGTTAAGTATATCTATTTGAGAATAAAAAATAGATGAATAGTATATATATATATATATCCTATCTTGTCGTAGTTTTTGAGATTTTGACATGGTTTAAATTTGGGCCACAGCTTCTTCCACTGTTTCGGTGTTAGTCATGTATCCTCTCAGACAATCAGTTTAGAGCTGATGCAGTAGTACAGGGTTTTGTCTGAATTAAATGACTACCTTCTGCTGCAATGATGAAGATTGAGCTTTTTAAATTAAAATTTCTAGTTCCCTTGCATGCTTACTAGCGAGAGACACACAATGGAAGTGCAGACATATTTATTCATTTCTAAATGCATTCGTCTCTAAAGAGGACCATTGTCATGTTGCCAGGAGGTCTGTGTTGATCTCATACCAATCATGATCAAGCAGCCATTTCTGATTCCTTGACTTTGGGACCATGCTTCACTTGTTGAGATAATGAAGAAAAAATGTTTTAAGACTTTGAAATTGTTTCGTTGGCTAACATTTAGGATGTGAATGCACCTTCAAAACGCTTTGTATCTTCCAGATGCTTCCATATTCAAAGATTGAGTTCTGATGTAAGATGCCTGCATATTTCCTTGATCTTAATATGTATAAATTTTTGGTTCACATAGAGTGGTCGAAATATTGTTTTGCAGAACATCCTTCTCATTGAATAGTGTGCATTGATCCATTTCCATTTGCAGTAAGTCTAATCTGAACCGGCATAACATGGGCCCTCATCTGATGATATTCATGTTATCGGCTTGAACATGCTTTCTTTCTCTCCTCTTGTGCAAGTGTGCAAATTATTCGATTTGAGTTGGACATATGGACTTGTATGCTTTTGTTCTTATCATTTTCTTTTTACCTCTTTTAAAGGATTACCGGAAAGAACATCCTGAGGTCACAGTTCTAGATCCTCCTGATGCCATTCAGCAAGTGCACAACCGTCAATCTATGCTTCAAGATGTTGCCGACCTGAATCTGTCAGATCCCTATGGTAACTTACCTTCCAATAGATTTGGCATTTGTTTTCTGCTTAACCTTATTTTCATGGCTGAGGGAGGGCTTTAAATGTCTGGTTAATGTTATTGGTTAGCTTTTATCCTCATTGAAGATATAACAAATGTGGAACAGAAAATTGTATAGGAGCTTTCATAATGTTTATTGTGCATATGGGTGTGCAGGAAAAGTTGGTGTTCCTAAACAATTGGTAATCAAGAAAGATCCATCATCGATTCCTGCTGCAGTGAGCAAGGCTGGGTTGAGGCTACCATTAGGTATATCTCCATGTTATGCTTACAAGTTACAACTACCACTATAATCAGGAAACATAAGCTATATATGTTACAACTTGTACATGGAAAAATCTGAAAAGTTTTCTGGATGCGGACATTTCCTTTTTTGTTCAAATGTTATTGAGATGTGCGGTAGGAAAGTAAGTAATGGTTTTAGGGATAATTACACTCACACCCCCTCAATGATGGAGTAATTACACAAATCTCCCCTCACTAATTGATAATTACAAACACACCCCCTCATGTTAAAGATTTCTTACAGTTGCACCATCTGTGTGTAACAATTCTTACAATTGCACCCCTTGTAAACTTTATAGATAGATCCCCTGTTAAAGATTTCTTACAATTGCACCATCTGTGTGTAACAATTCTTACAATTGCATCCCTTGTAAACTTTATAGATAGATCCCCTGAGGGGGTGTGTTTGTAATTATCAATTAGTGAAGGAAAGTTTGTGTAATTATCCCATCATTGAGGGGGTGTGAGTGTAATTATCCCTTAGTTTTATTGTCATGGGTATTATTAAATTTTGTAATCAATTTCCAAATTTCAGTAGCGAAGCCTTTGGTAGCAAAATCGCACGAGTTATCTCTTGCCTTTGATGAGTTCTCCCTCCAGAAGCTGGAACCCCCACTTGTTCTTCAGGAATTTATTAATCACGGTAATTAATACGTTTCCATTGGTTTAGATGGAATAATGCATCAGATAAGGGCTTGCTTTGTTATTCAATCCTTTTCTTTTGTTGTGGGGTTTTAGGGGGTGTACTGTTCAAAGTTTACATTGTTGGGGAAGCGATAAAGGTGGTGAGGCGTTTCTCGTTGCCTGACGTGAGCAAGCGTGAACTGTCAAAGAATGCTGGTGTTTATCGATTTCCAAGAGTATCTTCTGCCGCTGCATCTGCTGATGAAGCAGATTTGGATCCTTGTGTTGCTGGTGAGCTTATTATTCTATTTGCAATTTATTTTGTGGGTTAGTTGGCTTGATAGTGGCACGGTGGAATAATGAAACAATCAACTTATAGTCTGGCTAAGTTGGTCATCATTTTCTGCTTGTGGTTTGAAATCTGCAGAGCTTCCTCCACGACCATTACTCGAGAGACTGGCCAGGGAGCTACGTCGCCGTCTGGTACTTGTACTGTTTTTTGTATTTCTTGTTCCAAATGACATGTTATTTCATTATGGAATATTATTTTACTGTGCTTCCTTGAATAGGGTCTTCGGCTGTTCAACTTGGATATAATTCGAGAGCATGGAAGCCGTGACCACTATTATGTGATAGATATCAATTATTTTCCAGGTATAAACATAGCCCAATTTATCTACTCTAGGTATAGATATGATTCGACTTGGACTAATTAGAATGACACCCTGAAATAAATTTTTGGTAATGTGGGTTTCTCAAGTAATACAAGGACTTGTTTGGTTGCAGGATATGGGAAAATGCCAGAATATGAGCATATATTTACAGATTTCCTTCTGAGCCTCGTACAAACCAAATAGAAGTGGCGATAACGATGGCGACGATGACGTCTATGATACACGTGGTGCACCAAGAACTAATTATGCTTGGAGACTTGGATTGTTGTCTAATTGTGACTCGGTGGCATTGAAGGGCAAAGTATGCTAAAATCTGTATCTTTGCTCTGGTTCCTTCACAGTAATTTTGTTATGTTGGAGGCAATAATTCTGGGGAAATGTCCAATTCATGATTCAACGTTGATTTAGTAGTCAGTTTTATTAGGCCAGGAATGTGTATACATATTCCTAATGTAAGGGCCTTCTGTCATTCTCCTTGTACATTCTATTCCTTAGCTAAGCATGTAAAGACAATCTCCTAATTAACTAATTTACGTTGTTTGTTTGTTTGTTTGTTTTCTTACTAAAACTTTTGAAAGCAAATTTGTGGCGTTGGTGGCATGTTTATGCTATATTTTGTCTCGATTCAAGAAATCTGGTTTATTTATTGTGAATGACTATTTATGCCTCTCTTCTCACTGGGTTGGTCTTAGATCTTAAATGGAATTTCGTTAAGGGAGGTATGTATATCCTTTTCTTTGTTTGAGGAAGAACCTTCAAAGAAAGAAACGTCAGCTGAAAGAGAATAAACTAAACTACCAATTTGTTTCTCTCTTTTTTGCCGGTCTCAGTTGAATCGTGTAAAAAGACAATATGCACCGAAGCAGGTGGGTAAAGAACGTGAAAACGCCTTTGTATTATTCTCTATTTGTTGTGATGTTTGGTCTGTCCTTCCGTTCATTAGATCAAAACAATTTTATTTCATTAACAGGGCTTTTGACATGAACGCCAAGAATTCGAATTCCTTTTGGGGGAGTTTCAGCACATGGGGTTACCTCATGGCAGGAAAAATTGCAAATTTAGTACCGTAGGATAAGGCAAGTTCGTAAATAGTACCACTCTTTTCAGTTTTCTCACTTTTGGTACCAAAAATGCTTTTTTTTTCTCAATTTGGGTACCGCCGTCAGTATTTTGAACGAACAAGTCACGTGTAACTCACGTGGCCGTTAGAAATATGCTTTTGTTTCTCAATTTTGGTACCGTAGGATAAGGCTAGTTCGCAAATGGTACCACGCTTTTCACTTTTCTCATTTTTGGTACCAAATATGTTTTTTTTCCTATTCTTCTTCCTTTAGCAGAGGTAGTAGCAGACATCATGTTTTTGCCACAAAACAGAGCATAATTTGACCCCAAAACAGAGCACTCCCAATGTGCAAGTATATTCAAAACTAAACGAGAAAAATGCACTACGTGCCAAGCATTATAAACAAGATAAATTGCACATAAAATTGAAAGTACATTACATATTAAAACGTAATTGAAGTACATACTAGATTTCAATTTAATCCTAATACATACACTAGCTGCAAAACCGAGATGCATTGTAAGACTTCAGGGCAAACACTAAAAATAAGTGATTCTCTACTTATAGCTGAAAATAAATTATTTGAGAGTGTTTGCAAAGACCACTTATGCTTCTAATTCTCTAAACTTAAGCAGTTTTAAGTTATAATCTAGAAATTGATAAGGGGTGCTTTAAAGTGATTATGATTTTTTTTGAAATAAATTAAAATTATTTGTGACATATTTGTCCTCATCCAGATTAAAACAATCCGAAATTATCCTCACCTAATCTCACATTCAGTTCTTTCTTTTTCTTTTTCCTCACATTCAGTCCTTTCTCTCCTCACTCAAGCTCTGTTTTCCAAATACATCAATCCTTAAGTTTTGGCTCCTCCGTCGTCGTCACCGTCAAGTCTATAGGCTCCTCCGTCGTCGCCGTCAAGTTTTTGCAGGTAAGTTATATTCATTTGCCCTATTTGGAACAATTTGATTCTCCAATTCTTTTGTATTGTAGCGTTTATCAGTTCTCTTGTATTGTTGCGGAAAATTTTATCTTAAATGAGCACAACCATAAAAAATGGCCTTAAAAAGTTAAATTGGTCAAATTTGACCCATTTGACTGTGTATTTCCCTCTAAATCAGACCCAAACGGTATATTTTCCTCCAAAAACCAAAAGTTAACGGACATGTGCCGTGCACATGTCAAAATCCATCAAAATACTGACGGCGGTACCCGAATTGAAATAAAAAAAACATTTTTGATACCAAAAGTGAGAAAACTGAAAAGCGTGGTACCATTTGCGAACTTGCCTTATCCTACGGTACCAAATTTGCAATTTTTCCCCTCATGGCACCACAAATAGGAGCCTATGATCATAGTACAATTCACTTGCAGTATAAGTCAAACATATGCAAATATCGTTTCACATAATTCCGAAGTATGATAGCAAAATCTCAAAATATGATATATGAAAATTATAGGATTGTGGTTGTAAGGAGTATGTCGTTTACATAAAGAAGAAGAAATGCGGTGTCATGGCCACGGTGATAGATGAAGAGAGATGTGTCGGCTTTACTGCCAAAAAATCCAATAGAGGAGAGATAGGTAGCAAATCGATGGTGCCAAGCACGAGGAGCCTGTTTAAGACCATACAAGGCTTTCTTGAGATGACAGACATGATTGGGAAAATGAGAATAGACAAAGCCGGGAGGTTGTTTCATATAGACTGTTTCAGAGAGATGACCATGGAGGAAGGCGTTTTTAACATCAAGTTGATGAATAGGCCATGAGCGAAAGAGGGCAATGCTTAGGACGGTCCGAATGGTGGCATGTTTAACTACGGGACTGAAGGTGTCTTCGTAGTCGAGCCCGGGCTGTTGAGTAAATCCTTGAGAGACGAGACGGGATTTATATCGCTCAAGAAATCCATCAGATTTAAATTTATGACGAAAGATCCATTTTGAACCCACGATATTTACATTTGGAGGACATGGAACAAGTTCCCATGTGCCATTGTGATAAAGAGCAGAGAGCTCAGCATCCGTTGGCATCCTTTCAATGTGGATTATGAAGGGCTTGGGAATAAGTGCGAGGAAGGGGAGAGATAGAGGGCGCGGAAGCAGAGAGATTGAGGATTTGTTTAAGTTTATGAATGCCAGACTTGGTCCGGGTCACCATAGGATGAGAGGAGGACGTCGAGTTTTGGGATGGCAGGGAAGGAGGAGTTGCATCGATGGGTGGATTAGGAGAGGTATTTTCAGTAGTGGAGTTAAGAGGAAGGTGATGGATAGCATAAGGAAGATCATCAGAGGAAGAGAGAAAGTTATAAGAGTTTGGAGAGACTGGAGTATGATATGACGGACATGGGAAAACATTTTCATCAAATATGACATGTCGAGAAAGAATAATGCGATTTGAGGAGAGATCTAGACAACGAAAGCCACGATGATTTGGAGGATAACCTAGGAAAAGGCAAGCAGTCGAGCGGGGGGCGAATTTGTTTGGTGCAGTAGAGGAAAGATTGGGGTAGCATAAACAACCGAAAACTTTTAGATGATTATAGGAGGGAGATTTGTTAAAAAGAATTTCAAAAGGAGTTTTAAATGAGAGAGTTTTGGTGGGAAGAAGATTTAGAAGATGGACCGCCATATGAAGAGACTCGACCCAAAAAGCTGGAGGGAGACTTGCTTGAAAAAGTAAAGTTCAAAGAATATTATTAGTGGTTTGAATAATGTGTTCGGCTTTGCCATTTTGCTGGGAAGTGTGTGGGCAAGAAAAATAAAAAATAATATCGTGTTGTTGAAAAAGATTATGAAACGGGGTTTGATCAAATTCTTTGCCATGATCACATTGGAATTGTTGAATTTCTGTTTTAAATTGAGTGCGAACATAATTACGAAAGTTAAGAAATATTGGAAAAACATTAGATTTATTACGTAATGGAAAACCCAAAGAAAATGCGAAAAATCATCTAAAAATAAAACGTAATAACGAAAACCACTTAAGCTAGGAATATGTGATGTCCATAAATCAGAATGAATTAATTCAAAAGGAGCAACAGAAACAGAGTTCGATAAATGAAAGGGAAGCCTACAATGTTTACCTAACTAACAAGCATGACATAAATTTTCAGAAAAATCTTTATTACAAAAAATAAAAAATTTTAAATTTAAAAATGAGAAAATAGCAGCTCCAGGGTGTCCTAAATGGTGGTGCCAGATGGTGTTGTCAAAAACAGCAAAAGATTGAGCAGAGGAACGTGTGACGGGGACGGTGGATGGATTGAAAGAATAGAGATCACCGGAGCTATTACTGCTGAGCAAAAGAATTCCGGTCTTCAAGTTCTTCATAGAAAAGCCGAGAGGGTCAACTTCCACAAAATAAGAATTTTGTTTGGTAAATTGACGAACGGATATTAAATTTTTAATTATATGAGGTCTAACCAAAATATTATTAAGAATAAGGGGAGTTGGGTGAGAATTTAAAATAGAATTTCCAAGAAAATTAACACGAATACAAGCACCATTGCCTACCATAATTGATTTAGAAGTGCAATGCGTATGTGAATTAAGTTTACCTGTTGAAGAAGACATGTGAGCAGTGGCCTCGGTATCCATGTACCAATTTGAATCAGGAGATTGAAGGGTCATTGTTTGAAATAGGTGTGACAAATTAGTGGGCTGCTGCTGGGGCATATTGGTTGCATTGGAGTTGAATTGGGCTTGTGGAAGATGAGCCCATTCTGAATTTGGGGAAGAGGGACTGAAATGTTGTTGCTGGCCCGTTTGGAGAAGATCGCTGGAAGGTTGATGTGTAGAGGACAAGTATGGGCCGCTTAAGGGAGACCAGCCCACGTGGGCTTGCTGGACAGAATGTGATGGATAAGGTGACTGGGCCGCATAGAAAATTCCTAGTTGGGCAGGTGGAGCCCAATTCGCACTAAATGGGGCTGAATTTTTGCTGGGCCGTTGCTGCTGTGTTTGGGGGATTCGCTGGACTGGAAAATTGCCAAATGGTGTAGCAATTTGATAAGTAAAATTTGATGGTCCAGATTCTAAAATTCCCGGTGACCCGTTTACGCCATGCCCTCTACCATAGTAATTTCCACGACCTTTACCTCTGCCTTTACCACCATTACCTTTATGGGAAAAATTAGAAGAATGATTTTGTGTGGGATGGACATAAAGAGCTGTTGATGAGTCAGGAGAAATATCTGGGGAATTTTTGTGGTGTTGATTTTCTTCAAGTTGGAGCATAGAACGAACGGTGTCAAAAGAGGGGAATGGTTGAGTGTGAGTTATCACAGTAGAAATACTTTTAAAAGATTCCGGTAAGCCAAAAAGGGTTTGTAATACAAGAACTTTATCAGAGATGGGATTATCGACTTCACTAAGGTTGTCAGATAATTCTTTGAGTTTTCAACAGTAGTCATGAATTGATAGAGAGCACTTTTTAAGGGTACGAAATTGCTCTTCAAGTTGTATAGAACGAGCAACTTTATTATCTTGGAAAAAATTCTCAATATTTAACCAAATATCATGAGCCGAATTGCCTTTCTTAACTACAGTGGATACTAAATCAGAAGAAAGAGTTGAAAAAAGCCAAGAACGGACTTTAGCATCTAAACGTATCCAAGTAGGATCTTGTTTATTTTCAGGAGTTGGTTTAGAAAGAACATAATTATCAACCATATGACCGATGCAAATAGCAAGAAACATTTCACGCCATTGATTATAACGAGATTCACGAGGTCCTAATTGAAAAGGCATGAGATTGTTAACATTGCTAAGGGCATAGACGGGGTGATGGACGGGGGTAGAGGAATTTGTATTAGAGGAAGAAGAAGACATGATAACAAACCTTACAAGAAACTTTGACAGCGGCAGCGGTGAGAAGTGCAGAGGAGCTCGTGAGGCAGACTATAGAGAAGAGCAAGGCGTGACGAGAAGCCGGTGAATTTGAGACGTGAAATAAGGAAGCAGAAAACTTCACGGAGTGGAGGCCAGATTTCTAAACGTGAGACGTCGAGGGGAAACGACTGGGAAGGGAAAAATATTTGGAGAATCAAACTTGGTAACTGATACCATGTAGGATTGTGGAATTCCCCTTAGGGAATAATTCTCATTATGTGGAGATTAAATAGAGTTACAAAAGAATCTGTAAATATCATAACCTACACTATAAATTAGGAAACAAAAATATATTCTAGTCTAACAATTCGATATTACAATAGATACAAATAATAATAGATACGAGAATATATTTATCTAACAAAAATACCATCAGATTTGAAATCGTGTGTCAGAACTGCCCTTTTTGTTGGGAAATTTCTATGCTAGGGTAGAACGATGTCTTGGTTTATGATATGTCAATGGATGCGGAGGTATGATGATCAGAAGTGACTACGCCATCTATGTTGTAATTGATATTTTGCACCTTTGAATTAGGACTATTTGGCCTTTACATCCTGGAATTATAAAAATGGTAGATTGCACCCTTCAATTAGTGTTCTCTTCGCACAGTGCACGTCGGGTTCATGGCTAACAATTTAGACATACCTCGGTGAGTGGAGATTGTGAGCAAAATACGTGTGATAGATTCAGAAACGTAACTGAAGAAAGTCATTGGAGTAAAGAAGACAAGTTGACTAACTTGGTTATCAGTGAAAAAATGATGATGGTTTTCGCCTTAGTTGACCTCTAACAAAGTGTTCCACACTAGATAGATGATGCCTGCGGAGGAGCACAACAGACTGTTGCCTTAGTTTTCAAGTAAGATGTTGGGAAAATTAAATCCACATCACACATAAAGAAGATTGGATCAACTTATCTATAAACGCAGCGAAAATTCGTCGATCCATATGTCCCGAATTTGCCTCGACTACAAGCCGTCTTGATTGAATCACGATCATTTCGTCACTTTTTTCGCCGTGGTGGATCAGCTACTAGAGCAATCCACTTTTATTTGCACACCTTAAACCCATGGAAACTTGGTGATTCTCCAAAGAAAGATTGAGAGAGAAAGCATTTTAGGAGAGAGAACAGAGAGAGTTTTATGTGAGATGAAACGTGATTTCAGTTATTATCCCAAGACGAGAGGGATATGATATAAATATCATATTTCCTACACAAGGAAGAGTCCCATCTATTCAAGATTCTAATGCCACCAAATACGACATTAAATCTAACTCAAATATGGATGTCAATTGGGTCAAGGGTCCAAACCCGACCCAATTTCCTACATCTCCCACTCATACATATTTGACTCGATCTCTTCGAATCTCATCCTCTTAAACTTCTCAATCTCACATCCCTTCTTCCATACAGGAAATAAGGCGTGCGACCAAGTGAGAAAGGAACAAGTGAGGAGAGTTATATTAAGTCACCACCTAACTAATATAACCCTACAACTCCAAGAGAAACTCGCTGTGTACCCCAAACTATATGGTCGAACTAGATTAAGCATCTCTAACCCCTCTATATATAATAAATAGAGCATGCTTGACTCTCTCAAATATGTATCTCTGTTCATAACTAATCAGACATATTTCGACACAGTCGCCCGGACAATGAACCATAGAACAACAATGCGTTGCCAGTTTAGTTCTTCCTCGGCCTCTCATGCCAATTAGCTTGGACTTGATAGCTTTCCTAGACATGCTCCGACAGACCGAATCATCCATGGCCATTGGAAATCATGCTAAAGTAGCGTCATCAAGCTTACACCTCATGACACTGTCTAGAGTCCTAAAGGGTACAAGAAACAATAAAGACTCACATAGTGACAAAGCAGGGACTCATTCAGTCACTTCAATTAGGAGGTCGCAAAGCACATGTGAATGATCACATGCTATGATGGAGCTCCCACTCAATTTGGGCATGTCGCGCTCTAAACATCATACGAACCTTAGTCCAATTGCTATTTAAGCGTCTGACTTGCACACCACTAGACAGTCACTCTCAATAACTTCTAGTAGTTTGCACGTTCGGCTATAATCAGGCTTTTATGAAGTTTGGACATACTTCATAATCGATCAAGTATGATCTCATCTTAGCCTCTATGCTAAGGCGATTATAAGTTATATATATTAGTCTTCCACGTTTTTCCAAGCATGAAGGCGATCTATTCGCATGACTTTTACTAATGCGAACAATCTTTAAGTCTCATCCTGCTCGCTATCTCAGTGCCAGGGCGATTGCCCGTGTGAGAGGGCCAATCAAAGCCTGGTGACATTCTCTTATCTCACAGACCCAGTACCAACATAAGAATGAGAATCACAAAGATATCTTATCAATTGATATATGTTCTCAAAGGCCAATCCATTAAATTCTACTAAATCCTTAACTTGCCTTTGGAGCATCTCTCCATACAAAGGCTCGGTAAAAGAACGAGCGACCACACCGCTCGTAGAAACATACCAGAGAACATTTCAAATATGCGCAATATCCTCATCAATGGATCTATATTTGGGCATGGGTATGTTTGGTCCTCCAACAATACTTGGTGCCCAAAACATACATCAAAGTGGCTCTATTATCACATAGATAACAATATACATACAATTATGCGCCACAATGCGCATCACAAATAGAGCCCACATCATCTTAGACCAATCTAATAAGATATCTAAGTATTCTCGTGATTACACCTCAATATTTGCATCAAGGAAGACTTCGATATCCACTCACCACTCTAACTACTAAGCACAGACTAGTGATCACACACAAAGTGTACATCGAACTTTCTACATCGCTTTAACTACACATTTCTTTTATTTCTTTTAGGTTTAGGCATCTCTCTTTGATTAAGAATACAATCCATGACCATGGAGTGTCAATAGGATGAGCATGATGTACACCTCAATTACTTTAAAGAAAACTTAAAAGTTTCTTAGAAGAACCTTGGTAGTTCAACACCATGTGTGAATCCTACTTCCCACAAGTCCTTCTTTTGAGTATAAAGGACAACCACTTTGCAGTGGCCACATCTCCATGTCATTTTCAACCATCACGTTATCGATCACATAATGAGAGCTCAATCTTCCCACTCACTATTGACATATATGTAGCGATCCAATTCAATTATCGTAAAGCCTATCAAGTTGATAGCTCAATGGAATCGATAATATCACTACATGGAAGAATTCAATGCACTGATGAAGATTTTCAAGCAGCAAACTTTGCCCTCTTGCCCCACATCTTGAATTCATTGATGAATCCCCATGGATCTCACCACCCATTCCACATATCAATATGTCAATTTCCACATTAAGGACAAACCAAGATGACAGTGGTGACTAACATTACAGTATGGCGAATAGAGGTAAATCTCACCACCAGGGAAAACATCTCTACAATTTTTACTTTTCAATTGATCCATCTACGTTGCACTTGACCTCTAGAAACCGCATGTTTCCAATGGTATTGCATCTACATAGAAGATCAACTAGCTTGGATTTTTGTTCTTAGTCATTAGGCATTTTCCTTCATGGTAGTTATCCACTAAAGACACTAAGTGAAGTCAATATTCTAAGCTACTCATCAACCTTCCACATGAGTACATGAGAAGAAATCCCACTCAATCTCGTGTAGAAGATGGGGAACGATTCTCGTTCTATCCTTGTTATTCTATGTATTTTGAGAGTAGACGTCAAGTGAGACACTCCCACTGACTTTAGGGTCGCTCTCATTATCTTAGCTTTCGTTGGATGATCTTAAGAAACTACACCATTGCTAGATAAATGAGCGTCTCCTTGTAGACCTTGTAGCTCATATAGCTCAAGCTCACTTTGACTTCAATTATTCTCACAATTTTCACATTGAGAAAATTTACACTGTGCGACTTAGTCTATGTCATGCCCAAAATGCATATAATGGGGCATTGCCTTTGAAGACACATATTTCACAATATAGTCGCAATTCTGATTACACTTCCTTATGAGATGCAAATCATTTGCGCTAATAAAAAAATCTAGCTCTCTTGAAGTTTTTGATTCATCACCTTTTCGCAAGCTCATTTAGCCGCTAAGCTTTTTGAATCATCTTGCAACTTTATTTTCCTCAGTATTTGTCCAAACTAATTAGACATTTCAACTCGCTAGCCATTAGTACATTCAACTTTAATTTTCAACTCCACTTTATCTCAACTCTTTGTCAAGAGTCGCTAACAATGATTTAGCGCTTCTAACTAGTGAGATAGTGGATGTACTAACTCATAGTTCGATACAGTGGAAAATAGAAGCTATTAGTGTCTTACATTCATAAGTCCGCACTCATCTAAGTGGGCTAACTCTAGAGGATAAATAGCCTCTTTTTGTTTCCCAGCAAGCTTTTCCCGCTATAAAATCTTATCAAGGAGAGTTAACTTTAGCGAGTAAGCTAATAGGCCTTCTCTAGCTAGCATAGTCATCCTTCTCTCACATGCCTAATTTATAAAGGAAGACTGACCTTAGCGAGTAAGCCAATAGGCCTCCTCCAACTAGCCTGGTCATCTTTCTAACCTCACACGTCGAGAAAGAGAAGCAAAAAAAATTATATTTTAAATCAATTTCATTTGGAAGAAACCATTAAGCAACTCATGCCACAAAGGTCTCTCTCAGGAAAGATGGACAAATTATAATGCTCAACAAATGTCTAACAAGTGCTTTATTTAAAATAGACTATATTTGTTAGGAATTCTATACATGAAAATAGAGAATTGCAGTGGAAGATTCGAAGATTCCTACCGGAAGATCAAAAAAATAGATCTGATGATTTTAATGGGTTTCACGAAAAAATAAAACGAATAAAAATACCTTTTCGATTTGTTTACTGATTCTCCAGAACAACAATCCTCCAAGGGCTCCTATCTCTAAAGCTTCATATGAAACGAGCCTTCCAAAGATCCCGAAACTCCTCCTTCTTTGCAGTAGTGGACGGCTAGAGAGGAGAGAGGGGAACGAGTTCCTTTCCTTTTGTGTTGTGTTTCTTTCTTGTCTTAGAGTTTGTTCCACTGTAGGAGTCCTTTTAAACTCAACTAGCTTGTGGAACAAGTTGGAGGCTACTCCAACCCTAAGTGGCCGCCCCTCCTAGGGCTTCCGTGGATTGGGTGGGCTTTTAATTGGCTTGTCTAATTTCTAGCCCATCTGTATATACCTAATTTAAATATAATATATACTATTAATTAATTCCTTTTAATTAATATACTAATTAAATAATTTAATTTAATCTAATTAAATCAATCAGTTCATTTAATTCTTTCTAAAAGATTTACACAAAAAGATACATCCCGTTCATTTTTTATAGCGCGACTCTTTAGGTTCGTCTCAATTAGCAAATGGAGGAATTATCTAAGGATGTGAGTGTCACCTAGCCAGTCCCGTGGACTTACATAGTAACCCAATTGAGTACGAAATGAATGAATCATTTTACGAACCTCTTGATCATAAATGCCGTATGAGTATAAGCCCTTCACTGACGTATCCTGATCAAGTGAGAGGCATGAAAAATGTCAAACTCACTAAACTTGATACTGTGCATTAGATTATAGCATAATGAAATTACTAAACTACCCTCAGTGTCCCAC
Source organism: Buddleja alternifolia (assembly GCA_019426215.1). Taxonomy (NCBI): domain Eukaryota; kingdom Viridiplantae; phylum Streptophyta; class Magnoliopsida; order Lamiales; family Scrophulariaceae; genus Buddleja; species Buddleja alternifolia. The sequence goes on along the minus strand of CM033404.1, from coordinate 21,816,290 downwards.
ATAAGTTAGTTGTTATGCTTTGGCCAAAGACTTTATAATTTCATTAGCCTATAATCGCACATGATACTTACTCGTTTATTATCGAGACAGTGAATCCCATCTTGGCAATCACTGATCAACTGCTACTTGTCTCATTGATATCGCACTTCGAGGTCGACCCCACCGATGGGTGATATGGGCCTAACTACTCTGGTAACAGATCCAATAATACAAGTACATTGATCATGAACCCTCAGGTCTAAGGCTCACGCATACTATTACGATCAGTAATCCAATCATTGACAGTCACTGAGTAAATACCCATGTGATCGGATTACTACAAGCCGTGTTCGAAGATGTCAATTCCATTGACATATCTATGATACTTGCTCCCACTATCCCTATAGTGTTCGACTGACACTCATCGTCAGAGCATGTGTCATACAAGTCAAATCATAATGCCCAATTAAGATTCTTTGACTTGCGAACCCTTTTAAGTGATAAGGTGTAAGACTCTTCCCATGCCACGTCTTTATTCCATAAAGGGCAAAGAGTCAAACCTTTGTTCACATGGACTAAATGTTCAATACTTATTTAGATGCCATAAATTTATATGAACAAAATACAGATGCCTTTATTAATATCATTTTAATAGTTTGTAAAACATAATAAGATACCCTAATCTAACTATTTGTCCTCATTGGCATCTAGGGCATATACCTAACAATCTCCCACTTGCACTTAATACCAATCGCTTTGTTATCTTATACCCATCTTCTCAAGATGTTGCTCTAGCACCGCCTGTGCTAATGGCTTATTGAGTGGATCAATTACATTATCCACTGAGGCTATTTTCTGCATGGTGATGTCGCCTCTTCCAATGATTTCTCAAATTATGTGATATCTCCTTTCTATGTGTTTGGATTTGTTGTGAGACCTTGGTTTCTTTGCTTGCGCGATGGCTCCGTTGTTGTCACACCATAGTGGCAACGGAAGCTCCATACTAGAAACAACTTAAAGTTCAGTAATGAACTTCTTTATCTAAACAGCCTCCTTGGCTGCCTCCGAGGCTGCCACATATTCAGCTTCGGTGGTCAAATCGGCAGTTGTGCTTTGCTTGGAACTTTTCCAAGACTCTGCTCCACCGTTCAAAGTGAATATGAACCCAGGAGTGGATTTTCGGTCATCGATGTCAGATTGGAAATCTGAATCAATATAACCATCCACTTTCATTTCTCCATCGCCATATGTGAGGATCATATCTTTAGTTCTTCTCAAGTACTTTGAGATTGATTTCACGGCTATCCAATGTTCTTTGCTTGGGTTAGCTTGAAACCTACTTACTACGCTCACAACGTATGCAAGATCTGGTCTCGTGCATAACATAGCATACATGAGACTTCCCACTGCCGAGGCATAGGGGATGGTACTCATCTCTCTTCGATCTTCCTCACTTTGAGGACTCATCTTTTTTGAGAGATGAATTCCATGTTTCATAGGCAAAAGACCTCTTTTAGAATTTTCCATCCCAAATCACTTTAGGACCTTTTCTAAGTAGAGGGCTTAGGAGAGACCTATTGTCTTATTCGATCTATCCCTGTAGATTCGAATTCCTAGGACATAGGTGGCTTCTCCTAAGTCTTTTATGGAGAATGTGCTTGAAAGCCATTCTTAACCGAACTTAGCAAATCTGTACCATTCCCTATAAGTAGAATGTCGTCCACGTATAGTACCAGGAATGATATCTTGCTCCCATTGACCTTTTTATAGACACATGGTTTATCCTCATTTTTGATAAAGCCGTTGTTTCATACTTCTTCATCAAAAGGAAGGTTCCAACTGCGAGAGGCCTACTTCAGTCCATAAATGGACCTATTTAACTTGCAGACCTTATGAGAATCGGTATTGGATATGAAACCTTTGGGCTGCTCCATATAGATATCCTCCTCGAGGAATCTATTTTGGAAGGTGGTTTTCACATCTATTTGCCAGATTTCATAATCCAGGTATGGAGCTATTGAAAGTAGAATTCTAATGGATTTGATCATAGCTACTGGTGAAAAGGTTTCCTCATAGTCAATGCCCTCCTTCTGACTACACCCTTTTGCCACTAGCCTGGCTTTAAAGGTATCCACCTTGCCATCCGGACCTATCTTTCTCTTATAGATCCATTTGCATCTAATAGGTACAATACCTTTGGGAGGATCTACTAGATTCCAGACTTGGTTCAAATACATCGAATCCATTTCCACTTTCATAGCTTCATGCCATTTTGCAGAATCCGTATCCATCATTGCCTGGTCATAACTAGAGGGATCATCTCCATGGTTTCCTTCTGCTACTGCATACAAATTATGCTCTCCTTGTAGCAAAGAACCATATCTCGCAGGCGGTTGAGATGCTCTAGCAGACCTGCGCACTGATGGTTGTGTCGTTTCTAGGTCGGGTTGGGTCTCTTGAACAATGTCTTCCACATGGGATTCATTTTGTTCTTACAGAACAATACTTCTACCAGCTCCTCCTTCTCGAATGAATTCTTCTTCGACAAAGATTGTCTGTAAGGCAACAATGATTGTCTGATCATCTGGAAGACAGAAAAGGTATCCCATGGAATCCTAGGGATATCCAACAAATCGCCCTTTTATGAACCTAGCCTCCAATTTCTCTGCCTTGATCTTTTTCACGTAAGCTGGGCAACCCCATATTCTTTTGTGTTTCAGATTAGGCTTCCTTCCACGCCATATCTGATATGGTGTTTCAGGAACAGATTTGGAGAGACATCTATTCAGAATGTGAGTTGTTGTAAGCAGTGCGTGTCCCCACAGTGAAATAGGTAAATCTGTGTAGCTGAGCATGGATCGAACCATGTCCAATAGTGTTCGATTCCTTTGTTCTGCTGCGCCATTTAATTGTGGAGTTGCTGGAGGAGTAAGCTGTAACAGTATGCCATGTTCCCGAAGGAATTGGTCAAACTCCGCATTCATATACTCGCCACCGCGGTCAGACCGAAGTGTCTTGATATGATGCCAGGTTTGGTTTTCGACTAAAGTCTTGAATTCAATGAATTTATCCAATGATTCAGACTTGTACTTCATTAAATACACGTAGCCATACCTAGAATGGTCATGGGTAAATGTGATGAAGTACTGAAAACCACCGCGGGCCATATTTCCAAATGGTCCGCACACATCAGTATGAACTAGACCTAAGACTTCCGTGGCTCTTTCAAAATTCCCTGTGAAGGGGGACTTGGTCATTTTGCCTTGGATACAAGACTCACAAGTGGGATAAGGATCTGATCCCAACGATTCTATGACGCCATCCTTTTCTAACTCGTGTAGTCTTTGGTCCCCGATATGACCTAGTCTCAAGTGCCATAGCTGTCTCAAGTTTGTATCATACATTCTGCTTTTTCTTGTTACATCATTAAGATTACAATCATTTTGGACATTAATATAATATAAATCATTTATTAAAGACGCATTGCCAAGACATTCATTTCTAAAATAAATGTCACAAGAATTGTTCATAAAGGAAAATAAATAACCTTTCCTGACTAAAACAGGAATTAAAACAATATTCTTAAGCCCGTTGGGCAAAACAAGGCAATTGTCTAAATATAATAAATGTCCACATGATAAACTAAGGGAAGTGGTGCCAATGTGTGAGGCTGCTACACTATGACTGCTGCCAACATTGATCATCACTTCACCATGCTCTAGCTTCTTACTTCTTTCCAGCTCATGGTTCATAACACAAATGTGAGCATTAGCCCCAGAGTCTAGAATCTAGGAAGTTGAAAATATGGTAACAGAACAATTTGTTTCTAAAACATTAAGTTCTATACCTGAAGTAATTTTCGCTTTTAGCTTAGGGCAGTCATTTTTCCAGTTGTCCACCTTTTGGCAGTGAACACATGTTGTTGCAATCCTTGGGCGCTTCTTCCCCTTTCTATGGTTATCAGAAGTAATTCTTATGCCGAGCAGTCCATTTAGAGGTAAATCGTCTTCCAATTCCTTCCTCATGAGAGCTTGTATGTGAACAAATCTGTCTTTAAGATCCATTAAAGAACCTCCCAGGTCATCAACTTCAAAGTCAGTGACAAAGGCAGAAAAGGATTTGGGAAGAGATTGAAGAATAAGGTTTACTTGTAGATGAAAATCCATGAAACTTCCCAGAGTCTGGAGTCTTCCAATCATGGATATCATGTTCATAACATGACTTGCCACTTCATCATTTTCTCCCATTCTTGCTTGGAAAAGTTCCTTCGATAAATGATACCGAATTGATTTTCCATGTTCCCCGAACATTTCCTTCAAATGAAGCATGATGGATTTGGGATTATCCATTTCCAAATGAATATATCTCAATTCCTTGCTCATTGACTTCAACATGTAACTAGTGACCTTTTGAGCATCAAAATTCCATTTCTTGTTAATTTTGAGAACAGATGTTCCATTTTCAGCCCCAGGGAAAGTTGGACCATCTTGTTCTAAAACATGCTTAAGTGATTTCTTTCTGAGACCAGCTCTTAGCCTCTTGACCCAGTCATCGTAGTTTAGTCCAGTGAAGACATTTCTCTCAAGCATATTTAACAACGAGTTATTAACCATTTTGAGAGAGATAATATAACTGCAGAAAACAACCAAGATTCAATTAGATAATTATGTTGTACCCAAGTAAAAATTAGGACTTTAATTTTTGACTTGGCTCCCACTATATTTTTCGAACCATTGCACTCCCACTGCAATGAACGGAAATCCCGTTGGAAAGATTTCATAGTGAGTATTGAGTTCTTCAAAAATTTCAATGAGTTGCAATCTGTAACGATGTATCGTTCAGTGGAACTTTTGAAGTGACATGCCATGTCAACCAGTCTTACTGATGATTCAATCTACCTTTGGCTCATGGATCACTCAACCTCAGCCTGTAATGAAATATTGGTGGTCATCCATCTAAGTACTTTCTCATCAACTTCTATCGATCTAACAGTTGAATCTTATCTTACAACCTGTAACGGTGTATGGGATAAGATTTGCTTCGACCGATGACATCAAATGCACTTGAAGAGATATGAATTATGAATTAATGCATAACCCCCTTTGGTCGGGACGACGCCATGCATAACTTATAATCCCATCTTTTCCAAGTTTGATGTAGAGCCAGGATATCCAATATCCCCTACTTACTTAGTATTTAATGTGGGAGAATTTTTGAAAAAATTAAGGTCTCACTTTGCACATTAATTTATTACGCGCATATATGGATTATAATCATGCATACATAGAAAAACCTAGTTATTCTAACAACATGCATTTCCATGGACATTCTAGATTGATCCAAGCCAATAGATCAATCAGGGGATAGGGGTCTATTACAAATCTAATTTCTAATAGATCTTCGGGTTTCAAGCTAGAAAAGGTCCTACCTCTAATATACACAACTCAGAAAGCACCCTATATATCATACTACCAAAATTAAAAGTACAAACTGGAGGGCAATTGCCCAATACAACCCAGATAATACTAAAGCGGTAAAACCCTAAGTCTATGGAAGCATCCACCACAACATACATCAAAGCATGTAAGAAAACTATTTAAGTTTATGTTGGTTTTGAGTTTAAAATTGAAAAGAAATTAAAAAACTGATTAAATCTAATTTAATTAGAAAAGATGAATTTTAATTTCAATTTTAAAAGGAAATAAATCCAATTTATTATTTAGGAAATAAGTCAAACTTATTCCTAATTTATTTTGAAAAAATATAATCAACCTAAAATAAATCCTATTTATTTAGTCGTCGCAAATCATAAATAAAAATCCAATTTAATGTATGATATTATTAAATTCAATTTAATATTAAAGTCAAATCCAATTTTAACTTAATTAAATTTAATTTAATATTAAGAAAAACATTTTAGGAAAAAGGGGTTTTGACAAATCACGGGTCGAATTTGTCTATTAGGGTCAAACCCTAATATTTATTAATTTATATATATAATAATACACTGGGTCGGGCCGGGCCGGGCCCAGCGCCCGTTAGGGCGCACGGAAGTGCACCGGGCTAAGGCCCAGAGCTCAGCGCCCAGCACGCCTAGGGCAGCTGTTGCCGCCCTAGTTCCGTCGCCGTGGTGGCGGCGCAAATCAGCGCCACCACCCTAACGCTTTTTTTTTTTTTTTTGCTAATTACACGAGCAGCTGTGGTGCTCGCGTGTGCTTCAAAAACACACAGTGGTGCCACCCCGATTAGCCATTGCCGGCGGCGAAAAAATAGGTAATCAAATTTTAAAAATCCAATTTTAACAAACATAATCTTAAACACAAAAATCATCAGATCCGTTTAAGTCGGCTCTGATAACACTGTTAGGAATCCTATACATGAAAACAGAGAATTGCAGCGGAAGATTCGAGGATTCCTACCGGCAGATCACAAAAATAGATCTGATGATTTTAATTGGTTTCGCGAAAAAATAAAACGAATAAAAATACTCTTTTGATTCATTTACTGATTCTGCAGAACAGCAATCCTCCAAGGGCTCCTGTCTTTAAAGCTTCACGTGAAACGAGCCTTCCAAAGATCCCGAAACTCCTCCTTCTTTGCAGTAGTGGACGGCTAGAGAGGAGAGAGGGGAGAGAGTTTCTTTCCTTTTCTATTGTGTTTCTTTATTGTCTTAGGGTTTGTTCCACTGTAGGAGTCCTTTTAAACTCAACTAGCTTGTGGAATAAGTTGGAGGCCACTCCAACCCTAAGTGGCCGCCCCTCCTAGGGCTTCCTTGGACTGGGTGGGCTTTTAATTGGCTTGTCTAATTTCTAGCCCATCTATATATATCTAATTTAAATCCAATTTAAATACAATATATACTATTAATTAATTCTTTTTAATTAATATACTAATTAAATAATTTAATTTAATCTAATTAAATTAAATATTTATATTTAATCTAATTAAATCAATCGGTCCATTTAATTCTTTCTTAAAGATTTACACAAAAAGATACATCCCGTTCGTTTCTTATAGTGCGACTCTTTAGGTTCGTCTCAATTGGCAAAGGGAGGAATTACCTAAGGATGTGAGTGTCACCTAGCCAGTCCCGTGGACTCACGTCGTAACCCAATTGAGTACGAAATGAATGAATCATTTTACGAACCTCTTGATCATAAATGCCGTATGAGTATAAGCCCTTCACTGACGTATCCCGATCAAGTGAGAGGCATGAAAAATGTCAAACTCACTAAACTTGATACTGTGCATTAGATTATATCATAATGAAATTACTAAACTACCCTCAGTGTCCCATATAAGTTAGTTGTTATGCTTTGGTCAAAGACTTTATAATTTCATTAGCCTATAATCGCACAGGATACTTACTCGTTTACTATCGAGACAGTGAATCCCATCTTGGCGATCACTGATCAACTGCTACTTGTCTCATTGATATCGCACTTCGAGGTTGACCCCACCGATAGGTGATATGGGCCTAACTACTCTGGTAACAGATCCAATAATACAAGCACATTGATCATGAACCCTCAGGTCTAAGGCTCACGCATACTATTACGATCAGTAATCCAATCATTGACAGTCACTGAGTAAATACCAATGTGATCGGATTACTACGAGCCGTGTTCGAATATGTCAATTCCATTGGCTTATCTATGATACTTGCTCCCACTATCCCTATAGTGTTCGACTGACACTCATCGTCAGAGCATATGTCATACAAGTCGAACCTTAATGTCCAATTAAGATTCTTTGACTTGCGAACCCTTTTAAGTGATAAGGTGTAAGACTCTTCCCATGCCACGTCTTTATTCCATAAAGGGCAAGAAGTCAAACCTTTGTTCACATGGACTATATGTTCAATACTTATTTAGATGTCATAAAGATTTATATGAACAAAATACAGATGCCTTTATTAATATCATTTTAATAGTTTGTACAACATAATAAGATACCCTATTCTAACTATTTGTCCTCATTGGCATCTAGGGTATATACCTAACAATATTATCTTATGAGTGGCTTTTGCATATCACAATTGATTAGCTCACATTCATCATAAAAGTTAGTAAAAAAAAAAACTAACTCTAACACTTTCAAACACATTTTGAGTTTTAGATAGCACTCATAATGCCTCCTCTTGTGCGCCACAATTTTCCTTAACAATTTTTGGCTGAACAACACTTGATGATAGTCTATTTATTGCTCAATCTCCATGCATGCTATGTCTCGCTAACATCTATATCCCATGTTAGTAAAAGATTTAGGGACATTCACATCTTAAATTAATGAGAGAGTCTCGGGAAGTCAAACTTCAGCACTGAGCGTTTGTTGATCTATGTTGTCTCTAAGATTAAAGTGACACATCTTATCACTTAGTTGGATCAATTGTGGTTCTAATTTTTTAAATCTTACTTTTGTTTAGCTCCACTTTGCTTGCATCAATATTTTATCTAATTAGCTCATGTTGATTAGCGTGACCGACAAAATTAAAATGATCATGTACATTTTTCAACCTCACAAAATCAACCTCAAATTAAGCGATTTTAGTTGAATTCAGCACAAACTATAAATACCAATAGTCGGCTCGAATAGCGACATAAAGGTATAAGTCACCTAATTAGAGCCATTGTTCGTGAGTGAACTCATATTCTAGAATAGAGCTCTAACTCTTTAGTAGATGTATAATTGCAGCTTAAACAAATTAAAGCGCAATTTTTTAATTTTGATCCACTTACAAATTGTCAGCGTCTTAAATCGCGACAATTATAGACAACTTGTCCATTTTTCATACTCAATTGACTTTAAAAAAAATTAATTCGGTGAGTAGTTCTAAGGTCTATATTATACTAATTGCGCAATATGTACTGGTCTAATATTTTATTCAAGATCTAAGTAAATCTCTTATTATGCCCTTATATTCAGCGAAATCGAAAATTTCGCAACTTAGGCTAGTAATCATCTCCCACTAAGTTAAAAGACAATATAAGAATTCACCGATTCAAAATAAAATATAATATTGTCCATATAAATATCATATAAAAATATTCTTGTATCGCAATAAGAATAAAAGCATGCAACACGTATAAATAATAGCTAAGACCCCCATGGACCACATTGACATTTGGTGCATCATGTTAGAATGATTATGTCTAAGGTGGTGAACATATCCTCAATACTTGGTCTCAATTTTGGCTCAAGGAATGCATTTCAAATTACATAGATGAAAGACTAGTTAATATGATTACATAAATCTTATCACCACTTCTACTAATTATCTCACATAATTACTTAAATATAATAAACATTCAACTTGCATGAGCACCCAAATAATAATGCATATTCATCACAAACATAAGAATAAATTCATATAGCATGTGTTGCATCATGATAAATATCCGCATAAAAACAATCACAAGGCATATAAATAATCAAATATTCATACCCATCGCATAAAAAGGTAAGAAAATATAGGCTCGCAATTTTATTTTAATTTTTTAATTTTCAGATTTTTTTTTTCGAATAAAAAAAAAATCAAACCAAACAGCCCTTAAGCAGCCGCTTGAGCTGAGCCTTCTCACTGCTCAAGCCAAGCCGTCTCAACAGCTCAAGCCGAGCCATGTGCAGCCATCAAGCCACAAGCCAGCTGCCTAATAAGAGAAAGATTCCAGTGCATCACATTCTAGTGCACCCTAGCTATTCTCTTTTTTAAAGAAGGCCCATTTAAAAAATGCCATGTGTCCGAGTGCGCAACCCATTCATAGGTGCGAAGCACCAGATTATTCCCTCCAGCATATTCTTCTCCTGGTTCCCGGCGCCGCCGCCGGTGCTCCGGCGCATTTTTCAGGCAAATACATATATTTCCGGCGAGATTTTTAAAAAATCATAACAAATTCGTTTCTTATCTGTTTCTTATGAAATTTACACCATTTTCATCCTCGAGATCTTTCTAATGGTATAACAATTACACAGCAAAAAATGAAAAAAGGGGTTCGAATTTCTACTTCAATTTTCGGCCCTTTTTTTTTTTTAATAATGTCTTTCTCATCTTAACTCCGATTTTCACGAATAACATATGATTTCGAATCTCTTTTCATGCTCTACAATCTAGCATAAAAATCACTGGGAAAAACAGGAAAAAACAGGTTCGATTTTGAAGCACAAAAATTCAAATTTCTTGAACTAGGGTTCTTTATATCCCCTAATTACTCCATCAAATTTCACCAAATTTTAAACACGTAATCTACACATATAAGATTACAGATGGTGAAAATTTTATGGCCTATTTTCATATATTTTAAAGAAAAATGAATTTTTCATATTTTTATGCATAGCAAATATACATGTTTATATTTAATCGATCAAAGTGGCGAGAACGAGCCTTAAGGGCTCTGATACCACTGTTGGGAAAATTAAATCCACATCACACATAAAGAAGATTGGATCGACTTATCTATAAACGCAGCGAAAATTTGTCGATCCATATGTCCCGAATCTAACTCGTCTACAAGCCGTCTTGATTGAATCACGATCATTTCGTCACTTTCTTCGCCGTGGTGGATCAGCTACTAGAGCAATCCACTTTTATTTGCACACCTTAAACTCATGGAAACTTGGTGATTCTCCAAAGAAAGATTGAGAGAGAAAGCATTTTAGGAGAGAGAACAGAGAGAGTTTTATGTGAGATGAAACGTGATTTCAGTTATTATTCCAAGATGAGAGGGATATGATATAAATATCATATTTCCTACACAAGGAAGAGTCCCATCTATTCAAGATTCTAATGGCACCAAATATGACATTAAATCTAACTCAAATATGAATGTCAATTGGGTCAAGGGTCCAAACCCGACCCAAATTCCTACATAAGAGATCAATAGAATTACAGAGATTAATACAAAGGATCGAGAATAAGGTAAAAAAGAGCCATGAGAGAAGCGTGGAACAATAGCCCGATCACTATTGCGTCAACAGAGTAACACTGCGACGCTGGGGCCATGAATGCCACGACGGTTGGGACAAAAGAGCAATACCACATTGTCAACAAGAACTGGGCAGCGCTGGTTTTTCCCTGAAATATTTTTTTGCTAGTTTAGGAATTTTTTTACTAAGTTTAGGATTTCTTGTGTATTAAGTTTTTGACACTATATATAAGGGCATATTTACATTGTGATACGAATTACTCCACCACCAAAAATAATATTGTGAGATCTTGTGTGTGATTTAGATGTAGAAATAGAATGGATCATTTTGGTTTATTTATTGATACATATAACATTATTACACTTCAGCGTAATTTCCACAAAGGATGACATGAATAAATTAGGTAAATTATATTTAATTTGCATGAGAAGTCGCAACAAGGTTTTATTCTCAGAACCATATACCTTATTCTAGACATGATTTAGTAGAGATGTGGAAATGTAGGAGGAATAGATCGTATCTTACTAAACACTGTTGTTGTTTGGATGACAAGCTCTCAATGTCATATAAAGGATATATATAGGGAAGGATATTGTTGTTGACAACTAAAATCCACTCTCAACGTCAACAAGAAGTAATAAAGACGAAAAACTGTTACGTACTACTGAGTTGACGAGCTCTCAACATCACATAAAGGAGATATAAGGAAGGAAACTATTGTTGACAGCCAAAAAAATGCGTTCCTTGAGCTGAGGCATGGATAGGAGTAGATAGAGGGGATACAATGGAAAGCGAAAACCGAACAAATGTGGGATGGCGAGTTAAGATCATCATATTGTTCATACATTTAAAAGTAAAAGTATCTAGTAAGCTATATTGAATCCTTGATTGAGGATAGAGTGCAGCTATGCCTGTATGGTAAGAAATTTTATTCTTAAATTATTTAATAAAGTGGGCAAATTAGTCATGTTGACCGTTATGGTTATATGCAATAACTTGGCTGCGGCTGAAAAATTGAAATCATATGAGTACATGAAAATAAGGCGAAGTGTATGATAAAATCATACATTCATTCCTATAAAAGAGAAAAACTAGCCTATCATCTATGCCTCATTGGCTGAGGCAACAACAACAACATCAGGAGTTGGCTCGGAAAAGGGGGCAATAATCTCCAAAGTTGGCCTGAGAGAGGGGAAAGTAGTAAATTTTTCAACCACCACCTTTAGCATCTGTTCAGCAAGGATTTCCTCACTTGAAATAATTGTAGGTGGTGCTCCAGTCTAAAAAGCTGGGGAAGGTTCAATTTTAGTTGGAGTATCACAGTTGTTTGTTCCAAGTGGCAAATGAAAAGGGTCCGGGGGGGAGGGAGGGGTTGACTAGACCCCCAATTTTCTTCTAACTTCAAAAATTTTCCTGTCTCTTAAAATATTTTTAACGCTTGGAAAGCAAAGCGCTTGGTTAAGCACTAGGATCCAGATAACTTAGAGTTAGTGATTTTAGCAATTACCAATGTAGGTTTAGATCGTTTAATCAGAATTAGCACAACGGAAATGATTTTGTTACTTAGCATTCGGTTTATCAATTAGTCACTTAACTGATTTTAATACTTTTAAAGAATGATATGCAAATGATAAAGAAAGAAATAAAACAGTAAAGTAAATGATAAAAGATATGAAAGGTTCACTGGGTGATGTAACATCCTTTTTCTCCTTTGTACTCGGAGGAAATTCACTAAATGATTCTCAAAGTCTTCACACAGATGACTTCTACAAATAATGAATAACTATAAAGATGATTTTGAGCTCCTTGATCACACAAACTTCAACTCTACTTAGATCTCTTCAACATGCTTCTTTCACCCAGAAATATTGCTTGAAACCCAACTTTTTCTTCACACAGAGGATAGAGGTTGGAGGGTTTTGTCACTAGGGTTTGTTTAATTTGGAAGTTCAAACAACTTGGAATATCTCAATAATAGTGAGGGTTCTTCTATGGAAAATGTTTGAGATATTTGTGATTGTCTTTGAAATGTATGAAAAGCTTGAATGATTTGGATATGGAGATTTAGAAGCTTTTCTTGGAAGAATTATGGACTTGATATTCAGCAAAGGGTTTTGCAATTTAGCTTGAATAAAATGTTCGCATGTGTATATTCTTCTGTGTTTAGGGTTTGCTGAAATGTCCTATTTATAGGCAATTGTTGGGGAGAGTGTTTGTTGGACACATGTGTTGTCGCGTGTCTTTCACTCGCTAGTGAAACTACTTCCATTCTGAAATCCCTGAAATTTTGTTGTGCCAATCGGATGTGGCATACTTAAAGTCTGACAGTCTAGTTAATGGTGGCTTGTCCGTATGTTAATTGTCTTTATCACATTAAATGCACTGATCGGGCATTAAATGCATTTTGAATTTATTTTTCGTTGAAAATAAATGCCCGTTATTGATTGCATTTAAGTCCTTCATGACTTTAGAATTTATTTCAGGTGAATCTTAATTGCTTGGTTGCTTGGACGCTAATTCAGAAATCCTGAAATGTCTTTAGCGTTTGACAGACGCTTACAATCTTCATCTTCATTAGGCTTCAGACGCTGATCTTCAACTTTCTCTTTGATAGACTCACTTAGAATTCTATCATCGATTAAGTTTCCAACACTTAGTCTAAAATCTATAAAGTTAAAAATTCAAGCATAATAAAATAATAAACTTTCAACGCTTATATAAATTTTCTATGAAAGCATAAACTTACATTATTTTAGGGTCTAACATAAAATCCTATCTTGTCATCATCAAAACATCTAACATGAAATTTCCTAACAGCAGGTAAGTGATCTTCTTTCCAACCCAAGATCACTGTTCGGCCAAGTGAAATCCTATTCTTCTGTAGGGCAGTCATGCTTGACAAAAGAATCTTGGAATAATTCAAATCCATGACAGTACTAATATAGAGCCCACTCCACTGACTACTCAACTAATTCTTAGGATTCTACATAGGCAGCCAAGTGACTCTCCAAATTGACCTGAGTAAATGTTCGACCCCCTTCACTTTCTAGGAAGGTGGTAAGGCCTTTTGGCGATTGCGATTTAAATGCTCTTCCTTCAAGCACTCCAGGTCAGCTTCATGGATAATTGTCATAGCCTCAGGTCACCAAAATTTGTTGGTAAACAAAAGGATGGTTTCCGAATTTGATACTAGTTAGAAGTGTCTCAATGAAGTATGTTAGGAAATTCCGTTCTACGTTAGGAGAAGAGTCAACGTAGATGACGCGGTTCATTTTTACACCAAGAAAATTGTGCTAATTGAAATACGACTTTATTTATAAGAAAATGAGAAATCTAACTTATTTAGAAGACAAATAATTTTCTAAGATAAATATCAAACTTTGAATAAAACCTAGCAAGAAGAACACTTAAATTTCCGTTTCATTAATCTTTGACTTTTTCTCAAAAAAGATGAAGAACATGAAAAATACTACACTTTTTTCTCTCAATTTTGAATCTAACCTTACAGATGATTAATTTCCTCTTTATAGCCAACATGGCCGAAATTTCCCCTCTTTTGGTTATGGGTGGACGGTTTGTTCCACATTCGGGGGGATGAGGAATCATCTTCTCTTTTGAGGGATATAGGTTAGGATGATATTTGATTTGATCTTTATCCATTTTTATCCCTTCTTTAGCTATTTCTTCTTTAGCCATGCCTTCCACTATTTCCTCCACCTATCCTCCAGCTTTCTCGTGAGTTGCCCAGCTGTCCCTCCTAGGTAGCTATTTAGCGTTCCGATTTTTGGGTCTCTTTTAAGCTTTTCTTCATGAGTCTCTCTAGAATGTGCATTTCTTTGGGCCTTCCTCCTATTTTTAGCCCACTACTTTCTTCCATCTTTGGGCCCATCTTCTAGTAAAGACCAATACCACGTCGTAATAATTTACGGGCATATCACAAGTCCCCCTAATCTTGAGGTCTTGAAGTGAGTCAAGGCCTGGAGAGTAAATTTTTTTTTTTTTGGCGAGCTTGCTTATGAGCCGGTAGCCAGGGAAGCTGAGCCAGCGGGTCGGCTCAGCAGCAGCCGCAGGGGTGGGGGGCGGAGGTTACCCCCCTCCTTTTTCTTCTTCTTTTTTTTTTTCTTTTTCCTTCCTCTTTATTTGAAGACCCCACCTACCTTAGGGAACTTGATGGAGTTGTCAAGATTTTCCTCATCTCTAACTCTTTTTGGATTAGGAGAATCCTATCATCGTCTGATTTTAAGGATTTTGGACACTTTCTCTCCAAGTTTCTTCTAACTTCTTTGCTTCAAATTCTTTTTTGTTGGCTTCCCATTGTGCTTGTAGAATCTTTTCAGCTCTCTTTTCTTCTTCGCGAAAAATCAAGGTAACGACTTAAAAAATTTCTTTTCGTTTTATCTCCATATATATATATATATTTATGATATGTGTAATTGCGTGTACTTTAATATTTGAACTTTTCTCCTACCTATTTTTTGTACATCCTTGTAGCATACTTTTATCGTATAAGCACAAGAGGCGATGTCTTCTTCTTCTGTTGAGTCAACTGAACCAGTCTCTCCTTTGCTTAAACCATCGATTTTTGCGTATGATGAGGGTGCCCCCGACATGAACGACTCATCATTCGAGGTGACTGTCGCGAATTCTGGCGTGACTGAGGTAGTTGAGCCGTACGAGTTCCACTGCACCGGCTTTGACACTAAAGATGATAGAAATGCCGAGATAAATCCACTTTTTACTCAGGCTGAAAAGAATCGATTAGCAACCAGGGACCCATATTATGAAGTATACATATCCTATTTCAACAATTCAGATGTTTGCAGGATGAAAAAACGTCTATGTTTGCCTCCTTTTTTTGAAATATTAGTTTTAGATTCCGATAGTCGACCTCATACTCCCCCTACAGGATAAACTTGTTTTTTCGTCGCCTAAGTTGATGCCGGATTGCGTTTTCCCATCCCGAGCTTGTTTGAGGAAATATCAAGAATATATAAGGTGCCATTATGTCAATTGTCTCCTAACTCAATAAGTCTCATGGCCTCCTTTGTTATAGTCACCTCATATTGTGGAGAGGTTACGTTGGCTCAAAATTTTTATTCGTTTTTCCAACTGAAAAAGCTAGAAAAGGGGTTATGTTACTTCATATCATGATTTGGCGTAAATTTTTTAAAACATTATTTTAAAACTCACGGAGATTGGAGGAGGAACTATTTTTTCATTTCGTCTTCAAGCCCATGAAGCTTTCCTTGCATGTGGCTAAATGATAATCCCGGGCGCCCAAAATTTTTGGCAAAAGATAGATCATCCGAGTATGGGCGTCTTTTAGGAATCCTAAATAAGGGAGTATACGATATTTGTCAATTGGATTCTAATGATTTGCTGAGTTATTATGGTTTGGGCCCTAAACCAGTGAAGCTTCCGATTGACCTCGGTATACTTTTAGCTATCCACCTTTTCTTATACTATTGCCATTGCTTGTTTTATATTCGTGTTGTGATTGTCGGTGCATTTTTCAGCTATCTTTGTGGTCATTTATTGTTTATTGACCATATATTTCCTTGATTTGCAGACTCAATCATGTTTCAAACTCTTCTTAAGAGATTGGCGAAGAAGTCTGATGCCAAGAAAACATCGGGTATCGCATGTGAAAATTCGGCCCCTATGGGGAAAACTTCTGGGATACCTGTAATTATTCCTTCTACACCATGCAAAGAGACGACTCTTGACAAGCCCAAGAACAAGAGAAATAGGGATGCTACGAGAATCATCGCAAGATGGCTGATGGGACGGCTTCACTGAAAGCTCGAACTGTACTCTCTCAACCACCTACTGAGCGTTCCTCTCAGCATTCTCCTGATGTAGCTATCCCTTCTTCTAAGCGCACTCACGGGCTCCCTGATTGTGAAAATTCAGCTAGCTCGAAGCTATCCCAGAATCGATTGCCATCTCCTTCATTATTTTTAGCTTCCTCTAAGAAGATGTCCTATGACCATCTAATGAGCATGGCCTCTAATAGAGATCTCCACTACATGAGCGACTTGTCTGACATGTCTCTTTTGGAGGATTTCTCTTCCTCCATCCTATAGGTTTGGTGATCATTGTTCTTGAGAATTTCCCTTCTTCTCCTTTTTTCTTTTTAGCTATCGATTTTTATATGTCTCCTCTCTTATTTTTTTTTAGGGAAGCTTGTTAGGAAGCGATATGATGTCTCGCATCCGGGTTTGGGTTACCTCTTCTATCGAAAATTTTAAGAAATGTAGTGAGTGGGAGAAACAGGTAGTCTCATTGACTGACGATCTAGCTAAAGAGTGAGTCCTGAGGGGGGAGATGTCCTCTAAGTTGGAAAATTTGAGGAAAGCTTAAGCTGGCGAGGTCGAGAAAGCTTGTCAAGCTGCCCGTGAAGAGGCAATAGTGAATTTTTCACATTCCATTAATGGATTAGCTATGATGGATGATAACTATCAGTGACGTCACAATGCCTTTCTTCAGTCTTCTAAGCATCAAAGGATGCTAGTTGAAACCGTGCTATAATATTATTATCACGGTTTTCGCTCTTATGTGAAATAATTCATGGAGAATGGACATCTGATTGCTGGGTTTGATGCTTCTTTTCTCCAAGAGAGTACAGGCTTAGATAATGCCCCTAAGCAGGGCGAGGAGGCGCTAGCTTGTGTTATTTCTATAGGTGCTAGAAATGACAAGTCATCTGATGATCATGCCGTCAAGAATGTTGGAGATCGAACCACAGACCCTACCATTGATGATGCTGCTTTAGAGGTGATTTTGAGTGCTCCTATGGATGGTGAGACGGGCAATGAGACAGCTAAATGGCAAGCGGCCTCGGAGCCCTTCTTTGAGGCCACTGAGGAACTTGGACCTTAGGCCTCCTTAATAGTGATATTTAGCTATTCATTTCCTTTGTTTTCCTTTCTTCAAGTTGTTATTATAGCACGCTTTTAGTATTTCCATTCGAGCCTTTCATTGCAATGCCCACTTTTGAGGCATAGATTTTATATTATTGTTTTAACTATTGTTTCGAATGTGTCCTTTTCTCCATATTTACATATGTGTATATTTAATGCCAATACCACTGTAATATTTATCCAGTGATTTGGCATAATGAACACGACATAAATAAACATGACTAAGAAAAATAAATGCTTAAAAGGAAATACTTACCAATGTAGAGGGGAATGCTCCGCCTTCGGGAGGCTTTACAGCTTGCTTTAATTGAAGATGTCTGTCCTTTTTTTTTCTTTAGGTGCTCGAAATATACGAGGCTTCTACTTTTCTCTCTCCTTTTTTTTTTTGGGTGCTCAAAAGAAACGAGACTTTTTCAGGTTGCTCGCAATCAACGAGGTTTTTTTTTTTTTTTTTTATCTTCTTCAGGGTGCTGGCAATCAACAAGGCTTTTTTCAGCTGCCCGCAATCAACGGGACTTTTTTTTTCAGGGTGCTCGCAATCAACAAGACTTTTTTCTGGTGCCCGCAATAAACGGGAATTTTTTCAGGGTGCCCACGATCATTGAGGCTTTTTTCAAGGTGCTCACAATCAGCGAGGCTTTTTTCAGGGTGCACGCAATCAATGAGGCTTTTTTCAAGGTGCTCGCAATCAACGAGGCTTTTTTCAGGTGCCCGCAATCAATTGGAATTTTTTCAGGGTGCTCGCAATCAACAAAACTTTTTTTAGGTGCCCGCAATCAAAGGGACTTTTTTCAGGGTGCTCGCAATCAACGAGACTTTTTTTAGTTGCCCGCAATCAACGGGACTTTTTTCCAGGATGCTCGCAATCAACAAGACTTTTTTCAGGTATCTTTATAATGAAATATAAAGTAAAAGAGCATAAATGAACATTGAAATCAAAGATTTTTTTTATTGTTATAAGGTACTTAACATGCTTATTGTAGAAAGTAATGAAATGGAAATAAACAAATACTAATAAAGGAAAAGTTTATTTAATCGAAATATCTTGGCTACTAACTTTATTCATCCTTTTTTTTCATGTGTAGAATCTCTTCAAATTTTGCACATTCCAGGGCCTCGACAACCTTCTCCCGTCCATGTTTTCTATCATGTAAGCGTCACTTGTAAGGACTTGCACTATCTTGAATGGGTCTTCACACTTGGGCCTGAGCTTTCCTACTGGTTTTAGGATATCAGCTTTCCGAAGGACTAAGACCCCCACTTATAGTTCTCACTTGAGAACTCTCCGATTGAAGGCTGCAACAATTCTTTGCTTATACTTTGTCACCCTTAAGTAAGCGGCACTCTTAGCTTCTTCTATTACATCTAGATTTTCCCTCATTAGCTCTTCATTCTCGGGGTCATAATACTTCACGCGATGCGTGAGCATTCTAACTTCTGGTGGAATAATGGCATCAACCCCATATACGAGGCTAATGGGGCGTTTCACATGTGGTACTATGGGGGGTGGTTCGGTACGACCAAAGGACCACTTGGTAACTCTTCTACCCATGAATTTCCTCCTTCTTGTACTCTTGTCTTCAGGCCTTACAAGAGTTCGGTACGACCAAAGGACACTTGGTAACTCTTCTACCCAGTAACTTTCTCCTCATTGTAGTCTTGTCTTCAGGCCTTGCACGAGGATTCTATTAATCACTTCCACTTGACTGTTGCACTGTGGGTGCCCTACCTTGGTAAACAACTGCTTTATGCCCAAGTCTTGGCACCAATCTTGAATTCTTGTTCTTTGAAATTGTCGTCTTATCTGAGACGATCTCTCGAGGGATCCCAAATCTAAAGAGTATTGAATTCTTCAAGAAATTGATTACTTCTCTTTCTGTGATCTTGGCCAGGGGCTCGGCCTCCACCCACTTACTGAAATAATCAACTACCACCAACAGGAACTTCTTTGTCCTACCGCCAAGGGGAATGGTCCCACTATAACTATCCCTCATCTAGAAAAGGGGTATGGTGATCTCATGACTCCCATTGGTTCTGTTGGTATGTTAGCGTGCCTTTGACAGTGCTCACACTTCTTCACCAAGTCTTTCGCATCGACCTTCATGGTGGGCAAAAAATAACCAGCCCTGATCACTTTGGCTGAAGTGGCATTCCCTCCAGCGTGGTTGGCACAGAGTCCTCCATGGATATCTTCTAAAATGAGCATTCTTTCTTTCTGAGAAAGACATCTTAAATAGGGCTGCGTAAACGATCTTTTATACAATACTCCATCCACGAGAAAGTACCTCCAGGCTTTATATGCACTCACACGGCTTCAACTTTTTCATGGGGTAATTCTTCTCACCAGAGGTAGCTCATAATAGGTTTTCTCCAACCATCAACTTCTTCGATGGCATACACAAAGTCCTCTGCGGTGGCACTAGGCATCGACAATATGGTAACTTCTCTCGTCTGACAATCCACGAGAGCACTAGCTAGCCTGGCTAGGTAATCCACTTTGTTATTCTTCGACCGAGGTATCTGTCGTATCTGAAAGCTCTCGAACTCTTCCTTTAACTCCTCTATCTTCTTCAAGTCCTCTATCATCCTGGCTTCCTTAGCTTCATTTGTCCAGCTACTTGGCAAGCTACCAGCTGCGAATCCGAGTATACCACCAAGTGATTAACTTCCGTTTTCAGAGCCATCCTTAAACCAACAATTAGGGCTTCATATTCGGCTTCATTATTGGATGCCCTGAATTCAATTTTCACTGCATACTTTAGCTCATTGCTCTCAGGAGTGGTTAATACTATCCTTGATCCATTTGCGGCCATTGTCGCAGAACCGTCCACATGCAAAAGCTAGACTTTCCTCTCTTGTTGTACTAAAGGGACCTCTGAAATAAAATCTGCTAACGTTTGGGCTTTGATGGCTGTTCTAGGAGAATAGGAGATGTCAAACTCACTCAACTCTACCGCCCACTCGATCATTCTTCCCGATACTTCTAGACGACCTAAAATTTGCTTCAGAGGACAATCAGAGCAAACTTCCACATTGTATGTCAGAAAATAGGGCCTCAGATTCCTTGCAGTGGTTACCAGAGCAAAGGCAACCTTTTTAATCTCAATGTATCTTGACTCGGCACCTCGTAAAGTTCGGCTTACATCGTATACAGGTTTTTGGTCCTTCCCTTCTTTCCTTATGAGATCTGATCTGATGGCGTGCTCTGAAATGGCTAAATATAAATACAGAGTCTCCCTATGCACCGGTTTATATAGAAAAGGCAAATTAGCAAGGTACGCCTTCAGTTCATGGAAAGCTGCTTGGCATTCTTCGTCCCACACGCACTGATTCAATTTCTTTGTAATCTTGAAAAAGGGCAAACTTCGCTCTCCTAGTCGAGCAATGAAGTTTCCCAACGCTGCAATCCTTCCCGTAAGTTTTTGCACCTCATTTCGAGTGGTTGGGGGCTTCATTTCCAGGATTGCTCTAGCTTTTTCAGGGTTAACCTCAATCCCTTTTTGCGTCACCATGTATCCAAGGAACTTTCCACTCTTGACTCCAAAGGCACATTTGACTGGATTAAGCTTTATCTGATAATGCTCAAGGACCTTGAATGCCTCTGCTAAATTGTTGATATGATCTTGAGCCTTGCAACTTTTAACCAGCATGTCATCTACGTATACCTTCATGTTTTGTCCTAGTTGGTTCAGGAACATCTTATCCATGAGCCGCTGATACGTGGTTCCAGCGTTACGAAGCCCAAAAGGCATCACTACATAGAAATACATTCCAACTTCAATAATGAAGCTAACTTTTTTCTGGTCCTCTACCGCTAATGATTTTTGATGGTATCCTTGTGCGGCATCCATCAAGCTCAGGAGCTCGCATCCGGAAGTCGAATCTACTAATTGATTTATCCTTGGCAATAGATAGCAATCTTTAGGGTATGCTTCATTGAGGTACCTAAAATCGATTCACATTCTCCACTTGCCTCCACTCTTCGACACCAAGATGACGTTAGCTATCCATTCAGGGAATTGAATCTCCCTTATATGTCTAGCCGCTAGTAGTTTATCTACCTCACTCTGCTTGATTTTATGATGCCTTTTTTGAGTGATTGGCTTAGCTGATAGGAATATGTTCAGGTGATGGACGACTATAGAGGGATCTATGCCCACTATATCTTTTGCGGACCAAAAAAAAACATTCATATGCTCTCGGAGGAGGTGGTTCAAACGATATAAAAGATCATGATCTAACTGGGATCCCACTCGAACCACTTTGCTGGTATCGCTTGGCATCAATTCCACCGTTATCAGGTCCTCTACTAGCTTTACCTTTGGTAATAATGGTATCCCTATCCTTTTTTTTTCCACTGCCATGATTTCAGTTAACTGGGTACATGACCTAATACTCGGATCAATATCCATGTCTTCCATCCTCTATCCTGTTCTTAAGGCTTTTACATAACATTTTCGGGATGTCTGCTGGATTCCTATTATTTTGCCAACCCCTTTCTCCATCCAGAAATTTTACTTTATGTGATAAGTAGAGATGATTGATCGGAAAGAATTGATCGTAGGCGTCCCCAGTATCGCGTTACATGCTGAAGGAGCATTCACCACCAAGAATTTCATCATCTTTGTTTTTCTCCAGAGCTCGATTCCTAGTGACAAAGGGAGCCGTATTTGGCCTAGCGAACGGACTGATTCTCCAGAAAACCTTAGCAAGGCAGTGTCTGCTGGCTCGATCTTTACCTCTCCCAAGTCCATTTTCTTATACGCATCCACGAAAAGTATATCAACGGAACTGCCACAAATAATGAAAATGTGCTTGACATCGTAGTTAGCAATTATGGCTATAACGACTAGCTCATCGTTATGGATATGATAGATGTGCTATCCAGCGAAAGGCCCAAATTGGACTCGTGATGGAGATGATGGAGGTGCTGTCCATCAGAAGGCCCAAATTGGACAAGTGATTCTACCCCCCATAGCAGCAACCTCACTTTCATTCTCCTGGTGAGTAAACTCATGTAAAGCTCTCTCATGAGCTCGTCTTGCTCTATGCGAATCCCCAACGATGGGACCCCCAGATATCATGTTGATGACTTCTTTTCTGGCTATCACCTTTCCTTTCATTGGTTTGTTTCTTTCTTGGCCACCATGAGGATTATCTCGGGGAAGAATCTCCTCATCCTCATTAGTGAGATCTTTTTTGTCGGACGGGCGACTCAGAGGCGAAGGACTCCTTCCAAACATCCTAGAGCTTTTTTCTCAATCCCGGCACATGAGCTCTTGTAGGCGTCCACACTCAATCAACCTTTCTATTTCATTCAACAAATGTCGGTACTTATTGGTGTGGTGGTCATAATCTCAGTGAAACCTAGAATATCTGTCCGATTTGGGGTTAACAGGCCCAATATTAGCACTACGAGGCCACCTCATGTAACTCTTATGCATAACCATGAGGACTTGCAATGGTGACACCTTCAAAGGCATGAATTGAGTGTACTGGCATTCATCAAGGCGTCTATCTTCAACCCGAGGTCTCCTTGGCACAAAATTAGTGTCTTTACCATCTTTATTCTATGGTAAACATTCAGTTTCCTTCATCTTGGATACCTCCTCTATGTTCACGTACTTCTCCATTCTTGCTAGCTGATTGTCAAAACTAGGAGCAGGATTCTTAGCCAGCGACCTGAAAAAGTCTACGTCCTTTAACCCTTGAGCGAATGCATTACTCAGAACTTTAGCGTTAGCAAAGGGTACTTCCAAGCCAGCTGTATTAAATCTTTGAATATACTCTCGTAAGGGCTCATTAGCTTTTTGGCACATGTTGAATAGGAGGTTAAGAGATGTTTTTTGAAACTTTTTGCTGCTAGCGAATTGGTGCAGAAACATCGAGCTGAACTCTTTAAAGGAATTGATGGAGTTAGGAGCCAATTGATTAAACCAATGTTGGGCAGCTCGAGTCAGAGTAGTTAGGAATACCCGGTACTTAACCCCATCAGAATATTGGTGTAGCAATGCACAATTTTTAAATCTCCACAAGTGTTTATTGGGATCCGATGAGTCATTATACTACGACACATTAGGTGTCCGAAAGCTACTAGGTAGATCGTCAGCTAGTATTCGGGATCCGAAAGGGTTCTCCTTTGGAGGGTTGTGAACGCTCACTCCAAGATGCTGCCGCATTTCCTCCTTCATCTCCTCGAACCTCTCGATCATATTATCATGTGGTCCTCTTATAGCTTCCCTTCCGGAATACCTCTATCTAGGGTCTGCCCCCTCCTCAAGAACATTATTTCTCATGGTATTTATTGGAATTTCCCTTCGGGTAACTAACGACAATCCTTTAGTGTTTGTGTAGGCCTGTGATGTTGCTAACGGAGGACCACACATGCCAGCTTGATGAGGGGACACCATCCTTGCATCAACTGGTGGAAAAATCATTGTGGGGGGCCCTGGGGCAAATACTGTCGCCGGGAATCCATTTCCCATGTTAGCGGGCTGGAAAGTTGTGACACCTGGAATGGGCATCACAATCGAAGGACCTTCGTTCGAGGTAAAAGGTGGGAAAGCTGGCGCATTAGGAGTGTATGGTATCGTCGGGAAGCTGTTTCCCACATTGGACACTTGGGAAGCTGAAGCTCGAGGAGCATACGTTGCTAGAGAGCTAATGTTCATCATAACCGGTGGAAAGGATGTGACCCATGGAAGATAGGTTGCGCCAGGTGGGCTATTACTCCTTTCAGCCAGCTGAAAAGCTGGAATGTTCGGTGCATGCACCATCATCGGGGTATCGTTGCTTATGACAGCTACAGAGGGATCCATTGGGTTAGCTTCTTAAGTAAGGCAAGGTGGAATTTGAGTGGTGTCAACAGATCTTCCTTCAAACGGTAAGATCCCATGACTACAAACAAGAGGCCCGATGGTGGAGGTATCGGCTCAATGGCTACCTGAGAAAGTGTTGTCACGTCACTAGTGGCTATGAAATTGGGCGTGGGCCTGGATACAAGTCGTTGCAGAGGAAGAATATGCGACCCCACTCTCGAATTGGGACACTTCTCACGTACACAATCGGTTGGGTCTCGTTCCTAACCCTTTGGAAGGCGACATGCTATTGGTGTGAGGATGAGTGGGCCTACGGCTCTGTGATTTGGGACTCACCAGTAGCAATTTTTGAACCGAAGACGACGGTGGTTGGTATGGCCGAATTCGGCTCTCCTCCCGGGGGAGCGACGTCTCGGTTTTCTTCAGATGATGATTTAGGGATTTGTTGATTTTCTTCAAAAGTCGCCATCAATAATCACGTCTTCAACTCAAATTTTTCACAGAAGACGCCACTTAATGCAGTTCATTTTTACACCAAGAAAGTCATGCTGATTGAAACGCGACTTTATTTATAAGAAAATGAGAAATCTAACTTTTTTAGAAGACAAATAATTTTCTAAGATAAATGTCAAACTTTGAATAAAAACTAGCAAGAAGAACACTTAGGCTTTGTTTGGATGTGTTTTCATTTCATTTTCAACCGTCATTTTCTAAAATGCATGAGAGAACGTATTTTTTTTATTTTCGTGTGAGAAAAGTGAAAAAAATAGGTGTGTTTGGTTGTGTTTTTGAAAATGGTTGGAAATTGTGAGTGTGATGTGTGAAATGATTGAAAAGTAATAATTAAATGGATATTATTGGATTTGATGTTGAATATTGATGAGAGAGGAGAGAGAGGATGATAATGGGTGAATGAGAGAAAAGAGAGAGAGAGGATGGTGATGGGTGGATGAGAGAGAAAATGTGAGATAAGTGATGTGAAATGTAATTTTAAATAAATGATTGAAATTTCTCGGGAACGTAAAAATAAGAATGAAAATGAGAATATTTTCAGTTAAAAACAGTGTAAAGTGTGTACTTCCATTTTCAGATGAAAATAGAAATGGAAAAAGTATAATGAAAACACAAACAAACAAAGCCTTAAATTTTTGTTTCATTAATTTTTGACTTTCTCTAAAAAGAGATGAAGAAAATGAAAAATACTACACTTTTTTCTCTCAATTTTGATTCTAACCTTACAAATGATTAATCCCTCCTATTGGTAGGCCAACATGGCTGAAATTTCCCCTCTTTTGGTTAGGGGTGGGTGGTTTTTTCCGCATTCGGGGGATGAGGAATCATCTTCCCTCTTTTGAGGGATATAGGTTAGAATTAGATTTGATTTAATCTTTATTCATTTTTATCCCTTCTTTAGTTATTCCTTCGTTAACCACGCCTTCCACTATTTCCTTCAGCTATCGTCCAGCTTTCTTGTGAGTTGCCCATCTGTCCCTCTTAGGTAGGTATTTAGCGTTCCAATTTTTAGGTCTTCTTTAAGCTTTTTTTCATGAGTCTCTCTAGAATGTGCATTTCTTTTGGCCTTCCTCCAATTTTTAGCCCACTACTTTGTTCCATCTTTGGGCCCATCCACTAATAAAGCCCAACACCATGTCGTAATAATTTACGGGCATATCAATAGAATAAACACTTTTTCAATTTTTCTTAGAAGTGGGGTAGGTAGAGATGAAGATTGAGATGTCTCAGGTGGCGAAGTAATATATACCACTCTCATTGGGGTCATTCTATGCCGGTCCAGTGTTAGCCATTGGATCCCCAATAGGGGGGGGGTCATTTAGTAAATTAGCCCCCCCTATTATTGATCTAATGGCCAAAATTGGGACCGGCCCAGCATAGAATTTCACCTCTCATTGGCCTTTTTCAGAATGAATAAAGAATAGAAGAATTCAGCTGAGGGAACTTTTCCTTGAGAGAGAAAAAGAATAGGAAAAGTCGCCAGAAAACGGAAAGAGCGGGTGGAGTGCTGATTTAGAGGGACATGGTAATGCCGATCTCTAACACGGTACAACTAGATAATAACAAAGTAGAGTCCAATTTTTATTTGACCCCAACAAATGACCAAAAAATTATGAGGCGGTTAGTGGGGCCGATCCTCAACTGAAGGATCCCTAATTTTGTACTCAATAAGGATGGGTATTCAACTCGTAAAATGACTTCATGATGAGCTGTGAACCTGGATAATCACAACCAAAGAAATTTCATAGCTTGGTCCTTCCAAACGAGACAACTCTTCCCTCTCTATGTTATATGTCATTAAGCTCATCCAGGTTAGAACCACTAGGACATTCATCAATAGAGGCAGAAAAAAATCAAGAATTATTGTCTTGAAGAATAGACTCATTAGGGTTAACAGTGGCATTGTGAGCACAATTCACATTTTTTGGGCTGCGATTTGTGGGTAAGTCTACATATAGAGATGGACTGTTCATTCGGTTCAAACTGAACCGAACCAAATTTTTGGTTCACCAATATTCGGAACCAAAACCGAACCGAAATGGTTCGGTTCGATTCGATTCGGTTTTAACCGAATGAATTTCAATTAAATTTGGTTAACCGAATTTTAACCCCCAACCTAAAAATTAACCAAAAAAAATTTGGTTAACAAAATAAAAAAATTGCATTAAACACCAGAATATAAATTTAGAAATTTAACCAGTAATATAAAAATAAAGAGATCCAAACATCTTATTTTTTAGTCTTATAAGCTGTTTTTTTATTTTTTAAATTACCAAATAAATTTATAAAGATTATAAGCTCTAAAACATCTTATAAGATGTTTAGAGGAGGTTATAAGTTTAGCCAAACACCCTCTAAATAATTTAATTTAATTTTTTTTGCCTAGGATTTGAAAATTGGAATTGAGTAATTAAAGAATAAAGAGAAGGTCGAGGGCGTGTGTGAGAGGAATCTTCCGACGAGTGCGATGGTAGCGGCGGTGGACCTTGAGAGAGCTTAAGAGTGGAGCTTTTGCTTTGTTTTTGTTGCAAAAGAAGAATGGGAGGGGACGTTTACAAAATTAGACCTCATTTGCAGGGGTGTTGCAATTTTAGACCTCTTATGTCTGATTTTCTCTTTCTTTTGTTTTTTGCGGCTAAATCAAAAGGTAAAGTCCAAAATATCCCTGAATAGTAACACTTGTCAGGCCCTATTGCTGTTGCATATTTTAAAGATTTACAAATCAAGTCCCTTATTCTTAATAATAGCACCTTTAGTCCTTTAATATTTAGATTTGGTGTATTTAGTCCAAAATATATGAAAAACAATATAAGATAAACGTAATTACATAAATTACATAGGTAATTAGCATAATTAAACAAGAATTACAAAGATTAATTACAAAACTGTTTCTTTCCAGATTACGAATTAAAACTCATATTCTATCATTCTCAAGTAAGAGGGTTGTTTCGAGAATCCGATTGCTTCATCAACGAAGACTTACTTTGGACAAAAATGAAGTACCTATCTTACTCTTTTGAAATTTAGAATATAAACTTAGTTCATTTTAAAATTTTAAACTAAGTAACCTTGAGTTGATAAATAACTTGAGAAAACCTTTCTGAGGTGGAAGATCACATTAAACTGCGACCACAGAGCATACTCAGAATACTCAAGCTCTGATACCAGATTGCTTGCACGTTGGGGGGAATTATCCCTCACATTTTGTCTTCCGACTAGTAACACCGAGACGGTAAACAAAATCTTCCCAAAGCAGTATTAGAGATTATTGAAAATGATAATTTGTACAGCGGAAACATATTTTTGAGACGATGAAAGGGTAGAATGTTACTACTATTCATCATCATTTTTTATTATTTTTTATTTTTTATTTAGTTTTCGAGCATTTTTAATGTTTTTGGATTTTAGGTTTTTTAATGTTTTTGTATTTTTTGACCATGAGAGAATTATAACCTTTTTAAATAGTAGAGGAATCCCGTCCCTGGGGGTAGTTTACTCACTATGCATTATAAAGCATATAAAAACTTACAAGATATTATTGCACATAAAGAAGATATTTTATTACAAGAAAGGTGAGAGACTCTCTAGCAACCAAGAAGTGTGGGTTGGAGAGTGTTCAAGGGGCAAGTGTTACAACTGAGGAGAGAGGTCCTTTTATAGGCCTCGGAATTGAAAAACATTACAACAAACTTAAATAAAAATTGTTAGAAATTTCATGTTAGATGTTTTGATGATGACAATTAGGACTTTTTGTTAGACCCCAAAATATGTAAGTTTGTTTTCAGCTTTGAAGCGTTAGAATTGTAATAGGCTTTGTTTTATTTTTATTCTAGATTGTTAGGTTAAGTTGTCTTAGTCTGAGCGTCTGATATGTTCTGAGTGAGTTTATCAGAAGTAAGGTTTGAAGACTCAAGCGCCTGAAGTCTGAATAAAGATGAAGATTCCAAGCATCTAGAATGATCAGTTACACCAAGCGTCCCCTTATAGGATAGAAGTGATTCAAGGTTGAATAAGCGTCTATCAATGATGATTTCACCTGAATTTATTTCTAAGTGCAGAAGGAGTTTAATGCAAATATTCTCAATGCATTAAATGCCAACGGGCATTTAATTAAGATGCATTAAATGCTGATAAGAGCATTAAATGTGATAAGCACTTTCAGACGTACGGAGAAGCCACCCCATTGGACTGTCAACCATTCACCAACTTTTGTGCAACAGATTTTCAAGAGAAAGGACAAAAGTTGTTCACTCGCGGATGTGAGAGACACGCGCTCTTGCATGTGTCAAACAAACACTTTTTTCAAGAATGCCTATAAATAGGACTTCAACAACAAGCCAAATATAGAGAACAATTATCAAGTTGAATTGATGTTGCATTGAAGTCTCATTCCTTGCAATCTCCGAAAAGCCAGAATTTTCAAGAAAATATTCTTTTTGCTTTTCTTCAATTCTTGAGACAGTCAACCAATATCTCAAACATTCTTTTCAAAGAAACCCACATTACTACTGAGATATTCCTAGTTATTTTAACTTTATCAAAATCAAACAAACCTTTTAGAAAAACCCCTATCCAAGCCTCGCGATCTGTGTGAAGTCGAAGTTGAATACTTGCCGTATTTCTGGGTGAAAGAAGAAAGGGGATTGAAGTGATTTGGAGCAGAAATCTGTGTGATCAAGGAGCTCAAGTCATCGACATCCATCTCTCCCTAATTTGTAGAAGATTCTGTGTGATTCTTTGAGAATCATTTTAGTGGATTGCCTCCAAGTGTTCACGGAGAAGAATGACGTAGTTGGGATTACACCACCCAACGAACCTTACAAATATTGTTCTTTACTTTACTTTCAGCATTCATATTGTCATATCATAAACTGATAAAGTATAACTTAATCAAACGCTAAGTAACTAAATACACTTTCTCTGACGCTAAAGCTTTCAAAGAGAAGACTCCAAAAATCATTCCGCTGTGCTAACACTGATCAAAGAAGTGAACGCTCAAACCTATTTGGTTGTAGTATTCAAGTCTTGAAATCTAAGTTAACTTTCTAAAAATAGTCTCCGTTAGACGCTTTACCAAAGCGCCTAGATTTTTAAGTGAACGCTTAAGTCAAGCGTTAGACACTTCAAGCGTCCAAAACCGTAATTTTAATACGAATCTTTTTGAAGTCGAAAAAGACTTCAGGGTCTATTCAACCCCCCCCCCCTTCTAGACCCTTTCGTATGCCACTTGGGACCAACAAGTGGTATCAGAGCGGTTAAAGTTGAAATTTTAAAATTTCTAAGCATAACTGCTTGTTTAGATCCTTTTTCAAACTTAGTTGCTTTAGATTCTTAAAACATGGCATTTGCTAAAGTTTCCAAACTGACTGAGTCAAATTTTGACACATGGAAAGTCAAAGCATTTACATATCTCTGTTCATGTGTGATATTATTTCAGATGGGCCAATCAAAATATATAAAGTTATCACAAGAGCGCCTGGAGCCACGGAAGACACTCCCGATGGTTACGTTGAAAAACCGAAACAAGAATGGTCTCCAGATGAGTGTCGAAGAGCTAATTTGGATAATGTTGGTTGCAACGCGCCGTATACGGCTATTGGTGATAATGACAACTTATTCAACAAGATCAAGTCGTGCAAAACCACTAAAGAAATATGGGATAAGTTGGCTACAATTTGTGGTGGTTCAGCACAGATTAAAGAGAACAAACTTTCCATTGCCAAGGAAAAGTTTAACGGATTTAAGATGCTACCCAATGAAACTTTAGAGCAATTAGATATAAGATTTACAGCTCTAGTTACAGAACTTACATCGTCGGGAATAGATTTGCAGAATCAAGAAATGGTGGTTAAGATCTTTAGAAGTTTACCAAGTAAATTCTTGATGAAGACAACTACTATGAGAGAATGAAATATGTTGGATCTCCTAACACCAGAAGACGCCTTTTTAGAGCTCAAAGCATTTGAGTTTGAGTTGAATTCTGCTAGTGATGTAGTGAGTAGTCCGGTGATTGAATCTAGAACACTTATAGCATCAATCAAAGGCAAATCGGGCAATAAAGGAAAGAATTTAGATATTAATGAAGAAGAGGAGTTGGCTTTGCTGAATAGATTCAGGAAGTTCTTGAGATATGAAAATAAAGGAAAAGGTTTCAATAACCAAGGACAAAGTTCATATCAAGCGCCTTCTCCGATGCAACAACAATTTCAAGCGCCTCAGTATTCTGTTCCTTCACCCCAAGCGCTTGTTCAGTACCAAGCGTCTACTCAAAATCTCTCAGCTCCAGTGGTCTCAAAACCACACATTGCAAGGTTAACAAATGAACAAAAGATGAAAACTAATCTTTGTTATAATTGCAGGAAACCAGGGCACTACCAGGTAAATTGCCCTTATCCAAATGTATCCAAGCCCTCAAGGCAGGATTACTTGGATAGAAACCAATTCAGGAGCAACCTTCATCAACAAGGTTTGCTAGCGGAATCAGAACCAGCATCCGCACCTGAAGATTTAGAATCATCAGAGGAGAGTAGTGAAGATGATGAGCCATTAGATGACTTAGCGCTCATATTTCTCATGGCCAGAGATGATGAAGCGTCTCCTAAGGTAATCAATGATTATCTATTCCTCTCTCTTATGATGAATTACTTGACAAAGTCAAAGAATACTACAATGAATGTCAAGAAGCTGCCAAAATATATCAAAACGATCTCGCTATTATCTCATCACTCACAAGAGATAAAGTAACGTTTAAAGCAGAGTTGCAAGTTCAGTAACAGTGCATTGAGAAGAACCAATCGCTTGAGAGTGAAATTATTCAATTAAAAAGCGATCTTGATATAATAGTCAAGAGAGAAGCTGATTTGATAGCTAGACTTGCTAAATCAGAGCAGCTCATCTCATCATTATCAAAAGCTTCTAGAAAGTTAGATAATGTGACTGAAGTAACTAGATTATTTGGTGAAAAGACCGGTTTAGGATGCGATAAACTCAGTAAATAACCTAATAAATCTAATGTTACGGCAAACAACAAAGGAAAGGGTGTTATCTTTGTTGAGAAAGGTTGACAAGGTCACACACAAAATGAACCTAGTGACAATGGTAAGAGGCCAAATGAGAAAATCAAAGCTAACTAAGGCAAGGGTAAGGCTAAGGCAAATGATTCACAAAGACGGGTCTATCCAAACGCTCAAAAGGCTAAAGATAAGTCTGACCATTATGAATCAAGCGCTAAGCCTCCAGCACCAAAAGTGCAACCTAAGCCAGCGTCAAGGAAATACCAGCATCAATATCTAAGACAGTCAAGATCATATTATCGATACTATGATGATTATGATTATGACCATGATTATGACTGCCATTATAATCGAGAATATTATTATGCACCTAAAAAGCACACACAACACGTCGTGAAACCCAAAAAGGCCAGTATTCCTACAATGAAGACCAGGCAAATATGGGTTCCTAAAGTTTTAATTCAAACTAACAATGTTACTAATGTTAAAGGACCCAAGCAACAATGGGTACCTGAACAGAAATAGAACTTCCCTTTTGATTGCAGGTACCTAGAGCTAGAGCCGATACATCTGTGTGGTACTTCGATAGTGGATCGTCAAGGCACATGACTGGTTCTACAAATCTTCTGATCAACTATCGAGCTGCCAATGGTCCTCAGGTTGTATTTGGTGACAAATCCCAAGGTAAAACCAAAGGTATAGGTGCATAGGGGAACATCATGATAAGTGATGCTTATTATGTTGAGGGTCTGAAGCACAATTTATTAAGCATAAGTCAATTTTGTGATAAAGGCTTTGAAGTCATATTCTCAAGTGACTATTGCTATATAAATGACGCTAATACTAAGTCTACTAAATTGAAGGGTAAAAGAACTAAAAACGTATATTTAGTAGATTGGGGTTCAACACTTGATAACAACCCAACATGTTTTGTTGCTAAAAATGAATCTAAAATGGGTTGGTTATGGCATAGAAAAATGAATCACCTCAACTTCAAAACAATCTCTCAGCTTATAAGTCAGAATCTTGTAGAGGGATTACCAAATGGACCATTTCATAAGGATCGCCTTTGTGACGCTTGTCAAATGGGTAAACAAGTTAAATCATCGTTCAAGAGAAAATCTCATCTATCTACCTCTAGAATACTTGAACTACTTCCCATGGATTTGTTTGGACCTGTTCAAATGATCAGTGTAAGCTGTAAAAAGTATACTTTGGTGATAGTAGATGATTTCTCTCGATTTACTTGGGTGGAATTTCTTTCATCCAAAGTTGAGACATGTGACAAGTTAACAACGCTTGTTTGACAACTTCAAATATTGAAAAATCTTAAGGTTGCAAGAATAAGAAGCGATCACGGTACTGAGTTTACTAACAAGATTGTTGAGAAGTTTTGTGCAGAGAATGGAATACATCATGAGTATTCAGCTCCCAGAACTCCCCAACAAAATGGTGTTGCTGAGCGCCGAAACCGAACGCTTAAGGAAGCCGCTAGGACAATGTTAGCAGGATCCAAGCTTGCTCCTAAGTTTTGGGCCGAAGCTATCAACACTGCCTGTTACACTCAAAATCGCTGCATGATCAACAAACAGCATGGGAAAACTCCATATGAACTGTGGAAGGGACGTAAGCCAAATGTTTCATATTTTCACGTCTTTGGTTCTAAATGCTTTATCCATAATAATGGATCCCAAAGTCTAAAGACACTTGATCCTAAATCGGATGAGGGAATCTTTCTAGGCTACGCTAAGAATGGAAAGAATTTTCGCATCCTAAATAAGATCAAATCGAAGGTTGATGAATCTATTCATGTTATTTTTGATGATGCTAACCAAGAACCGAGTAAGGTAAATGTGAATGATGCAGAAGTTGAAGATCTATGTCATCAAGCGTCTAAGATTACTATTGATGAAGATACTGACGACGATGATGAGATCTCAGTGCCACCTCCTAAGATTACTCCTGAGGTTAATATGGACAATATTGTAAGAAATGCCGATGATCATGAAGAGAGTGATCATCAAGAGCAAACAAGAATCTGTGAACTTGAAGTGCCTACGCAAGAGGATAATCAAGCGTCTGATCGTCAAGCATCTGTTCAACCTCTTAACCCTTTCCAACCAGATAGACTATGGCTGCGTGATCATCCACCTGAGCAAATTATTGGAGATATTGAAACGCCTGTTAGGACTAGAGCCGCTACGTTTAATGAGGCTATGTTTGCAAGCTTTTTGTCTCACATGGAATTCAAGAAAGTGGATGAAGCGCTAAGCGACCCAAGTTAGATTGAAGCCATGCAAGAAGAGCTTAATCAGTTTGAACGAAATAAGGTTTGGACACTAGTACCAAGACCAACTCACCAAGGAGTTATTGGGACTAGATGGGTTTATAGAAACAAGATGGATGAGAATGGTATTGTGCTAAGGAACAAGGCCAGACTCGTAGCTCAAGGATATTGCCAAGAAGAGGGAATTGACTTTGATGAAACATACGCTCCTGTCGCTCGTCTTGAAGCAATCCGCATGTTTCTAGCGTATGCAGCGTTCAACAAGTTCATAGTGTATCAGATGGACGTGAAGAGTGCCTTCCTGAATGGTAAACTCCAAGAAGAGGTATATGTGGAGCAACCACCAGGATTCATCAACAATCAATGTAAGAGTATGGTCTACAAGCTAGACAAAGCACTTTATGGGCTTAAGCAAGCACCCCGACCATGGTATGACACTCTCTCTATCTTCCTCATTGGTAAAGGATTTTCAAAAGGCAACATTGATACAACGTTATTTAAAATCACCAGTGACGAATATACTCTCTTAGTCCAAATTTATGTTGATGATATTATATTTAGTTCTACTAACAAGCGTCTATGTGAGAAATTTTCGAAAATGATGCAAGAACAATTTGAAATGAGCATGATGGGTGAATTAACTTTCTTCTTAGGATTACAAGTTAAACAACTCCCTAATGGCATATTTACTAACCAAGCTAAATATACAAGAGATATGATTAAGAAATTTGGTATGGAAAATGCATCATATTCAAAAATTCCAATGAGCCAAACGCTTAAGTTAGATAAAGATGAAAGTGGAAAGAAAGTTGATATCACTAATTATAGAGGTATCATTGGATCACTTCTTTATCTTACTGCTAGTAGACCTGATATTATGTTTTCGGTATGCATGTGTGCACGATTTCAAGCTGATCCTATAGAGTCACACTTAAGTGCTGCCAAGAAGATCCTTAAATACCTGAAAGGCACACAAAATATGAGCTTATGGTATCCAAGGAACTTTCCTTTTGAACTAATTGGTTATTCAGATGCAGATTTTACAGGTTGCAAAATAGATCGTAAGAGTACTAGTGGTACATGTCAATTTCTAGGTGATAGGTTAGTTTCATGACATAGTAAGAAACAACAATCCACAGCCGAAGCTGAGTATGTAGCTGCAGGAAGTTGTTATGCACAAGTGTTATGGATGAGGCAACAACTTAGAGATTATGGAATAATCCTAGGTCCAACCACCATTCATTGTGATAACCAAAGCGCTCTAGCCATGACTCAAAACCCTGTTCTTCATTCCAGAAACAAACACATTGACATTAGATACTATTTTCTTCGTGACGACGTTCAAAAGAAAGATATCTCCATGCACTTCATTGGAACTGACAAACAATTGACAGATATCTTCACCAAAGAACTCAACGAACAACGTTTTCTCACTTTGAGAAGTGAATTAGGTATGATTGATTTAAACGCTTAATCATTTTGCATCATATTTTATTAGACATATAATTTAGGGGGAATCCACTTGATTTATGTCTAAAAGATTTTCCTAATTGGTACAAGTTATCAAATTTAGGGGGAACCTTAAAGTTGTACTTGACCATAACTGCAAGCGTCAATGATCAAAATTTTCAGACGCATGATCATCAACGCTCAGCATTACTTATGCATAAAATATTGGACGCTCAAACATAAAAAGTCTTTTCAATCGTAAGCGTCTAATTTTCAAATGATATATCAACCAATGGTATCAGTTAAGCGTTGAACCAATTCCATTCCACTCTTAATATAATTTTTTTTTTTAACAATCATGCATAAATTTTACAAGCTTTTTGAAGTAGTGGGTAGACTCAAAAGTCTATTTTGTACTCTACTCGCACGCTTCTATCACATCAAACTGGCGCGTAATCAAAACTTTTAAAATGACGGTTCAGAGATAGCACGTGTTTGTGTACGTGTCAGTATACCATCAGGCGCGTGTACTACACTCTGAAAATACCAAACGTTTCTTTTTATTTTTTTTAAACTCGGATGTCAAATCATTATATATGAGAAATACCAAATGTAACTTCTCTCTCTTACACAAAACTCGCGTCCGCAGTTAATGAATTTATGGCTGAGATTAAAAAGTCCTTACACGTGTCTAAATCCTACAGAGACTAGAGAACACAAGTTTCAAAACTCTTTACTGTGTCATTTAAAACACAATTTCTGCAGAAAAATCATTCACTTTCACTCAAAGATTTCTGTAGATTTCTCTCTCTCAAAGCAAAAGAAAATCTCAGTTCACCCTACTTTCAAAAATGGCACCAAAGAAAGCTTCATCTACTTCTGTCGAGTCTACCATCAAGGTTACTGAAGGCCTTGTTGTTGATTAGAAATTCTTGTATGATCAACCCCAAATCAACCTGCATGATATGATGGATACTGTTACAAAAGTTGGACTCAAGAATTTCTTAACACAGTACTCATACTTCTTTCCGACGGAAGTTGATATTTTCTGGAGGACTGCAAAACTCTCGGAGGACAAGAAATTTATCTCTTGCCTCCTCCCTATGTCCAACAAATAGCCAACAAAAGAATTTGTGTTGACTGCTGACTCCATTGCAAAGAACTTCAATCTTCCTAATGAAGGTGATGCACTGGATAGTGTCACTCTGGCACAAATCAAGGAAGCATGGACAGTTATGAGGGCGTACGATGGTGTACTCTACACCCAGCACTTTGAAAAGAAAGATCTGGTATCTCAGTACAGACTGTTGGCTGATTTCTGCAGTAAGATTATTGAATGCAGAGTGGGCACATTTGATAAAGTCAACCCCACACAATTTTAAATGATGACTGCTATACTCCTCTCCATCAAAATCAACTGGAGTGAGTACACTTTTGGAAGATTTAAGAACTGTTTGAACACCACAAATAAACCATATGGACTCGTTTTGAGTGACCTTCTGTACAGATCAGACTGTGTTTACTCATCTGGTCTCCCGCTGAATAAGACCAAGTATTTGGGACGAAGGATTCTGACCAATCTATTCAATCCTCCTAAAGTTGGTGGTGCTGCTAAACCACTTTCTGAGCGTCGGACTGTACGTGAAGCGTCTGATGAAGAGGCTGAGCGTCCTGCTCAAAAGGAAGCCGTGAAGCGTCCGGCTGCTACCAAGAAGAGGGCTCCTAGAAAGCCTAAGGCACGAGCTGTTCCTGCTCCTCAGAATAATGATGAGGATGCACAGGACAAGTTACCTCTCAAGCGGAAGAAGCTGGAAGAAATCATCAAACAAATTGAATTCGATGAACCAGCTGCTGCTCCTCCTGCTCAAGCGCTCAAATTCGTTGAAGGAGTCAACGTGAAGAAAATCTTCAAGCGTTCTAGGACAAGCAAGCGTCGAGCTGCTCCTGTTTCTGAAGAGCCTGAGACTGTTGAGCCAAGCGCTCAAAGTGTTGTTGTTGAGACAAGTTCTCAGGGTAAGTTTATTTCTTCCCACAGCATTCCTATTCCTACATCTGTAGAAGATCCTGCTCTTCTAGAGGATAGTTCATATGTTACAGCTTTAGTTTCAGCTGCTGCTGAAGCATCAACAGACGTCAATCTAGATGTTGAGATGACAGAAGTTGTGGCGATTGCCAAAGACGTTGCCACAGAAGCTGCTGCAATTGAAACTGAGGAACCTGCTCTCAAAGAGGTTCAGTCATCAATCCCTGTTTCGGCTAAAATAGAGGCACGCTTAGCAGGTCAGAGTGTTGCTGAAGACGTTACAAAGCCAGGGCACTTCTTCCAACTGGACTCGCTAAAGACGATTGATCATCCGATCAGTTACATGCCCCCAGCACTCGAAGAAGATTTCATTCCAGCTGGCTATAATGAAGACAGATATATTGCTGTTGAGAATGAGATAGCCATGCTGATTGACATCGACAATCAAATCAGGGATATAGTGTTTAACACTGAGATGACAGAAATTGAGAGAAAATATTATAAGGCCATTGAACTACAAAAAACTCCGGGTCAAATACCGTCTTCTCTCATTCTTCAACAAGACAGACAAGGAGGAACAACTCCTAGATGTGATGTGGATCTGGCGTATTACCTCGACTCTGGCCACAGCAAGCCTACAGGTTTTGCTCTCAGAGACTACAATATTCGTGTGTATGAGCCACTTCGCCCTAGCTTTCTCAATCCATCGGAGGCAGTCTTGAACCGCAAAGGCTACACACAATTTCCTCATATTGCGAACAGTTCTAAAAATCTAGCTTTGGTCAATCCACTTCTCTTATGGAAAAAAAAACAGTTCATGCCGGTGAGCGTCTTGAATCTCTGATAGATTTGATCCAGACTGAAGCTGATGCATATTTTGATAGCGTCTGGAATGCCAACTACCAGCCTGATAGATATCGCTTTGAATCTCTCAGAGACATTCACCACGAAGGCATTAGAGCTATTGTCAACGCTGGCACAGACTACTGCATGAACGAAGTCAATTGGGTTGAAGCGTACGTGGGAAACAAGTACACTTTCTCAGAATTAGTTCAAGCTCCCCATTTGTTCGGCATAGGCATGCATGGCAAGAATCGTTATTTTGCCAAGTATTGCCTAAAGAAGCATCAACAAAGAGTTGGACCTGTTCTCAAGCTCCCACTAATTAGACATCAAATTGAACAATGTCTGCGTCAAGAGCTTCACAAACTATCCATTACTCCTTTACATTTCAACGCTCAAGCGTCTACCAGTGGCAGTACTCAAATTACTAGCCTGAGTTTCGCTCCCAGCCACTGCGAAGATAACTTTAACTTGATGGTGAAGATTATGACTCCCTTATCTCATATCGACAAAATCTTCACTGCCAATCTCAGACAATGGAATGGCTCCGTCATCAATTCATTTCGAGGATATCCACTGCTCCGTTCTATCCGCAAAGAGGTACTCAATCATTATGAATTTGTCCTCTCACTGCTAGAAAGAAATCAGGGACTAGCTCAAGCGATCTATCCATATTTAGAAGAGTACTATGCTACTTATGTGCCTGAGGATCAGCGTATCAAGTCTCTTCCCTCTGACTGCTTGATTGGATTTTCTAGAAGTTACTCTCCAGATTCCATTTTCTCTATCCGTCAAGCGCCGTCCAAAGTCTTTCCGCATCATGTGCTTGATATCATTGGCCCCATGCACATCAGGGCCAATGATAGTCCTGTTCGCACATTTATTTCTAGCTTTTGCTGTTCTAGATCAAGACTCACTGAACTTTTGGAAGCTTCGTCCACTTCTCTTGCCGATTTAGCAAATTGGAACTTCCAATTCGATGACTTTCGCCAAACGGAGTCAGCGCTAGAGGAAGCCCCTGCTAAGGCAATTGAAGCATCCACTTCTGAAGTTGCCCGTATTCCAGCATCTGCTGAAGCACCTGTTCAAGCGTCTCAACCAGAGGATATTCCTGACGCTCCTGAACTTGTTGCTGCTGATATTGCCGAGGATCTCTCTCTTGACGTACGAGGTACTGTCTTTGATCCAGCGTATCAAGCTTCCCTTGACTCTCTGAAACACTCATCCAGATTCAAGTGACCGACTCCTCAACCGGTTCAATCAGATGAGAGTCAATCTTTTGGTCCTTTGCTCAAATCCGTTCTGGAGGATATCAGTGCTCATGCTACTCAAAATGAAGAATCCCTTCACTAGATTAAAGAAGATTTGGAAAAGATTGAGTCTCATGTTATGAGCGCTCAGATTGCTCATATGCGTAGCTCAGCTTAAGCGGCTGTTGGTGAGTGCAGACAAGTTTTTCAAAACATGCATGATGCCACTCACGCCAACCATGAAAGAAGAGTTAGAAAAGCGCCTCGAAACCCTAGAGACATCTATAAATGATGCTACCAGCGCCAAGCTTCTCGCACTGCAGGAACGCTTCGACAAGCGTCTGGACGACATCTCAGACTCTATGTCTCAGATTGCTCATCAGGTAAGTTTACTTACAGAACACTTTTTGAAGTCTGATGATGGCAATAAGGGGAAAGAGAAGGAGAAAGGAGAAAAGAGGAAAGCGTTTAGTTCAAGAGCTCCTCCGCCTCTTAAGCGTCAAGTCTTAACCTCTCCTTCTGCGCTAAGTCTCCCATCTTGGATAACTGCTTTTAAAGTAAGTGACTTTGCTGGAGCGCCTAGTAGAACACTAAAGGAACCTCCAAGAGCACTATATCCAAATCTACCAATACCTACAAGAGCAATGTTAGAACAGATTGACATCCCTCTTCAAAGAGCATCCATTCCAGAACCTTCAGATCCAAAAATTTTAGCTGAAGAGAGGCAGATGTCTGACTTCATCCTAACTTTCAGAATTTGCCTAAGGTATATTGGTATTGATCCGACTGATTGGGAGAAACACTTTACTGCTTTCAAAAAGAGACAACAAGAAGAAAATAAGCTCATAATCAACAAAGATCACGAAGCAATGATGACCTTAAAAGATAATCTGACTGAAGCTATCCGAGCTGAAATGCCCAAGCGATACAAAGTTAGATCAAGTCATTAAAGCTTTTTGATCTGCATTATCTATATTCTTGTCTCTTCTATTTTGTTTGTTTAGTTGTAAAAATGCTTGTAATCTTTGATATATATAAAATACATTTGTTTTTAGCTGAAACATCTCGTTGAAGCGTAACTAACTTTAACTAACCGTATCTAATCAAAGCTAACTTTTATTTTGGCTGTCTAACTCTTGAACTATAAAAGAGTAAGTATTGCCATCATCAAAAAGGGGGAAATTGTTAGGAATTTCATGTTAGATGTTTTGATGATGACAATTAGGACTTTTTGTTAGACCCCAAAATATGTAAGTTTGTTTTCAGCTTTGAAGCGTTAGATTTGTAATAGGCTTTGTTTTATTTTTAGTCTAGATTGTTAGGTTAAGTTGTCTTAGACTGAGCGTCTGATATGTTTTGAGTGAGTTTATCAGAAGTAAGGTTTGAAGTGTGAATAAAGATGAAGATTCCAAGCGTCTGGAATGATCAGTTACACCAAGCGTCACCTGATAGGATAGAAGTGATTCAAGGTTGAATAAGCATCTATCAATGACTGATTTCACCTGAATTTATTTCTAAGTGCAGAAGGAGTTTAATGCAAATATTCTCAATGCATTAAATGCCAACGAGCATTTAATTAAGATGCATTAAATGCTGATAAGAGCATTAAAGGTGATAAGCACTTTCAGACGTACGGAGAAGCCATCCTATTGGACTGTCAACCATTCACCAACTTTTGTGCAATAGATTTTCAAGAGAAAGGACAAAAGTTGTTCACTCGCGGATGTGAGAGACACGCGCTCTTGCATGTGTCAAACAAACACTTTTTTCAAGAATGCCTATAAATAGGACTTCAACAACAAGCCAAATATAGAGAACAATTATCAAGTTGAATTGCTGTTGCATTGAAGTCTCATTCCTTACAATCTCAGAAAAGCTAGAATTTTCAAGAAAATATTCTTTTTGCTTTTCTTCAATTTTTGAGACAGTCAACCAATATCTCAAACATTATTTTCGGAGAAACCCACATTACTACTGAGATATTCCTAGTTGTTTGAACTTTATCAAAATCAAACAAACCTTTTAGAAAAACCGCTATCCAAGCCTCGCGATCTGTGTGAAGTCGAAGTTGGATACTTGCCATATTTCTGGGTGAAAGTAGCAAGGGGATTGAAGCGATTTGGAGCAGAAATTTGTGTGATCAAGGAGCTCAAGTCATTGACATCCATCTCTCCCTAATTTGTAGAAGATTCTGTGTGATTCTTTGAGAATCATTTTAGTGGATTGCCTCCAAGTGTTCAAGGAGAAGAAGGACGTTGTTGGGATTATACCACCCAACGAACCTTACAAATATTGTTCTTTACTTTACTTTCAGCATTCATATTGTCATATCATAAACTGATAAAGTATAACTTAATCAAACACTAAGCAACTAAATACACTTTCTGTGACGCTAAAGCTTTCAAAGAGAAGACTCCAAAAATCATTCCGCTGTGCTAACACTGATCAAAGAAGCGAACGCTCAAACCTATTTGGTTGTAGTATTCATGTCTTGAAATCTAAGTTAACTTTCTAAAAACAGTCTTCGTTAGACGCTTAACCAAAGCGCCTAGATTTTTAAGTGAACGCTTAAGTCAAGCGTTAGACACTTCAAGCGTCCAAAATCATAATTTTAATACGAATCTTTTTGAAGTTGAAAAAGACTTCAGGGTCTATTCACCCCCCCCCCCTTCTAGACCCTTTCGTATGCCACTTGGGACCAACAAAAATTTACATCTGTAGCAGGTAGCTGGTAAAGCTACAATGCTACCATTATTAGACGAACAGTAACTACCAATAATGCCACATGCGGCCAAAATAACTTAAAGTAAACAGTAAAAAGTTGCTGAAATTTTTAATGCTGTCTGCATGAGTCATCCTTTGAAATTACTGCTTTTATCTTGTAGCTGCATTATTGCTCTTATACTGTTGCTTTGTTGAAAATTTGCTGCCTTTAATGCTTTGGCTGGATTATGG
Source organism: Buddleja alternifolia (assembly GCA_019426215.1). NCBI lineage: Eukaryota > Viridiplantae > Streptophyta > Magnoliopsida > Lamiales > Scrophulariaceae > Buddleja > Buddleja alternifolia. The sequence goes on along the minus strand of CM033404.1, from coordinate 21,773,314 downwards.
ACTTCCTATTCCTGAGCTTGATGCTCCAAAATCTGGTGCATATGCTGGAGGACATTCTACACTTGTCAATGCTTTAGTTCCTTGAAACCATATTCTATGATAAACTTGATCATTAGCTGGGATGAAAATACTATGATGACGTTCTTGAAACAAAAGTTGAAATCTTGTAGCTGAATCTGTATTTATCATATATCTTCGTTGATCTTTTCGACGAGTTTCAACAGCTAGTTTCATCTCTGCTATGTCTGAAATGGGATTTACTACGTCGTGTAATAACCAGAATGCTACAGATGGTGATGATAAACTTTTTTCATAAGCTTCATGTATCCAATAAAATGTATGTCCCAATTGAATGTTTGCTTTTATCCAAATTGGTGGTTGGCTGTGACTTCAATTCGTAGAATATCTATTTCTCTACTAAGCTGGAGGCTTATTGCGTCTGTTAGATGTCTTCCTAATTTTTTTACTTGATCTGAATCAGTAACATATAGTCTTGATACAAAACTAAAGTCTAGAAGCTGTGCGATAGTGAAGAAATTGTGTTCGATCCATCCTTCTTGAAAAATTGACGTGTCGATCTGAATATTTGGCAATGAAATATACCTTGCAGTATAAAATTTTAGGGTTCCTTGCTGTCTGATAGACTCTCCTTTCCATTGTAAAAGAGTAGTTGAAGGCAGAATTCCGTCTATTTTAGCGATCACAATTAATTGAGCTACTTTTAACATCTTTCTATAGAATGTTTCTTCTGCTTTTTGCCAAATCACATTCTGTAATCCTTCAGGTAGGGACAAAATTGTTTGAGTAGGAAAATGAAAAGTTCTGATTGATAGATATTGTAGGGATTTTTGGTGTATTTCTTTGGGTACAACTCTTTGATTGGGCTTTAAAACATATTCTTGAAGCTTTTCATGTTGAATTAAAAGGTCTTGGCATAATTTGTTTAAGTTGGAGAATTTCTTTGTTACGATGTCAAGATATTCTTCTAGTTCATCAACGTCTGGGCTTATAGGCTGCTTTTCTGATGATAAATTTTGGGTTTTGCATTTTTAGCATTGGGCTGAATGTAAAAATTTGGGCCTAGTAATCTCCTTGTTACTGCTATTGCTTCGTAGAATTGCTTAAAGGGTACCATATAACCATTTGAAACTTTTTGAATGCTTTCTAGTGCTTTTTGATAATGTTCAAAGATTCCAACTGGTTCTTCTCTAATAACGAGATAAACTGCTTCATCCTTTACTGGAAAATTTTTATTTTCTTTCTCAAAGTAATAGCAAAGGGCATTTAATGTTGCTAATTTGCTGGATGAAGTATGAGCTTCCCATAGAGCATTGAATAGAATACTCTGTTCTTCAGTTATATAAGGTGTATCTCTCGGAGGCTTGAAATTATGTCTAACTGAAAGTACTATTTTTCCAAAGGTTTTTAAAGCTGGTCTAGGAAAAATGCTTTGTGTAGCTGGACTGAAAAACCGAGTTTCTATTGTTAATGTTGGTCTATTCTGGCTAATTTGTTGAAAATTAGGCCTGAAAGCTGGTCTTCGGACTATTTGGTTGTAAGCTGCAGAGGGAGGTCGTGTTTGTTGGCTGTTTTGGTCGTTGGAAACCATGATCTGTTACCCAAAATTAGAGTTAATTGTCTGCTTAATAAATCTGCTATGCTATTGTTTGATCCTTTAATATGTTCAAATTCTACTTTATATCCATTATGTTCTATTGCATTTCTAAAATTTAACCATCTTTTATTATTTTGTTTTCTAGAATTTTCATTTTTTATGAATCTAACTACAGCTTCACAATCAGTTCTGATGGTAAAAGGTTTATTTAAATATAGGCTAAAATAGTCTCTTGCTTTAACTATTCCTGCTATTTCATAATCTAGACTAGTCCAATTACTTCCTGTTTTATTAAAATTACCACTGGAATAAGCTGATATTTTTTCTTCACTTTTTGGAAAAAATTTATGAGGTTTACATTTTAATATTGCCCTTCTTCCTTCTATAGAACTATCTACTTCTATTATGACATAATCAGTACTTAAAGGTAATTCTAAAGCCTTAAGGTCCTTAACGATTTCCTTAATTTTTCTAACTAGGTTAACATCTTCCTGATTAAAGTGTCTCTGGTCAGACTTTCCTGTTTTCTTGTATAGTGGTCCAACTAATTTACTAAGTTTAGGAATAAATTTTCTAGAATAATTTAATATTCCTAAAAATGCTTGTATTTGTTTTAAGTTTTCTAGTTTATCTGGAAAATCTAAAATCTTTTGAGCTATATGTGGTTGTAATTTAATTTGTCCATTTCCTATTTCTAAACCTAAAAAGCTTATTTTTCTCTTAACCAGTTCCATTTTCTTTTTAGACACTACTATTCCATTTTCTTCTATTAAATTAAACACTTGTTTTAAATGATCTTGATATTGTTTAAAATTTTCAGAAGCTACTAAAATGTCATCTATATATACTAAACATAAATCTAAATGTTTAAATATACTATCCATAAATCTTTGAAATATTGCTGGAGCATTTTTTAGACCAAAAGATAGAACATTCCACTCGAAATGTCCTTCACTACAGCTGAAAGCTGTCCATTTTTAATCTTCTTCTACCATTTTAATTTGATTATATACGTTTTTTAGATCAAATTTTGAAAATATCTTTTTATTTTGTATTAAATTAACTAATTTATCTTTATTAGGTATTCTATAAGTATCATCTTCTGTATTATCATTAAGTCTCTTATAATTATATACTATTCTAGGTTTTCCTCTTTTTATTTTTGCATTATTTCTTACTATAAAAGCTGCAGATCTATGTGGACTATCACTTCTTCTTATAATACCGATTTCTAACATTTCTTTTATTTGTGTTTTGAATTCTTTTATATCTTCAGGAGTATATTCTATAGCTGCTGTTCTTATTACTATATCGGGATTTAAGATGTTTAGTTTAAAAGTATAATTTACTTTATTTTTGGTTAAATCATCTCCTATAAATCCTAACATTTCTAATTTATGCAAAATTCTTTCATTTTTTAGGTTTAAAACTTCTAATCCCTTTCCTATATCTCTAATTTCTTCATCTAATAGGATATCTATGGTTTCAGATTCCATTTTATTTTGTTCTAATTCTTTGAAAAAATCTTAATCATTATTACCATGTCCACCACGCTTTGCAGTCAACTCTGATTGTTTAATATATATCTATTAGTTAGAAAAGTATAATTATGTTTGCTAATAGTAATATAATTTTTTCCTACTAATATACTTCCATTTAATGCACAAATAAAGTTTAGCCCTAAAAGAAATTCTTGGCTTTTTATATTAGCAGGTACTATAAGTACTTGTCCTAAGGTATATTTGCTGCTATAGTTTCCTGAAAAATCTTTAAATTGTATTCCTACGTTAATTAATTCTTTTGTTATTTTGATTAATCTATTTTCTGCAGTTCTATTGGTAACAGTATAACTTAATTGTGTTTCAAACTCTTTTGGTACAAGACTAGAACTAAGCATGCTTTTTGAACTTCCCGTATCTAAAATGACTTTAGTTTCAATATATTTTTCTTGATTACACCATATACGAGAGTCTAAAAGTATTAAACTATTAGTATAAGGTACATTTATTTGAGGCTCATAAGCTATATTTTGGAGTTTCTTCTAATTGTTGGGTAATTTCATCAAGTTCTTCTATAACTACTCATTTGCCTTTATTTTGATTACCGCTTATATTTTCATTATTTTTTAATTTTAATTATAATAATTGTATTCTTAAGTCTAAATTTTCTACTTTATGACTTAGAATTTCTATCGTCTCTAGTTTTTTACTGGGTTTAGGAGATACATTTATTTCTATATTATATGCGTCTTTAGCACAAATAAAACAAATTTCGTCAAAACATATGTTGCACTGATTTCTTAAATGCATATCAGGATATAATCCACAAATACTACAGGCTATACTCATAGTTCCTTTTCCATTTACATATTTATGTTCACATGCATTATTCACATAGGTATATTCTATTATATTTGGAATTTCTGGTCCTTCATCACTTACTATACTAAATATGCTTTCATTATCGCTTTCATTACCATCTATACTTACTACATCTTCATCTAATTGTTCTGCTATGGCTGCCCTTTCCATATTAAATTGTCTTTTCGGGCATCTATTAGCTAAATGTTTAGGATCTCCACAAATAAAGCAAGTGCATTTCCTAGTTGATGGCTTTCTAACATAATGAGAGGGTTTTCTTCCTTGTCTATATTGTCTAAAACTAGATTTTGGTTTATTTGATTTCCTTAATATCTTTCGTTTTGGCTTAAAGTAATTTTCTGTCCATATTGTTGTGGGGTATATATAGCTTTTCTACAAAATTCATAAGATTGTTTTCTAATTTGTTCTCTAATAAATTCTTCTTTACACCATTCCTGAAGTTTAAAGAAAGTATATTATACTCTAGGTCCTATACCTAATCCTGTAAGATTACCATTGGTATTTATCCATTCTTCATGTATTTTTTTTCCTAAATTTTGTGGTAATTTTGTAAAATATCTATTACATAATTCTTCATCAAATGCTTTATTAGCTTCTCCTATTAATCTTGTAAAATCCTGACTAAAAGGTATAATATATTTCATATCGGTTATAGTGAGTTGTTCTAGGTTTCTAAGTACCGTATCTTGTATGAATGTATTTTCTCTTCCTGGATCTATTCCTATTATTAAAGTTCTAATAAAACTAGTAAAATTATAAGGATTATTTCCTAATGCCTTTATTTCATTAATTCTATTAGGATCCTTTTTCTTCTTACTTTGCCAGATAGATAAAGTTGTAGGTCCTAAACATGTTTCTAAAAAGTTAAACATATCCATATCTGCCTTTTTATTTATTTCCCAATGTCTTACTACACATTGTTCCCATATATTTACTTCTTCAGGCCACATTTGTGGACTTCCTAATTCAATTACTAACATGGTTTCACTCATGGTTTTTCCTATGGGTTGTCTTTGCTCCTATATATTTATTAGGCTGGGTTGATCCATATTCATATGTGAGACTTTTCCATTCTGGTCTACCACTCATTTCTATATTTCTAGCTAGAACTTCACTATAATCTGGTTCTACTCTAGTTCTTTTTCCTATATTACTACTAGTACTTGCTTGACTATCTGCCATAAAAGTTACTTTGTTATTAATTTTTTCCTTATTTTTAAAGAATTTTTCAAATTTTATTTTTCCTGAACATATATCATCTACTAAATCAATATTATAATATTGTTTAAATTCTTCTTAGCTGATTCTAAATTTATATCTAAATTCATTGCTTCAAAATACATTTCATCTACTAATTCACTTAAATTATTTATCTCGAAATTCTTTCTTAATATTTCTTCCATATTTTTTGGTCTATAATCGTTTTTAAGATGACTTTCTAATTGTTTAATTTCTTCTATATTTTCCTCCTCTTCTTCCTCTTCATTTTTTATGTCAGATACTATTTCCCAATTTGCAAATCTACTAGTTATTCTAACTTCTTCTTCTTCTATAATATTCATATAGATTGTTTCTATTTCATTATCAGTTTCTTCTTATAGATCTTCTAAATTTTCTTTGGGATCTTGCTTTTGGTAGTTTAGAAATCTAATAGAAGTTTGACCTCTACTATTTGTATACATTACACTTTCTCCTAGAATCGTAACCGTCTCATTTTCTTCTAAATGTTTGGTTAATTCCCATTCTTCTCCATTTAAATCGTTATTATCTATATTCAAAGGTTTAATCATTTTTACTCCTATTGAAACTAATCCATCTATTATTCCGTCTATATTAATTTTATATTGAGGAAAACTATTATTAGTTACCCTTCCTAAAAACGCTATAGAAACTACTAAGTTGTTACCATCATAAGTTTCATATCCTCTAGTTTGTGTTTGGATTGATGGATTTGGGCTAAGGGATTTCAAATCCCCAACTCAAATTCATTCTTTGTTATTTGACCTCAATTCTATATAAATGGATTTCAAATCCATTTTGGGCCTAGTGGATTTGAAAGTCATTTTCTAATGGATTTCAAATCCACTCTCACACCTTGTCATTTGAAATTCACCTCAACTAAAATCAATATATTTTTTAAACACAATACACTTTTTACACACACTTCATACTTTTTACACGCACAACATACTTTTTACACACAATGCACACTTTTTGCACACATTACACATTTTTTACACACACTGCACACATTCACAGACAATGCACACTTTTTACACACAATGTACACATTTACACATCACACAAAATGCACACTTCTTACACACTACACACGTTTTATACACACAACACTAATTTTGACACACAATGCACACTTTCTACACACACTATACACTTTTTACACATACAACATGTTTTTTACACACACAAAATGCATAATTTTTTACACACACATCATATTTTTTATATACACAATGCACACTTTTTACACACAATACACATATCTTCACACATTACATATTTTTTACACACACAACACACTTTTTACACACACTGCACGCATTTTCACACACAATCCACACTTTTACACTGCACACATTTTCATACACAATGCATACTTTTTACACATATTTCATAATTTTTACATACACAATGCCCACTTTTTATACACAATATACGCACATTACACATTTTTTCCACATACAACACACGTTTTACACACACTGCACACATATACACATACAGAGCACATAATTTACACATTACACATGTTTTCACACACAATGTATACTTTTTATGCACACAACACACATTTGACACATACTGCACACATTTTCAAACGCAATACACACTTTTTTATGCACAATGCACAATTTTACACACACAATGCACATGCTTTACACAAACTACATATTCCTTACACACAATGCACACAGTTTACACTCAATGCTTACTTTATACACACAATGTACACATTTTCACACACAATGCACACTTTTTACACACACAATACTTTTTACGCACACCGCACATATTTTCACACACAATGCATATTTTTTACACACACAACACACTTTATACACACAATGTTCACACCTTCACACACAATGCACACTTTTTACACAAACTACACAATTTTTATACATGCAACACACTTTTTACATACACTGCACACATTGCACACATTTTCACACACAATGCAATTTTTACGCACACTACTCACTTTGTACACACACTGCTCACACTTTCACACACAAAGCACACAATTGTTACACATGCAACACACTTTTAATATACACTGCACACATTTTACACACATTGTATATATTTTCACACACAATGCAATTTTTACTCACACTACTCACCTTTTACTTATACAACACACCTTTTACACACATTGTACATTTAAACATACAAATCATGCTATTTATATAAATTGCACACAATTTACACACTTGTTACTCACACTGCATTACTATAAAAATGTGTTGTGTGTGTGTACATATGGGCAATGTGTGTAAAATATTTGTAGTGTGTGTAAATATGTGTCGAAAGTGTGTAGTATATAAAGTGTATAGTGTATGAAAAATGTGTAAAATGTGTGTGTAAACGTATGTAGCACTTAAAAGTATGTAGCGTGAAGTGCGTTTGTGTGCAAATGTATGTAGTGTGTGTAAAAAATATGTAACATGAGTGTAAATATGTGTAGTGTGTGTATGTGTGTAAATGTATGTAGTGTGTGTAAATATGTGTAGTGTATGTAAGAAGTATGTACTGTGTGTGTAAATATATGCAGTGTGTGTAGTGTGTGTAAAAGATGTGTAGTGTGTGAAAAAAGTGTTATGTGTGTGTAGTGTGTAAAAAGTGTACGTGTGTGTGTAAATGTATGCAGTGTGTGTAAAATATGTGTGGTGTGTGTAAATGTGTGTAGTGTGTGTAACAAAGTGTAGTGTATGTGTGAATGTGTGCAATCTGTGTAAAAAGTGTGTTGTGTGCGTAAAAGTGTTATGTGTGTGTAAATGTGTGTAGTGTGTGTAAAAGTGAGCGTTAAATGGGTAATAAGTGTGTTGTGTGTGTAAGAAGGGGGCAGCTTCTATGTAAATGTGTGTAGTGTATGTAAAATATTTTTTAACGATTTAAATATATAAAACATAAAATAAAATTTTGAAGGATTTCAAATACTTTAGAATTTATAGCCAAACAATGAAATTGAAATCCATGGATTTGGAAATCCTTTTATAAAATCCATATATATAGCCAAACAAGGGATTTCGAATGGCGTGACAAATCCAAGAAGTATGAAATTCATTCATTTTAAATCCCTTGCCAAATCCAAATCCATCAATCCAAACACAACCTAAGTTATTTCGTACTACTCTCACAATTTGACATGACAAACTATAATACTAGGGGACTATTAATGGAACCTATACAAATTTAGACCTCATATGCAGGGGTGTTGCAATTTTAGACCTCTTATGTTTTCCTTTTCTTTTCCTTTTATTTTTTGCTACTAATTTGAAGGAAAGGTCCAAAATATCCCTGCCTTGTCAGCCCCTAACACTGTTGCATATTTGAGGATTTACAAATGAAGTCCTTATTTCTTAAGAATAGCACCTTTAGCCCTTTAAAGGGAAAGGTCCAAAATATCCCTACCTTGTCAGCCCCTAACACTGTTGCATATTTGAGGATTTACAAATCAAGTCCTTATTTCTTAAGAATAGCACCTTTAGTCCTTTAAAGGGAAAGGTCCAAAATATCCCTACCTTGTCAGCCCCTAACACTGTTGCATATTTGAGGATTTACAAATCAAGTCCTTATTTCTTAGAATAGCACCTTTAGTCCTTTAATTTTTAACTTTGGTTTATTTAGTCCAGAATATATGAAAAATGACATTAATTACATAAAACTAAAGTAATTGCAAAATTAAATACATAAAACTAAAGTAATTACAAAATTAAATACATAAATAAAGATCACGGTTACTATTTTGTTTTTAGATTATGAATTCAAGCTTATATTCTATCATTCTCAAGTAAGCGGGTTGCTTCGAGAATCCTATTGCTTCATCAACGAAGACTTATGTTGGAAAAAAGTGAAGTACCTGATTTGTTCTTTTGAAAGTTAAAATATAAACTTGATTCATTCAAAATTTTAAACTCAGGAACCCCACTCTAATACCAGACTGCTTGCACACTGGGGGGAATTATCTCGCACATTTTGTCTCCCATTCGATGTACACCGAGACAGGAAACAAAATCTTCCCAAAACAGAAAAATATCAGAGGTTATTGAAAACAAGAATTTATACAATGGAAACATATTTTTGGGACGATGAATGGCAGAAGGTTACTGCAGTTCATCATCATTTTTTTTTTGAGCTTGCGAGAACTATAACATTTTTAAATAGTAGGGGAATCCCGTCCCTGGGGTTAGTTTACTCGCTATGCATAAATTATAAAGCATGTAAAAACTTACTAGAATTATTTGCACACACAATGAATGTAATTTATTATAGAGAAAGATTGAGAGACTCTAGCAACCAAGAAGTGTGGGTTGGAGAATTTTAAGGTGCAAGTTTACAATATGAGGGGTGAGGTCCTTGTATAGGCCTCAGACTTGAAATACATTACATCAAAATGAAAGAAAAATTTGATATCCATGGCAGGTTGCAGGTAAAGCTACAGTACCTGCCTATTATTGTACTACAAACAGTGTTCTATTTAAAGAAACGTCATAGGTGGCAAAAACAACCAGTGAAAATGTACAAAAATCATGAATTATTAAAGTTGGTTGTCTGAGTGTTGCTGTAGCTGTTTGTCTGGTTGCTGAATTATTGTTGATACTATTAGACATAGTCTGAAGCTTTATCTTTTTACTGCTCAGTATGCATCTCTACTAGTTCCTGCGAGATCTGGATCATATTTTGGCTGATACTCCAAACTTGTCAGTGTTTTCTTCCCTAGTGTTGTCATTCGGTAATGACATTTAACCCTTGCTGGAATAAAAATGCTATGTTGAGGAGCCTGAAAAATAAGCTGAAAACCTGGTGCTAAATCTAAAGTTAGTATCATATAATGTCATTGTGTCCTTCTTCTTACTTCTAGAGCTAACTTAAGCTCTTCTTCATCTGCTAAAGGATTTATTGTTTCATGGCATACCTTGAACATTTTAGATATACAAGGTTCCCATTTTTCATAATTTTCGCTCATTTTTATAAAGGAATGTCCCAATCTCACTCCTGTTTTATTCCAAATCGGAGGTAAAGATGATATATCGAGTCAAAGATTGACTGCTCCTTGGTTGAACTGAAATTTGATCGTATCGGATAGTTGCCTCCCTAATCGTATTACTTGAGCTGGATCTGATACAAATAGTTTTCATACAAAACCATAATCTAAAAGTCGTTGTATGCTGATGAAGATATCGTCTATCCATCCTTTACTGAATATTGATGTGTGAATGTGAACATTTGGCAAGGAGAAATATTTGAGTGTATAAAATTTTAGTGTCCCTTCATGGCGAATGGGTTCTCCTTTCCATTGCATTAAATGTGTTCGGGGCTTTATTCCTTCTATTTGCTAATTGATAATGATTTGGGCTACTTTCGACATTCTTGCATAAAACTTTTCTTCTGCTTTCTTCAAAATTATAATTTGAATTTCTTCAGGTAGGGATAAAATGGTTTGACAAGGATTAAAAAATGTTCGAATAGATAAAAATTGGAAGGATTTGTCCTGGATTTGGGAATTTCATTCTGCTTAGGGCTTATTATATGGGCCTGAAGGTTTTCATGCTGGAGTAACAGGTCTTGATAAAATCTGTTCAGGTTAGTGAACTGTTTAGTTATTGTCTCAAGATCTTCTTCAAGTTGTTCAAAGTCTGGGCTTATATGTTGTTTTTCTTTAAAGGTGTTTTAGGCTTTGCCTTTTCTGAATTGAGCTGAATATAGAAATTTGGGCCTAACAATCTTCTCGCCGCTGCTATTACTTCATGAAAATGTTTAAATGGCTCTAGGTATCAGTTGGGTACTTCTTGAATGCTTTGTAGTGCTTGTTGATATTCACTAAATATTTCAACGGGTTGTCCTCTAATAACAAGATAGACTGCTACATTTTCTGCTGGAAAATTTTTATTTTCCTTTTCAAAATAATAACAGAGTGTATTTAGTGCTGATAATTTGTTGGATGAAATATGAGCTAACCATAGAGCATTAAGTAGAATGCTTTGAACTTCTGTAATATAAGGAGTGTCTCTGGGTGACTTGAAGTTATGCTTGACTGGAAGGGAAATTTTTCCGAATACTCGGGGTGTAGGATAAGTATTCTGTATTGCTGGGTTGAAATTTTGTGCTTCTATTGCAAAGGAAGGTCTGTTGCTGATTATTTGAGAGGTATTGGGCCTGAAGGAAGGTCTTTGGGTTGGCCTTGTAAGAGCTGTTGAGAATGTGGGTCTGGGCTGTTGATTGCTTTCTCCTTGTGAGTCCATTATCTATTTCCCAAAATTATAGTTAATTGTCTACTCAACAAATCAACCATACTATTATTTTTTCCTTTTATATGTTCAAATTCAACTTTGTACCCATTTCCTTCTATAATATTTCTAAAATTTAACCATTTGCGATTATTTTGTTTTCTAGAATTTTCATTTTTTATAAAACATACTATACCTTCGCAATCTGTTCTTATAGTAAATGTTTTATTTAAATAAATTCTAAAATTGTCTATAGCTTTTATAACTCCTGCTATTTCATAATATAAATTAGTCAAATTACTTCTTTCTTTATTAAAATTACCACTCGTATATGTAGATATTTTTTCAGTTGATTTGGGAGAATACTTATTAGGTTTAGTTATTAATATTACTCCCCATCCTTCTGATGAACTGTCTACTTCTACAAAAATATAATCAATTACTATGGGTAATTCTAAAGGTCCCATTTGCCTTACTTCCGCTTTTATCTTTTTCACTAACTGAGTATCTTCAACGTTAAAGTTTCTCTAAACAAGCTTTCCTATTTTCTTATATAAAGGTCCTAGTAATTTACTTAAATTATGAATAAATTTTCTAGCGTAGTTTAATATTCCGAGAAATGCTTGAATTTGTTTTAAGTTATCTAGTTTATCAAGGAAATTTAGTATCTTTTGGGTTATATGAGGCTGCAGGGTAATTTTTTCGTTTCCTATTTCTAATCCTAAAAAATTGATCTTTCTTTTAAAGAGTTCCATTTTCTTTTTAGATACCACTATCCCACTTCCTTCTATTAATTTAAATACTTGCTTTAAATGATCTTGATGTTGTTTAATGTTTTCAGAGGCTATTAAGGTGTCATCTATGTATACTAAACAGAAATATAAAGGCTTAAAAATATTATCCATAAATTTTTGAGATATTGTTGGGGTATTCTTTAAACCAAAAGAAAGAACATTCCACTTAAAATGTCCTTCACTACAACTAAATGTTGTCAATTTGTTATCTTCTTCTATCATTTTAATCTGATTGTATCCGCTTTTTAAATCAAACTTTGAAAATATCTTTTTATCTTGTATTAAATTTATTAACTTTTCCTTATTATGTATTATATAAGCATCATCCTCTGTATTATCATTAAGTCTTTTATAATCATAGACTATCTTAGGTTTTCCTCTTTTTATTTCTGTGTTATTTCTTACTATAAATGCTGCATATCTATGAGGGCTATCACTTCTTCATATTATGCCTATTTCTATCATTTCTTTTATTTGTGTTTTAAATTCCTTTATATCTTCAAGGGCATATTCAATAGATGTTATTCTTATTAGTATATCAGGATTTAAAATGTTTAGTTTAAAGGTATAGTTTGATTTATTTTTTGCTAAATCTTCTCCTATAAATCCTAGCCTTTCTAACTTGTGTAAAATTCTTTCATTTTCTAAGTTTAACACTTCTAATCCTTTTCTTAGGTTTCTAATTTTTTCATCTAATAGGACATCTAGGGTCTCTGGTTCTATATTATTTTGCTCTAATTTTTTGAAAAAATCTAAATGATCAGAAATACCATGTCCACCACACTTCACAGTTAACTCTGATTGTTTAATATATCTATTAGTTGGAAATGTATAATTATGTTTGCTAATAGTAATATAATTTTTTCCTATTAATATACTTCCATTTAATGCACAGATAAAATGAAATCCTAAAAGGAATTCTTGACTTGTTATATGATCTGGGGCGATAAGCACTCGTCCTAAAGTATCTTTGCTACTATAATTTCCTGAAAAATCTTTAAACTATATTTCTACATTAATCAATTCCTTTGTTATTTTAGTTATTCTATTTTCTGCCGTTCTGCTACTAACATTATAACTTAATTGTGCTTCAAAGTTTTTTGGTAAGACTAGAACTAATCATGCTTTTCGTACTTCCTGTATCTAAAATGGCTTTTGTCTCAATATATATTTCTTGATTACACCAGATTTGACAATCTAAAAGTATTAAGCTACTAGAACAGGGTATTTATATTGGGGGTTTGTAAGCTGTAGTTTGTAGATGTGTTTCTTCCAATTGTTGGCTATGTTCATCAAGTTCTTCTATTACACCTTTTTCTTTAGTTTGATTACTGTTTATGTTTTCATTATTTTTCAATTTTAATTCTATTAATTGTATTTTTAAGTCTAAATTTTCTCTTTTGTGACTTAGGACTTCTATCGTTTCTAGTTTTTTACTAGGTTTGAGCGATACATCTGTTTCTATGCTATATGCGTCTTTAGCACAAATAAAACAAAAATCGTCAAAATATATATTACATTGACGTCTTAAATGCATATTAGGATATACTCTACCAATACTACAGTCTATAATCATAGTACATATTCCATATATATATATATGATCACATGAATTATTCATAAAAGTGTATTCTATTATATTTGGAATTTCTGGTCCTTCTTTACATACCATACTATATATACTTTCATTGTCACTTTCATTACCATCTATACTTACAACGTTTTCATCTAGTTGTTCTGCTATAGCTGCTCTTTCCATATTAAATTGCCTTTTTGTGCATTTGTTAGCTAAATGTTTAGGATCTCCATAAATATAGCAAGTGCATTTCCTAGTTGATGGCTTTCTAACATGATTATGGGGTTTTATTCCTTGTTTATATTGTCTAAAACTAAATTTTGGTTTATTGGATTTTCTTAATATTTTTCGTTTTGGTTTAAAGTAATTTCTTTGTCCATATTGTTGTGGAGTGTATATAGCTTTTCTACAAAACTCATAAGATTGTTTTCTAATATGTTCTCTAATGAATTCTTCTTTACACCATTCTTGAAGTTTAAAGAAAGTACATTGTACTCTAGGTCGTATACCTAACCTGTAATATTACCATTGTTCTTTATCCATTCTTCATGTATTCTTTTTCCTAAATCTTGTGGTAATTTTATAAAATATCTATTACATAATTCCTCGTCAAATGCTTTGTTAGCTTCGGCTATTAATCTTGTAAAATCCTGACTAAAAGGGTATAATATATTTCATATATGTTATAGTAAGCTGCTCTAAATTTCTTAGTGCAATATCTTGTATGAATGTACTTTCTCTTCTTGGATCTATTTCTATTATTAAGGTTCTAATAAAACTAGTAAAGTTATAAGGATTATTTCCTAAGGCTTTTATTTCATTAAATTTAGCGTGATCATTTTTCTTTTTACTTTTTCCAAATAGATAATGATGTAGGTCCTAAACATGTTTCTAAAAAGTTAAACATATCCATATCTGCCTTGTTATCTATTTCCCAGTGTCTTACTATACATCGTTCCCATATATTTACTTCTTCTGGCCACATTTGTGGGCTTCCTATTCAATTACTTACATGGTTCCACTCATGGTTTTTCCTATAGGTTGCCTTAATCCTACATATTTATTTGGCTGAGTTGATCCATATTTATATGCTGGGTTTTTCCATTCTGGTCTCCCACTCATTTCTACATTTCTAGCTGAAACTTTACTGTTGGTCCCAAGTGGCATACGAAAGGGTCTAGAAGGGGGGGGGTTGAATAGATCCTGAAGTCTTTTTTGACTTCAAAAATTGTTAGTATTAAAATTGGTTTGAAAATGCAGGCGCTTGGGTGAGAATCTACTGAAGACTGTTTTATAAAGTTAACTTAGACTTCAAGATTTGAATACTATAACCAGTTAGGTTTAAGCGTTCAGTTCTTTAATCAGTGTTAGCACAGCAGAATGACTTTAGAGTCTTCTCTTTGAAAGCTTTAGCTTCACAAAGTGTACCTTAGTTGCTTAGCTTTTAATTATGTTTACATAACAGATTTATGCAGTGATGTGACAGTAATGAAATTGACTGTAAAGTAAAAACACAATATTTGTAAGGTTCGTTGGGTGATGTAATCCCAACTACGTCCTTCTACTCCAACACTCGGAGGCAATCCACTAAAATGATTCTCAAAGAATCACATAGAATCTTCTACAAATTAGGGAGAGATGGATGTTAATGACTTGTGCCTTGAGCTCCTTCATCACTCAGATTTCTGCTCCAAGACACTTCTATCCTCTTGTTTATTTCACCCAGAAATATTGCAAGTATCCAACTTCGACTTCACACAGATCGCGAGTCTTGGATGAGGTTTATCTAACGGTTTGTTTGATTTTGATAAAGTTCAAACAATATGGAATATCTCAATAATAGTGTGAGTTTCTTTGAAAAGAATGTTTGAGATATTGGTTGACTGTCTCAGGGATT
Source organism: Buddleja alternifolia (assembly GCA_019426215.1). Lineage (NCBI taxonomy): Eukaryota > Viridiplantae > Streptophyta > Magnoliopsida > Lamiales > Scrophulariaceae > Buddleja > Buddleja alternifolia. The sequence goes on along the minus strand of CM033404.1, from coordinate 21,757,579 downwards.
GAAGAAAATCAAAAGGAATATTTCCTTGAATGTTCTGGCTTTTCTGAGAGTTTGAGGTTTGAGACTTCAATGCAACAGTAATTTGGCTTGTAATACGATGGACGTTTTGGCTTGTTGTTGAAGTCCTATTTATAAACATTTTTGGAAAAAGTGTCTGTTTGACACATGCACAGGCGCGTGTCTCTCACTTCCGCGAGTGAACCACTTTAGTTCTTTTTCCCTGAAAAACTGCTGCACAAAAGTTGGTGCTGCAGTCTCTGAAAAGTTGACAGTCTAATAGGGTGGCTTCTCCGTACGTCATGGAGTGCTTATCACATTTAATGCTCTTATCAGCATTTAATGCATTTGAAATAAATGCCCGTTGGCAATTAATGATCTGAGAATATTTGCATTAAACTGCTTCTGGACTTAGGACTAAATTCAGGTGACATTTGGTCATTAAGAGACACTCAATCACTACTGGATGATTTCTGTCCTCAATTGATACTTAGACGATTGGATTCCTCATTTTTCATTCAGATTTCAGACGCTTGAGTTCTTCAAACTTAAGTACTCGATAAACTAACTCAGAATTTATCAGGTGCTTAGTCTAAAAACTATTTAGCCTAACAATCTGGAATAAAAAACAAATAAAGCCTATATAAATCAAACGCTCAAAGCTTATACATAAATTCTAATAAAATCAGACTTAAATATTTTTGGGTCTAACATAAATCCTAATTGTCATCATCAAAACTCTAACAAGAAATTTCCTAACATTTACTATAATCTGGTTCTACTCTACTTCTTTTTCCTAGATTACTACTCGTACTTGTTTGACTATCGGCCATAAAAGCTATTTCATTACTACTTTTTTCTTTAAAGAATTTTTCAAATTCTACCTTTCCTGAGCATATATCATCTACCAAATCTATATTATAGTGTTGCTTAAATTCTTCTTCAGCTGATTCTAGATTTATATCTAAATTCATTGTTTCGAAATAAATTTCATCTACTAATTCTCTTAAATTATTTATTTCAAAATTTTTTGTTAATATTTCTTTTATATTCTTTGCTCTATAATCATTTTTAAGTTGACTTTCTAATTGTCTAATCTCTTCATCTATTTCTTCTATATCATCCTCTTCATCTTCGCTTTCTATGTCAGATTCTATTTCCTAATGTGCAAATCTACTTATTATTCTTACTTTTTCTTCTTCTTCTATAATATTCATATAGCTTGTTTCAATTGCATTATCAGTTTCTTCTTCTAGATCTTCTAAATTTTCTCTAGGAGCTTATTTTTGGTAATTAAGAAATCTAATAGAAGTTTGACCTTTACTGTTTGTATACATTACGCTTTCTCCTGGGATCTTAACTGTGTCATTTTCTTCTAAGTGTTTGGTTAATTCCCATTCTTCTCCATCTAACTCACTATTATCTATATTTAAGGGTTTAATCATTTTTACTCCCACTGGGGCTACTCCATCTGTTATTCCATCTATGTTAATTTTATATTGAGGGAAAATATTATTAGTCACTTTTCCTAAAAATGCTATAGATACTACCAAATTATTACCATCATATGTTTCATATCCTCTGGTCTGTATTCCTATAGTAATTTTACTAATATCTTTAATACTTTTCATCATATTTGGAGCTACATAAAATATATCTGTATTATTGTTCATATCCATTTCCATAGTGACGAATACTGCTCTTTTAACATCTGACCAACTGTTATCTAATAATAAAACCAAAACTTTTCCACCTGTTCCTTTCCTAGTTCATCCTTTTATTCCTACAATAATTAACCCTAAACGTATATATTTCTGTTTTAACTGTTTTAGTTGTTTCATACATTCTTGACCAACTAGGATTATATTTTCCATATTTGTTGTAACTCTTACTTCTTTTCCTCTTAAATTTTTGATTAAATGTGTTTTAAAATCCATTTTTCCTAATTTATATAATATTTTAGGTTTTAGCTTATCTATTCCTTTGTTGTTATATATATTAAGATTTTTTTCTACATCTATTATCTCTTCTAATTCTACTTCTCTAGTTGAGCTTTGACTTCCTGATCCTCTGATTTCCTTTTGTGAAAGTATTACTTATTTTTCCTTCTTCCTTTTCTTTGTCTTTTGATTCGTTCTACTAGTACCACTAAATAATCTTAGCATTTTTACCAATATATATATTTTTACCAGTTGAACACTATGAGTATGTTAGTGGGAACTTATGTCAAAGACACATCAGTTAGATTGAAGAGTTCGAACATGGCTCGCATCAGTTATTGTTAGGAAATTTCATGTTAGATGTTTTCATGATGACAAGATAGGATTTAATGTTAGACCCCAAAAATACAATGTAAGTTTCCGTTTTTCATAGATTGATGTATAAGCGTTTGAAAGTTTGTAATTATTATAGGCTTGTAATTTTTATCTTTGTAGATTTTAGACCAAGTATTAGATACTGAGTCGCTAATAGAATTCTAGGTGAGTCTATTAGAGAAGCGGTTGAAGATCAGCGTCTGAAGTCAACCAGAGATGAAGATTTGTTACTTAGCGTCCGTCAAACGCTAAAGGACCTCATTTCAGGATTTATGAATCAAGCGCCCAAAGCACTTAAGCGACCGATGTCAAATTCACCTGAAATAAATCCTCAAGTCATGAAGGACTTAAATGTAATCATTCAACGAGCATTTATTTCCAACGGGAATTAAATTCAAAATGCATTAAATGCCTGATAAGAGCATTAAATGTGATAAGCTAATGTGACTTGTGGACAAGCCACCTTTTGACCAGACTGTCAAAAATTTCAGAGTTTCAGCTGCTCCCGTCCAATCGGTTTCAGCGAATTTTCAGGAATGTCAGACTTTAGGTAAACTCACGTGCTGCGTGAAAGGCACGCTCCTACATGTGTCCAACGGACAGATCCCAAGGAATTGCCTATAAATACCTTACCCCAGGAAACCCTAGAAACATAAGACATACAAGACATACAAGATACACAAGATACTTACGAAAAAGAGAAGAGAAATTATCGCCAAAAATCTTACGTACATTTTCTGGGAAAAAGCTTAGAAACTCCATAGCCAAATCTTTCAAGCTTTTTATCTACATTCCAGACAGTCACAAATATCTCAAACATCTTCCAAAGAAGAAACCCAAATTCCAACTGAGATATTCCAAGTTGTTTGATCTTTTCAAAAGCAAACAAAACCCTAGTGACAAACCTCAACCTTTCATCTGAGTGAGAAAAGTTGTTGCACCCTTTCAGGTAGTATTTCTGAGTGAGAGAAGCTTGAAGAAGACGATCTTCATTGGTGCTGAAGTCTGTGTGATCAAGGAGCCCAAGATCATTTTCACCCTTTACTATCTTTTAGAAGATTCTATGTGATTCTTCGAAAATCAACCTAGTAAATTCCTCCGAGTGAAAAAGGAGAAGAAGGACGTAGTTGGGATTACACCACCCAGTGAACCTTATACATCTTGTGTTATTTATCTTTATTGTCTTATTATTATTATTACATCATTTATCTTTGAAAGAGACAAGTTAAAGTGCAAAGCGATTAAATTAACTAAAAGAACGCTAAAACTCATTTCTGCTGTTCTAACCCTGATTAAGCGATCTAAGCCTTGCCCTACTTTGGTAAACTACTAAAATCACTAAGTCTAAGTTAACTTTCCTGAATCGTCTGACCCAAGCACTCAGTTATCCAAGCGTTCAAACCTTTAAAGTGATACGAAATTTTTGAAGTCGAAAAAGACTTCAGGGTCTATTCAACCCCCCTCCTTCTTCTAGACCCTTTCGTATGCCACTTGGGACCACCAAGTGGTATCAGAGCGATTGAAGTAGAAACCTAAGCATTTTCGAGCGTAACTGCTTGTTCAGATCCGTTCTTTTGAAACTTAATCGCTTTAAAATTTCTCTTTAAAACATCTGATTATGGCTTTTAACAAAATGCCTAAGTTGGTAGAATCAAACTATGATTCTTGGAAACTTAGAGCATTCACATATTTATGTTCATGCGATAATGAAATGTGTGTTGTGATTACAGATAGCCCCATTCAGATTATGAAAGTTGTAACTCGAGCCCCTGGAGTGACCGAGGCTACTCCAGATTGTTATGTCGAGAAACCTAAGTTAGAATGGACGCCAGAGGATAGAAAAAGAGCAAATCTGGATGATGTCGGACGAAGTGCACTTTACTCAGCATTAGGAGATAACGATGCATTGTTCAACAAGATCAAGCAATGTAAGATTTCCAAAGAAATATGGGATAAGTTGGCCATTGTGTGCGAAGGTTCAGCACAAATGAAGGAGAACAAGCTCTCCATAGCCATGCAAAGATTCGAGCATTTCAAAATGCAGCCCAATGAAACGCTAGAACAAATGGACGCAAGATTCACTTTGCTCATTACCGAGTTAGCGTCATTAGATAAAGAATTGACCAACAAGGAAATGGTCAATAAGATTTTCAGGAGTCTTCCAAGTAAATACTTGATCAAGATAGTTGCTATGAGAGAATCACAAACTTTGGAGACCCGTACTCCAGAACATGTGTTTTCAGAGTTAAAGGCATTCGAATTCGAGTTAGGTGAAGTCAGCGACACAACAGCTTCAGTGACTGAATCAGGAGCATTAATCGGTACCACCAAAAATAAGGGTAAAGCGGTTAGTGAGGTTAAACCAGTGGAATCAAATGAAGAAAAGGAAATGGCCTTATTAGTCAAGAAATTCAAGAAATTTCTAAGATATGAAAAGAGAAATCCTATTGGACAAACTTCATTTCAAACTCCTCCCCCAGCACCAGCGCCTCAGTATCAAGCGCCAGTGTACTCCGCACCTCAACCAATAGCGCCAGTTCCATATCAAGCGCCTCCATCGCCTACTCAGAATCTCTCAGCGCCAGTTGGATCCAAGCGATTATCCACTGAACAGAAAATGAAAACTAATTTGTGTTATAATTGCAGGAAACTAGGGCACTACCAGGTAAATTGCCCTTATCCAAATGTGTCTAAGCCCACAAGGCAAGACTATGAGGATAGAAACAATTCAGGAGCAACCTTCGCCAACAAGGTTTGCTAGCGGAATCTGAACCATTTCCCGCACTTGAAGAGGACTTGGAATCATCAGATGAAAGCAGTGATGATGAGCCTACAAGCGACTCAGCGTTGATCTGTCTCATGGCAAGAGAAGATGAAGCGTATGATGAATCGCTACCAGAGGTAACCAATGAATTATCTCATCCTCTTTCTTATAATGAATTACTTGACAAAGTTAATGAATATTATAAAGATTGTCAAGAGGCCGCCAAAATATATCAAAACGATCTCGCTATTATCTCATCACTCACAAGAGATAAAGTGACGCTCAAAGCAGAGTTGAAAGTTCAACAACAATGCATTGAGAAGAACCAATCACTTGAGAGTGAGATTATTCAATTGAAAAGCGATCTTGATATAATAGTCAAGAGAGAAGTTGATCTGATCGCTAGACTTGCCAAATCAGAGCAGCTCATCTCATCATTATCAAAAGCTTCTAGAAAGTTGGATAATGTGACTGAGGTAACTAGATTATATGGTGAAAAGACCGGTTTAGGATATAATAAATTCGGTAAACAACCAAATAAATCTAATGTTACGACAAACAACAAAGGAAAGGGTGTTCTCTTTGTTGAGAAAGGTTCACAAAGTCAAACGCTAAATGAACCTAGCGACAATGGTACGAGGCCAAATGAGAAAGTCAAAGCTGACTCAGGCAAGGGTAAGGCTAAAGCAAATGATTCACAAAAACGGGTTCATCCAAACGCTCAAAAGGCTAAAGGTAAGCCTGAACACTGTGAATCAAGCGCTAAGCGTTCAGCACCAAAAGTTCAACCCAAGCCAGCGCCAAGGAAATACCAGCGTCAGTATCCTCATAGATCTAGATCATATTATCGATACTATGATGATTATGATTATGACTATGATTACGATTACTATTATAATCGAGGATATTGCTATACACCTAAAAAGCACACACAACACAAACCGAAACCCAAGAAGGCCGATCCTCCCGTAATGAAGACAAGGCAAATATGGGTTCCGAAAGTTTTAATTCAAACCAAAGCTACAAACATCGAAGGACCCAAAACAACATGGGTAACTAAGAAGAATTAGAACTGCCCTTTAAATGCAGGTACCTAGAGCCAGCGCCGATACTTCAGTTTGATATTTCGATAGCGAGTCATCAAGGCACATGACTGGATCAAAAGATCTCCTAGTCAACTATCGAGCTACCAATGGTCCTCAAGTTATATTCGGTGATAACTCCAAAGGTAAAACCAAAGGTATAGGTATCATGCATAGGGGGAACATCATGATCAGTGATGTATATTATGTTGAGGGTCTTAAGCATAATTTTTTTAGCATTAGTCAATTTTGTGATAAAGGCTTTGATGTTAAATTTTCGAGCGACTTCTTCTATGTCAACGACGCTAAGTCTAAGTCTACTAAATTAAGAGGAAAAAGAACAAATAATGTGTATTTAGTGGATTGGGATTCTACATTTGATAACAACCCCACATACTTTGTTGCTATAAGTCAAAATGAATTGGGTTGGTTATGGCATAGAAAAATGAATCACCTCAACTTTAAGGCAATCTCTCAGTTAATATCGCTAAATCTTGTAGAGGGATTACCTAAGGGTTACTTTCAAAAGAATCTCTTATGTGATGCATGTCAAATGGTTAAACAAGTTAAATCATCTTTTAAGAAGAAACCATGTCTATCTACTTCTAGAGTTCTTGAACTATTGCATTTAGATTTGTTTGGTCCTATTTAAATCATGAGTGTTAGTGGTAAAAAGTACTCGCTAGTAATAGTTGATGATTTCTCTCGCTATACATGGGTAGAATTTCTAGCGACCAAAGATGAAACTAGTGTCAAGCTCACAACACTAATCCGTCAACTGCAAAATTCAAAAGATCTAAAGGTGACGAGAATTAGAAGCGATAGAGGAACTGAATTTACTAACCAATTTGTTGAGAAGTTTTGTACAGATTTTGGAATACTTCATGAGTATTCTGCTCCTGGAACACCTCAACAAAATGGAGTTACTGAGCGACGGAACAGAATGCTTAAAGAAGCCGCTAGAACAATGCTTGCAGAGTCTAAGTTGCCTCAAAGGTTTTAGGCCAAAGCCATCAACACCGCTTGCTACACTCAGAACCGGTGTATGATCAACAAACAACATGAGAAAACTCCATATGAGTTGTGGAAGGGACGTAAGCCTAACGTTTCATATTTTCATGTATTTGGTTCAAACTGTTTCATTCATAATAATGGATCCCACAGCCTAAATACTTTCGATCCTAAAGCGGATGAGGGAATCTTTCTAGGCTATGCCAAGAATGGAAAGAGTTTTCGCATCCTAAATAAGATCAAATCAAAGGTTGAAGAATTCATTCATGTTGTGTTTGATGATGTTAACCAAGAACTGAGTAAGGTTAATCCTGATGATGTAGGAATTGAAGATCTTGCCCAACAAGTGTCACAAATTAATTTTGATGATAATAGTCATAATGAGGATGATGAGATCTTTGTGCCTATTCCTAAGGTTACTCGCGAGGTTACAAATGATGATAAAGTCAGAATCGCTGATGATCATGAAGAGAATGATCATCAAGAGCAAATTGGAACTGTGAATGATGAAGCGACTGCGCAAGAGACAAATATGGATCAAGCGATTGATAACCAAGAGTCTCTCAACCCTTTCCAACCAGACCGTAAATGGCTTAGAGACCATCCACCAGAGCTAGTAATTGGAGATATGGAAGCACCTGTTAGAACTAGGTCAGCTTCAATTAATGAGGCCATGTTCGCAAGTTTCTTATCTCAAATGGAACAGAAGAAAGTGGATGAAGCGCTCAGTGATTCAAGTTGGGTTGAAGCAATGCAAGAAGAGCTTAACCAATTTGAGAGAAGCAAGGTTTGGACGCTAGTACTAAGGCCAACTCATCAAGGAGTTATTGGGACTAGATGAGTTTTTAGGAATTGGCATTGTTATAAGAAACAAAGCCAGATTAGTCGCTCAGGGTTATTGTCAAGAAGAGGGTATTGATTTTGATGAGACATACGCCCCAGTAGCCCGTCTTGAAGCAATTAGGATGTTCCTAGCGTTTGCCGCATTCAACAAATTCACGGTGTACCAAATGGACGTGAAGAGTGCATTCTTGAATGGTAAACTCCAAGAAGAAGTCTATGTGGAACAACCTCCAGGATTCATCAACAACCATGGCAAAAGTATGGTCTACAAACTGGATAAGGCACTCTATGGCCTTAAACAAGCACCAAGAGCATGGTATGACACTCTCTCTATCTTCCTTATAGGTAAAGGCTTTTCAAAAGGCAGCGTTGACACAACGTTATTTAAAATTACCCATAATGAAGATATTCTCTTAGTCCAAATTTATGTTGATGATATTATATTTTGTTCTACAAATAAGCGATTGTGTGAGAATTTTTTGAAAATGATGCAAGATCGATTTGAAATGAGCATGATGGGTGAATTAACTTTCTTCTTAGGATTACAAGTTAAACAACTCCCTAATGGAATATTTATAAACCAAGTTAAATATACTAAAGATATGATTAAGAAATTTGGTATGAAAAATGCATCATCTTCAAAAATTCCAATGAGCCAAACGCTTAAGTTAGATAAAGACGAAAGTGGGAAGAAAATTGATATCACTAACTATAGAGGTATCATTGGATCACTTCTTTATTTTACTGCTAGTAGACCGGATATTATGTTTTCGGTATGCATGTGTGCACGCTTTCAAGCTGATCCTAGAGAATCACACTTAAATGCTGCCAAGAGAATCCTTAAATACCTAAAAGGCACACAAAATGTGGGCTTATGGTATCCACGGGACTCTCCTTTTGAACTAATTGGTTATTCAGAAGCAGATTTTGCAGGATGCAAAATAGATAGAAAAAGTACTAGTGGTACATGTCAATTTCTAGGTGATAGACTAGTTTCGTGGCATAGTAAGAAACAACAATCCATAGCGACTCCTACCGTTGAAGCAGAATATGTAGCTGCTGGGAGCTGTTGTGCCCAAATCCTTTGGATGAGGCAACAACTTAGAGATTATGGAACAATCCTAGGTCCTACCCCAATCCATTGTGATAACCAAAGCGCTTTAGCTATGACCCACTGTCCTTCATTCTAGAACTAAATACATTGACATTAGATACCATTTCTTGCGTAACCATGTTCAAAAGAAAGATATCTCCATGCACTTCATTGGAACTGACAAACAATTGGCAGATAGATATCTTCACCAAAGCGCTCAACGAACAACGCTTTCTCACTTTGAGAAGTGAATTAGGTATGATTGATTTAAATGCTTAAATCATAAAAGCATCATATCTTAATAGACATACCATTTAGGGGGAATCCACCTTATGTTTATATCTAAAGCGTTTTGACAAAAATCGGAAATAAGTCATCAATTTTAGGGGGAACTTTAAAATTGTACTTATAACAATTTATAAGCGACTGTGATCAAAAATGATTTTAAAAATATATACACTGACCACTAGCGCTTATCTTTATGCATGACAAAGTCAATCTCTAAATAAAAATGTCATTTATAAATTCAAGCGATTGACTTTATCTCAAACTTTACAAAATTAAATTTTGTTCTCCAAAAGTCTTAAGCGTTAAAGAGATTCCCACGTTAACGCTAAGAAAATTATTTTTAAAAAAATAAAATAAAAAAATCATGCATAGTTTTCATCGTTAAAGAAACGTGTGGATAAGTACAAAAGATTAAATTTAATACTGATCACGTATGTCTATCAAATCAAATTGACGGTTAATGACCTTTATCTAAAACCAAGACAGTTCAGGTCTGCATGAGTCTGAGTACGTGTCAGTGTACTATCAGGCGCGTCTACTTCACGCTGAAAATTTCAAGTTTTTTCAAACGTTTTTCAATTAATTTGGTAACTGCGGATCCCAAAATTTCGCTATTTTTGGTAACTGATAAACTATTTTACCGCACTTTTTGCATCCATATTTTCCTTAAAACCTATCAGATTTGAATCCATTCAAAACTCAAACTCTTTGACTGTCCACGTGTCAAAATCGTAGCCATTGAGAAGTTACTTTTTGCCTCTATTTAAACCCTTCAAGGTTTTTACAGTCAGACTTTATCACTTTCCCAAATTCTCTATTGTAAATCTCTTTATCTCTCTCAAGGCAAATACTTCTCTCTCTAAAAAAGCTTTCAAACTTTCAGCAATGGCACCCAAAGCTTCAAAATCTTCCAAATCATCCAAGTCTGCTAACGGAAAAACTTCCCGTGCTGAAAAACCAGTCACGGTTAACGCCGAATTTCTGGTTAACTGGGACTACCTGTTTGATAACTAGAACTTTCCTCTTTGAATGGTTCTTCCACTCGTTCAAGAATCTGGTTTGAGAGATATGATCACTACTATTTTCAACTACTTTGAAGACGAATCTCTCTACTTTTTCAACAATGCCCAGATTTCTGAAAACGGAAATTCTATATCCTGCGTCTTCCCTTTTGCTAAAGAGACTTTTGTTCTCACCCCTTCCTTGATTTCTTCATTGTTGGTTCTACCCAATGATGGCACTGAGGTGGAACACGTCACTCTCGGAGATGCTACAAAAGTTTGGGAATTGGTCAAGAAAGAAGATGTTGATACTACGTATGAGCCGAACTTCAAGAAGAACGATATGAAGGGCGAATACGTTATTCTCGTGGATATATGCTCAAAGATGATCGAATGCAGAAAAGGGACATTCGATAAAGTTACAAACATTCAGTACAAGATGATGGTGGCCATTCTGACCAAATTAAAGGTAAATTGGTCTCTCTATGTTTTTGATCCCTTCAAGGCAGCGATGGCCAAGTTGGTGAATCCCAAGCCTTATGGGATTGTGTTAAGTCGTATTCTTAGCGCTTGCGGTTATGCAAAATCTTTTGGCAAAAAGATTCGAGCGACAAAATTCTACGAAAAGAAAATGATCGGTGAGCTGCAAAAGCCAAGGAAGATAGGTGGTGCAGCTGTTCCAAAAGAAGAGCGTGAGCGACTTCGTGCATTAGGAGTTGTTCATAGTGATGATGAAGATTAAGCGTCTTCCTCTTCATCATCATCATCTTCATACGAAGAAGAAATGATGGTCAAGCGACCTAAGAGAAAGATAGTTCTCAAAGTCGTTGAGCCATCCAAGCCAGCAAAGAAACAGAAGCTTGAACCCAAGAAGAAGAAGCCGGAGCCCAAAAAGAAGCAAAAGATTCCTTTTCCTTCTCCCTCTCCTAAATCTCCATCGCCTCCTCCAGTGTTTATCTTTTTCGTTCCCGAGGAAGAGGAAGTAGTAGAAGAAGAAGTATCACTTGCATGAAGACGTACTCCTCTTTATACTCCCGCAGCATCCTCTAGCGCTTCAGCGAAACCAGCGCTTAGAGAGTCAGTAAGTGTTCCTCCTTCTGACGCTGTTCCCGACATCAGCTCAGCTCCTCAAACCGCTACTCAATCTGAGAGGCTTTCTAGTGTTCAGGCACAATGTGAAGCAGATATTCAATATGTTCTCAACACTCTTGATGAATTAGATATTCCCATTCCTGCTGATCCTATAACTTCTTTTCTCGACTTAGATCCAGAAGAAGTAGTCCAAGAGCTTGAGGAACCTGTCCAAGAAACAGATCAAGCGACTGAAATAGTCGATGATATTCCTCAGGGTAAGCGATTTAGTCTTTTATTTTCTAAATTTCTACTTAGTGGAAATTTTGCTTGCTTTTCTCAATCGCTTACATGTATCAGCTCAAGATGTACCTCAAGAGGCACCAATCGCTGATGCCCCTCATTCATCCGAGATTCCAGTTGAAGTAGATGTGGATATGGCAACTGTTGTGGATATCGCTAAGGAAGCATCTCAAGCCCTGCCTGACGCTGAAACATCATCAGCCAGTGAAGCAACTTTAAATGCTGAGCGGTCGATAGAAGTGGCCCCCATCCCAACAGAAGCGATTGCCATTGTTCCCACGCCAACGGGACCTCCTCCTCGTGTCATCGATTTCTTCCCGCACGGATATATTCCAGATGTTGAATTCTATTATGCCGCCAGAGAACGAGACACTCAAACGCTTGCCGAGTCGGAAATACAATTTCAAACAACTCTCCATCGGCCCGATATGTCCAACTCTCACAAGTTTGAAATTTTCGAGCGTATTGCCAATCTAGGACTCTATAACTTGGAGCGTCTTCAATCACGCTTTGAGTATATTCATTTTCCAGTTTTCAACAGAGCTGACTTTGATCTTCAGCATTTCAATTAAAACGGTCGCTCGGGCGAGTCCTTTTATCCTCTGCGCCAAAGCAAGATTGTTTTCAAGAACCCCCACATGGGTGATTGGAACAAAAATCCAGATGAGGAAGATCTCAACAAGATAGGCTATTCGGCTCTCCCCTCCGTTGTCAAGTCTCCCCAGAACGCTCTCTCTCCTAATCCACTTAAGTTATGGAAAGGTAAAGGACCGCTTGTTGCGGAGCGCCCAAATCCGGTCAACTCGTGGATAGAAGATGAGGCTCGTGAATATCTAGCCAGATTATGGGCTGATGACTATGATGAAGAAATGGAACATTTTGAGAAGTTCCTTGCCGCTAATAAAGAGCAAAAGAAAGCGGGCAAACTTGGAAAACGTTGGATGATGAATACAGCCAGGTGGGCTGAAGAATTTGTTCTTCACTTTTACACCATTGAAGAACTGATCAGATATCCCTTTTTGTTCGAATTCGGGATAGAGTACAGACGCCGAGGTTATGCAACTTTTTTGCTTCAATAGCGTCAGATTATTGCAGGGAATGTTAGCGCTTTGCCACGATATAGACAACCAATCGAAAGCTACATTCGCCAGCAACTTGCCTTATACAGCCAAGGCGGATGCTACGTTTTGCATCCTCATGCAGGGTTTGTTCAACGAGTCTTTCCTGACCTAAATGAAGACGCTTCATCAAGTAAACGACCACTTCTTCCAGGCCAGAGTTAGATTCGTGTGGATGTTTCGAATGAACACGCTGAGTTCGCTGAGTTCCACAGAGAAATGAAAGCAGTGTTTGAAAATGCCCAAGCGCTGGACATCAGTTTCAATCACTATTCCGGGTGTTACAATTTCAGAGGATATACTCTTCACCCCGTGCTCTTTAGTGAATCAAATATTCAAGTGGCCAAGATGATCTCGCTGATTAGGCCAGTGGACCAAGAAGCAGCTCAAGCGCTCATGCCTTTGATTTTGGACTTCTTCAACTGTTGTACTTCAGAGATTACTTTACCGGAAGGTGTGCAACTTGCACTAAGTACCGAAGAGCGCGAAGACGCTATATTCTTTATCCCGCAATCTAGCTTGATCGTTGGCCCCTTCTGGGTCATTGGTATTAGAGAACCTTCTCCCCAAATTCAAATTATAGAAGAAGACATTGCTCCTACTGTGGAAGTCGCTCAACATCCTGAGGCTTCTTTGCCAGATTCTTCTAGCGCCCCGGTAGTCGAGCCCCCAGCGATTGCAGATCCTATCATAGATCAAGCGATTGAAGAAGTGCACGCTGAAATTGCTCAAGAGCCTGAAGAACCTTTTACCAGAGATAAATCCAAAGGTAAGGCTGCAATTTCAAGTTCTTACGGCCTTCTCCTGTCCCCAGAGCATCCTTCTTCTGATTCAGATTCCGAGAGCGATTCAGAAGCCAGAGACTTCAGACAGGCAGTCCGGAACTCGCTTACCAACATTGAGGGTTCCTGCTCCAAGATCTTTGAGGCTGTTGATAGACATATCCACATAGTGTTGGATACGCGGAGTCGTGATATTGGAAACGCTGCAAATAAAAGCGCTATTGCTATCATGAATAGCATATCACCTCTTATCGCTGAGCTCTCATCTGAATTCAACCGTCACTTAGCTCAGAGCGCATTGGCCGATACTGAAAGACACGCTTCATCCGAAGCCGCCGCTCAGAGTGTCGCTCAACAAGTTGCTCTTCTCGTCGAAGAAGTTAGACTCTTGCGCCTCGATGTCGTTGAACTCAAGACCTCCCTTGATAATGTCAAGAAGGGGGAAGATAAAGAAAAGTCCAAAGCTATTTCCAAGACAGATAATAAACAGTGGCGTTCAATGTTCGAAGAATTAGTAAGCATTAAGAAAATGCTATCCAAGAAAAGAAAGCCAAGGTATTATCTCGGAAAGTACGCGCTTCCAGAGTTGGACCCCGAGTTCTTAGAAAGTATGGGATTTCCTGCATATGCCGGACCGCTACAACAACCTATCAATTGGAGACCGTCAAATGATCGACAAAGAGATATCTATCATGATTTAATTTGTTAACTTGGTATTCCACCAAGGGACTGGACGGAAAGGTTGTTAGAGCCAAGTGAAAGCGCCAGACTTCGTAGGCATGATTATGATGAAATTCAACATACAACAATGATTGACATCGATCAACTCTTGAAGGACTTAGCGTTAGAAGTTCTACAAGGCGAAGAAAGAGCGAAGCAACAGAAAAAGTGACTGGATTCCTTTTATGATATTCTTTCAGTGTAAAACATGTATGCTTTAATTCTTTCAATGAATGAATGTTTTAAGGCTGAAACATCTTGTTGAAGCTAATCTAACTTTAGCTAACTTTACTAACTTTTCAAATGCTAACTTATATTCCTTTGGGCCTTTTCTTTTTAAAGTAACTCTTAAAAATATAAAGAGTTATAAGAGTTAAAAGTCTTGACATCATCAAAAAGGGGGAAATTGTTAGAAAATTTCATGTTAAATGTTTTGATGATGATAAGATAGGATTTAATGTTAGACCCCAAAAATACAATGTAAGTTTCTGTTTTTCATAGATTGATGTATAAGCGTTTGAAAGTTTGTAAATATTATAGGCTTGTAATTTTTATCTTTGTAGATTTTAGACTAAGTATTAGATACTGAGTCGCTAATAGAATTCTAGGTGAGTCTATTACAGAAGCGGTTGAAGATCAGCGTCTGAAGTCAACCAGAGATGAAGATTTGTTACTTAGCGTCCGTCAAACGCTAAAGGACCTCATTTCAGGATTTATGAATCAAGCGCTCAAAGCACTTAAGCGACCGATGTCAGATTCACCTAAAATAAATCCTCAAGTCATGAAGGACTTAAATGCAATCATTCAACGGACATTTATTTCCAACAGGAATTAAATTCAAAATGCATTAAATGCCTGATAAGAGCATTAAATGTGATAAGCTAATGTGACTTGTGGACAAGCCACCTTTTGACCAGACTGTCAAAAATTTCAGAGTTTCAGCTGCTCCCGTCCAATCCGCTTCAGCGAATTTTCTGAAATGTCAGACTTTAGGTAAACTCACGTGCTACGTGAAAGGCACGCTCCTACATGTGTCCAACGGATAGATCCCAAGAAATTGCCTATAAATACCTTACCCCAGCAAACCCTAGAAACATAAGACATACAAGATACACAAGATACGTACGAAAAAGAGAAGAGAAATTATCGCCAAAAATCTTACGTACATTTTCTGGGAAAAAGCTTAGAAACTCCATAGCCAAATCTTTCAGGCTTTTTATCTACATTCCAGACAGTCACAAATATCTCAAACATCTTCCAAAGAAGAAACCCAAATTTCAACTGAGATATTCCAAGTTGTTTGATCTTTTAAAAAACAAACAAAACCCTAGTGACAAACCTCAACCTTTCATCTGAGTGAGAAAAATTGTTGAACCCTTTCAGGCAGTATTTCTGAGTGAGAGAAGCTTGAAGAAGACAATCTTCATTGGTGCTGAAGTCTGTGTGATCAAGGAGCCCAAGATCATTTTCACCCTTTACTATCTTGTAGAAGATTCTGTGTGATTCTTCGAAAATCAACCTAGTAAATTCCTCCGAGTGAAAAAGGAGAAGAAGGACACAGCTGGGATTACACCACCCAGTGAACCTTATACATCTTGTGTTATTTATCTTTATGGTCTTATTATTATTATTACATCATTTATCTTTGAAAGAGACAAGTTAAAGTGCAAAGCGATTAAATTAACTAAAAGAACGCTAAAACTCATTTCCGCTGTGCTAACCCTGATTGAGCGATCTAAGCGTTGCCCTACTTTGGCAAACTGCTAAAATCACTAAGTCTAAGTTAACTTTCCTGAAGCGTCTGACCCAAGCGCTCAGTTATCCAAGCGTTCAAACCTTTAAAGTGATACGAAATTTTTGAAGTCGAAAAAGATTTCAGGGTCTATTCAACACCCCCCCTTCTAGACCCTTTCGTATGCCACTTGGGACCACCAGTTATGTCACATGGGTTTTCACTCAATGACAAAATTGATAAGTTGTGATATGTACACGTAAACCTTAGACCTGAGGAATCCTGTTGAAGATGTGCTTATGATATCAAGTCTGTCATTAGAGTAGTTAGATCCAATTCACCCGTTGGTGGGGTCGACCTCGAAGTGCGGCTTGATGGGCAAGTAGCAATCTTAACTGATTAGAAAAATGGAATTTATTCTCTCATAAGTGAATTAGTTAAATATCCTATGCCGTCATGAATGAGTGAGGTCAAAGACTTTGGCCAAAGTATTAGAGATACTTATGTTGGACATAAGAGTATACTCAGTAACCATGATTCATTATGAGCTGAGCATAAGGTCAAGTCCTGTGAGTTTGACTAAACCATAATTCTCACTTGACTGGGATATAAGAATAAATGATTTATACTCGTACGGTATTCACATCGTGAAAAGTTTGTAATGATTCTGTTCATTCGTTCTCAATTGGGATACGATGTGAGCCACGAGACTGGCTTGGTATTACCCACATCTTTTTGGCTTCCTCCCAATTGCCTTTTGAGACGAACCTAAAGAGCCGCACTTAAAGGAATTGCAAAGGAAAAATTATGGAATAAGACTAAGGAGATTTCTCGATGTTTGATATCACAATTAATTAATTAATTTAAATCATTAGATGATCTTTAATTAAGGGATAATTACACTCACACCCCCTCAATAATGGGGTAATTACACAAACCTCCTCTCACTAATTGATAATTACAAACACCCACCCTCATGGGGTCTATTTGTAAGGTTTATAGGGGGTGCAATTGTAAGAATTGTAACACACATAGGGGGTGCCATTGTAAAAAATCTTTAATATGAGTGGGTGTGTTTGTAATTATCCCATCATTGAGGGGGTGGGAGTGTAATTATTCCTTTAATTAAAAAAGTTAATGTGTTCATTAATTTCTTTATGAAATTAATTATAGAATTAACTTGGATTAATTAGTTATTTAATAATTTATTTATTGGATAAATAATATTAATTAAATAATTAATTAAATTAAAACTAAATACATGGACTAAAGCCCGAGGGCTTAAAACGCCTAAGTGGGAGTCCATCAAGGACGCCTAAGGCCTTAGTTACTTAGGTTTAATTATTTCCTTGTGTAGTATAAATACTACTTGGTGGAAATAATTAACTCTGGCCTCATAATTGTCTTTCTCTCCGAGTCATAGAATTTTACTTCTCTCTCTCTCTCTCTCTAGCCATCCACAGGGGAAGGAAAAGAAGAATTTTTCGCTCTCAATTCTGGCGTGGTGACTTAGAGGCAGTGGTTGTTTCGCTGCTTGGAAAAGGGATCAAAAGCTGGTTTAGAAGTTTCAATAATACGAAGAAAGGTACACGTTCTTTAACATGATTTGAATACATGAAATCAGAGATGAACCAAAGTGGGATTTAATTTTTTCCGCTGCATTTTATATGTAAAAACCCAACAGCGGGTTGGGATTCCCTTTTCTTAAAAATGTATAATATTTCTGACAATTTTTTTTTTGATGTTTTTGTTGTTTTTTGGCGGCAAAATAAATCATTTTTAAAGTTCGAGGACTTAAGATAAATAATTTGAAAGCATAGGGACTTCGCTCAAGATTTTGAATAATATAGGGGCTTTTGAGCAACTTTTTGATAAAGCAAAGAGAAAACTTGCAATTATGTTTATTTTAATGTTAGTAAAAGTAATTTGGCCTTTTACAAGTACATTGGTCCCAAATGAGTGATTTATGCCAAATCGGGTTCAATAGAGCCACTGCACTATACACCATTGGATGCAGGGGCAAGATAGTAAAAAACACTTAAAATGCATACATTCAATGGTAATAGATGGACCGATTCCATTGGACCCGGTCCATCTTAGAATTTTCCGTCCCTAGGGGGTTATTTTTATTTAGCTTTTGCAATGGGGTCTAAATTTGACTACCCTTGTGCAATTGGGGTCTATTTGTGCTAACTTCCCACTATTAATACTCGTAGAGATTATTGACACTGCCGAGTTGAGTGTTTATTGAATTTAACGTGGTTCTGTACTCTTTGGATATTATTTGTACCGGTATCTTATGCAAGTGCCGAAATAAGCTCAAGGTAATGGGATTTAAAGATACAGTTCTACTCTACTAGAACCATACATCCTTTGGAGAATAGTGACTGATTCAAGTTTAAGGACAAGTCAGCTCGGCCGAAAAATTATTTGTGAAGATTTGAAGGTTGGGTAAATTGGACATAATATTTCTTATCAAAAAACAAGTTGGACATAATATAGATGGACTAGTATAAGATAATTGTAAAGCTTGATATAGTTAGTGGACGTTTTCCCTATTATTGTATACTACAAGAAGTCTTAGTTGTGGGAAGATGAGGTTTTCAAACTTTTTTGTAGGTATAGATAAGGTTTGTAATACTTTTTTGCACACACATTCTGACTTATTTTTCTAAATACATCAGACAAGACTCAAGGTCTAGCTAACACCATCACTCAAAAACAAAAACAAGTTCGAAGGAGTAGACTCCGAAATCATCTCATCCCCTTCGATTCCATGCCCCATTTTGGCCAATTAATCTCTGCAACAATTGCCTGGTCTTTTTGTGTGTTGAAACATGCATTCACATGCACGTCCCAAATAGTCCCGACAATCTCCAATGATCTGACCAAGAGGGTGGCTTCCCGTGTATGCCATTTTAATGAGTTGAAAAAATGAAAAGGAATCAGTCTCAATGACAAGTTCTAGAACTCTTCTACTTCAAGCCACTTCCAAACCTTTCCGGATGGCTAAAAGCTCTTCTACCATGATCGAAACGTTTTCGAGAATGGCCCTAAAACCTGTGATGCAGTTACCATCCTCGTCCCACAGTATTCCCCCTATAGCTGAACTTCTGCTCTCAATACAAACACTTCCATCAGTGTTCATTTTGTGCCATCCTCTTTCCGGCTTCCTCCAACGAACCTTGGTACATCCTCGAAAAGGCCTTACCCCATGAAGGAAAGCTTTCCCAAAATCAAAGGCCAAGAGTAATGGAGTCGAGAGTTTCCCAGAGGCTACATGTTCTATTGTCAAAAACAAAAGTATTTCTAAATTTCAAAAGTGTCCAAATAGTAGAAACAAAATTTATTTGGCAAGGAACAAATGGCAAAAAGGTAGAAGTCCATGAATGTTCAAGATTGGACTGGACTCATTCCCCAAAAGGGAGATTAATAAAGGATCGAAATTGTGAGAGTGGAACAAGGCAATCCCAAATTGAGATAGAAAATGAGCAGTCCTGAATGATAAGTGATATTGTTTCCGAATGTAGATTACACCTAGGGCAATAATCCGAAGATGCGAGACTTCGCGAGAATCGTAAGGCATTCGTGAGGAGCCTATTATGATTCACAAGCCCAAAAGAAGTTTTAATTCTTTGGGGACAAATTAAATTCCAAATAAATTTCCAATTTGTAAACACGTGCGAAGGAGAAGGATCACGGGATACCAAAGAAAAGTAAGCACTCTTACATGAGAAAATCCCATTCGAGCTTCCTACCCAAACTCTCGTGTCCAATTCTAACACATGTGGAATCAGGTGGCTAAGGATCACTTTACAAATGTGACTAGGTATACTCGTACATACACGGTGAAGATCCCATTCCCTGGTGTTATTAATAACATCCGAAATTTTCAAAGATATCTCCTCCTCAATAATGTCACCCTCTATTTGCTCACAAAGATAACTCTCACTAAGCCACCTATCAAACCAAAACGAGATCTTTTCCCATTGCCAACTCTCCACCTCACATTTCCCTCCACCGATTTCATTAGTGATCCCCTTCCATTGATGTGACTCTCTACCCTTGATCCCGTAGTCGAGAAGGTCAACTTTCCTAAGGTATTTTTTCCTAAACAGATCCCCGCCAAATTTTTCAATATTTTTTTCGCCGACGATCTTATCCTCTTTACAAAAGATTCTCATAACAATGCCCAATCAATTAAAGATGTTCTTGACTGTTTTTGTGCATATTTGGGGCCTTCTTGTTAACAAACATAAGTCAACAAATTTTTTCTCAAAAAGTAAGGGTAATATGCGTAAAAGAGATCTTGCAAATTGTCTTGAGATGTCTAGTACTAACAATCTTGGTAAGTACCTTGGAGTCCCCATCTTGGTAACATATGAGAGGGTCACGACTAGCACTTTCAAAGAGGTCATCGATTGCATCTAGTAAGTTGACATCGTGGAAAGCAAAGTGGCTCAGTTTCGCCGGTCAGAAAGCTAATCCAATCACTCATTTTGGCCATTCCGGCTTACATGATGCAAACTACTTGGCTCTCAACCTTGGTTTGCAGTAGAATTAATAGGATTAATCGTACACACATTCTGATAGATCATCAAGATTTGACGTATTATAATTGTTGATGTGTTTTTCATATGCAGAGCGCCAAATAAGCCTAATTGGAGGGTGGAAAACGCCACTTTCTATGTACTAAGCCTGTCCATCTCTTTTGGTTATCGCAGCAGCAGCAAATTAAATTCACATAGTAACAAAACAGTTGAGGGGGGTAAATAAATAAAAAAAAGGGTAAAAATCTTAATACTTGCATAAAAACATTTGGGGATGAATTTTCCTAAAAATGTCACTGCATTACCAGAATATGAATCCAACAATTGAAACAGACAACATAGTAATAGTAGAGTTAATTTCTCAAATAAATTCAAAGAAGTCACAATCTTAATTAACAAAAAAGTAATTGGAATTACTCAGACTCGAGAGGCTGCGGCTCGGCGGCGGTGGAAGTGTCGTCGGAGGAGACGAGAGTCCAGTCTGGAGGGAGAAGGGGAAGCGGAGGGTAGGAGGTGGGACGGCGTCGTATGTCGGAAGGCCGAGTCTTTCGAGGGCGCGTCTTCATGTGATGCTTGGTTGCCTTCTTCTGTGGCCTGGACGAGCACTCTATCACCAACCCAGTACCTAGTCTCTGCGGCGGTGCTGCGGCGGTGGTGGACGGAAGGGGAACCACCAGTCTGGAACCAAATATTGCTGACACCCACATTTTTGTTGCTGAGGATAGAATTAGGATGAGCTGAGAAGATAAAATTGTGAAGAAACAAAATAATTTATTCTATCTTCTTATATGCAAATGGCCGTAAAGCAGCGGGGGAAATTGTTCTATAGTCCTTGATGTCCCCAAGTATTCTCCAAATTATCCCTGAAATTTTAATTTTGTCAGAATTGTCTTTTGACCAAATTGTATAGCAAATTGCAACAGATAAATGTATCTTTTTCTTAGACTATCAAAAAGCACGTGCATCACACGTAAAAATAATTGAGATATAAAAATGGTTGAAGAATTATTTAGATCACAATGATTCATTTCATGTTTGAACCATGAATCGCATATGAAAGAAAGCCAAATATATGTTTTTATCGACAATAAAACTAATGAAGGAGATATTGTGAGAAACAAAAGTGTGGAATAAGTGTCTAATCTCTGGCTAAATAAACTACAAGAAGGAAATTAATGTTATTTGTATTTGTTCTTTATTTACAAGTTTCTCTTCTAATTAACTGTCAACAAAATATAATGAGCAATATCAATGACTCATTAATATTTAGCAAACTTCATATGTACACAAATGCGCGCGTGAAAATATGCATATATAATATTATAAAAGAGGTTTTGTTAATCCCTGATGCATCTCATATTGCCCCTTATAGAATGTCTAGCGCACGGCAGGACTCATTTAATCCCGTAAAAAATTGCATCATTTTGAGTTGCGTAGTGTATTGTATATATTTTTTGAAGAAAAAAGTTGATATATAGGGAATGAGAGATGCATTCTCATACCCTAATTTCTTCAATCTTAAATAATAACTAGTGACTGAATTTGTTCCTTGATAGATGGTGCTGATTGGCCTTAAAAGCCAAAACATCTCAGCCAGGCTCATGGTTCGCAGTCGCGGTCGCGGTGGCTATCGCGGAGGTCACCGTTCCACTTCCATTGCACCGTCGCGGAACGGTCGCGGCCGTTCCGCAATTTTTTGACTAAAATTACGTAAAAAAATTGAATTTTTTTTTTTACAACTATTATACTATTTAAATTAGTGAATATAATCATAAAAATCTATTATGCTAACATTTTTAAATTTTAATAGTATGTTATGTTACTTTTGAAACTTGAATTTAAGTATATATTAAAACAAGAAGTTAATAAAAGATTTCCACATATAAAGTATTATTATGGAAATCACAATTTAATAATATGCCCAATTCTTGATTATAATCAATAATTGAGCTAGTTAGGGTGTAGGACCAATCCACCCAAAATCGTTGAATTAGGTGTAGGGTGGTACAAGATTTTGACCAGCCAATAACTGAAGTTTTGGTCTTAGCAATAATATATTTTTTGTTCCCTGCTTTATGCAACTCCCGTTCCAGCCGCTCTGGCCGAGATATCGGCGCGACCACCGCGACATCGGCGCGACGGCCGCGATATCACCGATCCAGCCGCGATATCACCGCTCCCCATCCGCCCCACAACTATCCCCGCGTTAGCCTGGAACGATGGAACGGGGATGGCCGTTCCCGTTCCGACGCGGCCGCGACGGCCACGATCGCGCCGCGACTGCGAACTATGGCCAGGCTGGTTTTATCAAATCCAAACAAATGTCGAGTCACAATAAACCACTCAATAGTTCACTGCTGATGACATTATGAATCCAAGAAAGTACCAATCATTACATCTTTTCCATTGAGAGTAGAAAGGATCACTTGTATCAGGTTTTGATTAAGAACTTGTGGCAAATACCAATTTGTTCTTTGCCTCTAGGGAGATTACTACTCCATACTCTATAGTTTTTCGTTCCTTTCAAGGCTTCAAAAATAAGAGCAATGTGAGAAGAATCTGATGGATGCAATAAAGAGGACTCTGAATGCTGGTTACAGGCTATGTGGAGATTGCAGACTGAATTTGAGTATGTTGTGGATCTTGATGAGTTTCTTGGGGTTTTGGTGCATGGCGTGGACCAGCTACGATAAAGGTTTAAACAAGATTTCAAAGAATTGAACAAACTGAAGAGAAAGGAATTAGTATCTTGATGATTTGATCATCAAGATTATGAAGATATGCTGCAGAATTCTGCCTCTGGTGCCATATTAGAAATATATTAACAGAAAAAGAAAGGAAACCGTCGTATTGAATGAGATATTTAATCTGTAGAGTCCAAGATATTCAATGAATAAACAAAGCATGAAAAATAGCTATTTATAGAAAGAAGAAATTGTCTCTAACAATCCTAAGTACCATAATAGACTTTTGGCTCCTTTTCTTGAATATCAATGTATGACAACCACTAACCTAAAGGGTTGGCGTAGTGGCTTGTCCACCACTACGCTCTTGAGTGGGGAGCATGTTCGACTCCCCCCAATGACAAATCTCCTCAGGCCAGTGACAGGCTCAGTACCGCGAAGCGGGATTAGTCTCATACCCATTGTGGTGTAGGGAAACCGGGCAAAAAAAAATGTATGATAACCACTCTCTTGACATACTTAATACGGCTATCATTTTTTTCCCCTTACATATTTATTGAATTAGAAAAATTCACTCATCAAAAATATGGTTCTTCGTTTATCTATTATCCTAGCAAGAGAACTAGGTCGCGTAAGTAGTAAAGTGGATTTCTAAGTCCGGGGTTATCGTATCCGCAGGGACAACTATAATCTAAGTACCAAGACTACTATATTACTCAATTCTAAGTTAAATCGGTCGATAGAAAGGTTGATTAACTAATTAATAAATGCTAGAAAATAAACTAAGGCAACGTCACACCAAATAAAGGGAGGAAACAATAGAGAGAAGCGATCAAGGCACATGGTTCAACCAATTATGCATTTCGATTGTGATTTAGGTTCTATTGAATTATTAGATTGATTTAGCTAAGGCGAAATTCCCTAACGTACGTACCACCCAATCTCTTGGCATAGCAACCCTACCCTTGGTAACGATTTCCTATATATCTCTATATGAAAACCCGATTAACGAGGATGCATTTAAGGTCTAGGAATTCCCCACGTGAATGGAAAGCCACCTAAAGAAACCGAGTCTATCTCTAGTCGGTTTAACTATAGGGTATTCAATGTTTATATCTTCCCTAGGTTATTATCTCTCGATCTCTAACCTAGGCATTTTATCAAACACTTGGTGATCAAGCAAATGTAGCATTGAGATCAAATATTGAATACATAGCTAAAACCAAAATTAATCCAATAAACACCAACAAATCAACAATCAAAATAACATAAATGGCCTATCCATGGCCTCAATCAAACAAGTTTAGCTCATATTCATGTCAAAAGTGCAAATATAAATCATACAAGTCATAGGAGATTTGAACAAATTCAATAAACAAATATGTAAAAACTCCCTAATTCTTGTAGAGATGTGGATTCCTTGTTGAATTCTCCATGTTTTGACCTTCAATCTTCTCTTCTAAGCTCCCTCTCTCTCTATTTTCGTGTGGTTGCTGATATTCAAGGTGAGTTAGGGTAAAAAATGGCTAAAAGGGGTATTTATAGACCAACCCGCTGCCTCGAACGCCGCGGCGTTCGCTTGTTGAACGCCGCGGCGTTGGCTACTGCATGTGAACGCCGCGGCGTTCGCTTGTTGAACGCCGCGGCGTTCGTCCCCTGCTGCTCCAGCCAGTTTTGGTAAACTTCGCATAAATTTCTCTACCGATGTCGGAATTCACTGATTCAAGTTGCTGTAGAATCCTAAAACAAAGATCTACAACTCTCCAGAAGACACTAGGGCCGAAATCAAACGTTAAAGATGACAAAATTGTCTCACAAGTCACTGAATGAGAAAACTCCATCGTAAGACGTCTCTTCCGATGATGTTTTCACCTCCTTCCCTACATATCTGATCTTTGTCTTCAACATAAGAAATGTACCTTTGCCTCTTATCTTTCCATTGGTATAAGAAGTGTGTAATTTGGACATGGGTAGAGAAATCTATTCCATAAACTCTAACACTGCGCAGACAGTTTGTATCTTTATGCATGATTTATCTTCAATTCTTGTTCTTTTCTCCAAATGATATGTTATTCTAGAAAATATGAGAAAACAAGGGTCCAAGCATCATATGTCATCAAATTATCATGAAAACAATCAAAACCAAGTCAATAAATGGGGGAAAACTAGTGTAAAAATAACATATATCATATGACAACCACTAACCTAAAGGGTTGGCGTAGTGGCTTGTCCACCACTACGCTCTTGAGTGGGGAGCATGTTCGACTCCCCCCAATGACAAATCTCCTCAGGCCAGTGACAGGCTCAGTACCGCGAAGCGGGATTAGTCTCATACCCATTGTGGTGTAAGTAAACCGGGCAAAAAAAAATGTATGATAACCACTCTCTTGACATACTTAATACGGCTATCATTTTTTTCCCCTTACATATTTATTGAATTAGAAAAATTCACTCATCAAAAATATGGTTCTTCGTTTATCTATTATCCCTTCTTTACTCTTTCTACCCAGTTTTTTGTTAGTGTGGTGTTCGACTAGCTATTTAGTGGCATTGTCAAACCTGTAGACACTTTTGATACAGTCTTGTTTTATATATTTCAATTTCTTATTGGCATTTATCTTTATCTATAAATATACGCCATAGTTGATAGAGTCCCGAGGATCATTGCATAGCTACGGGAACGGTCGCGCACATGAGGGGACGATTATGGAGCGTTCTCCAAGGCTATGATCCTAAACTAGTTCTAAGTCATAGAGACATGAGAAGAAGAGAAATCATAGTCTCTTCAAGACTTGCCCGTACAGACATTCTTTTCGGGGACCAGTGTGTGCACAGAGAGTTTGTACTTGGAGGTACACGACTGAACACGCCACAGGATTCCATGTTGATTTCATGTCAAACTTGAAATCTTAAAGGTAACGTTGTGTGAGATAATCCTCATGACCTGAAATGTCATAACATCAAGAGGGGATCCATCGACAGTAGGGTATCAGGATATTTTCTATGATGTTGTTACATATAGATGGCTAGTGGAATATATTTAGCCAGAGTATCGAAGTCATTAAGAAGGATTGATGATCCGAACTTATGTGATACTGCTCCCATTTTCGTGCAATATGATTTCATTTTATGTTTTGCAAATGTGTGGTTTGAATACATTGTATTATTTTTGTATGATTAGGAAAGTGTAACAATTGAGTTTTCCAAAATTATTATACTTACTAGTATTGACTATTTTTATTACAAGCTTAAGAAAATTGCAGTATTTTATTGATATCTATATCTATATATTTCTATGTACAAGTTTAATAGTTTTGAAACTCAATTTTGTGTCTCTCTCCAAGGAAATTAGGAATTACATGATTGATTATGTATTAATAATATCTCTAGGTAATTAGATGGACTTGAATGTGGAAGTAATAAATGCAAGGACTTGGGTGTTAGATTATAATAATGTAAGGGCTTAATATTAACTTGTATGTATCTAGCGTTTATTTGATAAAATAGTAAAATCGCAATTTTGCCCCTCTACATCTCTATATATAGTACCACTTGTTTGATCTTTTTCACACTTTTCCATCCTCTCTCTCTCTATATATATATATATACACACACATATTGTCCCAAGACCATGTCCATTTTTCCTTCATCTCTTCTTAAATATAGAAACACCAAACCTTTCAGGCAAGAACCAAAAATGGAAGTAATAGGACTATCAAGTCAAAGGTTTAAGCTTGGAAGTGTCCTCCCTCTTTAATTCATTAAATTTCAAAAGGTATTCTTTTCAAAACCCACTTGAATTTGGATTTGTGATTTGTTAGATTTTGATTTTGAAAATTAGGTTAGACGAGAAGATATTTTGTAATTCCATGTCATACATAGATGGATTTTGAGATGTATGTGATATGTGTAGATAAGTAGGTTATTATTTTTAAGTGAAGACATTATATATGCGTATGCGAAATTAATTGAGTTATCTTGAGAAAATTTGTTATATGATGGAGATTGTTGATGGATTGCTGAAACTGTAGGATATGATGAGACTATTGTTGGGGAAAATAAACCAAACGCAGCGGAAAACGAAATTTAAAATTTTTTCGAATTTTTTCATAAATCCCAGGGTTTTATCA
This sequence comes from Buddleja alternifolia, assembly GCA_019426215.1. Taxonomy (NCBI): domain Eukaryota; kingdom Viridiplantae; phylum Streptophyta; class Magnoliopsida; order Lamiales; family Scrophulariaceae; genus Buddleja; species Buddleja alternifolia. Next base: position 21,730,095 of record CM033404.1, on the reverse strand, counting down.
CACGTATGTACGATAGGGTAAAACAAACTTGACCCGTTGTAGCGAAGTGGCTGAAAAACTCACGAGCCTGAATTCTTCAAGTTCTTTGCGAAATTACTCCGGCTGAAAACTTGATAATCCGAGCAGTCCAATTGTTTTGCCTCTAAATCTTCTCGCCGGAAAAACTTGATGAGAAAAACCTTCTCCTTTCTTTGGTGTGTAGACCGACGACTAGAGAGAGAGAGGGAGAGGAGTTCTTTTTCTTGTGGCGTAGTGAATTACAACTTATGACTTAGGTATTAACTAATGTGATGTATTTATATCACTTAAGTTAATACCTTGGGCTCAAATTAGCTCAAAAAAGGTGCCTAGTGGCCGCCCCTTAATTAATTTTATTTCTCCAAGAAATAATATATTAATTAAACTAAAAATAAATTAACTTATTTTCTCAAATAATTAATTAAATTTCATTAATTTTAAGTATCCAATACTTATAATATTACCACAAGAAATATTTTATTTTTCTATCAATTTTTCCTTTTTAAGCGTGACTCTTTAGGTTCATCTATATATTTGGCAATGGGAGAATTCTATTGAATATGGGTCCCACCTAGCCAGTCAAGTGGTCCATATTTTAACCCAAATAAGAAGAAATTATAAGATCATTTTTACCTTTCCAATTGTAAATGTCGTGTGAATATAAACTCTTCGTTTTCTTATCCCGGTTAAGTGAGAGTCATGGTTTTTAGTCAAACTCACTGACTTTGACACTATGCTATATTAATAATAAGTTTAGATCAGTGAATGCTTTGGCCAAAGACTTTAAGATCTAACTTACTTATAAATGCATAGGATAATTTCTTGTTCACCTTCGAGGGAACGAATTCTATCTTGGATATCAGTTAAGACTACTACTTGCCCATTAGGTTGCAGCTCGAGATTGACCCCACCAACGGGTGAATTGGGCCTAACTACTCTAATGACGAACCTAATGTCACAAGTATGTCTTCAAGTCGATTCCTCAAGTGTAAAGTTCAGATACACCTATTACAACTTAATCAATTCTGTCATTGACTGTCAAAGAGTGAAAACCCATATGACAGAATCGATGTGAGTCATGTCTGAGTGTCACTATCTCCATCAGTGCACCTATGATGTGAGTTCTTCACTACTTCCTAGTGATTGACGGACACCTTTCTCGTCAAAACTCATATCGTACAAGTCTTCATGATTTCCAATGCCCAATTGAAAATCTTTGACTTGCAGACTATTTTAGCACACAAGTATCGAACTCCTCTATTGCCTTAGGGAGTTAACTCTTGTGCTCATGGACTTATAGATGATTACAATATATAAATGTCAATATAATAGTAAACAACTAATAGCCTTTTATTGATCGAATTCAAAACAATTACAAATTAATAATGTCCTATCAGTTACTAATCCTCTAGTGGTATTTCAGGACATTAACCTAACAATCTCCCACTTGTACTCAATGCCAATCACTATGATATCTAATACCCATCTTTTCAAGATGTCGATCCAGCACTGCCTGTGTAAAAGGCTTGGTAAATGGGTTTGTGTAAAAGGCTTGGTAAATGGGTTAGTGACGTTGTCTGCTGAATTTACTCTCTGAACAGCTATCTTGCCTCTTCCAACGATTTTCCTTATTATGTGATATCTTCTCTCTATGTGCTTGGACTTGTTGTGCGACCTTGGTTCCTTTGCTTGTGCAATAGCTCCGTTATTATCACAATAAAGTTGCAATGGCAGATCCACACTATGGACCACTTGAAGTTCTCCAAGAAACTTCCTAAATCAAACACCATCTTTAGCAGCCTCTAAAGCTGCTATGTATTCTGCCACAGTGGTGGAATATTCGGCTGTGTTTTGCTTGGAACTTTTTCAAGTCACCGCTCCACTATTGAGCATGAATATAAATCCTGAAGTGGACTTATGATCAACTACATCAGATTAAAAATCTGAGTCAGTGTATCCATCCACCTTCAAATCTCCATGTCCATATGTTGGGACCATATCCTTAGTTCTCGTTAGATACTTGATGACATTTTTTACAGCAGTCCAATGTTCTCTTCCCGAGTTAGACTGAAAATGACTTACCACGCTTACTAGGTAGGCTATGTCTGGCCGTGTGCATAACATAGCGTACATCAGACTACCCACTGCAGACGCGTAAGGCACCGCACTCATTTTTTTTCCTATCTTCCTCACTTTGAGGAGACATAGACTTTGAAAGGTGCACCCCGTATCTCATGGGCTAGAAACTTTTCTTAGAGTCTTCCATCCTAAATCTCTTTAGGACTTTCTCTAAGTAAAGTGCTTGGGAAAGTCTTGTCATTCTATTTGTTCTATCTCTGTAGATACAAATCCCTAGAATATAGGTCCCTTCTCCCAAGTCTTTCATGGAAAATGTATTTGAAAGCCATCTCTTGACTGATGTGAGAATTCCTACATCATTTCCTATAAGTAGAAATTCCATCCACATATAACACAAAGAAAGTGATTTTACTCCCACTAACCTTCTTGTAAACACATGGTTCATCTTCGTCTTTGACAAAGTCAAATCCTTTGACTGCTTTGTCAAAATGTAGATTCCAAATCCTAGAGGCTTGCTTCCATAAATGGATCTCTTAAGCTTACACACCTTATGAATATCAGATCCAGATGCAAAGCCTTTAGGCTGCTCTGTATAGATGTCCTCTTCTAGGAATCCATTTAGGATGCCGTCTTTACATCCATATATCTCATAGTCCATGTGTGCAACTATTGCGAGCAGAATTCGAATAGACTTGATCGTTGCCACAGGTGAAAAGATCTCTTGGTATATATATATTTTTTTTGCTACAAGCTTTGCCTTGTATGTGTCAACTTTTCCATCCAGGCCTATCTTCCTCTTGTAGATCCACTTACACCTTATAGGTGCAATGCATCAGGACAATCTACAAGATTCCAAATCTGGTTGGAATGCATCGAGTCTATCTCTGCCTGCATAGCTTCTCGCCACTTTGCAAAGTCAAAGTCCATCATTGCTTTATCATAAATAGAAGGTTCGTCCCCATGGACTCCCACTGCTATAGTGTGGACATCCGGTTTCTCTTGTAGCAGGTACCCATAATACCTTTCAGGTTGATATGTTACTCTACCAGATCTTCACAATGTTGGTTGTGTTTTGTCAGGTTCAGTGTGTGTTTCTTGAATAGTCGTCTCCCTAGGTGTTTCATCTTGTTCATTAAGAACAATCTTTCTACCTGCACCACATTCTTGAATGAATTCATCTTCTAGAAAGAGTGTTTGCAGTGCAACAATGATCCTTGATCATCTTGCATGTAGAAAAGGTATCCCATAGAATCCTCTGAAAAATCGATGAAACATCCTTTAAGGGACCTCACTTCTAATTTCTCTGCCTTTGTCTTTTTAATATAGGCAGGGCATCCCCAAACCCTAATGTACTTAACGTTTGGTTTCCTATTTGTCCATATCTTATATGGAGTCTTAGTAAAGGACTTGGAAGGACATCTATTCAAGATATGAACAGCCGTAAGGAGTGTATGTCTCCACAAGAAGATGGGTAAATCAGTGTAGCTGAGCATAGATCGATCCATATCCAAAAGTGTTCGATTTCCACACTCTGCTACCCCATTCAGTTGTGGGGTTGCTGGTGGTGTGAGTTCAATATTATCCCATATTCCTTTAGGAACTTATCAAACTCATCACTTATATATTCACCTCCACAATCTGATCGTAGTGCTTTTATATGATGAACAGTTTGTTTTTCCACCAAAGCCTTAAATTCTTTGAACTTATCAAATGATTCAGACTCACACTTCACTAGATACACAAGACCATACCTTGAATGGTCATCATTGAGAGTAATGAAATAGTGAAAACCTCCTTGAGCCATTTCTCCAAATGGTCCGCAAACATTGGTGTGCACAAGTCCTAATACTTCAGTGGCTTTTTCAAAAGTCCCGGTAAAGGATGATCTAGCCATTTTGCCTTTGAGGCAAGATTCACAAGTCGGATAGGGATCCGATCCCAATGGGTCAATTAAACCATCTTTCTCCATCTTGTGTATCTTTCGCTCTCCAGCATGGCCTAGTTTTAGATGCCACTTTAAGCTTAGGTTAATACTTTGTCTACCATGCTTCTTTGAGATAACATTTACAAGACATTCATTTTGCATGTTTAAATAATAGAGGGCATTGACTAAAGTAGCAGAGCCAACAATATTATCATTAAATAAAATGCTGCAAGTACTGTCAATGAAATTAAAAACATAATTATTCCTAATCAACATAGAAATCGAAATAATGTTCTTAAGCCTATTGGACAAAACCAAAACAACCTCTAAATTTAAAATATGTCCAGATGATAAACATAAAGAAGTTGATCCAATGCGAGAAGCCACGACACTCTGCCAGCTGCCAACACTGATCAGCACCTCTCCATGTTCCAGCTTTCTACTTCGCTGCAGATTAAGATTCATTACACAAACGTGAGCACTAGCTCCAGAATAAAGTATCCATGAAGTAGAAAATACAGTTATAGAACAATTGATTTCTAAAATAAAAAAGTTCCATACCTGGTGCACCTTTGCCAAAGTTTGGACACTCTGTCCTCCAGTGGCCAAGCTCACCGCAATGAAAGCACCTATCCGTTTCCTTTGGTCCTTTGCTCTTCATCACTTTTGGAGCTTTTCCCTTACCTTTGTCTATCTTAACTTTTGAACCCCGAGTGCTAGTAGCTTTCTCAGTCTTCTTCTTCTTGTTCTTGTTTTTAGGCTTAGAAGTGATGACCAAGGCTGCCTCTTTTTCCTTAGGCTTCATTTGAGATTGTGCAGTATTCAGCTTGTTCAGCAACACAGCTAAGTTGCATTCTATCTCATTGCAGTTGAACTTCAAGTGGTCCCTAGTGTAGAGCTGCCATTGCCACATTTTTGTGAAAATAACGGGGCTATTGCACAAGGAAATGAACCAAGGTCTCACAAAAAATCCAAACACATAGAGAGGAGATATCACATAATAAGGAAAATCGTTGGAAAAGGCCAAATAGTTGTACAGAGAGTAAATTCAGCCGACAACGTTGCTGACCCATTGACCAAGCCTTTGGCACAGGCAGTGCTGGATCGAAATCTTGAGAAGATGGGTATTAGATACCATAGTGATTAGTATTGAGTACAAGTGGGAGATTGTTAGGGTTAATGTCCTCAAATGCCACTAGAGGATTAGTAAATGTAAGGACATTATTAATTTGTAATTGTTTATCTTTCTATCAATAAAAAGACGATTAGTTGTTTACTTTCGAATTGGTATTTATTTATTGTAAATTAACTATAAGTTCATGAACACAAGAGTAAACTCTCTAAGGCACTAGAGGGGTTTGATACTTGTGTACTAAAATAATCTGCAAATCAATGATTTCCAATTGGGCATTGGATCTTTGACGAGAAAGGTGTCCGTCAATCACTGGGAAGTAGTGAAGGACTCCTATCACAGGTGCATTGATGGAGATAGTGGCACTCAGACATGACTCGCAACGATTCTATCACATGGGCTTTTACTCTTTAACAGTCAATGACAGAATTGATTAATTGTAATAGTTGTGTCTGAACTTTAGACTTGAGGAATCGAGTTCAAGATATGCTTGGGACATTAGGTTCGTCATTATAGTAGTTAGGCCCATTTCACCCTTTGGTGGGGTGGGCAAGTAGTAGTCTTAACTGATATCCTAGATGGGATTCGTTCCCTCATAAGTGAACGAGGAATTATCCTAGGCATTTGTAAGTCAATTAGATCCTACAGTCTTTGGTTAAAGCATTAAATGATCTGAGCTTGTTATGAATAAAACATAGCATCAAGTTAGTGCGTTTGACTAAAAACCATGATTCTCACTTGATCGGGATAAAGAAACGAAGAGTTTATATTCACATGGTATTTACATAGAAAAGGTTATTAATGATCTAATCATTTCATCTTATTTGGGTTAAAATATGGACCGCTTGACTGGCTAGGTGGGTCTCATATTCAATGGAATCCTCCCATTGCCAAATATAGATGAAGCTACGCTTAAAAAGGAAAAATCAATTGGAAAATAAGAATATTTCATGTGGTAAAAGTTTAAGTATTGGATACTTAAAATTAAATAAATGAAATCAATTATTTGAAAAAATAAGTTAATTCATTTATAATTTAATTAATATATTATTTCTTGAAGAAGAAATAAAATTAATTAAACTCATGTATTATTTAATTAGATTAATTAATTGGATTGAATTAATTTAATTAAATAGTGCATTGGACCTAGCTTAAATTGGAACACCAATTGGTGCACCAAAGCCTATATGGGGCGACCAAGAGGTGCCCATTATGGGCTAAATTGAGCCCAAGTTATTAACTTAAGTGATATAACTATATCACTTTAGTCAATATCTAGGTTAAGAGTTCACTTTGACTTAAGCCACAAGAAAAATTCCTCCCCCTCTCTCCACCTTTAGCCGTCGGTCTCACACACCAAGAAGGAGGAGATTTTTTCCATCAAGTTTTTCCGGCGAGACGATCTAGAGGCAGAACAATTGGACTGCTCGGATCAAGATTAATTCAGCCGGAGATTTATCGCGAAGAATTGAAGAACTCAAATTCGTGGAAATAATCAACCACTTCGCTACGACGACTAATGTTAGTTTTACCCCCCGGGATTGATCCGGCTAATGGGAAAAAACCATAAAGATTTTAAATTCCTTTTTCCGCTGCGTTTGGTGATTTTTCGCCAACACCCTTTAATAACTTAATATTTTTCAAAGTGGGAGAATTTAAATTATTTATCAGGTCTCACTTTGCACATTAATCCATTTTATATCATACATACAAACATGGATTAAAATATAAAAATTAGCAATCCTAGAAAGCTAACAACACATGTTTCATGGACTTTTATTACGAGATTGAAACAAGCCAATGTTTCAATCAAAAATAAAAAGAAACGACACTAAAGCTTCTAAAGCTCCTTCTTGTATCTCCTCGGCTCAACTTGAATTTCTCCTTTGAGCCTATTTTATTTCTAACCATTACATTTCAATATATAAGCCACCTATACAAAATTTATCTAGAAAGAAAATAAAAATAGGCTCAAAGGCCTTTACAATCCATAAAAAAGAAATACAAAATTAAAAACGAGCCTAAGTCCATGAATCATGTCTCCCATCACATAACATGTCAAACATGGTATGTTTCACATAACACACGTGTTAGGAATTTCATTGTTAGATGTTTTGATGATGACAAGATAGAATTTCGTGTTAGACCCCAAAAGAATGTAAGTTTATACTTTCATAAAATATAAGTTAGCGTTTGGAAAGTTAGTAAAGTTAGCTAATATTAGATTTGCTTCAACAGGATGTTTCAGAGATAAATCATTCATTCATAAATATGGAATTGAATGCGTATATGATTTATACTGAAACGAAGAATACTTGTCGTTTCTTCCTTTTTTTTTTTCTCTCTTCTCCCTTAAACTTTCCCCCTTAAACTGCTTTTCTTACCTTTTCCCCCTTCTTGGCATCATCAAATTTGCATCATCAGAGGAAAGGCTGCAGAATCTGTTTAAGCATTTTGTGCTGGGAGGTGATAGGGAAAGTACTAAGGCAAGCATCTCAAAATAATTGTCTTTTGAGCGCTTAGGACAAGTTGGTGTGGGGATAATCTTGGTCACTTCTATCGACCACTCAGCATCCACAGTCACTTCCACGTCTGGAAGGACAGTGTCTACCATTCTATTGATTTCCACCACCGTTGATACCATTTGTAGATATTACTCGTTGGTAAATCAACATCCAACTATGTTTGCCTTTTCAAAACATTTTACAAAATCATGCGTAATTTTAAAATGTTTTGAAAAGGCAGACATAGTTGGATGTTGATTTACCAACGAGTAATATCAACCAATGATATCTACAAATGGTATCAACGGTGGTGGAAATTAATAGAATGGTAGACACTGTCCTTCCAGACGTGGAAGCGACTGTGAACGCTAAGCGGTCAATAGAAGTGGCCGAGATTATCCCCACACCAACTTGTCCTAAGCGCTCAAAAGATAATTATTTTGAGACGCTTGCCTTAGTACTTTGTCTATCACCTCCCAGCACCAAACGCTTAAACAGATTCTGCACCATTTCCTCTGATGATGCAAATTTGGCCTTACATGGCCCTAGTCTTACGAATTTAGTTCATAATTGAAAGCATAAAAGACATAAGAGGAATATTCATAGACATAAATGAAATGAAAAACTCTTAAAAAACTCCCTAAATGGTGAATGATGATGGATCTTGAAATTGAGCCTTCAATCCCCAAGCTCTTTTCCTTCCTCTAGTTTTCCCCTCTCTCTCAATGACGAAGAATGGTGATGAATGATGGTGAAATCAGATTAGGGGCTGCCCCCCTCTCTTATTTCATTGATGAAGAATGAATGCAAGAGATGATTAGCTTTATAGGTGTAGATTCTTCTTCCTCCCATGTGTTGTTCCTCTCTTGTGTCCTCCATTACTCTAAAGTGTGTAGTATGAAATTCCATAAAGTAAATCTACCAAGAAACACACTCATGACACCCCCTCAACACATGTGCTGAATTATGGCTAAACGTGATTCCTTCCCATCATAAAGAGCTGGAATTTAGGCTGAAAAGGAGTAAGATTCGGACCGTCCACGCCTAGGCGTGACTAGGAAGGCGCTGGGGCATGTCCTGGCGCATATGCTTCTCTGTTCGGCGCAACAATCGTATTTTCTTCATAATTATCTTTATAGACCTCCGATTTGGATTATTCAAGTTCCAAAGTGAAGCTAAGACATAGATCTACAACTTTGTAGAAGGAAACTTCGTCCAATTCGGTCTCGAAATGTACAGAAATAGTGCTCAACCGTGGAAAATGTTGCGATATTGGCGCCCAGGCGTGGGTATGATGGCGCCTAGGCGTGCGAGTGCGAAGAAAATCCTCGGAACTGGGTGTTAGCGGCGCCTGGGCGTGGTTGGAAGGGCGCTTGGGCGTGGTAAGCCGAATGTCTGAACCGTTTTCTTGGTTTTCAGCGCAGCAATCGTGTTTCCTTCATAACTTTCTCCACGGACCTCCGATTTGGATGATTCAAGTTTCCAAGTGGAGCTAACACAGAGATCTACAACTTTGTTGAAGGAAACTTCCTCAAATTCGACCTCAAAATATGCATAAATTCTGTGTTTGCGAGCATTATTCCTCTATTGTAGTGATTTTCCACCTTTACTCAATAAGCACACAAATTAAACGCAAATGTGGTAGAAATCATGCATAAACCAATATAAATCCAATAAATATAAGGCTCTAAAACATGTAAATTCACACCCTATCAACACCCCCAAACTTACCCATTGATCGTCCTCGAGCAATGAGAGCTATAAGACAAGATCAACATCATTCAATGGGAGAAAACAAAACAACTAACTAACTCACTTTCGTGGAGTAAACGATTGCACTTAGCGGGTGCAACAAGCCTTTAAACCCTTGAGTTACCTCAAAGGACGAGTTATAGTCTCGTGAGGATTTTCATGCGATATACCCACAAAATCTAACAAAATTTATCCAACCAAATCAATACACCTCAACATGATCAACAAGAATGAATGGCATAAAATCAACCTTTTAAAGTTCACAAATATATATACATATCAACTATTTTTGCTCATGTGACACCAATACTTGAAAAGACTCTCTAGGGTGTAGTGAAAAATAAATCTAAGGTATTATAGTCGAGAGGCATCCTTACCAAATTTTGGACATTAATCTCATATCTATCAACTTTCGATCAAACGCAAAGCACAAGAATTATAGAAAATCTCATAGCCATTTAAATTTCATTATCTCAAACATTCAACTTTCAATTCATATGAAATTTCCATTTAAACTTCATTAAGGCTAGATCATGTGCAATGTTTTATTCCATTAGGCTTTCTATGACACCCATGTAGCAAGCTTTGGGCCATTAAGTGTAGAGACACTCCTGAGGATTTTATCACTCGAGTGTCAAAGGCCACGAAATAAAACTAGATCTTTTAACCAATTCACTTCTTTTTGGCTTGAGCAAAGTTCAAATTGGCATAATAGTACAGTATGTAGGCATGAAACTTTTCACCTCCGGTACGTATTAGCCTGACCACTTTTGGTCATACCAATATTCAACCTTTTCAATTCATTGTTTAGCATATAAAATTACTACTTAACTTATAACCTTATGAGATCTAAGTTAATATTTCTGGGAAAAACTCCTTAAGTGTCTCAAGATGGTTATCCTCTCAACTCCTCTACCTTCGATTCATTGTGCAATGTGAATCATCTAAAGAATCAATCCTAGTCTAGTGTCTCCACGAGCAATTTCAAAGATATATATATTCCATTAAATTCAAATTATTTCAAGAGATCATGCCATTTTTCCAAGTCAATCAATTTCAATGCATCAATTGGAAGGACTAAATTTTTTTATTTTTTTTTATACTTGATTTTCTCAACAAAGAAGCATATAAATATGATAGCAAACAACTTTCCCCCAAACTCAAGCTACAAATTAGGATTGCATCATCAAAGTTCAAAATAAGTACTCTTCTACCCCCAAACTTAAATCCAACATTGTCCCCAATGTTGTTATGACAAGCATACACAACGGTACAAGAACACTTACACCCAAGAATGTTGAAAAACATCCTTAAACTTCCAATGCATCCTTACAAAGCTTCTCCTCCTCTCAAGTAAAATAAGCATATCTAAACATGGGGTCCAAATGTGCATCATATCTAACACTTCAACTTTTCAAACCATCAAGCATAAGAAAACATACATGCCAAAAGTGCATGCTTGAATACAACAAAAAGAAACAAACTAAACAAAACAAAAAAGACAGGAAAAAAAAAATACTTACAAACTTGGGTTGCCTCCCAAGAAGCGCTCTTTTAAAGTCATTAGCTTGACTTTACCGAGTTATTTTAAGGCGGTTTCCGAATGAATGCCTTGTTCATTCTCCAATTCACTCTCGGGTATCGCTTCAACTTATGGCCATTGGTAGTGAAGGTTGGCCCATCATTTATGTTACATACCATAGGTTGGGACCAAGCAATCATCCACTCCCGAATTTTTGTATGGTCCCTCAACACCTCAATTACTCTTTCTTCCCCGTGCGTTGGGTGATGGTGTGAACTTTCTTCACCCATCACTTTGACATATGCGGAGTCCATGATGTAGGGATGTAGAAGATGATTGGTTCGTTTTTCCTGAAAGTGCTCAACACTAAAAGGATCAAAAGCATCAATGTGTAAATACAAATCAAAATCAAGTGGATGCTCATAAACCTCATAGCTATCACAAATAACCATGTCATCTCCTACACTAAAGGACAACTTACCATCATCGGCATCAAATACCGATTCACTTGTGGTTAGGGGAGATGGTAAAGGAATGTCAACAACCTTAGAAAGGATAGGAGTCAAATGCTCATCATTGGAGGAATTTGCTTTCGAATTTTTCAACTTCCTTTCATTCAATGTCGCGGTGTTGCATTCCTCCTTTTGATCTATCTCAGTGGTACCAAGCAATGCCCATGGTACTTTCTCAAATATGTCGCTCGTTAGTTGCTTGAGTTGATGATTCATCTCCTTCATTTCCCGCAATGCGTCCTTCATCATAAGGCGGAGCTCTCCAATGGAGTTATCACGTTGTTCCTCCAGCCTAGGAATTCTTTCTTGGTAATGTTGTGCAAAGAACCCTTGTGCATAACATGCTTCAACGACGCTTTGCAGCCATAATTGATTCTCTGGTAGTGTCATATCTGGGAAATTGCTATCCTTTGCAAATTGAATGATGTTTTGCAGCCATAATTGATTCTCCGGAAGGGTCATATCTGGAAAGTTGCAAGCTATTGCGAGGTAATCGTGTGACAAAAAAAATAGACAAAAAATAAATACATAAAACTTGCAATAAAATCAAAAACTAAAATTAAACAAGTCCTCGGCAACGGCGCCAAAAACTTGACACGCTAAAAGCTAACGTGCTATTGTAGCAAGTGCACTAGTCGTGTGTAGTAATAAATGGACGGTAAGTCCGGATTGTCGAACCACAAGGACTTGAATTCTAGTTTAAGATTTGTAATGAAGTGAATAAACAAAGTAAGAATAAATTCAAATAAGATTTGTAAAGAACAAGAACAAAGATGAGCAAGTGATTTAAAACCAATTATAAAGGGAGACTAAGGCACATGCTAGGTTCAAATTGATCAAATATACTTAATAAGGTTCTTGTTGAAGGATTACACTTATATTGTTATGGTGAGAGCTCCGAGGGTAGAGAATAACCGATTTCTCGCGTATAAACTCCTATGCTTAGATCGTGATTTCCCAAATATTCCTATCCGGAAATCTAACCACTAAACATGCATTAACTTACTAGAGTTCACTCGATTTGAATCGAACAACTTCACCCGGGAATCTTTACCTATGTCTAGGGCAATTCCTCATTAGTTGCGGGTCATGATGTGAATTTCTTGCACCCTAAGTCAATTTTCTCCCAAAATATTCACCTAGGCATAAGATTCTAACATATAGTGATCAAGTATATGCAAGATAAGTAGAACATCAATTCACATCACATAACAATATAAGAATAACCTCAACAATCATCTATTATAAACATAAATCACAATTTGGCCTTACATGGCCCTAGTCTTACGAATTTAGTTCATAATTGAAAGCATAAAAGACATAAGAGGAATATTCATAGACATAAATGAAATGAAAAGCTCTTAAAAACTCCCTAAATGGTGAATGATGATGGATCTTGAAATTGAGTCTTCAATCCCCAAGCTCGTTTCCTTCCTCTAGTTTTCCCCTCTCTCTCAATGATGAAGAATGGTGATGAATGATGGTGAAATCAGATTAGGGGCTGCCCCCCTCTCTCATTTCATTGATGAAGAATGAATGCAAGAGATGATTAGCTTTATAGGTGTAGATTCTTCTTCCTCCCATGTGGTGTTCCTCTCTTGTGTCCTCCATTACTCTAAAGTGTGTAGTATAAAATTCCATAAAATAAATCTACCAAGAAACACACTTATGACACCCTCTCAACACATGTGCTGAATTATGGCTAAAAGTGATTCCTTCCCATCATAAAGAGCTGGAATTTAGGCTGAAAAGAAGTAAGATTCGAACCGTCCACGCCTAGGTGTGACTAGGAAGGCGCTGGGGCGTGTCCTGGCGCATATGCTTCTCTGTTCGGCGTCGTAATCGTATTTCCTTCATAATTATCTCTATAGACCTCCGATTTGGATGATTCAAGTTCCAAATTGAAACTAAGACATAGATCTACAACGTTGTAGAAGGAAACTTCGTCCAATTCGGTCTTGAAATGTACATACATAGTGCTCAACCGTGGCAAATGTTGCGATATTGGCGCCCAGGCGTGGGTATGATGGCGCCTAGGCGTGCGAGTGCAAAGCAAATCCTCGGAACTGGGTGTCAGCGGCGCCTGGGCGTGGTTGGACTGGCGCTTGGGCGTGGTAAGCCGAATGTCTGAACCGTTTTCTTGGTTTTCAGCGCAGCAATCGTGTTTCCTTCATAACTTTCTCCACGGACCTCCGATTTGGATGATTCAAGTTGCCAAGTGGAGCTAACACAGAGATCTACATCTTTGTTGAAGGAAACTTCCTCAAATTCGACCTCAAAATATGCATAAATTCTTTGTTTGCGCACATTATTCCTCTATTGTAGTGATTTTCCACCTTTACTCAATAAGCACACAAATTAAACGCAAATGTGGTAGAAATTATGCATAAACCAATATAAATCCAATAAATATGAGGCTCTAAAACATGTAAATTCACACCCTATCACATGTTCTTTTTGGGAGGCAAAAAAAGAAATTCACCATCTTTTACTTGGACTAGTATCCGCGGAGCACGTGATGTAGTCGAGGCTAGATTGTGATGGAGTGTTGGTATTGGGACTAAAATTTAGGGTTGGAAAGATAGATGGATTCCACGGCCTAGATCGTTTAGGGTCATTACTAGTGTGAACACTATTCCTGGTGATGCTATGGTGTCTACCTTATTACACATTCAGGCTCGATCTTGGAATGAGGATTTTGTTCGACGAGTGTTTTGGCCACCTGATGCGGATCTTATCCTATCTATTCGGCTTGCGAGATATCCCATGCAAGATACTTTAATTTGGCATTATTCTTTAAAGGGTGTCTTTTCGGTAAAAAGCGCTTATCATGTTGCATGTACTTTGAGGAATATTGATGCCCCTAGTTTGTCAGGGTATCCTCCCAACCTTGTCAAACTTGATTCGTTGTCGATGTAACGTGGAAAACATATGTCCTTGCTGTTCTATGCATGAGGAATCAGATTCCCATATCCTGCTGCATTGTGATTTAGCGATATAGATTTGGTCTTTATCCAATATCCCGTGGGTGATCATAGCAGATTGGTCTGATTCAGCGCATGACTGGATCCGCAAAGTTTTAGCGAAGGTTACTGAAGAAGAAGGAAAGCTTTTCTTGACCCTTTGTTGGGCCATTTGATCAGCACGTAATAAAATGCTATGGGAAAAGATTCAGCCAAATCCACTAAGCATTGTCTTAGGAGTAAGATCGTACTTAGATGCTTTCAGTAAAATCAATCTATCTTCTTGCATTAGTTCTTCTGGGAAACCAGTTCCATCTCGGTGGACTCGACCAACCTCTGATATTATTAAGCTTAACTTTGATGGGGCTATCCTTTCACAAGTAGGTGGCGCGGGTTTAGGTGTGGTGGCAGGGAATTCTAATGGTGAGTGCTTAGCATGGTTGATGCGATTCGTACCTCATATTTATGATTCGGAAACCGCGGAAGCCATGGCTGCTCGGGAAGCTATCGATTTGGCTCGAAGACATGAATGGGATCACATAGTCGTGGAAGGTGACTGTTGTTCGGGTGTGTCAAAAATTCGTAATCCTTACACGGATTACTCTTTTGTTGCTTGTATTATTTCAGACATTAAGTTTGTATGCTCTTTGTTTTCTAGTTTTTCGGTTTCTCAAGTTAGAAGAACGGGCAACTATGTAGCTCATTCTCTAGCTAGGTCGGCGTCTGTTAGCCAGGAGGGGTCTGTTGATCCTCCAATGTTCTTGTTTCCTATTTTGTTGTCGGACATCACCTCTGATGATTGTTAAGTAATAAAGTGTTCCTTTTCAAAAAAAAAATGTCTGATTTTCTTTTTCCTTTATTTTTTGCTGCTAAATCAATGGGTAAAGTCCATTTTATCCCTAAATAGTAACACCTTTGTTACCCCTTTATACTGCTGCATCTTTAAAGATTTACAAACCAAGTCCTTTATTTTTAGTAATAGCACCTTTAGTCCTTTAATATTTAAATTTGGTTTATTTAGTCCAGACTGTATGAAAAACAATATAAGATAAACGTAATTACATAAATTACAAGGGTAATTAGCATAATTAAACAATAATTACAAAGATTAATTACAAAAAGAAATTTTAGGGTTACTGTTTTCTTTCCAGATTATGAATTAAAACTCATATTCTATCATTCTCAAGTAAGAGGGTTGCTTCGAGAATCTGATTGCTTCATCAACGAAGATTTACTTTGGACAAAAATGAAGTACCTGTCTTACTCTTTTGAAATTTAGAATATAAACTTAGTTCATTTTAAAATTTTAAACTCAGTAACCTGATTTGATAAATAACTTGAGAAAACCTTTCTGATGTGGAAGATCAGATTAAACTGCGACCACAGAGCATACTCAGAATACTCAAGCTCTGATACCAGATTGCTTGCACAATGGAGGGAATTATCCCGTGAAGTTTGTCTCCCGACCGGTAACACCAAGAAGGTAAACAAAATCTTACCAAAACAGTATCAGAGATAATTGAAAACAATAATTTGTACAGCGAAAACATATTTTTGGGACGATGAAAGAGTAGAATGTTACTACTATTCATCATCATTTTTAGCATTTTTAATGTTTTTGTATTT
Source organism: Buddleja alternifolia (assembly GCA_019426215.1). NCBI lineage: Eukaryota > Viridiplantae > Streptophyta > Magnoliopsida > Lamiales > Scrophulariaceae > Buddleja > Buddleja alternifolia. Next base: position 21,714,063 of record CM033404.1, on the reverse strand, counting down.
TTGAACATGAGAGAATTATAACATTTTTAAATAGTAGGGGAATCCCGTCCCTAGGGGTAGTTTACTCGCTATGCATTAATAAACATATAAAAACTTACAAGATATTATTGCATACAAAGAAGATATTTTATTAAAAGAAAGATGAGAGACTCTAGCAACCAAGAAGTGTGGGTTGGAGAGTATTCAAGGGGCAAGTTTTACAACTGAGGAGAGAGGTCCTTTTATAGGCCTCAGAATTGAAAAACATTACAACAAACTTAAATAAAAATTTACATCTGTAGCAGGTAGCTGGTAAAGCTACAATGCTGCCATTATTATATGAACAGTAACTACCAATAATGCCACATGCGGCCAAAATAAGTAAACAGTAAAAAGTTGCTAAATTTTTTAATGCTGTTTACATGAGTCGTCCTTTGAAATTACTTCTTTTGACTTGTAGCTGCATTATTGCTCTTATACTGTTGCATTGTTGAAAATTTGCTGCCTTTAATGCTTTGGCTGGATTATGGACTTCCTATTCTTGAGCTTGATGCTCCAAAATCTGGTGTATATGCTGGAGGACATTCTACACTTGTCAATGCTTTAGTTCCTTGAAACCATATTCTATGATAAACTCGATCATTAGGTGGGATGAAAATACTATGATGACGTTCTTGAAACAAAAGTTGAAATCTTGTAGCTGAATCTGTATTCATCATATATCTTCGTTGATCTTTTCGATGAGTTTCAACATCTAGTTTCATCTCTGCTATGTCTGAAATGGGATTTACTGCGTCGTGTAATAACCAGAATGCTACAGATGGTGATGATAAACTTTTTTCATAAGCTTCATGTATCCAATAAAATGTATGTCCCAATTGAATGTTCGCTTTTATCCAAATTGGTGGTATGGCTGTGACTTCAATTTGTAGAGTATCTATTCCTCTACTAAGCTGGAGGCTTACTGCGTCTGTTAGATGTCTTCCTAATTTTTTAACTTGATCTGAATCAGTAAAATATAGTCTTGATACAAAACCAAAGTCTAGAAGCTGTGCGATAGTGATGAAACTGTCTTCGATCCATCCTTCTTGAAAAATTGACCTGTCGATCTGAATATTTGGCCATGAAATATACCTTGCAGTATAAAATTTTAGGGTTCCTTGCTGTCTGATAGGCTCTCCTTTCCATTGTAAAAGAGTAGTGGAAGGTCGGATTCAGTCTATTTTAGCGGTCATAATTAATTGAGCTACTTTTAACATCTTTCTATAGAATGCTTCTTCTACTTTTTTCCAAATCATATTCTGTAATCCTTCAGGTAGGGATGAAATTGTTTGAGTAGGGAAATGAAAAGTTCTGACTGATAGATATTGTAGGGCTTTTTGGTGTATTTCTTTTGGTACATCTCTTTGATTGGGCTTTAAAACATATTCTTGAAGGTTTTCATGTTGAATTAAAAGGTCTTGGTATAATTTGTTTAAGTTGGAGAATTTCTTTGTTATGATGTCATGATCTTCTTCTAGTTGATCAACGTCTGGACTTATAGGCTGCTTTTCTGATGATAAATTCTTGGATTTTGCATTTTCAGCATTGGGCTGAATGTAAAAATTTGGGCCTAGTAATCTCCTTGCTGCTGCTGCTATTGCTTCGTAGAATTGCTTAAAGGGTACCATGTAACCATTTGAAACTTTTTGAATGCTTTCTAGTGCCTTTTGATAATCTTCAAAGATTTCAACTGGCTCTCCTCTAATAACAAGATAAACTGCTGCATCCTTTATTGGAAAATTTTTATTTTCTTTCTCAAATTAATAGCAGAGGGCATTTAATGCTACTAACTTGCTAGATGAAGTATGAGCTTCCCATAGAGCATTGAGTAGAATACTCTGTTCTTCAGTTATATAAGGCATATCTCTCGGAGGCTTGAAATTATGTCTAACTGGAAGTACTATGTTTCCAAAGGTTTTTAAAGCTGGTCTAGGAAAAACGTTTTGTGTAGCTAGATTGAAAAATCGAGTTTCTATTGTGAATGCTGGTCTATTCTAGCTAATTTGTTGAAAATTAGGCCTGAAAGCTGGTCTTCGAACTATTTGGTTGTAAGCTGTAGAGAGAGGTCGTGTTTGTTGGTTGTCTTGGTCGTTGGAAGCCATGATCTGTTACCCAAAATTAGAGTTAATTGTCTGCTTAATAAATCTGTTATGCTATTGTTTGATCCTTTAATATGTTCAAATTCTACTTTATATCCATTACCTTCTATTGCATTTCTAAAATTTAACCATCTTTTATTATTTTGTTTTCTAGAATTTTCATTTTTTATGAATCTAACGACAGCTTCACAATCTGTTCTGATGGTAAAAGGTTTATTTAAATATAGTCTAAAATGGTCTACCTCCTATGAGATAGGAGGAAAGGCACTACAATAGTTTGACTCTTGAGACTGGCTAGGTGTGAGCCCCGAGACTGGCTAGGTGTCACTCACACCCCTTTCTACCTCCTTCTACCCTTCGTTCTCAATTGGGTTACGGTGTGAGCCACGAGACTGGATAGGTATCACTCACACCCCTTTGGATTCCTCCCAATTGCCTTTTGAGACGAACCTAAAGAGTCGCGCTTAAAGGAAGTGCAAAAGGAAAAACATGGGAAAAAGACTTGAGAGAAATTCACGGCATTGGATGCCGTAATTAATTAATTCATTATTGGATAATTTAATTAATTAATTAAATTAATGAGTTAATTAATTTCTTGGAGAAATTGAATTATAAATTAATTAGGAATTGAATTAATTGGATTATCAATTTATTTATTGGATAAATAAATTATCCGATTAATTAATTAGCAAGCAAGACGAAAGCCTGAAGGCTTCCGAGCCCACTAAGGGGCGGCCAAATAGACGCCCAAATAGGGCTCTTGCAAGCTAGTATTATTGTTTCATAATGATATAAATATATCACAAGGTGAAAAATAACACAAGGCAACTTACATAACTTTCTCTCCAAGAAAAAGTCTCCCACCTCTCTCTCTCTCTCTAGCCGTCTTTGACAAGGAAGAAAGGAAGAATTTTTTGTTTTTGATTCCGGCGTGATGAATTAGAGACGTTGGCAAATTCGGCGTTAGAGAAAAGGATCACGTTCAGAAATCAATATACGCGAGAACGGTAATTTTTCTATACACAATTAAACACGAAGATTAGAGATGATTCGGGCTTTGAGAATTAAATTTACTTTCCGCTGCGTTTTATTCGTATAATTCGCAACAATGGTATCAGAGTCAATCTCTGAATTTTGTGTTTAATTGCTTATGAGATTGACTGTTTTTTTTGCGTTTTTGAGGCTTGCTTTGAACGTGTTTTTCATATGAAAATATTCTGAATCTCACTGCAGATTCTTCATGAAAGTTCTAGTTTAATGTGTTTCGAATCTGGGAATATAAATTTTATGAGAATTGGAGAAGTATAACCCCGAGACGAGCGCAACGCAAAAAGCGTGCGCAGTCTGCGCGCAATAGGAGGCCTTCTCGGCCTCCCGTTGTGCACACAGCGTGCGCACTACACACACTGAGTGGGCCCCCAACGCCGTGCTATTTCACGGCGCCGGTCGGATGGGCTGGCCGGACGCCCACGATTAAACCGTGCGCTGGGCGCCCGACATACACCGTGCCATGCGCCCAGCGCACAGACTTGTTTCGGGGCCCGGGTTTTCGTGACTCGGGGCCCTAATGGGTCGGGTTATATTTTTCTAAGGTCCAAATTTTAATTGAATAGGTGTTTGGGCTATTTTAGTTATCCGGGTGGGTCAAAAGGATGATGACCCGGATTTAATTAAAAAGGGGCCCAAATTATTTTGATTAAAATTGTGGATAATTCAATAAATTAGTTATTGGGCCTAATTAATTAATTTTGAATATGCCAATGGTTGATAATTTAATTTTGATAAAATTAAGCCCAATATAGTTTTTTATTTGAATGAAATAATTAATTAATAAACTCTTGGAGAATTTTATTTATTAAGTTATTTATTTAAATAAAGAATTCTCATAAATAGGATTATTTTCATATGAATCAATAAAATTTGGAATTTTGTTGTGGAAATTAATTAACTTGGACTAATTAATTTTTATTAATCACCAACATAAGTGTTTTATTTGTCGCGAGCATGTATTATGTGATGGTGACATATGTCTATGGACTTAGGTTGCTTCTTTTGATTATGTATTTCTTTTGATGGGTTGTAAGGGCCGGTTTGAGCCCATTTTATTTTATTTCTAGATTTATGTATAGGTTTTAAATTACCTCTTGTAATAAATAGAAATAGAATAGGTCTTTCAAGATGGAGATCATGCAAAAGAAGAGGAGCTTGGAGCCCACGAACATTAGCTAGGCTTTTCTTTTTCAATTTTATGATGGCCCATTGGCTTGGGCCCTCTAGATAAAAGCCCATAGACTTGTGTGTTGTATTATTGCTTTCGATGCATGTTCATTAGTTGTATGAAGCATGTGTGTTATCAATATGTGTTATATAAATTGGTAAATGTGCAAAGTGAGACGAAATAAATGTTTTGAACATGAATTCTCCCAAACAAAAATAATATTAAGTTAGTAAGGGGTGCTAGGCATCCTTTCCCTCCACTAAACTTAATAAGATCAAGGATTAAATCCATATGTGGCATCTTCCCAGTAAGTGGGGGTCATATATTAAGATTTAATTCTAGAATTTTATTAAGTGCATTGGATGCCTTAATCGAGACATATTTCACCCCAAATATCGTTAAAGGGTTGCAAAGTGAAATTCAAATGTTAGATTATGAGGAGTTAGTGGGAATGAACGTAGATAGTCCACTTTACCAATAAATCGTTAAAGGGTTGCGGTATTTGTCGATTATGGGATAAATATGATTGAACCGTCTATTTGATAGATTGATGTTTGACATCACTTTAATTAAGTAATGGACCAAATATCGTTAAAGGGTTGCCATCCATTATATTAATTAAAGAACTCAATCCCCATCACGAAGTTTTCATCAACGATCGCTTCCGTCTTTTCACAGTGGGAGTGTGAAATTTCAAAAAATGTAGTGGGAGCCAAATTATAAGTCGAAGTCCTTATTTTTAAACTTGGTTTTAGTTTAGTTCAATAATCTAATTGAGTCTGACTTATTTTCTGCAATCATTTTGTTTTACATCTCTCAATCAAAAACCATGTCTCCCAAACCACTGTCGAAGTTAATGGAAAATACGATTCTTACCGGTCCAAATTACATAGAATGGCTCACTATGCTTAGGATGGTCCTTAGCAATGAATCCATTGACTATGTATTGGAAATTGGTCATCCTCCCATTCCTAGACGAGACGAGGGTGATGAAGTTCACCTAGCTCGTTGGGATTGGTGCTGTGACAACCATAGAGCAAGAGTGTACATATTGAGCTCAATATGCATAGAGCTGCAAAGGTCTCATGATAAAATGGATAATGCAAGAGACATTATCCTTCATCTGGATGAATTGTTCGAAGAACGCGGTAGGACCGCTAGATACTTTATTTCAAGGGATCTATTCCGAACTAAAATGACTGAAGGAGAACACGTTTTCAAAATGATAACCATGATAGAAAAACTAAAATCTTTAAACTTCTACATGGACCTGCATCTCCAAGTCGATCTTATTCTACAGTCACTCCCAGATTCGTTCTATTATTTCGTCATAAATTTTGATATGAATGACATTGAGGGATCTTTAGCTGGGCTATTGGAAAAACTCAAGGTTGCTCAGAAACAAATAAAGACGGACAAATGGAACAATCCGATGGATATTACATTTCCTAAAACATTTGATGGAAAAAGGAATAATGCCCATTTAGAGGAGGGAGCATCCAGTACGACTTGCAACAAGGCACAACGTAGGAAAAATAAGAGGGCTAGAAAACAGGACACATGTTTATGCTGCGGTGAGCTAGGCCACTGGAGAAGAGACTGTCCTAATATACAAGCAAAAGGTGAATAACTTTATAGTTTGAAACTAATTGCTTTATAATATTCCCTCTTCATCGATTATGATTCAGAAGTTAATACCTTTTGTATAATTGTGTGAATCAGGATCTGGGAAGAAGAAGGGAGCTGAACCCTAATGAGGAGAAGATCAAAGTAGGCAGCGGGCAAGGCGTCGCATCTACTAAAACAAGATCTGCCTCATTATTTTTTATTCTAGACATATGCTATTTCTGGATATTGTTAAACATTAGTTCAATTTCCGTTTTAGTTAAATAAGGTTACACTTTTGTTTTATTAATGAACAATGCAAGATTTATTATGGTAGTAAATTAGTAGGCTTTGTTTCTTTGATAAATGCATTGTGTTACCTTAATGTCAAGAATAAGTGTGTTGTGAATACAATAAAAAGGAAACGTAGTAGGCTTGAAATAAGCCAATGATTAATATGACACCTTCGACTAGGCCATGCTGGCGAACAAAAGATTCGCAAAATGGAAAAAGATGGGTTAATTGGCCCACTGGGATTGGATCCCTGTCCTACTTGTGAATCTTGTCTCAAAGGCAAGATGGCTAGATCGCCCTTCACAGGGAACTTTGAAAGGGCCTCACAATTAGGTTTAGTGCATACTAACGTTTGTGGTCCATTTGGAGAAATGGCCAGAGAAGGTTTTCTTTACTTTATCACCTTCACTGACGACCATTCTCGATATGGTCTAGTGTACCTGATGAATCATAAGTCTAAATACATTGACAAGTTTAAGGAATTCAAGGCTTTAGTGGAAAATCAAACAAGTCAACGTATAAAAACTCTTCGATCTGATCGAGGAGGAGAATATATGAGCGACGAGTTTGACTTATACCTCAGAGAGAATGGTATAGTATTGCAACTCACACCTCCAGCGACTCCACAGTTGAATGGAGTAGCAGAACGAAGGAATCGAACCTTGTTAGACATGGTTCGCTCCATGCTTAGCTACACTGATTTACCCATTTCACTGTGGGGTCACGCGCTGCTTACAGCTGCACACATTTTAAATAGATGTCCGTCCAAGTCCGTTCCTCTGACTCCCTATGAAATGTGGAGAAACAGGAAACCAAGTCTTAACCACATAAAGAATTTGGGATGTCCGGCTTATGTCAAAAAGACTAAAGTGGACAAGTTGGAGGCTAGGTCCTTAAAGGGACGCTTCATTGGATATCCTGAAGATTCTATGGGATACCTCTTTTACCTGCACAATGATCAAAGGATCATTGTAGCCTTACAAGCCCACTTTCTTGAAGATGAGTTCATTCAAGAAGGAGGAGTGGATAGAAAGATTGTTCTAGAAGAACAAAATGAAACCCCACTGGATACATCTACACAGGGAATGAGAACCGAACCTTCTGTAACACAACCACGATGATCGAATAGAGTATCTCAACCGCCTGAGAGGTACGGATATCTAATGCAGAGGGAGTTGGATCTCCATTCTGTGTTAGAGGAGGATCATGGAGATGATCCCTCCACTTTTGATCTTGAATGTGGATGCTGCTAGATGGCGTGAAGCTATGCAAACTGAGATCGATTCGATGCATGCAAACCAAGTCTGGAAAATTGTAGACCAACCAGAAGGGGTAAAACCAATCGGGTGTAAATGGATCTACAAGAGAAAGATTGGTGTTGATGGCAAAGTAGACACCTACAAAGCTAGGCTAGTGGCGAAAGGGTATAGTCAAAAGGAAGGAATTGACTACGAAGAAACCTTCTCGCCAGTGGCTATGATCAAATCAATAAGGATTCTACTTGCAATAGCAGCACACCTAGATTATGAAATATGGCAAATGAATGTCAGAACTGCTTTCCTAAATGAATTTCTAGAAGAGGATATCTATATGGAACAGCCTAAAGGTTTTGAATTCGAGGAGCATATTCATAAGGTGTGTAAACTTGAGAGATCCATTTATGGACTCAAACAAGCGTCTCGTAGCTGGAATCTACGTTTTGATGAGGTTGTCAAAGGATTTGACTTCATCAAAAATGAAGACGAGCCCTGTGTTTACAAGAAGGTCAGTGGGAGCAAGTTGACATTCCTAGTGTTATATGTAGATGACATATTACTCATTGGGAATGACATAGGAATGCTCACCACAACCAAGAAGTGGCTTTCGAGTACATTCTCCATGAAAGACTTGGGAGAAGTGACCTATATTCTAGGGATCCGCTGTTGGGTTGACTCATTCCCTCGGGTGGCTCGTGGCAATGGAAATTAAAATTTTACAAAAGTAAACGTACAACCACCCGAAAACAGAAATATGGAATTGGTTCTATCGAATTTGATAAGGAGGTAAACGAAATTATACCTTTCAAAAATTTCGTTTCACCTCGTACTTTGGATCTCAGCAACCTTGTGGTGCAAATCCACACAATTTCCCTTGGGTGAGAAATTACCCGTCGTTTTCCGTATCTCCCGGTTTAGAGTGCTCCAAGCGTCGCACCTCTAAGATGTATCCACACCTCGTTTAAGTCACTAATCGTCTTGCCTTGCGTGCTAGACAACAAAACGATTCTAAGCTTAACTTAGGCTTGATTATGTGAAAGGTAGGAATATTTTCTAAGTCGTTTAATTCAACACATGAATAGAACGACGTCTCGTTTGAAAGAAGAGAGAGGTGGCCGATTTTAGGTCTAAGAGAGGGGGGCGGATTTTTCAGCTTTTTCATCATCAATTTTAGTCTCCTTCATCTCTTATTTATAGATGAAGATTACCTAGAGTCCTATTAGGAAAAGGAAACTTCCTTTCTCCCAAACTTTCTAGTGATCCTTATCCTATGAAGACTTGGAGGAGGGGAAAACTCTTTTCCTCTTCCACCACACATAAAATCGCCCCTTCCCTTATTTACACTCACAAATCGGTCAACTCCATTTAATTGGACTTTAGGATTTAATTTTGACTTCTCAATTTAATTATAGGTGCAACCCATCAATTAAATACAAGTTAAATTAAATCCAACCAACTAATTCCAACATTTATTTATTTAACTTGGGCTCCACCCAATTAAATAAAATACTTGGACTCTACTAGGTCCATTAATTTAATTAATTCTACAAGATTAATTAAATGAGTAAAATTAATTGAATCATTCAACTAATTTATATTCCATATTAGGAAAGTACTAAACTTTCCTAATTCCTTCAATTTCCTCGAAATTGATTAATCACATCTATTCAAGCAGTGACTCTCTCGAGTTAGTGTGTGACCCCTTAGGCCCGTTTCTATCTAGTAGTAAGTACACCTTCCCACAGTGCTAGTGTACCTTCCTAAAATAGAATGTACTAGATTAAATCAATCCATTGATTTAATCAAGCCTCGAATTAGTCACCAAGCTAATTCTCGGCACTTACAAATCGTGGTTGCCCACCTAGCATAGGGTCCCGAAGACCTAGATAAAATGAAAGTAAAGATACGCCTTTTGCTATCTTGATCCTCGCATAAGTAAGATCTCTCTATCTAATCTCCCGATTGAATCTAAAGCATTGGCTAAGGTTGAAGCTCTATTAATTCAATACTATGTTTCCCACGTTATGTGAAATCGACTTCGACTATCTAAACGAGGAAACCCTACGCCTCTTTAGATATCATACTTCGGCCGAAGATTCCTTAAGTCGATTCACTATGTAACCATAGGAGATTAACCGACTGGCTAATGTCAGAGATAGATTCCTCTTGATTCTCACGTGCCTTACTACGTAAGACGTGCATGTCTGAGTTTGCCCATATTCGATCATCTAAAGTGATCATGTAACAAATCAAGAACATGTGCGGTTACGCATAAGACATCCAATGGAATCTTAGGTCCATAAGGATTACTCTTATACTACAAGACCACTGGAAGTTCCACATTCGACTGGGAATCCATTTCAGGAACTTCCATGGGGTTGTTCAGTTCGCCCATTACCACAATGGCAACCCTCATATATGCATTAGCTTTCACCGTGCCAGTATCTATGGAATGAGATACACTTCTACCAGAGTGTGCATCATATGAGCAAGTCTTTTGGGTTGCATCGATATCCCTTTATCTCAATGAACCCTTTCACGACTTGGAACAATGTTTAAAGATCACAGCCTTAGAGACATATTCCATCATTGCCACACCCAATGTGCAATGATGTCCCATAGCTATGTATGATCCTTCGGGACTTTATTCTAAGCCAAAGTAAAAACTAATTTAAGAATAAAGACATGCCACACATAAAAAAGAAATTGACTTTATTTATAAGAAAACGATTGTTCAACTCTAGAGTTACTATTACAAAGAATGGCGCCCAATAATTGGTGTGCCGGGCACTAACTCTAACATTCGGATCTATAGAGATCGAACCAAAAGAATGATACGACTTTCTCAAGCCCTTTACTTAGAAAAGGTCCTTAAAAGGTATAGGATGGAAGATTCTAAGAAAGGGTTCCTACCAATGAAACATGGGATACATCTTTCGAAATCTATGTGTCCTCAAAGTGAGGAAGATAGAAAAGAAATGAACATTATACCCTATGCGTCTGCTGTGGGCAGCTTGATGTACGCGATGCTCTGTACTAGACACGACATTGCTTATGCTGTGAGCGTTGTTAGTCGATTTCAAGAAAACCCTGGTAAGGAACATTGGATAGCTGTGAAGAATATCCTAAAGTATCTGAAAAGAACTACGGATATGATTCTCACCTATGGGAGTGGTGACCTGAGGGTGGATGGGTACACTGATTCGGATTTACATGTTGATGACCGAAAATCCACCTCGAGATTTGTATTTACTCTAAATGGTGGAGCGGTGACTTGGAAAAGTTCCAAGCAAAGCACAACCGCAGACTCCACCATAGAGGCTGAATACATAGCAGCCTCAGAGGCAGCTAAAGAAGCTGTTTGGATTAGGAAGTTCGTTGAGGAACTTCAAGTGGTTCCTAGCATAAAGCTCTCGTTGCCACTTTATTGTGACAACACCAGAGCTATAGCGCAAGCGAAGGAACCTAGGTCTCACAATAAATCCAAACAATAGAGAGGAGATATCACATCATAAGAGAGATCGTTGCACAAGGTGAAATAGCTGTTCAGAAAATAGCCTCAGCCGACAATGTCGCTGATCCATTGACCAAGCCATTGGCACAGGCGGTGCTGGAAAAACATCACGAAAAGATGGGTATTAAATACCACAGCAAATGGCATTGAGTGCAAGTGGGAGATTGTTAGAGTATATGCCCTCGAATGCCATAAAGAGGATAGATTTATAGGGCATTAACATTGTAACTAAACTATGGTTTTTCTATTAATATAAGGCAGTTGATTGTTGTTTTTTTATAGGCATTTATAAGGTGTGAATAAACAATGTAAAGTCCTTGATGACAAGACGAACCTTCTACCTCCTATGAGATAGGAGGAAAGGCACTAGAATGGTTTGACCCTTGACATCTAAAAGGGTTCGCAAGTCTAAGAAATATTGATTGGGCATTAATAGTGAATAAAGACTTGTATGATGTAAGTTTCGACAGAGAAAGTGCCAGTCGTACACTACGGAAATGGTAGTGGGAACTTATATCATAGACGAGTCAGTTGGACTGATATGTTCGAACACGGCTCGCATCAGTTCATCACATGGGTATTCACTCATTGACAGTCAATGATGAAACTGATAAGTAGTGATAGGTACGTGTGAACCTCTGACCTGAGAAATTGAGTTGAAGATGTACTTGTGACATCAAGTCTGTCATTAGAGTAGTTAGATTCAAATCACCTGTTGGTGGAATCGACCTCGAAGTGCGACTTGATGGCCAAGTAGCATTGTTAACTGATTTGCAATATGCAATTTATTCTCTCATAAGTGAATGAGTAAAATATCCTATGTGATCATGAATAAGTGAGGATGAAAGTCTTTGGCCAAAGCATTTAAATACCTCGACTTATTATGAGCTTAGGCATATGGTCAAGTTATATGGGTTTGACTTTAAACCATGACTCTTACTTGACTAGGATATAAGAATAAAAGGTTTATACACGTACGGTATTCACGGCGTAAAGGTTTGGAATGATCCTATTCATTCGTTGTCAATTGGGTTACGCTGTGAGCCACGAGACTGGCTAGGTGTCACTCACACCCCTTTGGATTCCTCCCAATTGCCTTTTGAGACGAACCTAAAGAGTCGCGCTTAAAGGAAGTGCAAAAGGAAAAACATGGGAAAAAGACTTAAGAGAAATTCACGGCATTGGATGCCGTAATTAATTAATTAATTATTGGATAATTTAATTAATTAATTAAATTAATGAGTTAACTAATTTCGTAGAAAAATTGAATTATAAATTAATTAGGAATTGAATTAATTGGATTATCAATTTATTTATTGGATAAATAAATTATCCGATTAATTAATTAGCAAGCAAGACGAAAGCCCGAAGGCTTCTGAGCCCACTAAGGGGCGACCAAATAGACGCCCAAATAGGGCTCTTGCATGCTAGTGTTATTGTTTCATAATGATATAAATATATCACAAAGTGAAAAATAACACAAGGCACCTTACATAACTTTCTCTCCAAGAAAAAGTCTCTCACCTCTCTCTCTCTCTCTCTCTCTCTAGCCGTCTTTGACAAGGAAGAAAGGAGGAGTTTTTTGTTTTTGATTCAGGCGTGACGAATTAGAGACGTTAGCAAATTCAGCGTTAGAGAAAAGGATCACGTTCAGAAATCAACATATGCGAGAACGGTAATTTTTCTATACACAATTAAACACGAGGATTAGAGATTATTCGGGCTTTGGAAATTAAATTTATTTTCCACTGCGTTTTATTCGTATAATTCCCAACAAAAGGAATAGACGGAGAAATCAAGTCGTGTATTTGGAGGGTGTTTTGGTAATTTGTTCTTTGGAAGAACAAATTGATTTAATTAGTTGTTTAATTGGATTAAACAATGGTAAATTAAATTAATTAGTAGGTTATTAAACATTTAAACTAGAATAATAATTAATTATTTAATTAATTAATCTTGATTTAATCAATATATATTTAATTGGATTAAATATTAATTGATTAAATTAATTGGACTAAGTTGACTGCGTCAACATAGCCCAATTAATTGTCCAATAGCCCTATGGGGCGTGTACTGCTTGGTTTTAAGTTGGAGGATTTATATAATCCTCCAACACAATCCAGAGAACAGAACAATTCACATTACATGAAATTCTTCCACCAGAAATACAATGCAGAGAAAAGCTCTCTCTTCCACTCTCTCTCACCTAGCCGCCTATGGAGTCAGAGATTGTACAATTGAACAGTTGGAGAAGATTGAAGATTCGCGAGGATCAAAGATTGAATACGCGAAAAGGTAAATTTTTCGTATTCATCTTTTTTTGTTTAAATCAACGAAAGCCACGAATTGATCTTGGTTTGGGAATCTGGATCTGTTTTTTGTTTCTGCTGCGCATGCCGACAGGATTCCCAACACTCTTGCTTTGGCCAAAGACTTATAATTTCATTTACCTATGATCGCACAGGACGTTAAATCAGTATTACCCGTGACAATAAATCCCCTATTGGCAATCACCGAACAATTGCCACTTGTCCTTCTGAACTGCACTTCGAGGTTGATCCCACCAAAGGGTGAAATGGATCTAACTACTCTAATAACTCCTTCAGTGTCACAAGTCCAATCTTCGTGAATCCTCAGGTCTAAGGCTCACGCACACTACTGTGACCAGTAATTCAATCATTGACTATCCAAGAGTAAATGCCCATGTGTTTGAATTACGGTGAGCCGTGTTCGAATATGTCAATTCCATTGACATATCTATGAACAATCTCCCACCATCCAAAGTGACCGACTGACACTCCTTGTTAAAGCTTGCGTCACACAAGTCTGGTCTTAATGCCCAATTAAGACTCGTCGACTTGCGACCTCTGGTTTAAGTAAACAAGAAACCGATACTTCTAGTGTCCATCTCCTTAGACCATTGAAGAGTAGAAGCTCCTTCTTGATTACCTTTGACTTATTTGTTCAATACTTATATTAATATCATCAAAATTGATATGAACAAAAATCTTGTCTTTATTAATGAATAAGAGTTTGTACAACATAAATGTAATGCTCTAATAATTTAATTCATCTATGGCATGGAGGGCATAATCCTAACAATTCCAATGTTTTTGACGAACATATAATGCGGAATTCATAATATTACGGTTCACGAATCACTTACTTGAACCCGAAAATTTGAGGATCTTCTTCGATTGAATCACATACTTGAATGCTCCAATTCGTCCAAGACCAATCACAAAGTGGAGAGGGCTTGTATCTACACCCCAAATGCTTCAAAGGATGAGTAAAATGACTATTCTCAAGATGATACCCTCACACCATATGTAGCCTATGTATATGGATGAAAATCTGCCCTACTTTCCTTATTTGTGTGATAGAATCATGTGAATAATGCTGGAGGACTATGGGAGCTATTTCTCATTTTATTATGTTAACTTTCATTTCAAATTTACATGGAATAAACTACTCCCTCCATTTTATGTTCAAAATTCGGGTCAGGTCAGCCTTCATGGGCGACCCAAACCCAATTTCCAACAGTTTTGCTAACAGGAAGGCATCTCAACCAGTTATGCAAACTGTGATTGACGACTGGGAGACCCTGTGGAAAGATATGAAAAATGTTTGCATCGCTTTTAGATATAGAGAAGTAAACAATGCAGCAGACTACCTGGCTAAAGAAGCAGCTGCGCATTTTGGTAGTAGGAAATATTATCTATGCCCATTTGGCTTAGCTACTATTTTGTCTAATGATAGAAAGTGTGTGGCTTTTTGGAAGGTGAAAGGCAATATGTATGGAACTCTGTCATGTAACCTTCGCTAAGTAATATAAGTATTTTGTTTTCTTCAACAAAAAAAAAAAAACACGCACAGTTGGTTTGGCATGAATTCTAAAACGATAAATGTAGGCCTCCGGGCCGGTATACAGCAGGCTGGCCTTTTCGAATGAGAATTGATCTCTGATGAGTTTTGGTGGGGGCTTCAAATTATAATTGAAGGAGTTCCCTACCCCTTTCGGTTTGGTGGGCTTTAAACAGCCAAGGTTGACCAAGTCTTGAATCGGTCGATTTTATTTGCTAATAAACAGCCCATTTCAAATTTGCTAATAAACAGCCCATTTCAGATTTAGAGTCTATTGTTTTCATTTTCAATTCTCATTTTCAAGTTGAAAAATGTAGAAAAATGAGTTTTCAAACCTTTATTGATTTTTGTGTTAAAATTGAAAATAGGTTTGGATGAGTTGTTTTTGAATGGTTAATTTATAAGTTGAAAATGAAAATATGTTTGGATGTATGTGATTTTGTGTGAGTTTTTATACGAAAAGACGTGATAAAGATGAAAATATGATTGGATAGATATTTTTGAGATATAAAAGTAAAAAATTGTACATGATTTGACATAAAATAAACTTAATTTGTAGTTGGTAATATAGTTAATTATATTGATATATATTGTGTGTATGTATATATATACTTCTACTATGTATATGGCACTTCTCAATCGTTTTATTAATCACATATATATCAATAATTTTCATACAAATATTTTTATTCAAATTTATATTAAGAAATGTATAGTAGTTAAAATTATTTAATAATGACCATGGTAATAAATATGTTGGATAACAAAATAACTTTTTAATCGATTTTTTTTTAGCGGTTTGGAGAGATGGGGAGGGGGGGTACCCATGAGTCAAGCTCGAACCGAGCCTAACGAATTGATCGGCTCGATCTCGAACTCAAACCAAGAGTTTCGAGCTTGAGCCAAAGTCGAGCTCCGAAAAAATTAATTTTTTTTTATTAATGTATATTGTTAAATATAATCTCGATAAATATTAAATATATCATTATTTATATATATAATAAACTGAAAATATAATAATATATATTAATAGATAAAATAAATACTATACTATATATATTAATGAATTTTGGGGTTGGTGGTGGGGGGGTGTTCAGCGAGATTCATGGGATTAGGTGACTTTCTTGTAGGGCAAATTTTGGGGCTGTGAAAACTGAAGAAAAAGAAAAAAATTACTTGGGCCAAACATGTTTTAGGTTTTTTAAGTGGTTGAGAATTGAAATTTGAAAATGAAAATGAAACCATTAAAGCCAATTTCTTTGAATATCGCACCGCTCAATCCTCGCAGCCTGTATTAATAAAGAGGCCTCAAGTTTAGTCTCTCTTGTAATTACTTGGCACATTTTCCGCCGAGCATTGAACTGGGGCATTTGTAAACGTATTAATTTTGTCTACTTGAAAGACGACACATCTAAAATATAGCACTAGTTATCAATTTAACTTTTTGTTTTATTTTGTGAATTTTATCAATTAAAATTTCATTAGAAAGACAATTTAACTAATATTCTTGGAAAAAGAATACATTGTCAAGTGTTGGGAAAATTGCATATAATCCCTCTGTGTTATTATTTTTTTGCTGAAAACCCCCTTATATTAAATTTTTGGCACGAAACCCCCTTGTAACGCCTAAATCCTGCACGAAACCCCCAACCCTACATTAAATACACTGCGCGTGTATGCTACTTTCTGCGGATTTAACACGAATTGGGGGTTTCGTGCAGGGTTTAGGCTGACACAAGGGAGTTTCGTGCAAAAAAATTAACATAAGGGAGTTTTCAGCAAAAAAATAATAACACATGGAGGTTATATGCAATTTTCCCTCAAGTGTCAAATGGAGATGTCTCATCCAACTAATTCAAGTTTTAGCAAAACCAAAAGTTGTGAAACCAAATTGCAAAACGCGGCTTATTCAACTACGTGATCAATCAAATCAAGACACAAAATTTAATATAATTTTTTTTTTTAAAAAAAAGCATATATTTAAGAGATTAATATCAAAGAGTCTAAGTTCTTCGTACTCTCCTGCTCAACGCCTATATGAAGGGGACAAGGGTCACACGTTAGATAGATATATACATACACAAGTCTAATATCAAGCTATCAAGCCCTAGTTTTTTGCTATGTAAAGGCGTTGCGGCGACTAGGATTTTACATCCTTTTCAAATAAAATCAAATTTTCCAAGCTTTAGTCTCTAAGTTGATCTTTGATTTTCAAGAGTTCAACCTTTTTTGCACAAGTCTAAGGAGATTCATGCTTTTGTTTCAAAAATAAGTTTCAAGCTCTTAAATCAAAACTCAGAGTGAAAAATCATGGGACTAATCCATATTTAGAGATTTCTTTTGATAAATTGTAATTTTATTTCTATAGAATTTTGTTCATATTATTCTTTTGTTTTCTATTATTTGATGAAATTCGAAAATATATGTCAACAATGTCATTTGATGTTGTCTTAATTATGGCCAATTTATTGTAATTATATCAAGATCAACTCCATTGATATACCTAGTTGCCCAAAACCAATATAATTATAAACCATTTACAATGATATATGCTTTATCAAACATATAATATACTATTTATTGAACCAAAATTCTGTGATATCTTTCTTTGCTTCTCATGCGACATTACTTCAATTTTTGTTGCTCTAAATTCTTTCTTTCTTGTTTCCTTTCTTTGTTTGGTCACAATTAGAACACAGTAGGTGTTGAGGGAGATGATGTTAGGCTAAAGAGGAACACAATTTAAAGAATAACATTCCTTCTCTACCAGGGAAGCTGAGATTTGACATATGTGGCTGATAACCCTAAGCTTATTTTCAATTAACCAATTAATTGACCAACAGTATTCTCTCGCATCAAATTTTCTCACCCATGTTAACCCCCACCCCCAATAAAGCGTTGAAGATATGAAATTTCAGAGATACTTGGGGCTCTCGAGATCGATGAGTCTAAGAAAGTTCAGTACACTAATGTATTAGCCCCACCCACTGACCCCTACACATGAGGATGCCAATTTGTTGGTATTAAAGAATTCCCAAGAATGACCCTTGAAGTATAAAATGATCTAACTAGTAACATTATCATGATATCTAGGGAAAACAATGAATTCGGGTAGGGTGAGTACCCACTTCAGACCCACCTTGTTTGGGAAGGGTATGAGTCCAATAAAATGGGATTCAGGGCAATAACAAGTCTAGCAGATTCCCGCTCCAAACCCAGACTCGCCCCAGTTATTAATATATTATTTTTATTATTTAGATATTATTTGATTTTTATAAGCATTAATAAATTCTAAGTAATGTATTACTTAAAATATGAGAAAAAGGGAAAAAGTGCTATTTCCAAGTAGCAACTTAGTTAGCTGTTGTTCAAAAAAAAAAAAAACACAAGCAAATGCAATTTGTCATTTGACATTTCTCCCTTAACATCTTTGCCTTGTATTTTTGGATGCGTTTACATTGGTTTGATATTATTTTATTTGTTTTCAATGTGTTTGTAAGAACAGTGTAGAAAAAAAAATGGTCAGAAATAGAAGTATGTGGCAGCTTCTAAGTGTTAGGATTATGCCCTCTATACCAAAGAGGAATTAGATATTTTAAGATTTTTTAGTTTTATATTGTACAAACTATTTTTGATTAATAAAAGACAGTTGTTTTGTTCATATCAATCTTAATGGCATTAACAAAGTATTGAACAAATAAGTCCCGAGTGATCAAGAGGAAGCTTCTACTCCTCATGGGTTGAGGAGATCGACACTAGAAGTGTCGATTTCTTGATTACTTAAAAAAAGGTTCGCAAGTCGAAGAGCCTTAGTTGGGCATTATGACCAGACTTGTATGATGCAAGTTTTGACAAGGAGTGTCAGTCAGTCACTAAGGAATAGTAGGAGCCTGTGCCATAAATATATCAATAGAATCGATATATTCGAATACGGCTTGCCGTAATTCAATCACATGAGTAATTGCTTAGTGACTGACAATGATTGAGTTATAGGTCATGGTAGTGTTCATGAGCCTTAGACCTGAGGATTCACGAAGATTGTATTTGTGACATTGAAGGAGTTATTAGAGTAGTTAAATCCAATTCACCCGTAGGTGGGATCAACCTCAAAATGCAGTTTAGATGGACAAGTAGCAATTGCTCGGTGATTGCCAATATGAGATTCAATGTCTCGAGTAGTAAACGAGTTAACACCCTGTGCGATCATAGGTAAATGAAATTATAAGTCTTTAGCCAAAGTAGAAAAGCTAACTTGTATGGAACACAAGGGCAGTTTGGTAATTTCATCTTACTATGATTTATTAAGCACAACATCAAGTCCTATGAGTTTGACACAAACCATGGCTCTCACTCGATCGGGATATTACGGTGAAGGGCTTATACTCACATAATGTCTGTGACCAAAAGGTTTGTAATGATCTAATAGATTTGATCTCAATTGGGTTTCGGTGTGAGTCCACGAGACTGGTTAGGTGACACTCACATCCTTAGTTTCCTCCTAATGCCAATTGAGACGAATCTAGAGAGTCGCACTTTCTAGGAATTAAGCAAAGAAATTTTTTCGTTGTCAAATAACATAAATTAGGTAATTTGTCATTTGATAGACAAATTAATTTGTTTCATTAATTAGATTAATGAAAGTAAATTAATAATAAATAATTAGATTTATTTATTATATTCAACCTATCCTAAATTAATTATTAGACAAATTAATTTAGTTGATTATTAATTAATATCATATTTTAATTAGATTAAAATATATTGGATTAATTAATAATTGGACTAAATTGAAAGTAAACTTAGCCCAATAAGGATAATGATAGGTGTGTATTATGGAGTTGGTGGGCTCAAGGAATTAATTAGTTTTAAGACCATCATTCCATATAAATACATAATACTTAGTTGGAAAAACTTAAAACTCTCATAATAAACTTGATAGTAAAGAAAAGAAGAGAAAAATTCTCTCTCCCCCTCCCCTATAGTCGTCAGCCACATCTGAGCCAGAGGAAGTGAATTTTTCTTCAAGTCTTATTCCGGTGTGATATCTAGAAGCAAGGGTCTAGGATTGTTGCTACTGTGTAGATCAAGATTTCAAATTCTACAAAAAGGTTAGTAAATTGATGGAATTCGATTTCATATTTTTCGATTTCATATTTTTATTTTTATAAAATTATTAAAACCCAAAAGTGATCCGATTGTGAATCCGGATATATTTTTATTTTCGTTGTGTATGAATCAGGATTCACAATGCCAAGTAAGACCCGCACCCGCTGGGGCTGGGGTTGAGTCCAAGCATTAACAATGCTTTACCGGGCAGGTCTGGGGTCCTGCAATACCCAACTCACACCCGCTCGTTGCCATCCCACAGGATATCTATATGTCACGATAATTCAGATCATTTACTTATGTTTGATCCGTAATTGTTAGGGAAACATATCTGGCATCAAGAAGAAAAATATTGTGGAAACATAACAAAAACACAAGAAAATAAAGTTTACGTGGTTCATGAATCATGAATATTTGGTTTCTTTTAAGGCCTTGATTGTCCTCACAACTAATCTACTCAGGCTCTATGGATCTGTCTTCTAGATGCCCGTTCTTGTCTTCCTGGCACCATGTCTCCGCCTCCCTGTCTTTGGAGCCATGACTTGGCCTCCATGGAAAACGGATTTGCCACGATGCCCTCCTGGAATTGCTGATCTCCTCTTGGCACCACAACTCTACCCCTCTAACCTTTATCCTTTGACAAAATGGTTATGCAATTGTAGCCTCTGGTGTCATTGTTTCGCTTTCATATAACCGTGGTTTTGCCACTTTCATCTTAAAGTTAAATGGATCACTGCTCTGCCCTGGCGATCTAACTGATCACAATCCTCTTCCATAATCTTGTCTGTATTCACTCCAAAAAATTGTTCATGTCACCTCTTCCAGCACAAATATTTCTCTATATGTATCCACCATTATGTGCAGCCTCTGACAACCGATTTGTCAATCTTGACTCTTTCTTCATTTGATGACCTCACTCTTCGCTAATCCTAACAATTTCCATCCCTTCTACATATGTCACATTGCCAATAAACATATTGTCCTAGTACCAGCTAGAGGAACGTATGTCGCATCGATAGTAATAATAATGTGTAAATATAACAAGCATATAAGAAGACAATGATTTAACATGATTCGACTAAACTGTTTAGATCCATAAGCCATACTATATATCTTTCATTAATATTCAAGGAGTAATGGAATGATATGTATTGGAACATACATGTCAATGTATATCAAGGTGAAGACTTAGTACACAAGAAATAAGAAATTTAGTCAAACACTCACTAACTATAGCCAAAACCACCTAATAAACAATTTATGGTGCCGATCACACTCTACGGAGCCGAAGCTACTCCATCTCTGCCTCTCCGGCGCACTCTTGGTCTCCGTTGCGCTAACCTGCTGCAACCCTCTTGTTCTTGTACTTTTCTGCCCTCCTTTTGTTCTTCTTTGGCGAACGTCTTCTTGATCCTTTATATCAGATCTGACAAGTCGATTACTAATCAATGAGCTAAGTGTATGGTTATAAATAGAAAGAAACAAGTACACATCTTAGTGTATAAAGAGAAATACATCACATATACTCACAAAAGAAAGTGTATAAAGAGAAATATGAAATGAAATATTAAACTAAAATTTGAAATGACCAACAGAGCCGAGTAGGAATACATATTCACAGTTGCATCCACGACCTGAAACTAAGTACTACAAGGGATTATGCACTATAGTTTTTCAAGAATTCAAAAAATGAGGGCCCTCATTGGTTAACTTCTACCATGAAAAGACATTTTTAAGAGATTTTTTCTCTAAATAATGTGTTTGGTTGGCACTTTATTAAAAAACAATTCAAAGTTCTAGCTAAAGTTTAAAAAAATTCTTGCAAAAAAATAGGGGGTAATTGCAAAAAAACCCCTTGTGTTATTTTGAAAGTGCTAAAAACCCTTATGTGTTAACGAAATAGGTGAAACCCCCCCCCCTGTGAAATGTAAAAATTATGCAAAAAACCCCATTCCGTCAAACTTAACAGAGTGTGAATGCACGCGCGAGTGATGAGAGTTGGAAAGTTTTTATTTGATTTTTACATGTTAAAAGTTTATTATACCCCTCATTTATTTTTTTTATTTTTTTCCCCTTTCTTCATCTTCTTCACCTTGTTTTCCACCATAGCCACCGCCACCCACCCACCAACCACCGGCGAAACCGACCCACCCACCAACGCCACCATCAGCACCACCACCGAACCACCATCACACAATACCACCACCAGTTCACCACCCCCAAACCACCATTCACACAGTTTGAACCCGCGCGCCACCACCACCACCACCACCACCGTCGACTTCGCACAAGCCACCGCCACCGTCAACCACCAGCGCACGAAATCGTCGGAGATCGAACCCACAACCACCATACGCAGCCACCACCACCACCACTTCACACACACCACCATCAACACCACCACCACAACGCACAGTACCACAAACTTCACATAAATACCATGAATTTATCAATTTTAAGTGTTTGAGGATTGTTGGGTTGGGTTGGGATCTTTTGAAAGAAGAAGAAGAAGAAGGTTTCTTCTTCACAGAAGAAGAAGACCCCTGCATTTGGGGGTTTTGAAATTGATGTTTTTTTTTTTTTTTTTAATTTGTCTTATTTAAATCTTTTATTTTTCTTTTCTTTTATATCAAAAAAACGTAAGCCTTTGATTTTAAAGGTTTGGATCCAATGGTTAAGTAATTTAAGGATATAACTGACATTTTACAAAAAGTTAACGGTGTTAAGGCCATTTAACGGTTGGGGGGAGAGTGTGCATAATATTTACATTTCACAGAGGGGTTTTCACCTATTTCGTTAACACAGGAGGGCTTTTAGCACTTTCAAAATAACACAGGGGTTTTTTTTGCAATTATCCCAAAAAATAGGAAAAATAGATTTTTACTATTCGTGATCTGACAATTCAATCATCGATTAAAAATGTTTCTTCCGGCTATTTTTCAACACCAATAGTCAAAAATCACATATTATAATGCAAAATAACATAACGTGCAAAATAAGATTCATTTTGGCCATTTTCTTATGTTTAAATCGATGAATTTAACTAAGATATGTTTATGAAATATTATATTTAAATATCAATCCAAATAAATTTCTTACAACAAAAAACATATCAAATCAACTATAATCATTACCCGTTTTTCCCAAAGAAAAATTCATCCAAACACACTTGTAACACCATATTTTTTATTCCTAAAATATATTTTTCTCACTTTTGTTAAGAAAAAAAATTCTTCAAAATGGATTTGGTATCCAATTAAACCCTCCTTTCTCCATTAATATTTCCCTTTGCACGATATTTTCTCTATAAAATATTAGCCGTCACTCTAATCTAAAATCTTGATTTGGTGTCTCTCTCTCTTAGTCCTTTGTCCTCTCATGGCGCAACTGCAAAACATTGCATAATTTGTGTGATATCATAATCATGATTAATCAATATCAAGACTTAACATATATTATTTATTATGTGCATATTTCTATATACATAAGAGTATGAATTGAAGTTAAGCATACATTGTTATCAACAATCATTTGGGGTTGCAAAAATCACCGCCGGGTCCCTCCGCCTCTAGCGCGGCTGTGGCCCACCGTCACATCCATTGATAGACTCCCACCACCATCTACACTATCACCACCATTGTGTTAATTATAAATGTAATATATACTATGATTCGACCATTGTGATATAATGTAAAAGTTGTGTGGGGGGTGTAATTAAACAGTGTCTTCTGGGTGTCTCAATGCTACTTCCTTGGCCCCCACTCCCACATGGCTACATGCCAACCTTGCCGGGGTTTCCCCTTCATTCATTTCCCCATGATTAAAATAATTATGATTACTGCAACTATAATTACAGCCAAAAAGTAATAATATAATGATGAAAAGTAAAATATTCAAGAAGAAAGAAAATCTAATTTAGACAAGGAACACAATTTTTTTACTAACAATTTGCAGACTTTTTTTTTTAAGAATATAAAAAATGACTCCCACGCAAAATGTATCAAACATGCCCATCAATCGTGGCCATAGTCTTTCAAACACATTGTCAGTGTCGTACACGTGTTCAACACTGCACAATGTGTTACTCAGACTATTTCCGCATTATAAGATTCAGATCTTTTTAAAACATACAATTGATGTGTATGTATACGTGTTCAACACTGCACAATGTGTTACTCAGACTATTTCCGCATTATAAGATTCAGATCTTTTTAAAACATACAATTGATGTGTATGTATAATGAAATATTAAATTAAATACAAAATTAAAATAGACAAAAATTGAAATAATATGTAAATAAACCAAAAAGAAAATGGGTCCCTGTGTGAAATTGTATGTGTGTATGTGTATGTATGGTGGTGAATAAACGACTTACAAAGTAGGAGATTTATATGTATATATAAAATAGTACTAATATTGTAACAGTAATGATATCTGAGTGTGTGCATTGGGAAACAACTCCCGCGCTGTTTTCGCGCGCCCTGCCCTGCATGGGGGACCCCTGCTCCTTTCATATCACCCGATGTGTCTACCACTTAACACTGTGTTCTCAGTACTTATTTGTACCCACCTTTTGCCTTTATTTTATTTCATATCAAAACCTTTATTAATTTCCTCAATTTTGATTTAATGGTGTATTAAATTCTGAACGGTACGATGTCATGCATATACTATTCATATAGGCCAGGTGTAAATAAAAAGTTTGAATCTAATAACCCGATTCGATGGGATGCTATTTTCCTTAAATAAAGTAAGAGATTTTATTTTTGAGAAAATAGCAGATACCCCCAAACTATTAGGTAATGTGCACTTTGCCCCCAAAACTATTAAAAGTTGCACTCAACACCCTAAACTATCATATATGTGCACTTTGCCCCATCGATCAGTTTCGGGCAGCACACAGGGGGCAAAGTGCTACAAACCTCATAGGTGAGGGGGCAAAACGCACATCACCTCATAGGTTCGGGGGGTATCTGTTATTTTCTCTTCTTTTTTTTAAATTCAAATATTTTTAATATTAACTTAACCCCCCTCGGTCAGCTTCGGGAAAATTTTTACCCATTCATCGTTCAATTTAAATCATGCATATTGGGATTTATTTGGATTTTTCTTGAAATATTATTTCTAGATTTGAAATAAATAATTTTCAAATATGAAAATAAGAAAAATAAAAATAAAACATGAAAATAAATTAGAAAACAATGAAAAGAAGTAAAAATTCAAACATTCATAATTTTCTAAAAACAAAAAAGACAATTCAAAAATCCGAAAACATGAAAATAAATTAAAAAAATGAATAAAAAATAAAAAAATATGGTGATGTGCGCTTTGCCCCCTCACCTATGTAGTTTGTAGCACTTTGCCCCCTGTGTGCTGCCCGAATCTGACCGAGGGTGCAAAGTGCACATATATAATAGTTTAGGGTGTTGAGTGCAACTTTTAATAGTTTGGGAGGCAAAGTGCACATCACCTAATAGTTTTGGAGGGGGGGAGGTATCTGCTATTTTCTCTTTATTTTTAGTGAGTAGAGATATGATGGTGAAAGTATGTTTGGATGAATTTTTTTTATAGAAAAAAGAGTAATGATTAGGTATTATGTGATATGTTGTTTTCTTGTGAGAAAAGTTGTTTTTTTGTGAAAAATTTTATGGATGATTTTTTTTTAATAAGAAAATTTAGACCTATTTTAGTTAAACTCATCGATTAAAGCATCCAAAAATTTGAAAAGTGAATCTTATTTCGCACCTTGCATCGTTCTGAATTAAAATATGTAATTATTTAGTTGCATAGGTCAATATATTGGTGGATAAAAGCCTTTTAGTTATTGTGTAAACTGTCAAATCATAAATAATAAAAAATTAATTTTTTTGAGAGAAATACAATTAAATCCATTTTTAAAGGGAATTTTAGATTTTTTTTTGGGGAATATTAACTGTAGCATTTATTTAGAACATTTTTAAGCGATTCCAAGCATGTGTATTTTTTATGAAAAAAATCTATGAAAAATGGGAAATGAGGTTCCATCCAATTGTGGCCACAAAGTTTATGTTTGCTTACGTCTTGTGTTTAGTATTTAGAAAATTCTTCGATGAATATAAATCATGTGTATTCGTGTGAAAATGATGAGAAGTTATTATGTTTGCTTATATTTCTAGAAAATTAATGAAATTAGTGAAGTATATCAAATCAAGTGCAATATGTAAATGTATTATTTGTAAAATGATTGGTGTAGTTATTTTCTAATGATTAGGTGATTATAAAAATAATAAAATAGGAAAGAATACTTGAAGTATTAATTGTTGATGAGAGATAGTATGGGGTGATAGATGTATTGATGGTAGGTCAACGTCTGACTGAAAGTCAGAGTCGATGTAACCTTCCACTTTAAGTTCTCCATCTCCATATGTTAAACACATATCCTTAGTTCTTCTCAAGTATTTAATGATACATTTCACAGCGATCTAATGCTGTTCTCCTGGGTTAGCTTGAAACCTACTCACTATGCTCACATAGAAAGCAAAGTCCGGCCTCATGCATAACATAGCGTACATGAGACTTCCTACGACTGATGCACAGGGAATGACATTCATCCTCTTTTGATCTTTCTCACTTTGAGGACTCATGATTTGGAGAAGTGAAGTCCTTGTCCATGGGCAACATGCCTCTCTTTGAATCTTCCATCGCGAACCTTTTCAAGACCTTTTCTAAGTAGAGGGATTGGGAAAGCTCCATTTTCCTATTCACTCTATCCATGTAGATGCGAATTCTAAGGATATATGTAGCTTCTCCCAAGTCTTTCATAGAGAACATGCTTGAGAGCCATATTTTGACCAAGGTTAGTAGGCCTATATCATTTCCTATGTGTAGAATGGCGCCTACGTATAGGCCTAGAAACGATATTTTACTCCCACTGTTTTTCATGTAGAAGCAGGGTTCATCTTCGTTCTTGATGAAGCTACATGTGAGAAGGTTTTCTCATAGTCAATGCCCTCATTTTGACTATACCCATAGGTACCCACTTTGCCATCTAAACCAATCTTTCTCTTACAAATCCATTTACAACCTATTTGTGCAACGCCCCCGGGGCGATTTACTAGAGTCCAAAATTGGATCAAATACTTCGAATCCATCTATGTTTTTATAGCCTCAAGCAATTTCGCAGAGTTTATATTCGCCATTGCCTGATGGTAAATAGAGGTATCATCTCCATAGTTCCCTTCTGCTACGACATACAAATTATGCTCTCCTTGTAGCAAATAACTATATCTTCTAGGCAGTTGAGATACTTTACTTGATCTGTACGAAGGTGGTTGCATTTGGGTTGGTTCATTTCGATCTTCTTGAATAGTGGTCTCTAAAGGGGTTTCGTTTTGTTCTTCCAAAACAATCTTTCTACCTACACCACCTTCTCGAATGATTCATCTTCGAGAAAGTAAGCATGTAATGCCACAATGATCCTTTGATCATTGTTGACACGCTAAAAGCTAACGTGCTATAATAGCAAGTGCACTAGTCGTGTGTAGTAATAAAAGTGGACAAAAAGTCCGGGTTGTCGAACCACGGAAACTTGAATTTTAGTTTATGATTAATGAAAATGGACAAAAGTAGATTGCAATAAAACGAGTAAGAAAGTGACGAACCAAAAAGAAACGAACTATAGATTAAATCTCACGTATGATAAAATGACTAAGGCACATGCTACAACCGAATCTACTCGTCAATATAGATGAGCTACTCTTCGAATTATTAGACTCCTATTGCTTTGGTGGAAATTCCTTAGATAATTATTACCCGATGTCTCGGCACATAATAATCCTATGATTAATTGATAATTCTCTAAATATGTCTATCCGAGAATCTAATCAATAACCACGCATTAACGTTCTAGAGTTTCCCCGGATAAATCCGGCTAACCGCACCCGAAAATCTTTACCTATTTCTAGGAGCAATTTCACATTAGTTTCGGATGATGTGTTGATTCATTTGAACCCTAACCTATCTTCTCTCGAATGACTAGACTAGGCAAGATAGCAAGCATATGGTGATCAAGCACATGATTGTAATAAAAGCTCAAAATCAACACACAAAGCAATATGAGAATTAATACGAAAATTCACTTCACATATATTGATTCATAAATTGGCTTTCACATGGCCTTAGTTCTACAATATTAGCCTCTCATCAAGGCTTTAAGAAAATCTAATACAAACATATACATACTCATGGAAATAAACATGTAAATGCAAATAATTAAAACTCCCTCAATTGATTGATGATGGATCCTTGCTTTTGATCTTCAATCCTTAACTCCTCTCTCTTTGTTCCCCTCCAAAAGTGATGAAGAATGGTGATGAATGATGATGAGTGAAAAGTGATGGCCAAAATGCCTCTCCCTCTCCCCCCTCCTTGATGTGATCGGTCAAGTGTGCTCAAAAATGCCTTAAGAAGACCACAACAAATCAGCTCCTAGTGTGTGTCTCCCCTAGTGTGTCCTCCACTACTCTTAAAGTGAGTAGTATAAAATTCCATAAAGTAGATCTACTAAGAAACATACTTATGACATCCCTCCCATACATGTGATGACCTCTTGGCTTTAAATGTTCCATTCCCCCATCAAATGATGATCTTTTGGCTGAAAAGAATCAAAATTCGGGTGTGGACACGCCTAGGCGTGGCATTACGGCGCTTGGGCGCGGAATTCAGAATGCTGAAATTAAATGCAATGTATCCTGCGCAGGAATCGTATTTCATTCATAACTTTCTCCACGAAACTCCGATTTGGATGATTCAAGTCCTCATTTGAAGCTAACACATAGTTCTACAACATTGTAGAAGGGAACTTCATCCAATTCGGCCTCTAAACATACGGAAATAGCGCTCGAACGTGGAAAGTGGTGTAGATACGGCGCCCAAGCGTGGACAAGATGGCGCCTAGGCGTGGTAAGCAGAATGTTGACGTTATTTGTATCTTGTCCGGCGCCTGGGCGTGGTTTTTTAGGTGCTTGGGCATAGGGGTGCGTAGCAATTTGGCCTAAACTTGTTTTATACGTCGTTTTTCATCCCGTTCTTTGATTGTATCCATTTAAGACCTGAAATCACTTAATGCACGAATTAAACGCACATGTGGCAAGAATCAAGCGATAAATGAACCTAAGACATAAACGCAAAGGGGCTTAAAAACACGTAAAGATACCTCTTATCAATTGTGCAGGTAAAAGAGGTATCCTATTGAATCTTCTGAGAAACTAACGAATCAACCTTTTAGAGATCTATATTCTAATTTCTCCATCTTTGTGTTTTTCACATAGGCTGGACAACCCCATATCCGAATGTGTTTAAGACATGGGGTCTTTCCACTCCATATCTGATAAGGAGTTTTAGGAACAGACTTAGATGGACAAGATCTCAAGATATATGCTGCTGTAAGTAATGCATGACCCCACAATGATATGGGAAGATCCGTGTAGCTAAGCATAGAACGAACCATATCCAAGAATGTTCTATTTCGGCTCTCAGCCACCCCATTTAGTTATGGAGTAGGCGAAGGAGTTATCTATAATAGTATTCCCTATTCTAATAAGAACTCACGAAATTTAGCACTCATGTATTCTCCACCTCGATCTGATCAGAGTGTCTTAATACGTTTGCCAGTTTGGTTTTCAACTAGAGCCTTGAATTATTTGAACCATTCAATGAATTCAGACTTGTACTTGATTAAGTATACAAGACCATACCTACAGTGGTCATCTATAAATGTTATGAAGTATTGAAAACCCCCGCGAGCCATTTCACCGAAAGACCCACAAATGTCAGTATGTATTAAACCAAGGACTTCTCTAGGTCTTTCAAAATGCCCTGTGAAGGGAGACTTAGTCATTTTATAGTGTGAGCTAGTCTTAGAAGCCAGATAAGTCTTTGGTTTGTCTAAGACATACCACGTTTCTTAGTGATAGTATTCATAGTACAACTATTTTGGACATTTAAGTAATATAAAACATTTAATAAAGATGCAGAGCCAACACATTCATTTCTAAAATGAATATTGCAAACATTGTTCATAAAATGAAAATTGTATCTAAGTTTAACCAAAACAGGAATAAAACAAATATTTTTAAGTCCATTGTGCAAAACAAGGTGATCATGCAAATTAACTAAATATCCAGTAGATAAATGAGAGAAGTAGATCCAATATGAGTGGCTGCCACACTATGTCCGCTGCCAACATTGATCCATCACTTTTTGCTACTTGAGCCTCCTACTTCTTTCCCAGATACTGTTTCAAAACACAGACATGAGCACTAAATCCAGAGACTAGAATCCAAGAAGTGCAGAATATAGTCATAGAACAATTTGTTTCTAAAATATTAAGTTCCATACTTGTAGCAGCTTCGGCCTTTAGCTTAGGGCAGTCACGCTTCCAGTGACCACCCTTTTTGCAATAAAGGCAGGCGTTAGATCTTTTCAGCTTCTCTCTATGCAATCGCATATCCTTTGGTGCTTTCCTTTTTCCTATATATCCAGTCAACACGGGTATCGCTTTGGGCTCCTTATCCTTTTCTTTGGCTTCGAATGGCCCAACAATGGAGGTGATGTATGAAAGTTTGAACTTCTTTTGTTTCATATAAATTTGTGCAATTATGATTTTATTCATCAATCGAGTCAATGAACAATCAACATCCTCATGTCAAAATTCACAATGAATTGTGAAAAGGATTCAGGAAGTGATTGAAGAATCAGGTCAATTTGAAGATGAAATTCCATGTGGAAATCTAGATATTGCAACTTCTCTATTATAGAAATCATCATCAATACATGGTCAGCCACGCCATCATCTCCATCCATCTTAGTCCTGAAGAGCTCTCTCAATGTGTAGTATCGAACAGTTCTACTGGGCTCTCCAAACAACTCCTTGAGATGCAGTAGTATAATCCTAGCACTATCCATTTTTTCGTGGGAGCACTGAAGCTCACTGCTCATCGAGCTAATCATATACCCTCTAACTTGTGAGTTATCTGAAACCCAGTCCCTATAGGAAGTATGCACACTTTCATCTGCCTTTGCTGATGGGATAAGGTGACGGTTTATCTCCAAGACATATTCAATTGACTCATGACTTCAGACAATCCTTATGTTTCTGAGACAATGAATGAAGTTTGGTCTAGTGAGTTTTTCTCAAACAATATTGATAGTGGGTTGCTAACCATTTTGAGAGAGAGATATATGACTGCAAAAAATAGAGAAAAATTCAATTAGGTTATTATGTTGTACACCAAGTAAAAAACAAGTAGAACTTCAATTTTTGACTTGGATTCCACTACATTTTTCGAATCATTGCACTCCCACTGCAACATTTGAAAATCTTGTTGGAAAGATTTCGTAGTGAGTGATTGAGTTCTATAATAAATCTGGTGAGTTGCAACCCCTTAAAGATATATGGCTCACTAAATTTATGAAAGTGGCAATCCTTGCCATCATTGTAAAACATGTGTTTCAACCTTAATTTGGCAAATAGATCACGAGAAGGAAACCCTTTAACGATATATAGGTTGTGATCTATTTGAATTTGGGTTCATCAACTCCTATCAATCTAACAGTTGAATTCCACCTTGCAACCCTCCACCAATATACGGGGTGGAATTTGCTTCCATTGATGGCATCAAATGCACTTAGAAAATTTAAATAAATGTCTTGATGCATAACCCCCATTTCTGGGAAGAAATTATACACTATATATTAATTCATTTCTTTTAAGTTTGATGGAGATTTAAGATATCCAATTATCTTTTGTCTAAATTCAGTATTATTCAAGTGGGAGGATTTTGCGTTTATACTTTATTACGCGCATACATGGAGAATAATAGAAGCAGAAGCAATTCTACCAAACATGCTTTCCATGGACTTATCTAGATTGAGTCAAGCCCATGACTCAATCACGGGTTAGGGGGCCTATAAGATCTAACCTATGTCTAACTTCAGGTTTTCTAGCTTCAAGCAGATCTTCTTTGTTAGGAAATTTCATGTTAGACGTTTTGATAATGACTAGGATTTTATGTTAGACCCCAAAACATGTAAGCTTGATTTTGTTTAGAAATCACGTATAGGATTTGAAGCGTTAGATTTGTAATAGGCTTTATAGGCTTTACTTTACCTTATTCTAGATTATTAGGCTAAGTATTCTTAGACTGAGCGTCTGATAATTTCTGAGTGAGCTTATCAGTAGTTAAGTTTGAAAACTTAAGCGCCTAAAGTCTGAATGAAGATAAAGATTCCAAGTGTCCAAACCATAAGCTACATCAAGCGTTGATTATAGGACAGAAGTCATTCAAGGATGAATGAGCGTCTATCAGTGACTGATTTCACTTGAATTTATTTCTAAGTCCAGAAGGAGTTTAATGCAAAATATTCCCAGATCATTAATTGCCAATGGGCATTTATTTCAAATGCATTAAATGCTGATAAGAGCATTAAATGTGATAAGCTCTTTCGGACGTACGAACAAGCCACCCTATTGGACTGTCAACTACTCACAAACCGCAACACCAACTTTTGTGTAGCAGATTTTTAGGAAAAAGGACAAAAGCTTTCATTCGCGGAAGTGAGAGACACGTGCCTGTGCATGTGTCAAAGGGACACTTTTTCCAAGATTGCCTATAAATAGGACTTCAACAACAAGCCAAAACAACAATCGTATTTCCAAGACAAATTGCTATTGCATTGAAGTCTCATTCCTTAAACTCTAAGAAAAGCCAGAATTCTCAAGCAAACATTCTGTTTGCTTTTCTCAAAATTCCTAAGATAGTCAACCAATATCTCAAACATTCTTCTCAGAGAAACCTACATTACTATTGAGATATTACCAAGTTGTTTGAACTTTATCAAAATCAAACAAACCTTTAGAAAAACCTCATCCAAGCCTCGCAATCTGTGTGAAGTCGAAGCTTGATACTTGCACTATTTCTGGGTGAAACAACCATGGGGATAGAAGTGTCTTGGAGCAGAAATCTGTGTGATCAAGGAGCTCAAGTAATCAATATCCATCTCTCCTTTATTTGTAGAAGATTCTGTGTAATTCTTTGAGAATCATTTTAGTGCATTGCCTCCAAGTGTTCGAGGAGAAGAAGGACGTAGTTGGGATTACACCACCCAACGAACCTTACAAATATTGTGTTTCTTACTTTACAGTAAATTTCTATATCATCATATTATTGCATAAATCTATTAAGTAAAACTCAATCAAACGCTAAGCAACTAAAATACTTTCTGTGACGCTAAAGCTTTCAAAAGAGAGGACTCTAAAATCATTCCGTTGTGCTAACACTGATCAAAGAATTGAACGCTTAAACCTATTTGATTATAGTATTCAAATCTTAAAGTCTAAGTTAACTTTCTAAAAACAGTCTTCAACAGACGCTCAGTCAAGCGCCTACAATTTCAATCATCCAACCAATTTTAATACGAATATATTTGAAGTCGAAAAAGACTTCAGGGTCTATTCAACCTCATCCCCCTTCTAGACCCTTTCGTATGCCACTTAGGACCAACATTCTTCAAAAACAAGGCCCTATTCTAATAAATACATAGAAATGCAACCTATACAAAAATCTATGAAATAATAAAACACAAGCTATGGGGCACTAAAAAGGCCCGATACAACCCATAATACAAAACCCATATATAAAACCTAGTCCATGGAAGGCATCCCATGAAAACAAAGCATCAAAGCAATAAAAGAACGATAAATATTATGTTGGATTTCTTTCAAAAAGAAAAATTAAAATCTAATTATAATTTAATCAGGTTTGGAAATAAAAAAGAACTAACTTAAATTAACCCTTCTTGTCATTAAATCTAACTTAAATTCAAAAAATCAATTTCCAATTGAATTGACAAAGAATTAATTTCAAAATAAATTTATTTGCTTAAATTTAATTTCAAATCTAATTTAAAATTAAGTATAAAATTAATTCAAAATTAATTTTATTCTAATTTAATTTAAAGCCATTTTAAATCAATTTAAATAGAATTTATTTTTATTTAAAATGGGTTGACCCATGGATCTATCCATGGGTTAACCCGTGGGTCAAAGCCCAAAAAATAAAATAAAAATATTTTAATATGGGCCGCGGAGTAGTCCACGTGATGCGGACTCTTCATGAGCACAATAGGGCTGTGAAGAGTCTGCTCGTGAGGACTGTCCTGCGCAGCCTGATGTGGCGACTTCAAGTCGACTTTTTCGCGTAATTTTCAAAAACCCCAATTTTAGATTCTTGCAATAATTTGAATCCGATATTTACAATTGATTTATATTGAAAATTAAGTCATGTAATTATCTAACAATATAGATTTAATATTCCAAAAATTAAATCTACGCATGAAAAATATAATCTAACAAAAATTTTCATGATCCATTAACCATAAAAATAAAATTTTCAACACAATAAAAATCAAAAAATATTAAATGCCATAAAGTTGGCTTTGATACTACTGTTGTGAATTCTGTTTCATGTGTAGCAAAAAGAAAAATATATCCAGATTCATAAGTCGAATCACTTTTGGTTTAATAATTTTTATATGAAAAAGATGAAATCAAAGTTAAACGATTTACTAACCTTGTAGAAGAAATTATTTCTTGATCTTCAAGTACAGCAGCAATCTCAAATTCTTGACTCTATATATGACACCGAAAAAAAGTTTGAAGAAAAATCCTCCTCCTTTGGCTTAGAAGTGGCCGACAGCTAAGGGAAGGGAAGAGGGAGTTTTTTCTCTTCTCTAGTTATGTAGTAAAGTTATGACTTTCAACTTAGTTTATTCTATTAAGCCTTGTGTATTTAAATGACATGATGAGCTTGGAATCAATTACTTCATTGAGCACATCTTTCTCACTGTACAAACCTAACACACTTCCTAGTGGGCTAAATTGACTTTCAACTTAGTCCGCTTATTAATTAAGTCCAACATAATTAATCTAATTAATATATGATATTAATTAATAATTATCTAAATTAATTAATCCAGTTATTAATTTAGGTGAATAGGAAAATAATAAATCAATATAATTATTTATTATAAATTTATTTCAATTAATCTAATTAATAAAATAAATTAATTTGTTCATCAAATGACAAATTACCAGAATAACCTAATTTGATAACTAGAGATTTTTCTCACTTAATTCTTTGAAAAGACGATTCTCTAGGTTCATATCAATTGGTAATGAGAGGAAACTAAGGATGTGAGTGTCACCTAGCCAGTCTCGTGGACTCACATGAAAACCTAATTGAGATTAAAATGATTTAATTAATCTACAAACCTCTAGGTCACAAATACCATGTGAGTATAAACCTTTCACTGCAGCATCCGGATTGCTTGAGAGTCATGGAATGTGTCAAACTCACAGGACTCGATGTTGTGCTTAATAAATCATAGTAAGATAAAATTACCAACCCCTCGTGTTCGACACACGTTAGTTTTCCTGCTTTGGCCAAAGACTTATAATTTCATTTACCTATGATCGCTCAGGAGGTGAACTCATTTACTACTCGAGACAATGAATCCCATATTAACAGTCACCGAACGATTGCGGCTTGCCCACTTAGACCAAATTTCTATGTTGATTCCACCAAAGGGTGAATTGGACCTAACTAATCTAATAACAAGTCTAGTGTCACAAGCGCAATCATCATGACTTCTCAAGTCTAAGGCTCACGCACACTATCGTGACCTGTAATCCAATCATTGAAAGTCATTTATTAAATATTCATGTGATTGAATTATAGTGAGCCATGTTTGAATATATCAATTCCATTGATATATCTATGTCACAGGCTTCCACTATTACCTAGTGACTGATTGACACTTCTTGTCAGAGCTTAGGTCATAAAAGTTTGGTCATAATGCCCAATCAAGACTCTTCGACTTGCGAACTCTATTTATGTAATTAAGGAAATGATGCTTCTAGTGTCCATCTCCTTAATCCTTAAGGAGTAGAAGCTCTCTCTTGATTACTTGGGAATTAAAAGTTCAATACTTATTGATGCCATTAAGATTTATTTCAATTAATCTAATTAATCAAATAAATTAATTTGTTCATCAAACGACAAATTACCAGAATAACCTTATTTGATAACTAGAGATTTTCTTCACTTCATTCCTTGAAAGTTTGACTCTCTACGTTCGTCTCAATTGGCAATGGGAGGAAATTGAGAATGTCAGTATCACCTAACCAATCTCGTGGATTCACATCAAAAGCCAATTGAGATTAAAAAGATTTAATTAATCTACAAACCTCTAGCTCACAAATACCATGTGAGTATAAGCCTTTCACTGTAACATCCTGATCAAGTGAGAGTCATGGAATGTGTTAAACTCAAAGGACTCAATGATGCGCTTAATAAATCATAGTAAGATGAAATTACTAAACTACCCCTCGTGTTCCACACGAGTTAGTTTTCTTGCTTTGGAAAAAGACTTATAATTTCATTTACCTATGATCGCACAGGACATTAACTCGTTTACTACTCGAGACAATGAATCCATATTAGTAGTCACCGAATAATTATTGCTTGTGCACTTAGATCGTACTTCGAGGTCGATTCCAACAGAGGGTGAATTAGATCTAACTACTCTAATAACAAGTCAACTATCACAAGCACAATCATCGTGACTCCTCAAGTCTAAGGTTCACACACACTATTGTGACCAGTAATCCAATTATTCACAATCATTGAGTAAATATCCATGTGATTGAATTGCAGCGAGCCGTGTTCGAATATATCAATTCTATTGACATATCTGCGCCACACACTTCCACTATTACCTAGTGACCGACTAACACTCCTTGTCAGAGCCTATGTCATAAATGTTTGGTCATAATGCCTAATTAAGATTGTTCGACTTGTGAACCCTATTTGAGTAATCAAGGAATTGGCGCTTCTATTATCCATCTCCTTAATCCTTAAGGAGTAGATGCGCTCTCTTGATTACTTGAGACTTAAATGTTCAATACTTATTAATTCCACCAAGATTTATTTCAACTAATTTAATTAATCAAATAAATTAATTTGTTTATCAAATGATAATTTACCATAATAACCTTATTTGATAACTAGAGATTTTCTTCACTTAAATCCTTGAAGGTGTGACTTTCTAGGTTCATCTCAATTGGCAATGGGAGGAAACTAATGATGTGAGTTTCACCTAGCCATTCTTGTGGATTCATATAGAAACCCAATTGAGATTAAAATGGTTTAATTAATCGACGAACCTCTATGTCATAAATACCATGTGAATATAAGCCTTTCACTGTAACATCCCGATCGACTGGAGTCATGGAATGTGTCAAACTCACATTATTCGGTGTTGTGCATAATAAATCATAGTAAGATATCAAACTCATGTTTGACATAAGTTAGTTTTCCTTCTTTGGCCAAAGACTTATAATTTTATTTACCTATGATCGCACAAGACGTTAACTCATTTACTACTCAAGATAATCAATCCCATTTTAGCAGTTACCGAACGATTGTTGCTTGCCCACTTAGACTGTACTTTGAGGTCGATTCCACTGAAGGGTGAATTGGATCTAACTACTATAATAACAAGTCTAGTGTCACAAACACAATAGTCGTGACTCCTCAAGTCTAAGGCTCAAGCACACTATCGTGACCAGTAATCCAATTATTAACCGTCATTGAGTAAATATACATGTGATTGAATTACGGCGAGCCATGTTCAAATATATCAATTCCATTGATATATCTACTATTACCTAGCGACCGACTGACACTCCTTGTCAAAGCCAGTGTCATAAAAGTTTGGTCACAATGTCCAATTAAGACTCTTCGACTTGCAAACCCTCTTTAAGTAATTAAGGAATTGACACTTCTAGTGTCCATCTCCTTAATCCGTAAGGAGTAGAAGCTCTCTCTTAATTAATTGGGATTTAAATGTTCAATAATTATTAATTCCATTAAGATTCATATGAACAAATATAAAATTGCCTTTTATTCCATAAAAATAGTTTGTACAACATAAAGGGAAAAGCCCTATACAACCTAATTCTTTATTGTCATTGATGGAATAATTCTAACGGCTATAAGGCGAATCCTAGTGAGGAGCACTAGACCGCCGTTAACACAATCCTCAAGTATCTTGAAAGAGCTAAGGATTTGTTCTTGTTATATGCCGGAGGAGAATTGGAATTACAGTGCTACACAAACTCTAGTTTCGAAACTGATGTTGATGACTCAAAATTGGTTTCTGGTTTCATATTTCTACTCAACGGTAGAGTAGTGAGTTGGAAGATTTTCAAGCAACCAACTAATAGTGATTTAACCACAAAAGCGGAATATATTGCTGCCTCAGAAGCGGCAAAGAAATCTATTTGAATGTGGAACTTCATCCATGAGTTGGGTGTGGTTCAATCTGTTGTTAACACAGTACTGGTGTACTGTGATAACAATGGGGCTATTGCGCAAGCAAAGAATCGAAGGTCGCAATAGAAATCTAAGCACATACAAAGGCGATAACATTTGATCAGCGAAATCATTGGGAGAGGTGACATTCGAGTGGAGCGTGTAAACTCAGCAGATAATGTAGCAAACCTACTCACCAAGCCCCTTAGACAAAAGGTGTTTGATGGACATCTAGGGAGAATTGGCCTCAAATACGTGAGCAATTGGCTCTAGGGCAAATGGGAGATTGATAGAGTAGATGTCCGGTGCGCCAACTATTTTGGTGCCATTTCTGTGTCATAAATTCTATGAGACAATCTTATTCTAATAAATAAAGCAAATTTTCTTTATGACATTTTCCCCCTTAAATTGTCTTTACATTGCTTAGAATGAAGTCCTTTGAATCACATATGGCTATGGGACATCGGGAATAACAATGATGGAATATGTCTCCAAGGTTGTGATTCTAAAATGGTTCCAAGTCATTAAAAGATCTGTCAAGATGAGGGAAAGTGACAAGACCCGAAAGACTTGCTTGTACTCATATTTACTTAGAGGACATGCCTAATTCCATATGCATAGATATAGATGAGGGTTCTCATTTAGATAATGAGTAAACTGAATAATCGTGCTAGAATTTCCTAAAATGATTTCTCTGATCGAATGTTGAACCTCCAATAATCATGTAGGCATAAGAGTAATCCTTCAGACCTGAGGTTCCATAGGTTGCCTTGTGCATAGTTAATTATACTTTGACTTATCTTATGATTCCATTACAAGTCTCTATATGGGATATCTTGGGTATGATATGAATATGTATGAAGGTACATGTGAGACCAAGAAGGGATCCATCACTGATTTAGCGAATCAAACATTTATCATGTTTTACACAATGAATCGATTCAAAGAATCTTTGGCCAAAGTATGGCAATCGAAAGAGGCGGTGTGTTTCCTCATTTGGATTGAAAGAATCGATATCATGTAATGAAGGAAACATAGAGATTGAGTCGATAAATTTTTTGACTAAACCATTACTCTAGACTCCAATTCGGAAAATATGATGGGGAGATCTATCTTACTAAGTAAAAATCGTGGTTATGATAGGTTATGTATCTTACTATCATTCGTGTATAGGTCTTAGAGAATCGTTTCTAGATAGTAACCTGGATTTGTAAGTTCCATGAGATTGTGGTGAATGATTCATGGTCTGATTTGTTAGTGTTATGCCCTCAGATGCCATAGAGGACAGAATGTATATGGCATATTCATTGTAATTAAACATTATTTATATAAAAGGCATTTGCATTGTTTTCTTATTGGCATTTGTAAGATAAATAAACAACTATAACTTCATGAAATTAAGATGGACCTTCTACTTCCTATGGGTTAGGGAGAAAGGCACTAGAAGAGTCCAAGACTTATTGTCTAAACTAGTTCGCAAGTCAAAGAATGTTCTGATTGGACATCAGGACTAGATAAGACTTGTATGACATAAGATTTGACATGGAAGTGCCAGTCGAACACTATGTAATGTAGGAGCTTATGTCATAGACATTTCAGTGAGACTGATATGTTCGAACATGACTCGCATCAGTTCTGTCACATAGGTTTTCACTCAATGACAGAACTGATTCATTGTGATAGGTATGCGTGAACCTTAGACATGAGAAATCACATTGAAGATGTACTTGTGATATCAAGTTCATCATTAGAGTAATTAGACTCAATTCACCCATTGGTGGAGTCAACCTCGAATGTATCTTGATAGACAAGTAGCAATCTTAACTGATTTTCAAGATTGGAATTTATTCTCTCATAAGTGAATGAGCAATTATCCTATGTCGTCATGAATGAGTGAGGTCAAAAGTCTTTGGCCAAAGCGATGGAGTTTACTAGTGTTAGACACAAGAGAAATCTTATTGATCTCAACTCATTATGTACTTAAGCATATAGTCAAGTATTGTGGGTTTGACTGTACCGTGACTCTCACTTGACTGGGATATAAGAATAAAAGGTATAAACTCATATGGTATTCACAATAGGAAAGGTTTGGAATGATCCTAATCATTCGTTCTCAATTTGGTTATGATGTCAGCCACGTGACTAGCTAGGTGTTACTCACATCCTTTGGTTTTATCCCAATTGTCTTTTAAGACGAACCTAAAGAGTCGCGCTTAAAGGAATTGCAAAAGAAAAAATGGTTTTTGACTTAAAGAGTTTTTCGGTATTTGATATTGATTAATATTAAATAATTAATTTGTCATTTAATGATCTAATTAATTAATTATAAGTTAATTAATTTCTTGGAGGAATTAATTATATTTTTAATTGATTCATTAATTTAATTAATTATTGGATAAATATATTAAATGGATTGAATTGAATTAAAAACGAAATCAAGTGGTGGGCTAGTGCACGGTCAAAGTGGGCGTCCATATGACTTGGTGACCAAGGGTTTTATAACTCTTGTGTAGTGTGTGTATATATATATATACTACTTGAAGAGAGTTAAAAAACCCTAGCCTCTCTTTTTACAGTAAAAGAAAGAAAAATAAAACTCTGTCAAAACCTCTACCACCTCTCCCTCTCTGTAGCAGTCGCCCACCAATGAAAGAAGGAAGAGGATTTCTGCTTTGGATTCTGGCGTGAAGCTTTAGAGACAGTGACGTGTTTGCTGCTTGGATCAGAATTTTAGAAAAGACGCATAATTGGAAGAATCTGTAAGTATTTGTTCCTTTAGTTTGAATATGGAAATTCAAAGATGATCACAGTTTGGGATTTTTAGTTTTTTGCTGCATTTTCTATCGTTTGCCAACATGATTAAATCAAGAGTGATTTAATCTAAGACTTTCTATTTCATGAAAATGCACTGACATTTTTGGAAAGTTTACTTACTACGAGCACATGAACGAGCCTAAAGAGTCACACACAAACTCCTAAAGGTTCCTTCTTATGTGGCATGATTATTCAACTTTGGAAGTTGAGGTAAATTAGAAAAATATAGTAGTTTCCTAATTGAGAATATTAATTAATCGAAAAGAGATCAATTAACTGAACTATTAATTTATCTAGGTAGATTAGTTAACTATTGAACCTAGTAGAGTCCAAGAGTTTTATTTAATTAGGCATGGGCCAAAAATTAAATAATAATTGGGCTTGTAATAATTAAGGTTATACTTTGATTATTATTTGGGATTTAATTAAATAGTTGGGCAATTTAATTAAACAGGAGTCACAAAATTAAATCAAGAGATAAAAATTTTGGACTCCAAGGCTTATTGGAGGCGTGTTGGTGGACGAAAATTAGGGGAGGAGTTAATTCCTCCCCAAGTCTTGATTTAGGAGAATCAAGGAAATATTTTAGTGAGAAAATAGGAATTAGTTGACTTAATGATTAAGTTCCTAGTTTTTAAGAAACTCCTTAATTGAGTTTATGTAGGATTAGATGAAAATCAAATCTTGGAGATTTGATTTCATCTTGTCTTCCAACTAAACTAAACTTAGGAGTCTCTCTATAAATATGTGCATTAAGAAAAATACACACACACACACACACACACACTTTCACATAGTGAAAATTTCGACCAACACAAAGAAAAAGAAGAAGAATTTGTCTTCTATTTTTCTCGCAAATAGCAGCCCCTAGTTTATTATTTTGACAAGATTTTGCTCATGTGTTGAGCTTAATCTTTCACATATAATATTACGACCTTCATATATAAGCTTAAATTATATCTAGAATAATTGTATAGGCTAGCACCATATATATAATTATTGGGAATTATATGGAGATGTGGATACATCTTAGAGGCAAAACAATTGGATCTCTTGTATCGGAGATACAAAGGATCAAAAATTAGAGCTCTCGGACCGAGAGGGGCGATAGATCTTTTCGATTCGGGTTTATAAATCAAAAACTTGTACGAGGGACGCGAGCGATATTTCGCACAAGACCTCTTTCATATTTATTTAAACTAGTTTAATTAAACTGACCATAATTCTGTTTCAGGGTGGTGAATTTATAATTTTAATATTTCTTTGTGCTAACCCACCTCGGGGATTACTCTACCTAACACTTGCATGCAGATCATCAGCCTACCTCAGACGAAGGACTTTAGTAGGGCACATGGTCTTGTTCCCATAGATAATTCTGGAATGATGTGGTATTCACTTGGTTTGTCGGACATCGAATGACCTTACCCAATGTATTGTCTGCCTTGGCTGAAGCCACTCAATTTTATCCTTAAAATGCGCTTTATTTGGGAGAAGGGATCTTGGGGCTTATATGCCTATCGAGTTCCTCGTTTCCGTATGATGTGGGCGGTAGGTTCATACACATCATTTTTCCATACTAGAATTTCAATCATAGCAACATAATTAGATATCATTTTAATTTATTGATTATTGAAATCTCTTCTGTACTTCTGTTGTCCAAACACATGGTGGGAGTTATGGATCTCTAACATAATGAAGGACATATGAAGCACAACTTAGTTTGTTTTACAGTAATATGAATAATTTGTACGTCATGTTATGTAAGTCGACACATTTTTATCTCACTACCCCCCAAATGGGTTTTTGACAAGGAATCCTTGTATTGTTTTCTAAAACGTTGTGAGGTGGAAATACGGCTTGCTACAAGTGACATATGAAACAGAACATACTAAAATGAATGGTCTATCCATCATATTACACAAAAAATTAGAAAATTTTCACCTCGCCCACCCTAAAGAAAAAAATATAAACAAATTTCAGTTTTTTTTAGAGTGATTTAAGGTGGTGTTTCGTAAAAAAAAAACAATTTAGACTAGGGAAGGATTTCGAATAGTCGTTCCAAGCCCGTGATAATTCTCCACTTAGAATTATCTTTCAACCCCCGCGCTCGAGTTCGATCCGCGCTCGAGTTCGATACGCTAGATGGTGGTTCAGAATTTAACACTTCGATGTGTTGTTTAAATTAGTTGTTCGGACCGCAATTGATGAAAATATGTATCTTCTTCGAATGACACAATAATACTATAAAAGAACAATTCAAGTACAGGTAAGAATTATTTCTCTGATACTTAAATCTGACACAAAACAATTCTATACCTACGTGAGAATCTTCTTTTCTTAAAACGATGAAAATGAATAGAAAACTCAGGTCAAGATACAAATTACTGTCAAATAATGAAATCTGAAAGCATGTAATCTATACCTCCATAAAAGTCTTCAATTCGTGCTAGTTACAGAGAAACACTGGTATGACTTTGGGATCGGATCCAGCAATTCTTGAACAAATCTACACTACAAACTACTCCTAATTATATTTACGCCTACTCCTATGATAAGAGAGAAAAATAAGTTGTTCTTTGATTTGATGATCTCTTCTCTCTCTTCTTTCCCGCTTTTGTATTTCTGTGTCGTGGGCTTGCTTCTTCAACCGTCGAGAACTGCTTCCCTCTTCAACCGTCGAGAACTGCTTCCAACTTCTCTTTTAAAAATCCTTTTATTTTGGCGGGATATTATTGTCGGGCTTTTGACTCTAACTTTATCAGACCTGGTTTATTGTTTTTACGATGGGCTTACCCTTTTAAACTTTTGGGCCCATTAATCGTTGTTGGGCCTGTTTTAGGTCTTTCACTTTGGGCCTTCTTAGGTCTTTCAACCTATTTTATTTTTTAGTGTAAACAAATGCCCCCCTAATGTATATGAACGTTTCGAGTTCATGTATATTAATGTACACGTCTCCTTATTAATCATTGTTTCATTTCAAAAGGGTTCGTGAATGATATGACGAATGTGTTCGTTCCTTTTCCCAGCACCTTTTCGTGATCAGGGTTTTAAAACCTCCCTTCTTTTTGTTGACGTTTTTAAATCATCTTTCTGTAAGAGCCTCTTCGTATTTTTAAACGGGTAAAAACGATTGAAATTTCCCTCTTTCTGTTCTGCATAGAAGTGTCTTTTCGTGATCAAACACCTAGAGCCCTATAAATATCTTGTTCCTGTTCTTAGCCATCACTATCATCCTTCACTTTATTTTCTTTCTCCAACTATTCATCGTCTTCCTTCTTTATCTTTCTCTATTTCGAAAATTCCTTCGTCTTCGAAATCCTCTTCCATCTCTTTTCGACAACCTTTTCGAACCGTTTTCGAGTATGTCTAACTCTCATGCTATTTCGCATCTAGTGGCTCGAGCAACTCTTTTGGGTAGCGAAGATGCCCAAGATCTCTATCACATCATCAAGAATTTCGAGGCTTACTACAGTGATGTGAAGATTTCGACTCTAGAGTCTACCCATATCATACAGCCTTGGGTCCGCGATCGTCGGGGTCAATCTATCAACCATGTTGGGCTCGGACCTCGATTTCAATCCGAGGCATTCGAATCCTCTGAGGATGGTGTTCCTGA
The DNA here is from genome assembly GCA_019426215.1 of Buddleja alternifolia. NCBI lineage: Eukaryota > Viridiplantae > Streptophyta > Magnoliopsida > Lamiales > Scrophulariaceae > Buddleja > Buddleja alternifolia. The sequence continues at coordinate 21,669,242 of CM033404.1, read as the reverse complement.
TTTACTCGGTACTTGGCCCGCTTTGGAGGGTGATGCCCCTCTTTTTCAATGTAAGGTGGAGAACAAATATGAGTGGACGAATAAGATCAAACCCATCAATGGATGGATCGGGGCCATCGATGCATATCCTTGGTTCGAAAAATTGCATCATCTTCATAACAAATGGGACGGTAACCGAATTCTTGGGCTCATTCGTATAGCCTGTTACCCAATCATCCCTTTCGAACAGGTAACAACAGATGCCCTTGCGTATTCGTGGCATACTTCGTATAATTGTTTTGTATTACCTCGTGGTTTTCAAACAATTACGTTGGAAGATGTTGCTCTAATTACTGGCCTTTCCCCTACGGGCATGAGTCTTCCTACGGGTGAACCTTTGCCTAATTCTCGAGCTCTCTTACTATCTACCGAAAATTGGCTAAAACATCATGGTAAATCAAAGGGAGCAAATATCGCTTATACTGCCTTAGTCAAATTCTTTATCAATTGTGACGATCCATCGACGCCCTTCGAAGAGGTTTTATTTTTAAATTTCGTCTTCTCCCGGTTGTTTATGAATGCCGGTTGCGTGGTGAATAAAACCTTTTTTACTTTGTCTGCTAATATTGCTGTCACCATGGGGCCCATCGAGTTGGCTCCACTAATGCTATCTCACTTTTACCGCATGATGTTTAATTTGAGCAATGACCCTTCGAATGCTCACAAATTATCCGGCCCCCTTTGGTTATTGACATGTTGGTCTTTTCTGTATTACCCTGAGCTATTGAATATCAGGACTATAAAATCGTTCGAAAAATCGGTTGAGCAACGACAATCGTCGAAAAAACCCTCCAACTTCCGGCTCGAACCAATTTCGAAATGGGTTTGCTATGGGGAGGCCGCTATAAACTTATTAGTTCCTCTCGAGAAGGTGTCGTATCTCGAAGTTTTGTGCGCCATTTATAATCCGCTCTATGTTTCCACATGGTGCCCCTTCTTCGAAACAAGGCATGACCAAACCCGAAATCATTGGTCGCACACTGCTCTACCCAATTGGATGCTAACGATTGATTCGCTAGACTCCTCCATAGACGATCATCCCTACTGGAGGTCTATTTTGTCATCCCGGGATTTACTATATGCAGATAATGTCCCCGGAGTTGAAGTTTACAACCCTCAGGTATGCTAAATATGTTTTGAGTATAAATATGACAAACTTTATAACATTGTTATATTCGATGTCGAACATGTTCAACTTCGAGCATCTCTTTCCATGCTTAATTTCGAATATGCTAACTCTGGACATACCTATTTCGGGCACGCTTAATCTCGAAAATAGCTTTCTTGAATATCCTTATTCTCGAACATGTTTGATCTCGAATCTCCCCTGATCTCAAACATGCTTATTTCGAGCATGCTTGAGCTCGAGCATGCTTGATTTCGAGCATTGCTTGATTTCGAGCCTGCTTGGTCTCGAGCATCTTGGTTCGAGCATTGCTTGATTTCGAACAGGTTCGACTTCAAATTTACCATATCTTGAATGAGCTGTTCTTCGAACTTGCTTCCTTCAAGTATTTCTGATTTTTGAGCAAACAGTTCGATAACTGAGTTTTGTTTAAACCATCTTTATTTTGCAGCTATGCGCGCGGCAATTTGGTGTAACCCAATGTTTTTCTTTACCATTCTTGGGCACTATGAATCGCCCTTGGTCAAATAGGAAATTTCATATTGCAAATCATCAAAGGGCTAAAGCTGAAGCTCTTATTCGGAACCAAGCCTCTAGTCAGATTCCGCCATGTTTTGTTCCTATTTTTTGCAGAATCATCCGAGTCGAGAGATGTTTCGCAGACTTTTGGAACAAGGTTTTAACACGCAGTTATTCGAGACCAATCATCCGTAAGCAGATTACAGATATCACCAGAATGTGCGCTGGCACGGTGGACATGGCTCATCTTTCAAATCTCTTATCAAATCAGGTAACTTTCATATACTATTATAATCTTCGACTACAATAGTTAGGATTCATTCTGATACTCTTTCTTACAGGATGATGATTACATCGTTCCTTATGATTTAACTTTGGGGTGGAGATTTGAGCGAGACAACCCCCAAGTCCGAGAAGCGGCGGCACTGTCTCAAGCCCTTCGAGAATCATCTGTTCCGACTGAGCCATTTTTCGTCCCTACGCGCGTTACCCGAAAACGAAGTGCTCTTACCATCAGGGAGCCTACATCTTCTATTTCTCGAGAAGTACCCCCTCGAACACTTAACGAAGAAGAAGAAGAGCAAGATGACGACGATGCAGCTCAATACGCTCTTCAACCCAGATCCAGGAAACGCTTGCGTATGCAAAAGACTTCCGGTGAATCAAGTAATTACTCAAATATCCTTAGCTTTCATTCGTAAATTGTAGACTAATTCTTCATTCGATATTTGCTTATTCACATCTCTCATGTAGGCTCTTCGAGTGGAGCTGCTGATCTCGAAAAGGAGACGCCGGTTATTGGGGCTGGTGTCGAAAATATCCTCGAACCCATTCTTGAAGAGGGTTCACCCGACTTCGACCTCCGACCGTCTTCGCCTATCCTTGAAGATGCTTTACCTCATTCTGAGACTCATCGAGACCCCCTCGAGATAGGCCGTTCTTCAGGTATTTTTGAAAGTATCATATATTCCCTTGAATTGGTTAACCCCTTTATGCTTTTCTCGTACTGTATAATCATGAATGGGCTTTTGTTACTCTACCCTGTCTTGATGTTGTGTTTCTCCTTAGAAAACTTATCAAGTGACACTTTCGAGAGAACAGGCCCCAGTTCCGCGATTACTACGAGCACTGCTCCCAACGTCTCGAGATTTCTTTCGTCAGGTAAGACAACTTATCATGTCCATACTTCATATTTAGGCAGATTTTTTTACCAACATAATTTTTCATCTTCCTGAATAACCTTGTTCCTCGATCCTCCAGGCATGCCTAGTTTACCTTCTTCGGTGCGATTCTCAATTGGTACTACAGCGGGAATATCCACCATTGTCATGGACTCTGCTATTTTTCACAGAATTGGCACGAACCTTGCTCTCGGATCGCCATTTCGGCCTACCCTAGATTCTCCTCGTTCCTCTTCAGTACGAATAGAAGAGGTTGCTAATATCTCTCCGTTGGCTATCTCACCTAGTCCGGTCATGGACCCTGGACCTTCAAGCTCTACCATGGCCCTTGTTACCCCGACTGAAGGTATAGATTTATTTCGTCGAAATGCACAATGTTCTATTTCATTCTGGTGTTTGACATACTAACTTCGTAATTTTCTTTCTTTCGACAATGTAGCACCGACCGTATTTTCTCAAGTCGCTCTAAACGAAGCCCTTATGGACATAAGGCATAATCTCAATGATCCTCACTTATTGTCGGAACTTCGTTTCCTTCTTGATGAAGCGGCTTCGAGAATGGCTAGTACTTGGCTGCCTCTGTTCCAAGCCGCTCGTGAAGTTTTCGAGAATAGCCTTGCTCGCCTTCACTCTTTAGCGGATCAGGGCATAAACCCTTTTACCGAAGCCGTTTCCTCGAGTCACACCCAACACCTAGATCAACTTCGTGGCCAGGTCACCATCTTAGAAGGTTCCCGTGACAGTTACATGGCTCGAGTTGCTGCTCTCGACGCCCATATCGCTGATCTTCAACTCGAACGGGACCGCTTAGTTCAATCCGCCAACCAAGTCAATGAGAATATCTCAACTCTGAACGACCAGATTGCAGCTCTATCATTTGAACTTGAAGAAATAGCCAAGCCCGCCGTCCTCGAAAGGGATGCCTTCGATTCATCGTTAGATGTTTTGTCAAATTCGTTGTTTTTTCTTCAATCTTAGTACATTTTCGAATGATGCTACTTTTTATATTTTGTTATTGTAAAAATTCTTACCCGTTTCGGGTAATCTTTTAAATATCATGGTTTCGTTTTCTTTCCATATACTTGGTGTATACTTTTTTAAATATCTCGCGTTTAATGCTTTTCCATATTTATCTCCATTCGTCCATTGGAGTTCAAAAGCATTCCCAGATAATTTATTTGATATTAGAAATGGTCCTTCCCACTTAGCTGACCATTTCCCATAAAAATTGTCTTTTGATCCTTCTGGTAAAATCATTTTCCAAACTAGATCTCCTACTTCGAAAGATCTTGCGTTTACTTTCTTATTATAACTTCTTTCAATTCTACTCTTTTGAAATTCTATTTGTTGCAATGCTTGTATTTGCAAGATTTCATGGTCTAATTTTTCGATATTCATGTTTTCGGTATATTCCTCGGCTGAAAGTCTTGCTTGTTCGAGTATTCGTCTAGACTTTATATTGATCTCCAAAGGAATTACTGCTTCATGTCCATATACTAATTGAAAAGGAGATATTCCTAGGCTGTCCTTCTTGATCGTCCTTAACGCCCAAATTGCATCGATTAACAATTCGTGCCAATTTTTTGGATTCTGGCTTATCATTTTCGAGACGCAATTTTTGATTAATTTATTTGACGATTCAGCTTGGCCATTTGCCTGGGCATAATAAGGTGTCGAATTGATTAATCTTATTCCGAATTGTTCCAGAAATTCGAGTAGTTCTGTACTATTAAATACTCTAGCCTGATCGAAAGTTATGGTTTCTGGAATACCAAATCTGGTAATAATATACTCCTTAATGAACTCGACCACTTGTTTTGAACTTATACTTTCGAAAGGTTTAGCCTCAATCCACTTGGTAAAGTAATCGGTAGCTACTAATATGTATTTATGCTTTTTTGATGAAGCTGGTTTAATTTCTCCGATTATGTCCATGGCCCACCCTCGAAATGGCCAGGGTTTTATTATGGAATTTAAACCTACGGTCGGTTGCCTTAAAATTTTCCCATATTTCTGACATTGCTTACATCCCTTCGCATAATTTATACAATCTCGCAAGATAGTCGGCCAGTAAAAACCATATCTTTGTATCAACCATCTCATTTTTTGTCCTGACTGATGGGCTCCACATACCCCTTCGTGGGTTTCTGCCATTATAACTAATGCATCCTCTAAATCGAGACATTTTAACAAAACCCCTTGAGGATCCTTCCTATATAATTCTTGCCCATCATAAAAATAATGATGTGCCATCAACTTTAGCTTATTCGAAAATGTTCCCCTAGCTGGGTCTTGGAGATATTCGATGATCTCAGAACGCCAATCTTGTTCCCCTTTAAGAATATCTACTTTGTGTACTCGAGCTATCCTCTGCTCAAAGGGTAGGACCACCCTTGGTTTGAGTTGTATAACTGACTCAAACATATTTGAATCGACCTTATATCCCGACGCTAACTGGGCTAAATCATTAGATATTTGATTCTCTTCCCGTGGCACATACGAGATTTCGACTGTCTCGAAACTTTTGAACAACTCGTTTATTCGAGCAAAAGAAGCTATGGCTACGGGACTCACGCATTTAAATATCCCCTTCACTTGATTTATTATCAACTGGGAATCTCCTTTTATTTTCACATTCTTTGCTTTCATGTCTCGTAGCACTTCTAATCCTAAAATAAGAGCTTCGTATTCTGCTCGGTTGTTAGTACAATCACCTTCGATCTTCGCACACATTTTAGTAATTATCTTAGACGGAGATATTATATATATCCCGGCCCCTGCACTATCTCGAGTGCTTGACCCGTCGAAATAGAGGCTCCACGGAGCAGTACTTATGATATCAATTTCGAACTTGGTCTCCTTATCTATAGATGGATGTTCCGCTAAAAAATCAGCTAAAACTTGACCTTTTACTGCTTTTTGCGGTACATAGATTAAATCAAACTGGAGTAAGCTAAGACTCCACTTACTTAATCGACCCTTAACCAAAGGTTGATTTATCATGAATTTGATGATATCGGTAGGGGATACCACTTCGATTGAGTATGCAGCAAAATAATGTCTTAGTTTGGTAGAGGCAAAATATAGGCTGAGGCACCATTTCTCCATCGTGGTGTACCTTTTCTCTGCGTCATTCAAGAATCTACTCAAATAGAATACTGCTTGTTCATAGCCTCTGTCATTTTCCTGCACTAAAAGGCATCCTATTGACATTTCCGCTGCTGATATATATAATCTTAAATTTTTTCCTTTTCGAGGAGGAATCAGCACGGGAGGCTGAATTAAGTATCTTTTGATAGCGTCGAATGCTTTATTTTGTTCATCTCCCCATACAAATTCATTTTCATCTTTTAATCGTAATAGAGGGGAAAAAGCTTCTGTCTTTCCGGCTAAGTTGGCTATAAACCTTCGTACAAAATTTACTTGCCCTAAAAAACTCTGAAGTTCCTTTTTGTTTCTTGGAGGCTTAGCTTCGATAATCGCTTTAGCTTTATTTCGATCTACTTCAATGCCTCGATGATGTATCAAAAATCCCAGAAAATTCCCAGCTTCTACTCCGAAAGCACACTTCAAAGGATTCATTTTTAAATTAAAGAGTCTCATTCGTTTAAATGACTCGACCAAAAACTGTTTATGCTCTTCGTAATTTTGAGCTTTAACCACTACATCATCGATGTATATCTCCAAATACTTCCCGATTACATCATGGAAAATATAATTCATAGTCCTCTGGTAAGTGGCTCCGGCATTTTTTAAACCAAACGGCATAACCCTCCATTCGAAATTCCCTATGGATCCTGGACACCTGAAAGCCGTTTTATGCCGATCCGCTTCAGCTATTTTCAACTGATAATACCCGGAATAGCCATCCATAAAAGACATTACTCTATGTCTAGCAGCTGCATCTATCAATACGTCAGCCATTGGCATCGGATATTCATCTTTTGGAGTAGCTTTATTCAAATCTCTAAAATCGATGCATATTCGTACCTTACCATTCTTTTTTATTACTGGTACGATGTTAGCTAACCATTCGACGTATCGAGTTGGCCTAATGAATTTGGCTTCGACCAACTTTTCTATTTCTTCCTTAATTGCTCCCATTAGATCTGGGGACAAACGCCTGGGTGTTTGTATCACAGGTTTGAAGCCTGGTTTAATAGGTAGTTCATGTCGAGCTATATTAGTTCATGATGTGCCCAAGCAAAGCAGTCCTTGAATTGTTGCAAAATATCGATTAGGTCATTTTTCTCCATTTGAGTCATCTTCGAACTTATGTAAGTTACTCGAGGGTTGTCGATTGTCCCTAGATTAACTTCTTCCAATTGGTCCTGACCATTTTTCCTAATCTCTTCGTCTGGTTCTATAATACCATGTTCGATATTTCCGACTTGAAAGTTAACTATATCCTTTCCATTATGATTATTTATTCTATGTTTATTATCTCGAGAACCTTCATTATGAATAGCACCTGCCATATATATTTCATTGGAAGAATTATTCGTTTTGGGACCCGTCGCATACACTAGATCTCGAGAGAATTCTTTTCGAGAATTTGATCCACGTATTTCATTGTGACAATATTCAGAATTAAACTTATCATAACTAACATGATCACGATCGTAAGCACACAATTTCGATTCCATTCGTTGAACACTTAACCTTCGAAAAATATTAGAAACAACATCATCTTTCATTACATCGACATTCTTCATATCTTTCACAATATCTAAACTAACTCTAATTTGATTTCGGCTAACTTAGAGCCCATCTCGGATGTAGACTCTTCATGGATTCCCTCTCCTTCTTTCGCTGGCTTTTCTATGGCTTCTTCGTTGAATCGCCAATCACTTCCTTCGAGCTTCCCAGCTTCATACCTGGCATTAACAATTTGAGTATCGATAAAATAATTGTTTTTCTCCGCTTTGATCACCTCGAATTGGTGTCCGTTCCAACAAATTAATACTTGATGTAAGGTAGAAGGGACACAATAATTCTGATGTATCCAATCTCTTCCTAACAAAGCATTAAACGATGATGAATTCGTTTCTACTACGAAAAATGCTGAGTAGGAACTCTGGGTTCCTATTTTGATCCGGCACGGCAAAACTCCCAAGACTTTAGTAGCTTGGCCTGAGAAGCCGTAGACCGCTACATCAGCCACTACTAAATCTTTCGAGCTTTTGCCCAGCCTTGTTAATGTTTTTGCGGGCAAAATATTGACAGTGGCCCCGTTATCGACTAATACTTTACTAATGGGAATACCTTCGATTTCTGCCTTTATGAACAAAGGTTTCATGTGATTATTATCTATTTCTTCTTTCGAAAATAGTAATTTTGACAAATTTTCGACTTTTTGCTCATTATCTTCGAGTGACTTATCACTATAAATTTTAAAACAAGAAGCGTTACCTTTTTCTTCGTCAGATGTGAATTCAAGGCTATTTCCTTCCTCATCCGTTCCTTCTTTGGCTGCGAATTCGGCTGGCAGCACAGTCACCATATCTATGTTTCTATCTTCCTCAAGTTTCAGTACCCTTTCTAAAGTAGCTTCTTTTGCTTTTAAATCAGCTTCGTTTGCTGATTCTTCGCATAGTGTATCTCCCAGTAAAATATCCAAGTCGTCGCCTGACTCGAAATCTCCCAGCTCTTCATCTTCTTCAGTTGTAACACCTTTTCCTTTCAAGGCTGCTTCTCTTAACTGGTCACTCAAACGATCGACATCTTTCTCAAAATCTTCTTCACTGGGATTCTTGACTATCTTCGACTTCAAGATTCCTTTTGACAAAGCCTCTTCTTCCACCCTGAGATTTGCAATCATCGCCTGTTGTTGCATTTCCAAGGCTACCGCTGTTCGAGAATAAGCTACTTGCTGAGCGATGACCCTCGGGTGGTCATCTCTCTTTCTTTCGACATTCCTGTGATATCCTCCAAGACGTTCTAAAGGTGATTTTCTCCCTGATGAGGCGGATCTCCCATATCCTCTGCCTCCTCTTCCTCGAAAGTGCCTATCATAAGGCATAGTTCCAAACCCTTGGTTGTTTGTCTCATACCTTTGTCTTTTATTCCATTCCCTTTGATATGCGGGAATCCAATCTGGGTCATTTGGAATAACTTGCAGCCTCACTAGTTCGTAATGTAAGGTATCTGCGCACTGTCCACACAAAACCTTCTGCATTTGGGTTAAATTCGTCACCACCCTAGCAGGTGTCTGGTAAACAATTTCTCGAGCAGGGGTTTCGAGCACCTCCTTATACGATTTTTCCCCTTGCCCTTGAACAATTGATTTGGTCTCGCTGACCACCTCTTTGTTCTTTGGCTTTCCATCCTGATCAAAATCCAGGATTCTCTTGTCGATTCCTGACAAGCATATCGTACCCCTCTCATACTGTTTCGCTACAAATCGCCTGAAAATCTGACACTGGTCAGTGGTATGCAGAGTATTCATATGCCATCTGCACATGCCTTCCAGACCTTCGTCTTTCACCTTCGGGAACGTTAGTACACCTTCATCGATCAGCCTGTTGAACAATTGGTTTGCCAACTTGGCCTCTTTTCGTACCTGCACATTAAGATTTTCGAACTGGTTAATATCCACAGTATTAATTTTGAAATTTAGAACTGGGAATGGATTCTCATCTATATCTGTTTTTTGATTGTCAGGAAAAATTATATCTTTCGAATCCAATTTTTCTTGTATCAAATTCCTAAACATAATGCATTCATTCGTTTCATGCGAAAAAGCATTGTGCCATTTGCAATATGGTTTTCCTTTAATTTCTGATTTCGAAGGTATTCTATGTCTCCCTTTTAACCTAAGTTTTTTATTCGCAAGGAGCCAGTCAAATATTCGCTCGGTTTTAGTCACATCGAAACTATATTCCTTTTCTTTCTTTGTCTGTAAAGATCCTGTAGCTACACAGTCTTTTCTCTCGAGAGCTCCGCATTGAAATGGTGGCCCTTTAACAAATTTTGCCAGATCGATTTCATAGGCATCTTCGAATGCCCATGGAATCCCCACCTCGAAGGCATTGAAACCCTGATGTTTTCTTTGGCTTTCCTCTCTTAACATATTTTCGTATCTCACCGCACTCTCTGCCAAAGCTCTAAAATCAGAAAACATCATTCCGTCAAATTTTACTCTGTAATCAAAAACCATGTTTTGTTGAGCCAGTTGAACAAACTCAGATTCGGGGATGTTCAAATGACATTTAATCCTAGCTTTCTTAAATCGAGCCAAGAATTCTTCTATTGACTCTCCAGGATTCTGTCTTATTTTGGCTAAGTCACTCATGGTCATGCTCGGTTCAGTTCGAGCAAAATGATTTTGGAACTGAAATTGCATCTCATCCCAAGTATGTATCGAATTAGGTGATAAATTCGTATACCAGTTAAACGCTGACCCGGTTAAAGAACTAGGGAATAACCTTAATTTAAGATAATCCTGATCAGCTGCCTCTCGGCATTGGCAAGTGAATCGAGACAAATGTTCGAGAGCCGACACATGGTCTTCTCCAGAAAACAAAGTGAAGTTGGGAATTTTATATGTTCTTGGGAAAGGAAAATTCCTGTCTACCCAGTCGGGGTAAGGTTTCCCAGGAATCAAACGGTGGTTCCTTCGAAAACCAGGCCCATATATTCTTTCGATGGCCATTTCCACTTGATTTTGAAGAGGATCTTGAACTAGTGCTTGTGGTCCAAAATTGCCCCCCAAGCAATTATTAGGCGTATAGTGCCCCCCAGTATATGGGATTTGCACATTGTTACTCATAAAAGGAAAGTTTTGGTTTGCAGGCAAACCTTGACTTCCTATAAAAGGGGTGTTCAAAGACCCCATATATGGGTAACTCTGAGGCGCATTCTGCGGCCCATTGTAATATCCCTGACTATAACCATTATTTGGCCCAAGATTTCCAAAATTGGTATTAGGTGGATACCCAGAGGGCATTGATTCTGAAATGTTCGGTGGTACAGGGACATTCGGTCTTGGTGGTTGAGGAATAGCTTGAGTTGTTGGCTGAGGAATAGTTTGAGTTGTATAAACATTCCCCTGACTCACATGTGGATGCCCCTCAGCATTGTGAGGATTCGAGAAGTGTTGTTCCTCGAAGTGCACTTGACTCGAAACAGGAGGGGTTCGATTCGAGCCTTGACCAATCTCGAACCTCCCTTCCTGAGTTCGAATAGGCTGGGTTGTATAAGCATTCACCTGACTCGCACGTGGATGCCTCTCAGCACCCCAAGGATTCGAGAAATACTGCCCCTCGAATGGTACTTGACTTGAAGTAGGAGGGATCTGATTCGAGCACTGGCCAAACTCGAACCTTCCTTCCTGAGCTCGAGTATCTCGAGGATACCCGAGAGGAACTTCATCTAGATTAACTGTTCTGGTTCGAATCCCAGGTTCTACTGATATTAATTGAGACACCTTTTCGACCAGAATGTTATGTCTGTTAATTAAGGGTTCGAGCGCTGAAGCTACTTGGGTATTTATCATGCTCGAAAAAACATCGCATGTCTGATTAAAAATTTCTCCTAATTCTGTAATTACTCTAGTAACCTCTCGGGCCAAACCATCTCGAGCGTTTATTGCGATATCCTGCACAATTGCAGTAAATATTCGGGCTGACTCCTGTGCTAATGCTCGGTATTGATCATTGAATTCTCTTCTTTGATCTTCGCGAGCACCCGCGAGGGTCTGTTTCATAACTCGGACAAATTGTTCGTACATTTTGTCCGCTCTGACTTTATGTTTCGAAATTGGTTGAGTATCACAATCATCAACCAAATCGTCTCTGAACGAATCCTCAGACATCATACAAGAATCTTATCTTTAGAAAATATCAAAACGTCAGTCTTTTAAGAAAAACCGACTCCCACTGTGGTCGCCAAAACTTGTTTCGTAAAAAAAAACAATTTAGACTAGGGAAGGATTTCGAATAGTCGTTCCAAGCCCGTGATAATTCTCCACTTAGAATTATCTTTCAACCCCCGCGCTCGAGTTCGATACGCTAGATGGTGGTTCAGAATTTAACACTTCGATGTGTTGTTTAAATTAGTTGTTCGGACCGCAATTGATGAAAATATGTATCTTCTTCGAATGACACAATAATACTATAAAAGAACAATTCAAGTACAGGTAAGAATTATTTCTCTGATACTTAAATCTGACACAAAACAATTCTATACCTACGTGAGAATCTTCTTTTCTTAAAACGATGAAAATGAATAGAAAACTCAGGTCAAGATACAAATTACTGTCAAATAATGAAATTTGAAAGCATGTAATCTATACCTCCATAAAAGTCTTCAATTCGTGCTAGTTACAGAGAAACACTGGTATGACTTCGGGATCGGATCCAGCAATTCTTGAACAAATCTACACTACAAACTACTCCTAATTATATTTACGCCTACTCCTATGATAAGAGAGAAAAATAAGTTGTTCTTTGATTTGATGATCTCTTCTCTCTCTTCTTTCCCGCTTTTGTACTTCTGTGTCGTGGGCTTGCTTCTTCAACCGTCGAGAACTGCTTCCCTCTTCAACTGTCGAGAACTGCTTCCAACTTCTCTTTTAAAAATCCTTTTGTTTTGGCGGGATATTATTGTCGGGCTTTTGACTCTAACTTTATCAGACCTGGTTTATTGTTTTTACGATGGGCTTACCCTTTTAAACTTTTGGGCCCATTAATCGTTGTTGGGCCTGTTTTAGGTCTTTCACTTTGGGCCTTCTTAGGTCTTTCAACCTATTTTATTTTTTAGTGTAAACAGGTGGAAATACAGTCTACCATGAGGAAAATGCTAACCACAATTATGACCCAACTCGTCGTACTGACTGTTACTTCGAGAACTCTTCTCATAATTCTTTGAACTTACGCCTTTATAATACTAATAATAATATATAATATATTCTTGTCAATTAAACTTTAAGATACAAAGAAAAACATAAGAAGCAAAACAAATAGCGTTAGAAAATGAGTAAAGAAATATGAACAACAACCACACCATAGTCAATTCCCTTTAATGGCAGGGTGATAAAACATGAGAAGACTACTTATGTTGAGTTGAGGCAATTACTCTAAAGTTGATATGGAATTTGTAAAACAGAGGGTAAAGGCAGATTTCTATAAGCAGGTGGAGATGAATGCACCAAATACTTTTTCGGTAAACTAAAAACAAAAAAGGTCCAAGAAACGATTCTGCACTTAAAAAATAATAATGGGGAGTGCTTAACTGAGCCAGGGGAAATCTATGAGGAAATTCTCAAGTACTATCAAAATCTCTTAGGGTTTGATAGTGAAGCAACAACTAAGATCAAACAAGAAGTCGTGACACAAGGTTACACTAGTAAAGTAGAAGATATAGAGAGCTACAGAAGCTAGTAACCTTAATAAAATCAAGTATGTGGTGTTCGTGTTCTCTATACCTGAGGACTAGAGCCCAGACCTTGATGGGTTTAATTCTTGTTTCCATCAAAGTTCATTGTCTTTGATTGTTGAGGAGGTGCGAAAAGCAGTAATATATAGCTTTAATAAGAGGTGGTTTCTCACATAAATCAACTATATCTTGCTACATCTTATCCCAAAATGTCAAACACCATCTACAATTGGGGATTTTAGACCTATTTCTTGTTGCACAACCTTATACAAAATCATTTTCAAACACATTTGCAAAAGACTTAAGATTGTCTTGCCTTGATTGATTGATCAAGCTTAAGGGGCTTTTATAAATGGGAGGTCCATGGTGGACAATGTAGCATTGTGTCATGAGTTGGCGAAGGGGTATAGCAGGATAGGTATATCACCTGAAGTACTCATGAAAGTTGATATAAGAAAAGCACATGAGTCCGTAAGTTGCGACTTTCTGGAGATAGTACTCAATGCTTATGGATTCCCAACAGACTTTATTCAGCTCATCATGCAATGTTTCACCACTATAAGTTTCACATTTATGACAATCAGAAGAAAACCCCAAACTTCAATATTACCAATTCTTTCCTCCAACAATAAAATTTTATAATTTCCAACAAATGATCACGTCTTAATTTACAATCAACTAATTAAATTACTCACAATTTAGGGTTTAGTGCAAGATATATATTTCACAACGTTGGTGGCTAATGGACGGTTGTGAAGTATTCTATCAATCACCACTCGATTGTACATCTGTTCTTTAGCCACCGCACGATATGACGGTGATGAAAGTGCTAATTGACATGGAGCGATAACCTACATATATATATATATACACAACATTATATTAAAAAGTTCTATGTGATTTACAGAAATAGAGAGTTGCAAGTTACATGATCAATAAACAAGTTCAAATCATTACCTCAAGAAGCATCTTAATTGGTTCTGGGCAACTATCTTTCAAAGAAATCACCTCATCTTCATGTGGCTGACGCGAGTTAGGCGCTTCCAAATCATCAATCCGGCGTTGCATGACAAGCATAGTTTCGGAGATGTTCTTCACCATGTTTCTCAAGCTTTCCATCTCCATTTCTTTAGAAGGCTTTGATCCGCAAAGTAGTCTCTTTGTGAGACCCCAAAGCCAACACCCCTAACGCGACCCAGATGCTCCTTTTTAAGAGCTTTAGGCAATAGATCATCTCGACTCTTCTCATTTCTGCTATAGCTAGTACTCTCATGTGAAATGCTTTCCTGTAATAATACATTTAAAAAATTAAAAAAATTAGTGAACTTTGTTATTTCAATAGTATTTCAAAACAAACATACAACACATTATAGAGCGAAAATTGCAGATAACTCACCATTTCATTCACCACTCTTCTAACATTGTCGTTATCAATTTTATTTATTTTATCGAAACGCGCAATCTTCCACACGAGTGCTCGTGTCACCTCTGTGCAATCGGACCCCACATCCCTTCTTCTATTCATCTATATTTTGATTAAAATATATATATTTATTAACAAGGAATTTTTATTAAAAAAATTGTAAGGATTCACTGCTAAATGAACTACAACCTTCAATTTGCTCCACTAGAGCATGTCGAAGATGTGATATCCGATAAGGATATTCAGATTCCTTTGCTCTTTCCTGATTTTTCCTACTTAGTTTCTGTTTATTCAATAATCAAATTATTAGTTAAATATAAACGCAATAACCAACAAATGAAACCGTAAATTAAAATGACTAGCTACCTGAAACTCTTCACTTAGGAGAAGATCTACAAATGCCGTCCAATCAGCTTGAGGTATCTCATATTGTGAGGGTGGGTTGTAATTAATGTTTCCATCATCATCTTGCACCCAAACTCTACTCAAGTAGCTCCTGAAGTTACGTGCTAGCTTTCCAGCTTCTGCTTGTACGTACTTTTGTCTACTTTCTTCAATATCAAATGCCAACTACAAAAAACAAAGTATATATGAAATTATAATTTAGAGAAAATGAAATCAATAAAAAAAAATTAATACTTAGAAGTATGATAATATCCAAATTACCTTTGCTTTATCCCAAATGTTTCTTTTTATTGGTGACGGGACTTTTCTCCAATGATTGATGGTAATTGGCACCTTCTGCCAAGCCAAGATTCCTATATAACCAACAAATGTTGATTTGTTTGGGTCAACTGCTTGGCCTTTGTCATTCCAGCCGACAGGTAGCCTTATGCCTTTACTTCTGGCATTGATAACTTTTTCATAGTCGTGATACCTCCCGGTATCTCATTTTCATGATGGCTATCTGATCCATATACATCATCCTCAAGAAAACTACCAGCAGGATCTGAAGCCATTGACCTACAAAAGCTAAAAAATACAGAAGTTAGGTTCATTCCCATTATTCTAGAAAAAAATTTGGCAGAGTAATGGCGCAAAAGTTTGTACCAAGTTCTCGACTAAATCTTCCCCCAAACTTGCAACTACAACAAACCCAACCAGCCTAGCAATTACAAATATTGATAACCAGTCAGATCACGTAAATCATATAAAACTACAAATAAAGCATCATTTTATAAATATTGATCACTAGTTTGATCACATAAAGAATCATATTTCCAGCAACTACAAATATTGATCACCAATTGGATCACATAAATCACATAAAACTTCAAATAAAGCATCTTATTTTCAACAACAAAGTATAAATATAGATCACTAATTGGATCAATGTACCCTAAACCACAAAATAAACACAATTTAATCCCCAATTAAACGTAATTAACCCCAACTAACCCAAATTAACCCTAAATTCGGTCAAGCCCCTATTTCCCTTAAATTTTCCACAAAAATATGCAAATCTCAAGAATATACATTTTCTAGCAACTAAGTTTACAAAAAAAATGTAAAAGAAAAAAGTTGTTTACAAAAGTGCAAAAACCCGAATAGTTTGGATGGAAAAATGTCATTACCCCTAATAAGATACCCTAATCTAACTATTTGTCCTCATTGGCATCTAGGGCTTATACCTAACAGTTAAAACCGTTGTAATAGGTAAAAAAAAAAACCGCTGTAATAGGTCATTTCTGTAGTAGTGAGAGTTATCATCGGTGAAGGTTATGAAGTAGTTAAACCCTCCTCGAGCATTTATGCTCATAGGGCCGCACACATCCGTATGGATCAAATTCAATGGACTTGTCGCTCGTTCCGCTTTACCCAAAAATGGCAACTTAGTCATTTTCCCTTTGAGACAGGATTCGCAAGTTGTCAATTCATCTAAGTTTTGGAGGCCTAAATGAGTTTCCAAGCTTTGAATTCTTTGTTTGGAGATCTGACCTAGTCTCTCGTGCCACATTAGTGCGTTTACTTGATTATCTTGTTCATGTTTATTTCTTTGTTGAATATTGAGATTAGAAATTGTTGGGAAAACTGTATAAACTCCATCTTGCAAATCTCAAAACAATAACCCTCTCGATCCAAAATCGGAATCGAGATAATGTTTCTTATTATTTCAGGAATAAAATAAACAGAATTTAATACTAAATTTCTATCTCCTATCCCTAAGTAGATCGTCCCCACGGCTTTAGCTGCAACCCGTGCTCCATTTCCCATCTGCAGAGTCATGTCTCTTCTACTTAGTTCCTTGATTCTTGTCATCTCCTACAAGTTATTGTAGATATGAACTCCACATCCAATGTCTAGAATCCAAGAAGAATCGTTAACTAAAAAGTTAACTTCAACAAAGAACATACTTTTGCCAGTGCCTAGTCTTCCCACATTTGAAGCACTTATCCGATTTGGCCTTTTTCAAATTCTTAACACCATCAGTACCTTTCAGCTTCTTAGTCTTATTCTTCTTCTTGTTACCTTTCTTAGGTTTAGAAGATGAATTCGTAAGAAGCACCGGCTTGTCCTTCTTGATGGTGTTCTCAGCACTTGTTAACATGTTCAACAACTCATTTAATGAGGCATTCAAGTTGTTCATGTTGAAGTTGATGGCGAATTGGTCATAAGACCTTGGGAGAGTCTGAAGGACTAGGTCGACGCAAAGGTCTCCATAAAGTATCATGTCCAAATCGTTCATCTTGTGAATCAATTGAATCATCTTAAGGACGTGATCACTGACAGATGCACCTTCGCTCATCTTTGCTCCAAACAGTTGCTTTGAGATAGCATACCTCTCTCTCCTTGTTCTAGTACCGTACAACTCTTCAAGGAGGCTGACAATATCCTTTGCCAATATCGTATTCTCATGTTGCTTTTGCAACTCATTTGACATTGTAGTCATGATAAGGCATCTCGCTAGGATATTGTCATCCGACCAAAGCTTAACGTACTCTCTATCCTCACCAGTGCTTTCAGGAGTTATTCCTGGTTGTTCAGCTGTCAGAATGTAGTCTTTCTTTTCATATTGTAGAACAATCTTAAGGGTTCTTAGCCAATCGGGAAAGTTGGGACCGGTCAATTTGTTTGTTTCGAGAATTGTATAAAGTGGATTTTAGCCATTTCGTGTTATCTACAAAATGTACGAGGCAGACGATAAGTAACGTATTTTCAAATAAAGTTCTTATACATTTTGGTCTTTAATTTTTCAAGTCTCCCATTATTTTTCCAACTCCCACCACCCTCTTGGTGTGATTCGAAGAATAGTTAATTCTTTAGTGGGCTTGAGATCTATTGAAAGTTCATCATAGGCCCCATTTTCTAAGCTAACATATAACTAGTTCGAACAGTAGCCTTACCGAGCCTTCTATCTTCCTTGATAGTTCTCAAAATCTTTTACCTCATCTTTTGCATGTGCCCCATTTTCTGAGCTAACACATGGTAGTTGATGTTAGGCTCAACCCATCAAATATCCCGTGGCCAATCATCAATTCCATTACCCCCATTTTCTGAGCTAAGTAATGAAACCAATGATCCCATAGGGCATCTTATGCTTAGTAATGCTCACACACTTTCTTAGGTTCAACCCACCTCATTTACTGAACAAATGGATTTGAACTTCTGCGGCATATCACATGGCAATTACTTATGATGGAAGGAATGGAAATAGAACTCCAGTTCTATTCTCACATTAGCCTAATATTTTTCAAGGAGGGAATTACATTGCATACATGTAGGTCTCATCCGTATTACAATTATCTTGTTTAATTATTTACATTATGCATGCATTTCACAACACATCACATATCGTATTGGAAAGATAAATAAACATCCCATAAAGCGGTAAACTGAGGATGAACCACCTCGAGCCCTAACCTACTAGAAAATAAAAACAACTAGAGTATTACAAAGGGTTCCACCACAGCATACAAGTCTTCGAGTCTTGGCTTCGTCTTCTCGCTCCGTCTTCGATTACATAGTCTATCAACTACAACTAATCTACTTGACAGAAAAGTAGAAGCCAAACTGGCTATTTTTACAACTCTAGAATATTATATACAATGAAACCCATACAACATAGACAAAGCTCGTGGTTCATCCCCATCACATAAGCATGCCAAGCAACAAACATATATATGCGATATCCAAAATTTACCCATCCGTCGTCTAAACAAAATTGAAAATTTCATCGGGATAATATTGATTTTCAATTTCCAAAACCCTTTTCAGAAATTATAGGTTTTTAAAACAATTAACTGGGGTCTGGTTCTTGGGTTACCCGACCTTTCGGCCTTCAGCCTGATTATCTAGCGACGTCCTACCACCAGTGATTCCAAAATCATCCTTCATCATCCAAATAAATCCACACACACCCCATATTCATCTTTTCCAATTGAATTCTCAAAACCAAAAACGTTTTCACAAAACTATTAAATATATCCCAATCGAAAAATCAATTATTCTAAACGACGAATATATTTTTAACATGCACCAATTTACGTACGCGTAAATAAAACATGCTAACACATAATATAGCTTAATAGAGCCAACCATGGCTCTGATACCACTGTTGGGTTGGGTTCTATTCCCCAGGTGGCTTGTGGCAGCGGAATTTAAAATTTTAAACGTACAACCACCCGAAACAGGAATAATGGTGTGCTCGATTATGTTATAGAGAAAGTTGCGAGAATTTTACCTCTTGATTAAATTCTCGCAGCAGCAATCTTGGATCTTTTCAACCCTGTGGTGCAATTCCACATGATTTCTTGGAGGAAATCGCTCGTTGATTGTATCCCCGATTTTAGTGATCCAAATGTCGCACCTCTAAGATGTATCCACACCTCGTTCAAGTCACCACCTACTTCGTTATTGGTGCTAGCTAACAAAATATATCTAAGTCTAAAACCTAGGCTTGATTATGTGAAGGAATGGAATATGTGAATCGTTAAGTTCAACACATGACCAAAACGATGTCTTGTTGTAACAAGGGAAGGGGGCGATTTTGGCTTAAGGATGACAAAGAAAATTCTCTCTTTATTTTCCAGCTGGGAGTTCGAATTTTGCACTCCTCAAAAGCTTAGAGTTTTAGTCTTGCACTCACATATATATAGAATTGGAACCCTAAAGTCTTTATTCAACTGCAAGACTTGGAGAAGAACAAAACCCTTTTCTTCTTCACCTAGATTTCGAATCCAACTGCCAAGGGCCCCTTAAATCGGCCATCATCCTTATTTGGAGTCCAAGAATTAATTCTTGACTCCATATTTAATTATGGGCTAAACCTATCAATTAAATATTCTCATATAATTAAAACCTGTTTAATTATATTTACTTATTCCGATTGACTTATTCACTTAACTTGGACCATGCCCAACTAAATAAAATACTTGGACTCTAATAGGTTCATTAATTTAATTAATTCTACAAGATTAACTAAAATAGCCGAATCAATTGAATCGCCTCAATTAATTCATATTCCATATTAGGAAAGGACTAGACTTTCCTAATTTCCTCAAATTGATTAATCACATCATATAAGCAGTGACTCTCACGAGTTAAGTGTGTGATCCCTTAGGCTCGTCTACTATCTAGTAGTAAGTACACTTTCCCAAAGTGCTAGTGTGCTTTCCTAAAATGGAAAGCGCTAGATTAAATCATTCCTTTGATTTAATCAAGCTTCGAATTAATCACCATATTAATTCTCAGCACTTACAAATCGCGGTTACTGTCTAACAACGGGCCACGAAGAACTAGACAAAGACGAAGATAAATATACGCCTTTCGTGATCTTGATTCTTGTATAAGTAAGATCCCTCCATCTAATCTCCCGATTGAATCTAGAGTAGTGGCTAAAGTTGAAGCTCTATTAATTCAATAACTATGTTTCCCAAATACGGTGAGATCGACTTTCGACAATCTAAACGAAGAAACCCTACGCCTCTTTAGATATCATACTTCGGCTGAAGATTCCAAAAGTCGATTCACTATGTAAACATAGGAGACTCACTAACAAGACTAATGTCAGAGATAGATCCCATCTTGATTCTCTCGAGCCTTCATACACCATGTCTGATTTTGCCCATTTGTGATCATCTAAGTAATCCTGTAACAAATCAAGACATGTTCGATTATGTATAAGACATCCAATGGAACCTCAGGTTCTAAGGATTACTCTTATACTACAAGACCACTGGAAGTTCCAGATTTGACTAGGATTCCATTTAATGGAATTTCCATGGGGTTTTAGTATACCTATTCCCACAATAGGAACCCTTATATATGCATAGGCTTTCACCGTGCCAATATCTATGGAATGAGATACACTCTATCAATAGTATGCATCATATAAGCAAGGATCACAGCCTTGGACATGTATTCCATCATTGACATTCCCGATGCGCAATGATGTCTCATAGCTATGTGTGATCCTTCGGAACTTTATTCTAAGTTAAGACTAAGCTATATACACGAATAAAGAATGCCAAAGAATTAACTTTATTTATATGAAAAAGATCATTTAGCTAGAGTTACCATTATATGGAATGGCGCCCAAAATTGGTGCTTCGGGCATAAACTCTAACAAACCTGTCCCTGCTTCTGAGGAGACTGAGACCGTTGAGCCTAGCGCTCAAGAAGCTGCTGTTGAGACAAGCTCTCAGGGTAAGTTTATTTCTTCCCACAGCGTTTCCTTTCCTACATCTGTACAAGATCCTGCTCTTATAGAGGATAGTTCTTGTGCTACAGCTATTGTTCTAGCTACGTCCATCTGGATGTTGATTTAGAATAAGTGGTCGCTATTGGCAAAGATATTGCAACAAGCGTTGCAGTGGATTCTGAGGAGCCTACTGTCTAACAACGGGCCACGAAGACCTAGACAAAGACGAAGATAAAGATACGCCTTTCGTGATCTTGATCCTTGTATAAGTAAGATCCCTCCATCTAATCTCCCGATTGAATCTAGAGCAGTGGCTAAGGTCGAAGCTCTATTAATTCTATAACTATGTTTCCCAAATACAGTTAGATCGACTTTCGACTATCTAAACGAGGAAACCCTATGCTTCTTTAGATATCATACTTCGGCCGAAGATTCCTAAAGTCGATTTACTATGTAAACATAGGAGATTTACTAACAAGACTAATGTCAGAGATAGATCCCATCTTGATTCTCACGTGCCTTCATACACAATCAGCCCATGTCTGATTTTGCCCATTTGTGATCATCTAAGTAATCATGTAACAAATCAAGACATGTTCGATTGTGTATAAGACATCCAATGGAACCTCAGCTTCTAAGGATTACTCTTATACTACAAGACCACTGGAAGTTCCAGATTCCACTGGGATTCCATTTAATGGAACTTCCATGGGGTTGTTCAGTATACATATTCCCACAATAGGAACCCTCATATATGCATAGGCTTCCACCGTGCCAATATCTATGGAATGAGATACACTCTATCAAGAGTATGCATCATATAAGCAAGTCTTTAAGGTCTCACCGATATCCCTTCATCTCGACGAGCCCATTCACGACTTAGAACATATGTTTAAGGATCACAGCCATGGAGAAATATTCCATCATTGCTATTCCCAATTCGCAATGATGTCCCATAGCTATGTGTGATCCTTCGGGACTTTATTCTAAGTTAAGACCAAGCTATATACACGAATAAAGAATGCCAAAAGATTTAACTTTATTTATAAGAGAAAGATCGTTTAGCTAGAGTTATTATTACATGGAATGGAGCCCAAAATTGGTGCAGCGGACATAAACTCTAACAAATTCTACCCATGTATAGCGAGGGAAATCATCAACTATTACTAGAGAATACTTTTTACCACTAACACATGATTTGAATAGGACCAAAAAAATCTAAATCCAACAGTTCAAGAATTCTAGAAGTAGATAGGCATGGTTTCTTCTTAAAAGACGATTTAACTTGTTTACCCATTTGACATGCATCACATAAGCAATTTTTCTGAAAGGAACCTTTAGGTAATCCCTCTACTAGGTTTAGCAATATTAACTGAGAGATTGCCTTAAAGTTGACGTGATTCATTTTTCTATGCCATAACCAACCCAATTCAATTTGACTCTTAGCAACAAAGCATGTGGGGTTGTTATCAATTGTAGAATCCCAATCCACTAAATACACATTGTTTGTTCTTTTTCCTCTTAATTTAGTAGACTTAGTCTTAGCGTCATTAACATAGCAACAGTCGCTTGAGAATTTGACTTCAAAGCCTTTATCACAAAATTGACTAATGCTTAATAAGTTATGCTTAAGACCCTCAACACAATATACATCACTAATCATGATGTTCCCCCTATGCATGATACCTATACCTTTGGTTTTACCTTTGGAGTTATCACCAAATATAACTTGAGGACCGTTGGTTACACGATAGTTGACCAAGAGATCTTTTGAGCCAGTCATGTGCCTTGATGACTCACTATCAATGTACCAAACTGAAGTATCGATCTTGGCTCTAGGTACTTGCATTTAAAGGGCATTTCTATTTCTTCTTAGGTACCCATGTTGTTTTGAGTCCTTCAAGGTTAGTGACTTTAGTTTGAATTAAAACTTTCGGAACCCATATTTGCCTTGTCTTCATTACGGGAAGATTGGCCTTCTCGGGTTTCGGTTTGTGTTGTGTGTGCTTTATAGGTGTATAGTAATACCCTCGATTATAATAGTAACCATAGTCATAATCATAATCGTAATCATCATAGTATCGATAATATGATCTAGATCTTTGAGGATATTAACGCTGGTATTTCCTCGGCACTGCTTAGGAGTCACTTTTGGTGATTGAAGCTTAGCGTTTGATTCACTTGTAGATTGTTTATCCTTAGCCTTTTGAGCATTTGGACTAACCTTCTTCTGTGAATCATTCACTTTTGTCTTCTCCTTATTGCCTGAGTTGGTATTGACCTTCTCATTTGGCCTCTTACCATTGTCCTTAGGTTCAATTAGCGTTTAACTGTTTGAACTCTTCTCAACAAAGAATACACCTTTTCCTTTGTTGATTGTCGTAACCTTAGATATTTTTGATTTTTGACTAGATTTATCACAACCTAAACCAGTCTTTTCACCAAAAACTATGGTTACCTCAGTCACATTATATAGCTTTCTTGATGCTTTGGATAATGATGAGACAAGTTGCTCTGATTTGGCAAGTCTAGCGATCAGCTCAGCTTATCTCTTGACTATTATATCAATATCACTCTTCAATTGGATAATTTCACTCTCAAGCGATTGATTCTTCTCAATGCATTTGTTACTGAACTTGCAACTCTGCCTTGAGCATCATTTTATCACTTGTAAGTGATGAAATAATATCGAAGTGATTTTGATATATCTTAGCGACATCTTGACAATCTTTATAATATTCATTAGCTTTGTCAAGTAATTCATCATAAGAAAGAGGATGAGATAATTCAGTGTTTACCTTAGATAGCGAGTCATCAGACATTTCTTCATCTAAGACAAATTAACGCTGAGTCGCTTGTTGGCTCATCATCACTGCTTTCATCTGATGATTCCAAATCCTCTTCAGGTGTGGAGAATGGTTCAAATTCCGCTAGCAAACCTTATTGGCAAAGGTTGCTCCTGAATTGGTTTCTATCCGCATAGTCTTGCCTTGTAGGCTTAGACACATTTGGATAAGGGCAATTTACTTGGTAGTGCCCTGGTTTACTACAGTTATAACAAAGGTTAGTTTTCATTTTCTGTTCAGTTGATAACCTTTTGGAAACTACTGGCGCTGAGATATTCTGAGTAGGGGACGGAGGCTCTTGGTATGGAACTGGTGCTACTGGTTGTGGTGCAGAATATACTGGCGCTTGATACTGAGGCGCTGGTGGGGTTTGAAATGAAGTTTGTCCAATAGGATTTCTCTTTTCATATCTTAGAAATTTCTTGAATTTCTTGACCAATAAAGCCATCTCTTTTTCCTCATTGGATTCCGTTGATTTCACCTCACTAATTGCTTTACCCTTACTTTTAGTAGTAGCGATTAAAGCTCCCGATTCACTCGCTGCGATGTGTTGCTGACTTCTTCTAATTCGAACTCAAATGCCTTTAACTTCGAAAACTCATGTTCTGGGGTTAGAGTCTCCGATGTTTGTGATTCTCTCATGGCAACAGTCTTAATCAAATACTTGGTTGGGAGACTTCTAAAAATATTATTGACCATTTCCTTGTTGGTCAACTCCTTATCTAGTGACGCTAACTCGGTAATGAGCATAGTGAATCTTGCGTCCAATTGTTCTAGCGTCTCGTTGGGCTGCATTTTGAAATGCTCAAATCTTTGCATGGCCATGGAGAGCTTGTTCTCTTTCATCTGTGTTGAACCTTCACACACGATAGCCAACTTATACCATATCTCTTTTGAAGTTTTACATTGTTCGATCTTGTTGAACAATGCATCATTATCTCCTAACGCTGAGTAGAGTGCACTTGGTCCATTCTAACTTAGGGTTTTCAACATAACCATCTTGAGTTGCTTCAGTCGCTCCAGGGGCTCTGGTGATGACTTTCATGATCTGAATGGAGCCATCTGTAATTACACTACACATTTCATTATCGCAAGAGCATAAATAAACGAATGCTCTAAGTTTTCAAGAATCATAGTTTGATTCAACCAACTTAGGCATTTTGTTAAAAGCCATAATGAGATGTTTAAAAGAAAATTAAAGCGACTAAGTTTAGAAAAATGAATCTAAACAAGCATTTATGCTCGGAAACACTTAGATTTCTACTTCAACCGCTCTGATAGCATTTGGTGGTCCCAAGTGGCATACGAAAGGGTCTAGAATTAGGGGGGGGGGTTTAATAGACCCTGAAGTCTCTTTCGACTTCAAAAATTTTGCATCACTTTTAAAGGTTTGAACACTTAGAGAGATGAGCGCTTAGGTCAGGCACTTCAATAAAGATAACTTAGACTTAGTGATTTTAGCAATTTACCAAAGTAGGGTAATGCTTGGATCGTTTAATCAAGGTTAGGACAGTGAAAATGATTTTTAAAGCTTTAGCGTTCGTTTAGGTCAAATAGTCGCAAAACCGTTTTTCTTATCTTTTTTAGGATAAATGATAAAATATAAAGTTAGATAATAAAATAGTAAATGATAGTAAATATCACAAGAATTTATAAGGTTCACTGGGTGGTGTAATCCCAGCTACGTCCTTCTTCTACAAAATCGAAGGATCACACATAGGCTTCTACAAAATAGAGGAGGGGATGATGATCTTGGGCTCCGTGATCACATAGACTTCAGCACCCATAAAGATCTTCACCAACAAGCTTCTCTCACTCAGTAATACTGCTTGTAGAGTCAACAACTTCTTCACACAGACAGAGGATGTTGAGGGTTTTGATCACGAGTTTGTTTGATTTTAGAAAGTTCAAACAACTTAGGATATCTCAATAATAGTGTATGGTTCTTCTTTAAAGATGTTTGAGATATCTATGACTGTCTGAAATGTATATAAAAAGGCTTGGAAGAATTTTGGCTATGGAGTTTGGAAGCTTTTTCTTGAGAGAGAATTTCAGCAAAGTTTTGACTTTCTTGTGTATGTATGTATATATCTATATATTCAGGGTTTGCTGGAATGAGGTATTTATAGGCAATTTCTTGGGATTTGTCCGTTGGACACATGTAGGTGCGTGTGAGTTTACCTTTTCTATGACATTCCTGAAATCCCGCTGGTTCCGATTGGACAGGAGCAGGTTTCGAACTCTGAAATCTGACAGTCTAGTCAAAAGGTGGCTTGTCCACAAGTCATAATGGCTTATCACATTTAATGCACTTATCAAGCATTTAATGCATTTGAATTTATCTCCCGTTGGAGATAAATGTCTGTTGAATGATTGCATTTAAGTCTTTCATGACTTGAGAATTTATTTTAGGTGAATCTGATCCGTGATCGCTGGAGTGCTTTGAGCGCTTGATTCATAAATCCTGAAACAACCCTTTAGCGTTTGGGAGACGCTAGGAACAAATCTTTATCTTCGCTTGTCTTCAGACGCTGAACTTCAACTTTATCTCTAATAGACTCATCTAGAATTCTATTAGCGATTCGGTATCTAATATTTAGTCTAAATTCTACAAAGATAAAAATTACAAGCTTAAACAAAATTACAAACTTTCAAACGCTTATACGATTGATCTATGAAAACATAAACTTACATTATATTTCGGGATCTAACATAAAATCCTATCTTGTCATCATCAAAACATCTAACATGAAATTTCCTATCACAACATTTAATGCATTTCAAATTAATGCCCGTTGGACATTAATGCTCTGAGTAAAATTGCATTTAACTCCTTCTGGACCTAAGAATATATTCATATGAAATCTTGTCTTGATAGACACCCATTCAACCTTTAATGATCCTTAGCTGAATCTTCATATGTCAACGCTTGAAGAAGCTTGACGCTCAGACGCTTGCTAGAGATCTTCATCTTCATTCAGACTTCAGACGCTCGTATTTCAAACTTAACTACTGACAAACTCACCCAGGGTAGTATCAGACGCTCATTCTAAGAATACTTAACCTAAAAATCTAGAATAAAAACAAATAAAGCCTTATACAATTCTAACGCTCAAAGCCTATACATATTTTCTATTGAAATTAAGACTTACATATTTTGGGGTCTAACAAAAATCCTAATTGTCATCATCAAAGTATCTAACAAGAAATTTCCTAACATTTTTAAAAGAGGTGGAATATACACATATATATAGAGTCCACACTAGTGGAATAACACACACACATGCATGCCTCCTTCCCTAAAAAATAGGGGCCTGCGTGCATGTATATATATATATATATATATTCTATTTTTCTTTTCTTTTATTCTCTTTCCTCAATTAGTTGGACTCCTTTCCAACTAATTAAATATTCCCATATCTATCAAATATCCTTATATATATATATATATATATATATCTTATAAGATCTTTCCTTTTAATTAGTTATCTTAACCGACTAAAAGATCTTACAAATATATTTATAAGATATTAATATATATATATATATATATATATATAGATATATGTGTGTGTGTATAAACTTGGTGAACAAGAGAAATCTTTTCTCCAAAATTCCACACAAACACACACACACGCGCACACACACACACACACACACACATATATATATATATATATTATTTTTCTTTCTTTTATTGATTAATTAGTCCTTCCAAATTTTAAATTTCAATATTAAATTATAGGACCATTAATTAATGCCATATATTAAATACCTTTTCCTTGATTAATAAAATCCATATAATTAATGCCTCCATTGATTCACAAAGAATTAACAAGCCGATAGGTACTACAGTAAGTTATGTGTGTGACGCCTCATGCCCATTGACAAACTAGCAATAAGTCCTCCCATAGGCTAGATTAATTATTCTCAATAATTAACTAGACCTTGGATTAAGTTCACCAAAATAATCCAAGACACCTATTGGCCATGGTGCGATGTCTAGCAACGTCGCCACGACTTCCTAGATGTCAACGATGAAAAGCAAACTTATCCGAGTTACGATCGTCATGTGAGTAGAATCTCGTCATCAGTTTCCCATCCATAGTCTAGGGTATGGCGACGATCAAACCTTAATAACCTTAGAAACTATTACTATGTTGTGACATCTAATGACCCAGTCTCCTAAGCCGACGCTTTGATCAAAGACTTTCATCGATCATTTAGATTCTCGCAACAACATAAAAAACACCGGGTACTAGCGGTTATCCACACAATTCTCCATGAGGGATTTGGGAGAGGCATCCCACGTTTTTGGGATGAAGATTCATCGAGATAGATCAAGTAGAATGCTGGGACTCTCTCAATCTGTCCACATAGATAGAGTTTTGAAGAGATTCAAAATGGATCAGTCCAAGAGAGGACTGGTGCCTATGAGACATGGTATTTCTATTTCCAAGTCTATGTTTCCTCAGGAACCGGAAGAAAAGAAAATGATGTCTCAAATACCATATGCCTCCGCTCTAGGAATCACTTTGTACGCTATGCTAAGTACACGGCCTGATGTGGCTTATGCAACTTAGTGCAACAAGACGATATCAAGCCAATCTAGGTGAAGAACACTAGAAAGCCGTAAGGGCAGTCCTTAAGTACATGAGAAGAACTAAGGATGCCTTCCTAGTCTACGATGGAGGAGAATTAAAATTGGAAGGCTATACAGATTTTAGTTTAAAGAGAAAATATCAGATACCCCCCAAAACTATTAGGTGATGTGCACTTTGCCCCCCGAACTATTAAAAGTTACACTCAACACCCTAAACTATCATATATGTGCACTTTGCCCCCTCGGTCAGCTTCGGGCAACACACAGGGGGCAAAGTGCTACAAACAGCATAACTGAGGGGACAAAGCGCACATTACTAGATTTTTTTTATTTTTTAACATTTTTACTAATTTTTCTATTTTTTATTTTTATAATTTTTTTCATTTTTTTAAATTTATTTTCATGTTTCCGAATTTTTGAATTGTCTTTTTTGTTTTTAGAAAATTATGAATATTTGAATTTATACTTCTTTTCATTGTTTTCTTATTTATTTTCATGTTTTATATTTAGTTTTCTTATTTTCATATTTGAAAATTATTTATTTCAAACCTAGAAATAATATTTCAAGAAAAATCCAAATAAATCCCAATATGCATGATTTAAATTGAACGATGAATGGGTAAAAATTTTCCCGAAGCTGACCAAGGGGGGTTAAGTTAATATTAAGAATATTTGAATTTTAAAAAAAAGAGAAAATAGCAGATACCCCCCTAACCTATGAGGTGATGTGCGCTTTGCCTCCTCATCAATGAGGTTTGTAGCACTTTGCCCCCTGTGTGCTGCCCAAAGCTGACCGAGGGGGCAAAGTGCATATATATGATAGTTTAGGGTGTTGAGTGCAACTTTTAATAGTTTGGGGGGCAAAATGCACATCACCTAATAGTTTGGGGGGCAAAGTGCACATCACCTAATAGTTTGGGGGGGGCGGGTATCTGCTATTTTCTCTAGTTTAAAACCCCTTTACTTGTATTTTAGATTCTATTGTGCATTACTTCGACCCCCAAGCTTGGGATGCCATTATATATTTGTTTTTACATACTTTATTTCTTCCGTTGTGCTGCCATCGCTTGTGGGGGCATACCGATCATTGCAGTGGTATCAGAGCCCGTGTTATGCATTACAGAAACATCGCATGTTTTTTGCTTTTGGTTTCATGTAGTAATTTAACCGGTTGCTTAAATCTATATGTTACTTTTGTTGATTTAAAAATAGCTTGAGATTTGTCGTTGTTTTTCTTAAAATCTTGGAGATTTTTTTTTTTTGAAACAATTGAAAATTAAGAGACACTAAAAGGGAAGGTTGATACCCGGGTGAGGACCGTTGATATTGAACCCATGCAATGAGACTTTGTGCGCACCGGCCGAAGCTTTGTGCGCGCAAGGGCAGGCTCCTTCACTAAGGCTCAATATCACGAATCGTTGCCAACCGTCGAAAGAAACTTGGCGAGGGTCAAGACAGGGCCGATTCCACCCCTTGGTGGTCTCGACCATGGTCAAGAAACTATCCAGCAGCTACTAGACAGTGTGTGCGCTACTTGGCGGCGCACGATGCATTACCGGGCAACATACATAGGTGTGCGTAAATTAGAAAAACTCAGTTTTTCCTGAAAACATATAAATCCCAAAGTTATGATTATTTCAATTACATGATGGCTTATGATTAATTAATGCTTTGCATGTCATCTTCATACGGTTGATGGTTGATTTTCATAATGGATGGATTGAGGGTCGAGCCTTAGATTATTCAATTGGGTTGTAATTATTATTGGCCTCTATTTCGATTTGGTTGTATATTTTATTTTTGCACATTCTTTTTCATTATATTGTAATTGAAGATGGAGGCAACGACGATGGACTATTATTGAAGATTATGTATGTCGTTGGAAGTTTATGTAATAGATAGGGCCTATTTTAATTTAGTACCCTAGATTGCCTTAGATTCATTGGTCACTCAGGTGGACCTCTTAGGGACCCACAATCATCCATGTTTGTTTACTGCTTTGTGGATGTCTTATATTAAGTTTTTCTTATATGCTACTTGGATTGCATGATCACATAATTAAAGATAATCCTAATATTGATGAGACCTTGCATGTTGAAACCCCTCGCTTGATTTGTTTCAAGTAAATCCAAGAAATATTAAGTTTATGTTAAAATTGAACGAGGTTCTATTATCCACGCCTTCCATCATAAGTGGTGGCATGTGAAATTTCATGAAGCTTGGCTCGCCGTCCATGAGTCGTGGGGTGGCGTCAAGTGGATTAGGTTGTGACCACTTCTAACCATAGAGATGCTCGGGGGATTGATTAGTCTAGGTGTCGTCCATGAGTCGGGGGGCACACTAGTCTGGTCGATCGACCATGAATATTTGATGGGATTGACTTAACGTTTACTACCATATGGGCCAGTGTTCTCGGGGTATATGGAAAAGACGAGGCAAAATATCTTGAGATTTATATGTTGATATAGAAGGCCGGTAAGCCTACCCTACGGATTTATCATATGGGCTCGTGTTCTCGGGGCATATGAAGAGTATCTTATGGATATCGAGCCCACTATGGATACCCACATATCTCCTCAAATATCCATGTAAGAGGGTTATGAAATTCTATAATATCGTGGGAGACACATATGATTAAAGACCATATTATATGTGGGCAAGATTACATATTGAATGTTAATTGTTTTGCCTCGCTATTTATTTTGTAGTTAACAAAATGGCAAAAAATCTACTTTTAACAATCCTAGATTCCAATAGACTTGTCAGTAACAGCTATGTTGATTGGTACCGAAACCTTAAAGGTTGTGCTTCAAAGTGAGTGCAAGGATAGCGAATTGGATGCTCCTATGCCTCGCGTCACTTGCACTAGCACTGATAATGAACGTGCCGCTTTAGATAAGTGGATTGATGATAATATCCAAGTGAGGTCCATCATGATGACTTCAATGACTAATGAGTTTTAAAAGCAATTTGAACACGTGACCATCTCTAAGGATATTATCAAGAGTCTCGAGGAGCTTTATGGCACTTGAACTAGGAGGGAAAGATTCACAATCTCTAAAGAGCTATTCCGCTCTTGCTTGCATGAGGGATTGTCAGTCGATGATCACGTTTTATGCATGATCGGTCTTATTGATAAGCTTTTCGATCTTGGTGTAAAACTTGAGATCGAGCTTTCCGTTGACCTCGTGCTTCAGTCCCTTCCAAAGTCGTTTGACCAATTTTTCATCAACTACAATACGAATCAACTTGAGGATTCATTACCCGAGTTGTTGAACATGTTGGTTCCTCAACTCGTTCCAAGGGCCATAATGCCAATAAGGACAAGGGGAAGAACAACAACAACAATAAAAAAAAGCAGTTGAAAGGAAAAGGTGGTGTGAAAAAGGCTAAGGGTACCGATCAGGGTGCGTGCTTCAAGTATGGTTAAAAGGACATTGGAAGCGTAACTGCACTGAAGCAGTTAATGGTATGTCTTATGGTGAAGTTAACTTATCAGTTAATGATGTTCTTTGGGTGTTGGACACCAGATGTGGAGTTCACCATTGCAATGATTTGCAAGTGATGGCAAGAAGCAAACAGATAAGTGGAGGGGAGATGACCATAAGGTTTGGGAATGGAGAACGGGTTGTTGCCACGGCTGTAGGAACTATCTACTTATCTTTTCCCAACAAAAATGGTGTTATTTTGAACAATGTATTTTACATTCCGCAATTAATTAAGAACATCTTTTTTGTACCCTTGTAGGACAAAGAAGACAATAGTTTTGTTATAAAAAATGCTTCTTTAATATTGGAATCAAAGTTGTCTCATGGCTTATACACGGTTCTCTCCGATACTGCAATCTTATTATCTCAACATGAAGAACATACTAGTAAGAGAAAGTTGGATAATCAAAATGATACATACCTATGGCATGCTAGACTAGGCCATATCTCTAAGGATAGGATTCATAAGATGGCGGATAAGCTTGACTTTCGGGAAATGCTATATATGCCAACTTGTGAATCTTGTCTAAAAGGGTAGGATGACCAAGTCACCATTTGCCATTTGCCGGGTAAATGGAGTGACCTACTAACCTTTTAAACTTGGTCCAAAAGGATGTATGTGGTGCGCTTAATGTAAGCTCTAAAGGGAGTCATTCTTACTTCATAACCTTCAGCGACAACTTTGTGAGGTATGGTTATGTGTATCTTATGAGATACAAGTCTGAAGCCTTTGAGAGGTTCAAGGAGTTTAGACATGAAGTTGAGAAGCAAATGGGAGGAAGTATCAAAGCTCTTTGATCGGATCAAAGGGGAGAATACTTGTAATGCCCAATCATCTCTCACGCAGCCAACAATAAGCATGTCATATAGTTAGCATTTATTATTGACTATAAACGGCATGATTGCACGAACACGATTACTTTTTAATTGTATGATAACTGCATTTAAGGTACATTTTTGCGAACGTTTATCACTAGTTAAGCAGGCACGACGTCTAAGCAGGCATGACGTTTAAGCAGACACGACGTCTAGCATTTATCGCTAGTTAAAAAAATGAATTGATAATTGACGTGCTTCCCAGGTGGTCACCCATCTCAGGATTGCTCCCGTTTGAGCATGCTTAACTTTAGAGTTTTGATTGAATTTGGTGCACGAAAGCTTCCCACTAGTCACCGGGTCAATATATCTCATGCCCGACGTGCTACTTACGTGTCATTTATATGTCACGATGAATGTAAATATGTGACACATAGAAAATATAAGGCATAAACGTATAACACGTATTAAGCTAGCAGCTGCAAAAAATTCATTGAATATAATAATATTAAATTTTGATAACTTCACAATTAAGCTTACCAACCGCCTTAGACCTTTTATAAGGTTTCTGGACTGCAAAAATGGAAAGAAAAAGGTAAGGAAAGAAAGAAAAAGAGAGAAGAAAGAAAAGGAAGAAAAGAGAGGGAAAATTCAAGGAAAAATAGGAAATGAAGAGTAATAGGTAAAGGGAGCTAGGCA
Source organism: Buddleja alternifolia (assembly GCA_019426215.1). NCBI lineage: Eukaryota > Viridiplantae > Streptophyta > Magnoliopsida > Lamiales > Scrophulariaceae > Buddleja > Buddleja alternifolia. Next base: position 21,635,485 of record CM033404.1, on the reverse strand, counting down.
TATCGACGTGGTCATTACGAGTAAGTCTTTTACCGGTTGTTTCTTCAATTTAATTAGTGAATTTGGAATAATTATTGAGGATTGTAATTAGGTATGTTATATACCCTTTTTAGAGATTATTGCACATCTAAAATTAGGAAGAAGTATCATTAGCTAGCTTCGGTAAGTTGAAGTTCATTGCAAAGGACTTAAAGTAAGTTGAAGTTCGTTCATTGCTTCATAAGGATCAAATTATGCATGTTTTAAGAAAATGGTTTGGAAACGAATGTTATTACTTGCCTATTGTGTGAAGTGTTGACGTATATATGTTTATGATGTTTTAAGATGATTACTTGGGAATGAATGTTATTTCTTGTTTATTGTGTATATATGATCATGATGCATGATGTTGATGCACACGTAAAGAAAATGATTTGAAAAAAAGAGGTATGGTATTTAATTGATGGTCGGGTAGGCACGGGACGCGGGTGGGACCCGCGGACCCAAAAGACTGGTGGTGAATACCTTGAGGTGTAAAAGCCAAGATAGATAAAGCCACGATGGCCTGGTGGTGAATACCTTGAGGTGTAAAAGCCAAGATAGATAAAACCACGTTGTACAAGTGGTGAATACCTTGAGGTGTAAAAGCCAAGATAGATAAAGCCACGATGTACGAGAGAGCTAGCGATTAATATCATAGGGCCGAAAGGTCGGTTATGAGAACCCCGTGATGCCTTTTTCATTGGCCAATTATTATGAACAGGTTCCTAAAACAGACGCCTATCACTATCAGTCGAATACCACACTTCGAGGGTACCCCAAAAGAAAGGATAAAGAGGAAAAAGAAAAGTTTTAACTGAACTATGCATTATTGACTGTCTTATGTAATATGTGAAATGTTGTTTTTAAAAATATGAGCTTCTTCTTACTGAGCCATTAGCTCATTAGGTTCTTATGATGCAGGTGATGATCATGTTTATATGTGAAGGTTGCCCAAGTCTCTAGAGCGGTCAGACAGAGCTATGTTCATATGCGTTGCTTCGAGCACTTTTGTACTCTTATGTTGATTTGTATAACCGCTCTGTTATGGTTTTGTAAACATAAGTATGTTAATACAGGAATGCAGGTGCTGGGTTTTGATGTATATAAAAAAATGATTTGCTTTTATTTTAAAATAGATATATTCTATTTTTTGAAAACCATAACATTTCAAGGAAGAAAATGGGTCATCTCCCCCTTGGCCTGACCGTGTGGCTTATCTGAGTTACATGTACGGGTCGGGTCGGGTCGGGGTGTGTGACAATACTTATCCCGTGAATTCCTTGATTATCTAAAAGGCAATGGAATTGTCTCTAAGTGGACTCCGCCTGGTACTCCGCAACTAAATGCGGTAAGCGAGCGAAGGAGCTAGACTTTGATGGACATGGTTCGACCCATGATGAGTTTCACTGGACTTTCTCTTTCCTTCTGGGGCTATGCCCTAGAATCTGCGACGCATTTATTAAATAGAGTGTCGTTGAAGAGTGTCTCCAAAGTGCCAGATGAAATGTGGTTTGGTAACCACCCACTTATAAATACCTTAGGGTATGGTGTTGCTCGGCTTATGTCAAGCAACTTGTGGGAGATATGTTAGATGCAAGATCCTCCTTATGTAAGTTTGTGGAATATCCAAAGGAATCCTATGGATATTATTTCTACAACCCTTCAGAACATAAAGTGTTTGTTTCAAGGAACGCTACCTTCTTAGAGAAGGAATTTCTATTAGATAGAAATGGCGAGGTTGTAGAACTTGAGGAATCTCAAGAACCACAAAAGGGTTCGCCTGATACCACAGAGGCCCAGAAGTAGTATCATGTGCATAATGTCCACGGAGATCTGAAAGGATCCTGTAAAAACCTGAGAGATATGGTTTGTTGCTTGATAGCAACGAGGATGGTAATTCCCCTAATCTAAGGACATATGGGGAAGCGACATTGGACGTCGATTCAGGAAAATGGTTAGAAGACATGTAATTTTAGATGGACTCCATGCACTCCAACAAGGTTTGGTCCTTGGTGGATCCACCAGACAGGTTTAAACTCGTAGGCTGCAAGTGGATCTATAAGCAAAAGATTGGAGCTGATGGAAAGGTAGTCACCTACAAGGCACGTCTCATGATGATAGGTTACATTCAGAGGCACGAAATTGACTATGATGAAACCTATTCACCAATTGCGATGGTCAAATCCATCCAGATACTTCTGGCCATAGCTGCATATTTAGATTATGAGATATGGCAGATGGATGTGAAGACTGCTTTCCTCAATGGTGAAATCGAGGAAGAGCTTTACATGGAGTAGCCTGAGGGCTTCGCATATATAGAAAGTGAGCACAAGGTGTGCAAACTTCAGAGATCCATTTATGGAACAAGTGTTTTGATGATATTGTACAAACATATGGCTTTGTTCAAAATCCTGATGAAGCTTGTGTGTACAAAAAGGCTAGTGGGAGCGCGATAACATTTTCGGTGCTTTACGTTGATCACATTCTATTGTTTGGAAATAACATAGGAATGTTACAAAAAACTAAAGTGTGGTTATCTACACAATTCTCCATGAAGGATTTAGGAGAGGTATCCTACGTTCTTGGGATGAAGATTCATCGAGATAGATCGAGTAGAACGCTGGGACTCTCCCAATCTACGTACATAGATAGAGTTTTAAAGAGATTCAAAATGGATCAGTCCAAGAGAAGACTGGTGCCTATGAGACATGGTATTTCTCTTTCCAAGTCTATGTCCCCTCAGGCACCGGAGGAAAAGAAAAAGATGTCTCACATACCATATGCCTCAGCTACAGTGAGCATTATGTATACTATGCTATGTACACGTCCTAATGTGGCGTATACAACTTAGTGCAACAAGCTGATATTAAGCCAATCCAAGCGAAGAGCACTGGAAATCCGTAAAGGCAGTCCTTAAGTGCATGAGAATAAATATGGATGCCTTCCTAGTCTACGGTGGAGGAGAATTGAAATTGGAAGGCTATACAAATTCTAGCTTCCAATCTGATGTGGTTGATTTCAAATATATCCCGGAATTTGCCTTTGTACTCAATGGTGGAGCGGTTAGCGGGAAGTGTTCCAAACAGGAAACTATTGCTGACTCCACCATAGAGCCTGAGTACATTGCAGCTTGGGGGGCTTCAAAAGAAGTTGTTTGGATAAGGAACTTCATACAAGAGTTGGGTGTTCGTTCCATCTATTGTTCATCTCGTACGATTGTACTATGATAACAATGGGGCTATTGCACAGTCAAAGAGCCAAGGTCTTATCAGAGGTCCAAGCACATAGAAAGGCAATACCATCTGATCAGAGTCGGTGCACCTATGGGTGAACCAGAGGGGACCGGCCATAGGCCTTAAAAATAAGCCCATGTAGGCTTATGAAGCCCATGTCTTTTGTTACATAGTGGTTGTATTTTTATTTGATAAGTTGATGTGTTGAACAAAAACTTTAGTAATAAGAATATTGCAGAGAAAGAAAAAAAAAATCTCTCCCCTTCCACTCTAGTAGCTGCCCTCTTTGAGGTAAAGAAGGAGGATTTTTCTTCCATCAATTCCGACGTACGATTTAGAGGTAGAACGTTTGTGCTACTTAGATCAAAATCAACCATCGATTCGTGATTTGGAAGATTGAAGGGAACTATAATCACTCTACAACAAGTAATTGATTTTAATCTTTCTTTTAATATATGTAGTTGTTTACAACTTGACCTTGGTAGATCCTGTTTGGGAATAAAGAAATTTTTTGTTGTACTACTTCCGCTGTTTGGATACAATCATTAGCAACAATGGTATCAGAGCCATATCGAGGGGTCGACGTATATGAATTTAGCATGTGATTAAGTATGTTGGCATGTTTTAAAGCTTTACATTGTTTTGGGGGTTATATGCCAAGGTAGGATATGATCTGTTTCTTAAGCACATTTGATGCCTTTAGTCAAAGCAAATTTCTCCTCAAACACCAGCATAAGGTTGAAAGGTGAAATTCAACTGTTAGACCAATGGAAATTCGGTGGGCTAGCTTAGATGAATCATAAACCAAAATTATTGCATAGGTTGAGGTTTAGTAAATTATGGGAAAAAGATGATTGAACCATTCACATGGTGGATTGGTGTGAGACACCACTTTATAAGACTACTGGGCCAATTAACCGGAATAAGGTGCAACCCATGAAATTTTATAAGGAATTCAATCACCACCAGGAAGTCCACCAACAACGACTTCCGAATTTCACAGTGGGAGTGTGATATTTCGAAAAATGTAATGGGAGCTAAGTTTTTTTTATTAAGACCTTTAAAAATTACTTGACACACGGTTACATTAATTCTAATTGAATCTCATTTATTTTCTGCAGTAATTTTATATCTCTCTCGATAAAATGACTATCAATCCCTTATCTATTTTACTCGAAAAAAATATCCTTACGAGTCCAAATCATGTGGATTGGCTGTGTAATTTAAGAATTATCTTAAACATGGAGTCACTGGGATATGTTTTGGACGCCTATATCCCAGGTGGGCTGGGGGTGCGTACCACTCAGGAAGTTCGTGAGGGCCATGAAAAATAGGTGAAGGATGATATCCGAGTGCGTGGGTACATACCGGGCTCAATGTCAAATGAGTTGCAGCGTTCCAATGATCAGATGACCTCGTCTAGAGCAATTCTTGCACACTTGGCTAAGCTCTATGGGCAGCATAGTCGAATGGCTGGATATGAGATATCAAAAGAGTTGTTTGGCGCAAAAATTAGAGAAGAAGAAAAAGTTGGTGATCATGTACTGAAAATGATTTCAAGAATTGAGAGACTTCAGGCTCTTGATTTTACCATAAATCCCACACTCCATACTGATCTCACCCTTCAATCACTTCCTGACCCCTTTTCTTCTTTTGCGATTAATTTTAACTGCAACGAGATTGAGTGCAACTTAGCAGGGCTAATGAACAAACTCATGACTGCTCAATCTCAAATGAAGCCTAAAGGAAAGGAGATTGCTATAGTCATCTCTCAAGGCCCTAAAAAGCCAAAGAAGAAGAAGAAAAAGACTAAAAAGCAATTTGGAGTCAATAAAGAAAAGTGTAATTCTCCCACATTCAAGAAGAGTAAGGGGTCAAAGAAGGATGACAGATGCCTGTCTTGCGGTGAATTAGGTCAGTGGAAGAGGGACTTCCCTAACTTGAGCCGTGGTGGTGCTTCAGGTATGGAACTATATGTTTTTAAAACTAATTGTTCTGTAACGGTATTTTCCACTTCTTGGATACTTGATTCTGGAGCAAGCTCTGACATTTGTTGTTCCAATCCGGATCTGGAGCAAAGAAGAAAATGAGGTGCATATTAGAGTAGGCAGCGGGCAAAGCGTCACTGCTACTGGTATTGGATCTTCCTCTTTGTATTTATCTACCGGATATTTACTTTCATTGAATAATGTTTTAGTTTTGCCCAAGGGGCTTAAGAATATAATTTCAATTCCTGTTTTAGTTGAAAACAATTATACATTCCATTTTTATGAAAGGCTATGCAACATTTATTTTAATGATAAATTTGTTAGCACTGCTTCATTAATCAATGGGTTGTGTTATTTGAATGTCCAAAATGCAAATGAAGTTAATACTATAACCAAAAGTAATAGCTCAAGTACTAATTCAAGACTTAAATGGCACCTTGGACTCGGCCATGATGGAGAGTACAAGATACGGGGAATGGAGAAAGATGGGCTTCTAAGCCCATTAGGATCAGATCCACTTCCAATTTGAGAATCTTGTCTCAAAGGAAAAATGGCTCGATCTTCCTTCACAGGGACTTTTGAAAGGGCCAAACAAGTTTTGGGATTAGTACATGCTGATGTATGCGGGCCCTTCGGGGAAATGGTTTGAGGAGGCTTTTACTACTTAATAACTTTCACCGATGACCATTCCAGATATGGCATAGTGTATCTTATAAGACATAAGTCTGAGTCTTTTGAAAGGTTCAAGGACATGGCTGAAAATCAAAATGGCAATCATATAAAGGCTCTAAGATCTGATTGAGGAGGAGAATATATGAGTGACGAGTTCAAAAACTTCCTAAGGGAACATGTTATAGTATTACAGCTAACACCACCTACAACTCCACAACTAAATGGGGTTTCTGAAAGAAGGAATCAAACTTTATTATATATGGTACGACCCATGATCAGTTACACTGACCTTCCCATCTCATTGTAGGGTCATGTCTTACTCACTACTGTCCACATCTTGAATAGATGTACTTCGACTTCATTCCTAAGACTCCATATGAGATATGGAAGAATAGGAAACCAAACCTAAATTATTTTAAGGTTTGGGGATGTCCAGCCTACATCAAGAAAACAAAGGTGGAAAAATGAGTAAAATCATTTTTGACCCTCCTGTGATAGGTCAAATTCTTCAAAACCTGTGAAATGAAAATTATCAATAAACCCCCCTATGATTTTTAAAATCACACTCACTGCCTCCCTCGAATAATTTTGCAAGCAAACTATCTTGTAAAGACGAAAATACCCTTACCTTTCGAAAATACTTACAATCTATTATCTATTTTATTTTATATTTTTCTATTTTCCTATTTTACATTTACATTTAATTTTTTATTTTTCACCTTCTTCCCCAAACTCTATCTCCTTCCCCAAAACCTAACCCTAATTCCTAATACCATCTTCACCATTGCTCCACCACCAGTCCTCTGCACTCCACCACCACCACTCTGCCGCCTTCCTCCCAAATTCTCACCACTCGTAAATCATTACTCTCTAACCAAACCACCGCCGTCGACCTCGCCGAATCATTCCTCCACCGCCTCCGCAACTCAACAGCGTCCTATATGTATCCCCCGATGAAGTTGTGTTGAAGCAGGCCGAGGAGCTCGATTACAAGATTAAATACAATGAGGAGGTAGGGCCAATAGCCGGAATCTTTGTCGGAGTGAGTGAAGTGCACGAAATCAGCCCATTTTTGGAGGTTGGTGACGTCGGGGGTATCGAATCGTGCCTTGAGCCTGACTCTTCGAGCTTTGAGGTTCATACAGATGTCGACTTTCATTTCTTCGGCGGAGTGCCCGTGGCTTCGACCTCCATTGTGGCAGGGGTGGAGTTGTCGAAGGCGGCGGCAGAAATTGCTTTTCTGCTTTGCCGGAGGAGTTATCGGCCGTTGGTGGAGGTGGTTGTGAAGGCCGCAGGTGGTGGTGGTTTTTGGTCTGCTGTGGGTGGTGGTGGTGACAGAAAGGCAGCGGATGGTGGTGATGTGGTGGTGGCGATGGGTGATGGTGGTTGGAGACGGTGATGGACTGTAGAATTATATACACACACACACTTATATATATATATTATAACTATATTGTATATATTAATTATTATAAGTAATATATTATATAGATAATTTTTATTGAATAATAAATATATAGGTTTAATCTTGACCGTCTTTTATCATATAAGATCCAATGGTGTTAGATTAGGGGCAAAAAAGTCCAATAAAGTCAAAAAAATTACAAATATTCGCAATATTCGCGCGTGGAGCGCGTAGGGGGGTTAGTTGAGTATTTATTTTTTTCATAGGGGGGTGATTTGTGAATTTTTATATCACGGGCGGGCTTTTGAATAATTCCATATATCACAGGGGGGTACGGTCAATTTTGCTCGTGGAAAAATTGGAAGCTAGGTCCTTAAGAGGACGTTTTATTGGATATCCCGAAGATTCTATGAGATACCTCTTCTACTTGCAAGGTGATCATAAAGTCACAGTTACTTTACAAGCACACTTTCTCGAAGAAGAGTTCATTCGAGAAGGCGGTGCAGGTAGGAAGATCATCCTTGATGAACAAAGAGAAACCCCTGAGGATACACCTACACAAGATACCACTAATGAACCCACTGTGACACAACAACCATTGCGAAGATCTGATAGAGCATCTCACCAACCTGAGAGGTATGGTCTCCTAATGCGAGAGAAGCATTAGCTTTTCTCTATAGCAGCAGGAAACCTTAGTGACAATCCCTCTGATTATGATAAAGCTATGATTGATATTGACTTTGCAAAATGGTGGAAGGCCATGCAAGCAGAGATAGACTCTATGCATTCTAACCAAGTATGGACACTTGTAGACCGATGTGAGAACATTAAACACATTGGGTATAAATGGATCTACAAGAGAAAGATTGGTCCAAATGGCAAGGTTGAAACCTATAAAGCCAGATTAGTGGTGAAAGGGTATAGCTAAAAAGAAGAAATTAACTATAACGAAACCTTTTCATCCGTGGCCATGATCAAGTCTATACACATCCTACTCTTAGTTACTGCACATCTAGATTATGAGATATGGCAGATGGATGCCTAATGGATTCTGTTGGTCCCACATTGGCATACGAAAGGGTCTAGAAGGGGAGGGGGGGGTTGAATAGACCCTGAAGTCCTTTTTGACTTCAAAAAGTTTCGTAGTAAAATTTCTTTTGAACGCTTAAGGATAGTAATCGCTTGACTAGTCGCTTACAAGTGTAGGCGCTTGACTAGTCGCTTACTCGAAGACTGTTTTGATAAAGTTAACTTAGACTTAATGATTTCAACTATTACCAAAGTAGGGTAACGCTTAGATCACTTAATCAGGGTTAGCAAAGCGGAAGTATTTTAAAGTCTTCTCTTTGAAAATGTTTTAGCGTTACAAAAGTTTTTCTTTAGTTGCTTTCCTTTTAAATAGGTTTTGAACGCTCAGAGGGCTTTAGCACTTGGCGAAGCGCTTAAGTCTGTTTTGAAAGCTTAGCGTTCACTTTTTGCAAATAGTCGCTTAACTGTTTTAAAGCCTTTAAGAGATGTAATATGCAAATGCAATGTAAATCATTAAAACAGTAAAGTGACATAAGAAATTGTAAGGTTCACTGGGTGGTGTAATCCCAACTACGTCCTTCTTCTCCTTTGCACTCGGAGGCAATCCACTAAAATGATTCTCAAAGAATCACACAGAATTTTCTACAAATTAGGGACAAAGGAAGCAATGGATGTGGATGACTTGAGATCCTTGGTCACACAGATTTCTTCTACAAGCCACTTCAATCCTCTGCTTCTGGAAAGACGATCTCGAGCTCCTTAATCACACAGACTTCAGCTCTAATGAAGATCTTCTCCAAGATGGCCTTGAGCTCCTTGATCACACAGACTTCAGCTCCAATAAAGACCTTTCTTCAACAAGCTTCTCTTACTAAAAAATACTACTTGTGGAAGTTAACAATCTTTCTCACTCAGATGAAAGGTGTTGAGGGTTTATTGTAACAGGTCTGTTTGATGTTGGGAAGTTCAAAGAACTTGGGATATCTCAATAATAGTTTAGAGTTCTTCTTGGAAGATGTTTAAGATATCGGGTGACTGTCTGGAATGTATTTGAGAAGCTTTAAGGATATTGGAGCTTCAAGAAAGATCTTCTTCAATAAGCTTCTCTTACACAAAAATACTGCTTGTTGAAAGAATTAACTTTCTTGAATTCCAATTGGCTATGGAGTTTGGAAGCGTTTTCTCTCAAATTATTTCTCAGCTCTCTTTCACGTCTCCGTCTTTTTCTCACACACACAGAGATAGCTGAAGGGTACTATTTATAGGGAGGCTCCGGATTTTTCCGTTGGACACAAGTCAGACGCGTGTTCCTCACGCAGAGCTTCAAATAGTCCCTTTTCTGACATTCCTTGATTTCTGCTGATTCCGATTGGACATGAGCATACTTTAGCACTGAAAGGCTGACAGTCTAGTCAAAAGGTGGTCTGTCCGCAAGTCATACTGTCTTGTCACTTTTAATGCACTTTGAATTTATTTCCCGCTTGGAAATAAATGACCGTTGCTGATCGGATGACTTAAGGAAGTATTTCAGGTGAATCGCTTGAATGAAATGAGCTCTTGGATCAACACTCCTTGGATAGTCCTTTAGCGTTAGTTGGGTGCTAAGAACATTCTCTTGAACGCTTGATTCATAACTCCTGAAATAGACTCTTAAGTGTTTGACAGACGCTTAAGACAAATCTTCATCTTCACTTGACTTCAGACGCTGATCTTCAACTTCATCCTTGATAGACTCACTCAGAATTCTATCAGTGACTTGGTATTAAATACTTAGTCTAAAATCTACAAAGATAAAGATTACAAGCCTAACAAACTAATACACTTTCAAACGCTTATACAGATATTCTATGAAAGTATAAACTTACATTCTTTTGGGGTCTAACATGAAATCCTATCTTGTCATCATCAAAACATCTAACAATGAAATTCCTAACAGATTCCTTGAGGAGGATATCTATATGGAATAGCCTAAAGGCTTCATATAAAAGACTGGTATTCATAAAGCGTGCAAGCTCAAAAGATCCATCTATGGAGTTAAGCAAGCATCGCATAGTTGGAATCTTTGTTTTGACGAAACAGTCAAAAGGTTTTGCTTCGACCAAAATGAAGACGAGTCATGTGTTTATAAAAGGGTAAGTGGGGGTAAAATTGTTTTCTTAGTACTATATGTGGATGACATACTACTTATAGGAAACGATATTGGCATGTTGACCACTGTCACATGGCTTTCAAGTAATTTCTCCATGAAAAACTTTGGAGAGGCCACCTACGTCATAAGGATTTGTATCTTCAGAGATAGAACGAATAGGATGATCGGACTTTCCCAAGACCTTTACTTAGAAAAGTTCTTAAAGAGATTTGAGATGGATAATTCTAAGAAAGGATTCCTGCCAATGCAACATGGTATTCACCTTTCAAAAGCAATGTTGTCCTAAAACTGAGGAAGAAAGAAAGGCATTGTCTAAAATACCATATGCTTCAGCAGTTGGTAGCTTGATGTACTCCATGCTCTGTACAAGACCAGACATTGCCTATGCTGTGAGCATAGTAAGTCGATATCAAGCTGACCCTGGCATGGAACATTGGTCCAAAGTGAAGAGAATTCTTAACTATCTGAAGATAATTAAGGATTTAGCATTGGTATATGGGAATGGAGAATTAAGAGTGAATGGTTACATTGACTCTGATTTTCAATCAGATGTTGATGACAGAAAATCCACTTCGGGATTTATACTCCCACTCAACGGTGGAGCCGTGACTTAGAAGAGTTCCAAGCAAAGCACAACAGCTGATTCTACCACAAAAGCTGAGTATGTGGCTACCTTAGAGGCTGCCAAAGAAGCTGTTTAAATCAAGAAATTCTTTGAAGAACTTCAAGTGGCTTATGTTTCAAGGTTCCCCCCAGCCAATAAGAAGCACTAAACTTAACCATAGGAGTTCCTAGCTGGCCTGTCTCGATCTGCTGCTGTAAGACTTCTAGTCCTAAGCTACCAGTACCCATTCATTGTGACAGCACTGGGGCAATAGCACAAACAAAAGAACCAAGGTCTCACAGTTGATCCTAACAAATAGAGAGGAGATACCATATAATAAGGAAAATAGTTGGGAAGGGCGACATCGCCATGCAGAAAATAGACACAGCTGATAACGTAGCTGGTCCATTGACCAAGCCATTGTCCCAGAAGGTTCTGGACAAACATCTTGAGAAGATGGGTATGAAATACCGTAGAGATTGGCATTGAGTGCAAGTGGGAGATTGTTAGGATTATGCCTCGAATGCAAGGAGGATAGATTGTAATAGGGCATAAAACAGCGTAATCGTATTACTAATTAAAACCTATACACGAAGGCATCTTTGGTTATTACTTGTTTTATTGCATTCATATAAATATGTAACTCACTGAAGGCACAAGTACGCAAGAGCAGACTTTCCATTCCTTATGTGATAATGGAAACAACACTGGAAAAGTTAAATACTTGTATACTAAATATAGTTCGCAAGTTATGTAATCTCAATAGAGCGTTGAGAATTACTTACGACTTGTATGGTAAGAGCTCTAGTGGCAATAAGTGTTGATTGTAGTGGGAGCTAACACCATGAGGACATTGAAGGAGATTAGTGTGCTTGAACTTGACTCGCATCAATTTCGTCACACGGGTTTTTCACTCGTTGACAGTCAATGATAAGATTGATATAAGATGTAAAGTGTGATGAACCCTTGACTTGAGGGATTGAGTTGCTGATGTACTTGTGACATTAGGTTTGTCATTAGAGTAGTTAGATTCAGAACACCCTTGAGTGGGGTCGACCTCGAATTGCAATCTAATGCACAAGTAGCAGTCTCAACTAACTACCAAGAAAGCATTTACTCTCTCGTAGGTGAACGAGTAATTGTCACTTAATAATTTATGAGCAAGTGAGATCTAAAATCTTTTGCCAATGCGATAAACGTTTCTGAAATAGGAAACTATAGTGATCCCGACTTACTATAAATAGAAAGTAAAGATGAGTTAATGATTTGACATTTACCATGGTCTATAGTCATCGGTGATATAAGAGTAAAAGGGTTTGCGATCACACAATAATCACGCCAGAAAAGGTTGATAGAATGATCCTAATCATTTGTTATTATTTGGGTTACGGTGTGGGCTGCGAGGCTGGCTACAGGGACCCATATCCTTTGGAATCCTCCAATTGTCAAATGAGACAAACCTAAAAGAGTCACGCTTAAAACGGGAAACGATGAAGAAAAATGATGGAGTATTTTTGTAGTATGATATCAAGTATTAGATACTTAATAATATTTATTTATGTGATAAATAAATAAATTATTTTGGATAATGTATTAATAAATATTAATATATAAATATTTATTTCGTAGAGAAATAATATTTTAGTATTATTATTTATTATTAATTTATTCTATTAATTTAATCGGATTAAATTAAAGGAATAAATAAGAGTCGGTGCACCATGAGGGGCCGGTATTAGGCCTTAAAAGGAAGACCATGTAGGCTTATGAAGCCCATGTCTTTTGTTCACTTGATATAAATACATAGTGGTTGTCTTTTTATCTGATAAGTTCATATGTTGAACGAAAACCCTAGCTCTAGGAATACTGCAGAGAAATAAAAAGAAAAACTCTCTCTCCCCTCCCACTCTAGTAGCCGCCCCCTTCAAGGTGAGAAGGAGCATTTTTCTTCCATCAATTTCAGCGTACGATTTAGAGGTAGAACGTTTCTACTATTTGGATCAAACTCAACCGTCGATTCATGATTTGGAAGATTGAATGGAACGATAAACACTCTACAACATGTAAGTGATTTTAATCTTTTTTTTCAAATACGTAGTTTTTTAAAACTAGACCCCAGTAGATCCTGTTTAGAAATTTTTCGTTGTACTGCTTCTGTTATTTTGATACAATCATTCCCAACAACAGCACACCCCTCTACCAAACCCTTAAGCCAAAAGAGTATTGGAGGGACATCTTGAGAAGATTGGTCTGAAATGCATGGACAATTGACTCTAGGGCAAGTGGGAGATTGAAAGAGTGAGGTGCCCGGCGTGCCATTTATAGGGCATAGTAGCTGACTCTTTAAACAATCTTATATTGTATCATGTCAAGTTATTTAATAAAAGACATATTCTTCTTTATCTTATCATTCTATGCAATTAGATAAAGTCCTCTAGATCACTCTTAAGCTATGAGATGTGTTTGGTATGGAAGACGCCAATCATGGAATACGTCTCTAAGGTTGTGGTCTTAAAGATGTTCCAAGTCATAGAATCATTGAGATAGGGATATCAATGATTCGTAAAGGCTTGCACGTAAAATGCACATTCTTGGAGAGTGTATCATATTCCGTGGATACTGATACGGTGTACATAAGTGCATGTACGTGGATTCTCGTTGGGATCATGTAAACTGAACAGCCCTGTCGAGATTCCATATTGGAGTCAATGTCGAATTTGGAATCTCCTCGATTACGTAGGCATAAGATTGGTCTTTATGACTTGAGGCACCATTGGTCATCTCGTGCATCGCCCACTGTACTTAGTTTTGTCACACGATTCCAAGCGAGTCATACAGTGGGGCATATTGAGTCCAGTCTGGTTATGAACAGAGGCGCGTGAGTGCCAAGGGAGAATCCGTCACTGATCATTAGCATCGATGCATATCCTATGTACTTCGTAGTGTATTGACCATGGGAACCTCTAGCCGGAGTCGTATCAATAAGAAGGCGCAGTGTTTCCTCACTTGATTGATAAATTGGTCAATGTCACTTAGATCGATATGCATAGAATCGAGTTACTGGAATTTCGACTGACATCCAAGTTCTAGATTCGATCGGGATATTTGAGGCAAGGATTTTACTTATGCGAAAATTGTGATGCGGAAAGGTCACCTAATAATCGTTCATAGCTAGGTCTTCTTGGCGTGTGGCTAGTACTAACCTTGATTTGTAGGAGCCATGAATTAAATCGGTAATTAATTCTTGATCGGATTAAAACACTTGGAGTAATTAAATATAGCAATGAAAATTGCAAAGGCACAACGGGGTTGTGTTCCTGCTACTAGTACATGAACAAACCTTCAATGGGGTTACACACTTACTCAAGAAAGTTCAATTGCTATGTGAATATTAATCCGGTTTAGGATTAAAGTGAAATTGACTAGTGAGATTAATTGATTAAGTGGAAGACATTTTAATTATTAGGCTTGGGAAAATAATTATTCTATTAATTAATCTTGGAGATTAGTCATTAACAGAAATTATTATTATCCGAGAATTTATTTAAGCTACTAATTGTACTATAAATTAATCATGAGGATTATTTAATTAAAATTTTTTGGAAGACTTGGGAGCCATTTTAATTAAGTTGGACTTAATTAAATGAAGTCACAAGATTCAAATTCAAAGCTAGTCAAAGTTGATAGTGATAATTTTGGAAAGAAGAAGAAAATGGAAATTACTCTTCTTACACATGGTGTGGTAGATGGGAGTTGCCAAAATGAGGAGAAGCAAGTCTTCTCCTCTCTCTAACACTATATGGCCAAAATTTGGGGCCACTATAAGTGGGTCTCCTGCTCTTCTTTCATTATTGATGAAAATTTAAAGGAAAGAAAGCTTTGAGTTTAGTAGTTCCTCTCTAGAGTTTTCTTCTCGCTTCTCTTATGCTTCTTGAAGACTTTCTTCCATAAAACTTCTTCTTGAAAATTAGTCATAGAAGATTATCTTCCATAGATATTTCTTCTAGTAACTCTTCTTGTCTTCCACCCTTCACTACATAGACTCCATTTCCTTAAAGTATATATCTAGCTAATCTTTTGCTCAAGGTATGAACTTGCTTAAGGTGTGTCCTTGTGGAGGCTTCTTTCTTTAGGAGATTATGGTGGTTTGATTCGAATCCCTCCATGTTGAGGTGAGGTTCAAAAATGAGGTGTGTGTTGTGCTTATACACCCTCACTTTAATAAAACCCCAAATCTTGTAATCGGTTTAAAACCCCTTTACTCGTATTTTAGTTTTTGTTGTGCATTACTTCGACCCCCTAGCTTGGGATGTCATTATATTGTGTTTTTACATCCTTTATTTCTTCCGTTGCGCTGACATCGCTTGTGCGGGCATACCGATCATTACAGCACGTGCATATCAAAGTATAGTGGGTAATACCCTTTCCATTGACATCTCAGGTCTAAAGACTAATCTCACACTATGAAACCCAAGTACTCCATGTTCGACAACACCAACAAGAAATCCTTAGCAGGGCCGTTCAATTTCATAGTCACCCAAAGTATGAATCTTCATACATGTATTGCCATATTAGCTATTAACAATGGAACATGTCTACCTCTTGGGAGAGTTACATGCATGAACAAGTCTTGGCGAGGCCAGTGATATCCCACATCTCACATCCTCTGTGACTTGGAACATTATTTAGGATTATGGTCTTTGAGAGCATTCCATTGGTATCCCGACTGCTCCCCTAACCATATGTAATTCATGGGATCTTATGGGATCTTTATCTATACTAACACAAGTGATAACAATAAAGAGGCATACCATATAGAAAGATTCAATATATTTAAAACAAGATTGTCATAGTGTTAGGATCGGTATGGCCCCACAAGCGATGCCGGCGCAACGGAAGAAATAAAGTATATAAAACACATATATATCGGCATCCCAAGCTAGGGGGTCAAAGTAATGCACAACAAAAACTAATACGAGTAAAGGGATTTTAAACCGATTACAAGATTTGGGGTTTTATTAAAGTGAGGGTGTAAAACCACAACACAAGGAAAACCACACCAAAAACTTTGGCTCTCATTTTCAAATCCTCACCTCAACATGGAGGGGTTCGAATCAAACCACCATAAGCTCCTAAAGAAAGAAGCCTCTACAAGGACACACCTCAAGTAAGTTCATACCTTAAGCAAAAGATTGGTTAGATATATGCTCTAAGGAAATGGAGTCTATGTAGTGAAAGGTGGAAGACAAGAAGAGTTACTAAAAGAAATATCTATGGAAGATAATCTTTTATAACTAATCTTCAAGAAGAAGTTCTATAGAAGAAAATCTTCAAGAATCACAAGAGAAGCTAGAAAAATCTAGAGATGAAGAACTAAGCTCTAAGCTTTTTTTTCTTTTTAAGTTTTCATCAAGTTTTAAATGAGAGCAAGAACACCTCCTTTTATAGCCACCAATTTTCGGCCATATGGTGTTAGGTGGAGTAGAAGACTTGTTTTTCTTCACCTACCACCTCATTCTCACCTACCATTCCATTCTCAACTACCACCACATGTGTAAGAGAATATTTTTCATTTTCTTCTTCATTTAAAAAACATTACAAGTCAAACTTTGACTAGCTTTGAATTTCACTCTTGTGACTTCATTTAATTAAGTCCAACTTAATTAAAATGACTCCCAAGTCTTCCAAGACTTGTTAATTAAATAATCTTCATGATTAATTAATAGTAAAATTAGTAGCTTAAATATATTCCCGGATAATAATAATTTCCGTTAATGATTAATCTCCAAGATTAATTAATAGAAAAATTATTTTCCCAAGCCTACTAATTAAAATGTCTTCCACTTAATTAATTAATCTCATTAATTAATTTCACTTTAATCCTAAACCGGATTAATATTCACATAGCAATTGAACTTTCTTGAGCAAGTGTGTAACCCCATTGTAGGTTCGTTCATGTACTAGTAGTAGGAACACAACCCCGTTGTGCCTTTGCAATTTTCATTGCTAGATTTAATTACTCCAAGTATTTTAATCCGACCAAGAATTAATTACCGATTAATTCATGGTTCCTACAAATCAAGGTTAGTACTAGCCACGCGCCAAGAAGACCTAGCCATGAACGATTATTAGGTGACCTTTCCGCATTACAATTTTCGCATAAGTAAAATCCTTCCATCAAATATCCCGATCGAATCTAGGACTTGGATGTCAGTCGAAATCCCAGTAACTCGATTCTATGTATATCGATCTAAGTGACATTGACCAATTTATCAATCAAGCGAGGAAACACTGCTCCTCCTTATTGATACTACTCCGGCCGGAGGTTCCCATGGTTAATACACTGTGAAGTACATAGGATATGCGCCGATGCTAATGATCAGTGACGGATTCTTTCTTGGCACTCACGCGCCTCCGTACATAACCAGACTGGACCCAATATGCCCCACTTTATGACTCACCTGGAATCGTGTGACAAATCTAAGTACAGTGGGCGATGCACGAGACGACCAATGGTGCCTCAAGTCATGAGGACCAATCTTATGCCTACGTAACCGAGGAGATTCCAAATTCGACATTGACTCCAATATGGAATCTCGACGGGGTTGTTCAGTTTACTCGATCCCAACGAGGACCCACATACATGCACTGATGTACACCGTATCAGTATCCATGGAATAGGTTACACTCTCCAAGAGTGTGCATTGTACGTGCAAGTCTTTACGAGTCATTGATATCCCTATCTCAATGATTCTATGACTTGGAACATCTTTAAGACCACAACCTTAGAGACGTATTCCATGATTGGCATCCCCGATACCAAACACATCTCATAGGTTAAGAGTGATCTAGGGGACTTTATCTAATTGCATAGAATGATAAGATAAAGAAGAAAATGCCATTTATTAAATTACTTGACAAGATACAATATAAGACTGTTTAAAGAGTCGGCTACTACGCCCTACAAATGGCGCACGGGGCACCTAACTCTTTCAATCTCGCACTTGCCCTAGAGCCAATTGCCCATGCATTTCAGGCCCATCTTCTCAAGATGTCCCTCCAATACTCTTTGGCCCAAGGGTTTGGTAAAGGGGTCTGTTATGTTATTTGCTGAGTCCACACGTTCCACTTGAACGTCGCCTCTACGAACGATCTCTCTTATCAGATGGTATCGCCTTTCTATGTGTTTGGACCTCTGATGAGACCTTGGCTCTTTTGACTGTGCAATAGCCCCATTGTTATCACAGTACAATCGTACGGGATCAACAATAGATGGAACAACACCCAACTCTTGGATGAAGTTCCTTATCCAAACAGCTTCTTTTGCAGCCGCCCAGGCTGCAATGTACTCAGCCTCTGTGGTGGAGTCAACAATAGTTTCCTGTTTAGAACACTTCCAGCTGACCGCTCCACCATTGAGTACAAAGACAAATCCCGAGATAGATTTGAAATCATCCACATCAGATTGGAAGCTAGAATTTGTATAGCCTTCCAATTTTAATTCTCCTCCACCGTAGACTAGGAAGGCATCCTTAGTTCTTCTTAAGTACTTAAGGACTGCCTTTACGGCTTTCTAGTGCTCTTCGCCTGGATTGGCTTGATATCGGATTATTGCACTAAGTGCATAAGCCACATCAGGCCGTGTACATAGCATAGCATACATAATACTCCCTATAGCAGAGGCATATGGTATGTGAGACATCTTGTCCTTTTCCTCCGGTGTCTGAGGGGACATAGACTTGGAAAGAGAAATACCTTGTCTCATAGGCACCAGTCCTCTCTTGGACTGATCCATTTTGAATCTCTTCAAAACTCTATCTATGTACGCAGATTGGGAGAGTCCCAGCATTCTACTGGATCTATCTCGATGAATCTTCATTCCGAGAATGTAGGATGCCTCTCCCATATCCTTCATTGAGAATTTTGTGGATAACCACGCTTTCGTTTCTTGCAACATTCCTATATTGTTTCCAAACAATAGAATGTCATCAACGCAAAGCACCAAAAATGTTATCGCGCTCCCACTGGCCCTTTTGTACACACATGCTTCATCAGCATTTTGAAGAAAACCATATGTTTGTACAATATCATCAAAACACTTGTTCCAGCTTCGGGAAGCCTGTTTGAGTCCATAAATGGATCTCTGAAGTTTGCACACCTTGTGCTCACTTCCTATGGATGCGAAGCCCTCGGGCTGCTCCATGTAAAGCTCTTCCTCTATTTTACCATTGAGGAAAGCAGTCTTCACATCCATCTGCCATATTTCATAGTCTAAATATGCAGCTATGTTGAGAAGTATCCGAATGGATTTGACCATCGCCACTGGTGAAAAGGTTTCATCATAGTCAATTCCTTGCCTCTGAGTGTAACCTTTCGCCACGAGACGTGCCTTGTAGGTGACTACTTCTCCATCTGCTCCAAGCTTTCGCTTATAGATCCACTTGCAGCCTACGAGTTTAGACACGTCAGGTGGATCTACCAAGGTCCAAACCTTGTTGGAGTGCATGGAGTCCATCTCGGATTACATGGCTTCTAACCATTTTCCCGAATCGATGTCCAACGTCGCTTCCCCATATGTCCTTGGATCAGGGGAATTACCATCCTCGTTGCTATCAAGCAAGAAACCATACATCTCAGGTTGTTTTGGGATCTTTTCGGATCTTCGAGGATGTTGTGTACTTGCTACTACTTCTGGTTGTGCATCTGTGGTATCAGGTGAACCCTTTTGTGGTTCTTGAGTTTCCTCAAGTTCTGCAACCTCGCCATTTCTATCCAATAGAAATTCCTTCTCTAAGAAGGTAGCGTTCCTTGAAACAAACACTTTATGTTCCGATGGGTTGTAGAAATAATATCCATATGATTCATTTGGATATCCCACAAACTTACATAAGGAGGATCTTGCATCCAACTTATCGCCCACTAGTTGCTTGACATAAGCCGAGCAACCCCATACCCTTAAGTATTTATAAGTGGGTGGTTTACCAAACCACATTTCATATGGCACCTTGGAGACACTCGTTGACGGTACTCTATTTAATAGATGCGTCGCAGATTCTAGGGCATATCCCCAGAAGGAAAGAGGAAGTCCAGTGAAACTCATCATGGATCGAACCATGTCCATCAAGTTCCGATTCCTTCGCTCGCTTACCCCATTAAGTTGGGGAGTACCGGGCGGAGTCCATTGAGAGACAATCCCATTGTCTTTTAGATAATCAAGGAATTCATGGGATAAGTATTCTCCCCCTCGATCCGATCGAAGAGCTTTGATACTTCTTCCCGTTTTCTTCTCTACTTCATGTCTAAACTCCTTGAACCTCTCAAAGGCTTCAGACTTGTATCTCATAAGATACACGTAACTATACCTCGAAAAGTCGTCGGTGAAGGTTATGAAGTAAGAATGGTTCCCTTTAGTGCTTACATTAAGCGGACCACATACATCCGTATGGACCAAGTCCAAAAGGTTAGTAGCTCGCTCCATTTGCCCGGCAAATGGTGACTTGGTCATCTTACTCTTTAGACAAGATTCACAAGTTGGCATATCTAGCATTTCCCGAAGGTCAAGCTTATCCGCCATCTTATGAATTCTATCTTTAGAGATATGGCATAGTCTAGCATGCCACAGGTATATATCATTTTGATTATCTAACTTTCTCTTACTAGTATGTTCCTCATGTTGAGATAATAAGATTGGAGTATCGGGGAGAACCGTGTATAAGCCATGAGACAACTTTGATTCCAAAATTAAAGAAGAATCATAAAACATAGAGCAAGCTCCATTTTTTATAACAAAACTATAACCTTCCTTGTCCAACAAAGGTACAGAAATGATGTTCTTAATTAATTGCGGAATGTAAAATACATTGTTCAAAATAACACGATTTTTGTTGGGAAAAGAAAAGTAGATAGTTCCTACGGCCGTGGCAGCAACCCGTGCTCCATTCCCAAACCGCATGGTCATCTCCCCTCTACTTATCTGTTTGCTTCTTGCCATCACTTGCAAATCATTGCAAAGGTGAACTCCACATCCGGTGTCCAACACCTAAGAAGCATCATTAACTGATAAGTTAACTTCAACATAAAACATACCATTCATTGGTTCAGTGCAATTACGCTTCCAATGTCCCTTTTTACCACAATTGAAGCACGCATCAGGATCAGTACCCTTAGCCTTTTTTACACCACCTTTGCCTTTCAACTATTTTTTCTTGTTGTTGTTCTTCTTCCCCTTATTCTTATTGGCCTTACGGCCCTTAGAACGGGATGAGGAACCAACAAACAGTACCGGCTTATCTTTCTTGATGGTGGCATCTGCACTCTTCAACATGTTCAACAACTCGGGTAATGAAGCCTCAAGTTGATTCATGTTGTAGTTGATGACAAATTGGTCAAACGACTTCGGAAGGGACTGTAGCACGAGGTCAACAGAAAGCTCGGTCTCAAATTTTACGCCAAGATCAGAAAGCTTATTAATAAGACTGATCATACGTAAAACATGATTATCGACCGAAGATCCCTCATGCAGACGAGCACGGAATAGCTCTTTAGAGATTGCGGATCTCTCCCTCCTAGTTCGAGTGCCATAGAGCTCCTCGAGACTTTTGATAATATCCTCGGAGATGGTCACATGCTCAAATTGCTTTTGAAGCTCATTAGTCATAGAAGCCATCATGATACATCATTTTTAGATGTTTTTCAAATACACTTTGACTCAGAGCTTTGGTGAAGGGGTCAGCTACATTTTTCGCCTAGTCAACTCGTTCTACTTGAATGTCGCCTCAATCCACTATCTCCCTGATGAGATGATATCGCCTAAGGATGTGGTTGGATATTTGGTGAGACCTAGGCTTTTTCGACAGAGTTATGGCATTATTATTATTATTATTATAGTACAGAAGTACCGGATTAGTAATCGACGAAACTACCTCCAACTTATGGACAAAGTTCCTCATCCAAACAGCTTTCTTTGCCGCTCAGGTGCAGCTATATACTCCGCTTTAGCGGTGGCGTCATCCGTCGTCTCCTGCTTGGAGCTTTTTTGGTTTACAGCTCCTCCATTGAGTATAAACACATATCCAAATATCGATTTAAGATCATCTACGTCCGACTGACAACAAGAGTCTGAATAGCACTTTAATTCCAATTTTCCTCTGATGTATACCAGAAAGAGATCTTGAGTACATCTCAAGTACGTTAGGATCGCTTTCAAGGCAGTCCAGTGGTCTTCCTCTAGATTCGGCTAAAATCGGCTTAGGAGTGCATAACCCACATCCGGTCTAGTTCATAGCATAGCATACATAATGCTTCCTATTTCCGAAGCATAGGGAATGATTGACATTTTCTCTCTTTCCTCGGGTGTCCTAGGGGACATGGATTTGGAAAGAGAGATTCCATGTCTCACATGAAGAAATCCTTTCTTAGACTCTTCCATCTTGAATCTATTTAAGATTCTTTCTATGTACTTAGATAGGGAGAGTCCGAGCAACCTACTTTCCTTCTCTCAGTGTATTTTCATACCAAGAACGTAGGATGCTTCTTCCATATCTTTCATTGAAAAACCAACCCTTCGTTGAGAACCAAAAAAGTTTATGGCTCTCCCACTAACTTTCTTGTACACACATGGTTCATAATCATTCTTGATGTAGCCGTATTCCTTTACAGCCTCATCAAATCTCAAATTCTAGCTTTGGTAAGCTTATTTCAAGCTATAAATGAATCTTTGTAGCTTGCACACCTTGTGCTCGCTCCCACTGGATGTGAAACCCTCCGGCTGTTCTATGTAGATTTTCTCATCAATGTTTCCTTTGAGGAAAGCCGTTTTAACATCCATCTGTGAAATCTCATAATCAAGATAGGCATATATAACCTATAGAATCTTAATTGATTTGGTCATCGCGACTGGGAAAAAAGTCACCTCATAGTCAATTCCTTACCTTTGAGTATAACCCTTCGCCACCAAGCGAGCCTTGAAGGAGGTAACCTTTCCATTTACTCCTAACTTGCGTTTGTATACCCCCTTATAGCCAATGGCTTAATCACTGGTGATGGGTCTACCAAGGTCCAAATGTTATTGGAGTACATAGATTCAATTTTAGATTCCTTGGCTTCAGACCTTTTTTTTGAGTCCTTGTCGAACGTTGCCTCATCATAGGATCTTGGATCTCCATCCAATTGGAGGCCCTCCTCCTTGATTTTTAGCAAGAGACCATAATAACTTTCAAGTTGTCTCGGGATCCTTTTAGATCTCCTCGAAGGGGGAAATTGTGTACTTACAGTTTGTGGTTCACTTTGCCTTTCCATAAGTTTCCTCAAGTTCTATCACTCTATCCACGTTCCCATAGAAGAGTTGCTTCTCCAGGAACACAGTGTTCCTTGAAACAATTACCTTTTGTTCCATGGTGTGATAGAGATAGTACCCATAGGACTCTTTAGGGTAACCCAAAAACCTACCTAAGATAGATCTCGAATCTAACTTATCTCCCACTAGCTGCTTGACAGGAGCAGTGATAGGAGTCGTGAGGGATTTTGACCGTTTTGACCAAGAATAGAAATAAATTCAGTAAACGGCGCCTAGGCGCGCGTATTGGGGCGCCTGAGTGCGTACCTTTAAGTGGCGTTTGAGTTCCTTCGGCGCCTAGGCGCCGAATGTGTGGCACCGGGGCGCGGGAAAATGCGCGCCGGGGCGTGCCTCTGGTGGCCCTCAGGCGCCATGATGCGAAGCGAGGTGTGCACTGGAATCCTTGGGCACCCAGGCGCGCGATAATTGGCGCCTAGGCGCGGATCACCTGTTGTGTAGGATTTCCATTTCCTGTTTCAAAAGAAGAAGAAAAACACTTAAACATGAACTAACACGGACTTAAAGCGAGAAAATAAAGCAGCGAACGGTAAAACTCTAGAAAACGAAAAAGAACGGAAAGAAAGCTTGGGTTGCCTCCCAAAAAGCGCTAGTTTAGAGTCGTTAGCTCGACTTAAGGCGAGAAATCATGGAGGGTCCTCATGGATGATGGACACTTTGTCTCTCGGTCCATCCAACCCGGCATATGGTTTCAAACGTTGAGCGTTGGCCAAGAAAGTCTATCCTTTATCCGTTGTAAGCTCGACGGCGCCCGAAGGATAGATATGGGAAATCAAGAATGGACCCGACCATCAATACTTAAGCTTCCCGGGGAAGAGTCGGAGTCGAGAGTTGTATAGTAACACCCTTTCTCCCTTGTGGAACTCTTGGGGGAGAATATGCTTGTCATGCCACATTTTGGTACGCTCCTTGTAGAGTTTTGCGTTCTCATAGGCGAGATGACGCCATTCTTCGAGATCGTTGAGTTGTAGCAAACGTTGTGTACCTACACGTTGAGAGTTAAAGTTCAGAAACTTAATGGCCCAATAAGCACGATGCTCAAGCTCAACGGGCAAGTGACATGACGATATAGAGACATGCCAATTGGGGTTTTATAGGCGGTCCGATAAGCCCAAAGAGCATCGTCCAACTTAAGGGGCCAATCCTTTCGTGATGCATTGACCGTTTTTTCTAAGATACGCTTAATCTCCCTATTTGAAACCTCCACTTGGCCACTAGTTTGCGGGTGGTATGGGGTCGAAATTTTATGCCTCACCCCGTATTTGTTCAATAAAAGCTCGAATTGTTTGTTGCAAAAGTGGGTGCCCCCATCACTAATGATGGCTCGGGGAGTTCGAAATCGAGTAAAAATATGCTTCTTTAGAAAACGAGTGACTACCCGAGCATCATTAGTGGGCGAGGCCACTACTTCCACCCATTTGGAGACATTGTCTACCGCAACAAGGATATATTTATTTGAACAAGAACTGAGGAAAGGGCCCATAAAGTCCATACCCCAAACATCGAATAATTCACACTCTAACATGCTATGTAAAGGTGTTTCGTGACGTTTTGAAATGTTCCCCATTCGTTGACATCGATCACACGATTTGACATAGTGATATGCGTCTTTAATAAGAGTAGGCCATAAAAAACCTGATTGGAGGATCTTAGCTACCGTTTTGGAGGGCCCAAAGTGGCCACCCACCGCCATATCATGGCAATGAGAAAGGATAGCATGCAGTTTCGTTTCGGGTATGCAACGTCGAACTAAGCCATCTGTACAAACTTTGAATAAAAAGGCTTCGTCCCAAAGATATTGCTTCACATCAAATAGAAATTTCTTCTTTTGATGAAAAGTGATATCCGGGGGAAGGAGGCCCGTAACAATGTAATTGGCAAAGTTAGCATACCAAGGTGAAATATTGTCAGAAATAGCAAGGAGGTGTTCATCCGTGAATTCCTCATGAATGGGTATCTCATCTAACGGATCATTCACTAGCTCTAATCGTGAGAGGTGGTCGGCTACTACATTTTCGGTGCCTTTCTTATCTTTTATCTCTAAATCAAATTCTTGTAGTAACAAAATCCACGTAAGGAGCCTCAGTTTAGCATCTTTCTTGGCAAGCAAATATTTTAAGGCCGAATGATCGGTGTAGACTATCACTTTGTTTAGCACGAGGTAAGAGTGGAATTTATCGAATGCAAAGACTATGGCTAGTAACTCCTTTTCCGTGGTGGCATAATTCAATTGTGCGTCGTTAAAAGTTTTACTAGCATAGTAAATGGTTCGAAATACCTTCTCCTTTCTTTGGCTAAGGACCGCTCCAATTGCGATGTCACTCGCATCACACATCAACTCGAATGGTAAGCTCCAATCGAGGGGTGACATGATAGGGGCGGAAACTAAGCGTTCCTTCAAATCGAGAAAGGCCTGCATACAAGAAGAATTGAAATCAAACAGGGCATCCATGACAAGCAAATTAGATAACGGTTTCGCAATTTTAGAGAAGTTCAAGATAAATCACCTATAGAACCTGGCATGCCCGAGAAAACTCCTAACGGCTTTGACCGAAGTGGGAGGGGAAAGTTGTTCTATGACCTCAATCTTGGCTTGGTCCACTTCGATCCCTTTTTGAGAGATCTTGTGGCCAAGCACAATTCACTCCCGGACCATTAAATGACATTTTTCCCAATTCAAAACAAGGTTGGTTTCCTCACATCGTTTTAACACATTATTCAAATGAGCAAGACATGTATCAAACGTTGTTCCGAACACAGAAAAGTCGTCCATAAAATTTCGAGGAAATCTTCAACCATATCATGAAAAATCGCCATCATGCATCTTTGAAAGGTGGTCGGGGCATTACACAAGCCAAATGGCATCCTTCTATAAGCAAATGTGCCATAGGGACAAGTGAAAGTAGTTTTCACTTGGTCCGCGGGATCGATTTGATTATAGCCGGAGTAACCATCGAGAAAGCAATAGAAATCATGCCCCGCTAACCTCTCAAGCATTTGATCAATAAAAGGGAGGGGGAAATGATCCTTACGGGTGGCATCATTCAATTTACGGTAGTGTATGCACACACGCCACCCGCTAAGCATACGAGTTGGGATTAATTCATTATTCGCATTCTCAATTACCGTTATCCCCCCTTTCTTAGGCACCGCTTCGGTAGGGCTCACCCACGCACTATCAGAGATAGGATAGATTATACTTGAATCGAGCAATTTTATCACTTCCTTCTTTACTACCTCTTGAATTTGTGGGTTGGACCTCCGTTGTGGTTGGCATGTAGGCTTGGCAGAGTCCTCCATAAGTATTTTGTGCATACATATCGCTGGACTAATGCCTTTGATGTTCGCAATTTTCCACCCGAAAGCTCGTTTGTGAGACCTCAACACTGTCATTAGTTGCTCTTCTTGTGGTCCTGAAAGAGACGAAGAAATGATCAATGGTAGTGTCTCATCAACATTTAAGTACACATATTGAAGGTGGGAGGGGAGGGGTTTGAGTTCGAGAGAAGGGGGTTCTTCAATAGATGGGCGAATGACGCCCGACAATGATCTATCAACTTTGATGAAGCCTCTCGAATGATAGGAAGATTTGCATTCCAAGCTTAGAACACTTTCCACTTGATCATCACTCTCCGAGTCCACTTGTATGGATTTCATAAGATCCCGTTCGAATGAGTTTTCAATCGTATTGCCCTGCAAATACTCAACAATCAACGGGTCAAATGTATCTATTCAAAAACATGAGTCCTGATCAAGAGGGTGTTTAAGGACTTTGTAGACATCAAAGGTAACCTTGTCGTCGCCCACATTCAAAGTTAGCTTACCATTAGCAATGTCAATCACCGCCTTACCCGTGGCTAAGAATGGTCTCCCTAGGATTAATGGCACCTCCGCATCTTCCTCCATATCAAGGACTACAAAATCCACCGGGAAATAAAACTTGTCGACTTTGACAATAACATCTTCGATTATCCCCTTAGTCCTCTTAATTGATGGATCGGCGAGTTGAAGGCTCATTGAGGTCGGCTTGGGATTACCAAGGCCTAACTTCTTAAATAACGAATACGGGAGGAGATTGATGCTAGCTCCCGAGTCACATAACACTTTCTCGAACAACAAAGACCCAATCGGGCACGGGATTGTGAGGCTCCCGGGATCTTTGAGTTTAGTTAGCAATTTATTGAGCAATACGGCAGAACATTACTCAGTGAGACACACCGTCTCATTTTCCTCCCACTTCTGCTTGTTAGATAGTATGTCTTTGAAGAACTTCACGTAATTCGGCATTTGGAGAATGGCATCAATAAACGGAATGTTAATCCTCACCTCACGAAGGATTGCTAAAATCCGAAAAAAGCTCGGATCCATCTCCTTCTTCTTTTTCTTGTGTGCATTTGGGAATGGGATACGAACCTCGATAAGAGGAGAAGGCGTCAGAGTGGAAGAATCAAAATCAGGTGAAACAGGAGGCGGCGCCTGGGCGTGCATATCGGCGCCCGGGCGCGGAACTGCGAATAGATTCATCCTGCGGAGGTGAAGGCGGCGCCTGGGCGCCGTCTGATGGGCGCCTAGGCGTGGTACTGTGAAACTCCTGTTTAGAGCAGGGGAGATCTGGCACCTGGGCGTGCAACATAGGGCGCTCAGGCACGGGACTACTGGCAGTTTCACTCTCTAATTGTTTTCCACTTCTCAAGGCTATGGCATTGCATTGAGCCTTCGGGTTTTTCTCCGTGTCACTTGGTAGAGTCCCCGGGGCTCTACCATTCACCGCATTGGAAATTTGACCCACTTGGGTTCGTAAGTCCTTCATTTCCATAAACATGTCCTTCATCATACCCCGAAGTTCGTTGAACGACGTATCAGACTTCTTCATGTGAGCATCGAGTCTCTCATCGTTGTGGGAGGTCACATTTTCACTTGACCTTGACCTTGACCTTGTCCATTGAAGTTGCCTTGCCTCGGAGGTGAGTTATTGAAAGGTGGTCGTGGAGCTTGATAGATCCCCGGTTGGGTCTTTTTGGAAAATTCTCGGGTACATGAAAGTTCACCCGAGGTTGATTGTGATTCTCCACATAATTGACGTCGCCAACCTCCGGTTCCAAAGCCACTTCTCCCTCAACCACTTCCTCAACACAAGCAACCTTTTTAGAAGATGAGGTCTCTTCATCGTCGAGGTAAAGCTCGTCTTCTCAGGCCAACTGTTCTATTTTGTCCCATACACTTTGACAGTCTAACCCAAGGAGATCTCCTCCCGCACCCGCGTTGAGTCTATTCCGAATACGTGACCGAACCCCATCATAGAAATGGAGTACTTGTTCATTCAACCTAAAAAAGGCATCGACCAACTCACCCCATGTCGTAATAGATTGTCGAGGCAAGGATTTGTACCATGTTGTCGCCCTGTCCTTTAAGGAGAAATGGAAGACCCTTAGACGAATCGCATCAAGATCTTGTGGGTGATATTGAATGGTCACAAGAGCATCGTCTATAGTCTTTAAATGAGCGTGAGGTGATCGTGCGGTTCTCCATAGAAAGGTTCTCCTTGCACCATACTAAAGATGTGAGCCGGAATGTGGTAGTTTGGTGCGAAGAAATTAGGCAAGACTACAGGCCCTGGAATGGTATGGACCCTAGGTGGTAAGCTACCCCAAACCGATGGTAATTGTTGAGGAGGTGCCGCTTGCATGGCTTGTAGAACACCTTGTAACCACTCCCTGTTTTCCGGTAAATTCATATCGGGAAAATTTCCATTCGGGTTTTGGTTGAGATTATTGGCCATTTCCCTTATTCGCCTACTAGCCCGAAGAACTCGTTCAATTTCGGGCTCTAACTCGTATAGAGGCTCGTTTGAGGAGCGGGTCATACACCACACAAGAATCTAACAATTAAACACAAGAACGAAATTAGACTTAACACGAAAATAAAAGAAAAGCAAGAAGTAAATAAAAGACTAATAATTATGAAAATGTAAAAGAAAACAAAAGCAAAATGAAAATCAAAAACTCAAAATAAACAAGTCCCCGGCAACGGCGCCAAAAACTTGACACACTAGAAGCTAACGTGCTTGGTAGCAAGTATACTAGTCGTGTAGTAATAAAAATGGACAAAATAAGTCCGGGTTGTCGAACCACAGAGACTTGGATTTTTAGCTTATGATTTTCGAATAACGTAAAGACAAATTAACGGAAATTAAGAGTAAAACAAGTAAGCAAACAAAGAACAAAAGAAATAAGAACAAGTAACAGATTGAAACTCAAGTGTGAGAACTAGAATAAGGCACATGCAAGACTTGACTTGATCCTTATTCGCACAAAGACTCTTGTTGAATTATTAGACCTAGTTGCTATGGTGAAAACTCCTAAGGTAAAGAATACCCGATGTCTCGCGATATGCTCCTACACTTAAGCGGCGGTTTCCTAAGTATGTCTATCCGGAAATCAAACCTCTAAGCATGCATTGAGGAACTAGAGTTTACTCGATTAGAATCGAACGACTTCAATCTTTGGCTCTTATCCTCTTCTTGCTCTTCAAGATCAGTGATATAATGGCCCAAAACCCCAGAAAATGCTCCCAATTCCCAAGATTCAGAACCCTCAAAATGAATTGAAAAATCCTATTTATACATTCAAAATTCTATTATCGCGGCGCCTAGGCGCGCGTTGATCAGCGCCTAGGCGCGTGTTGATCGGCGCCTAGGCGCCGCCTATGTGGGGTGTCTTTCTTGGGGCAAAAGTTTCGGGGCGCCCAGGCTCGCGATATGTGGCGCCTAGGCGTGGTGGTTCAGGCTCTTGGGCGCCTCTCTGCGAAGCTTTAATTTTGTTTGCTGGGTCACGCCCGGGCGCGAGAAAAATGGCGCCTAGGCGCCTCAGTGCGCAGCCCTTGAGCAGAGTTGGGTAGATGAGTCGTCTTTTTGCCCTTTTCTTCGTCCATCGTCGCTTACTACCTGAAAGCACTTTACACACATATTAAACGCACGAGTGGCACAAAATAAACTATATATGGACCTGAATTGTCATTAAAAAGACCTAAAAACTTATGTAAAAAAGACTCTTTTCAAGCAGCACACCCCCATACTCTAAGGTACTTGTATGAGGGTGATTTACCATGCCACATCTTATAAGGCAATTCAGAAACACTTTTTGACAGTAGTCTATTTAATAGATAAGCCGTCGTTTCTATGGCATAGCCCTAGAAGAACGTAGGTAAAGCGGTGAACATCATCATTAATTGGACCATGTCCATCAACATACGATTTCTTTGCTCACACACACTATTTAATTGTGGCATTCCAGGAGGCGTCCACTGAGAGAGAATCGTTTTCTCTTTTAAATAATCCAAAAACTCACCTGGACATGTATTCTCCTCCTCGACCAGTTTGAAGAGCCTTATAACTTTTACCAGTTTGTTTCTCTACTTCATTTTGAATTCTTTGAACTTATCAAAAGCTTCAGATTTATATCTCATTAGATATAAATAACCATACCTAGAGTAATCATCGGTAAAGGTTATGAAGCAAAAATAGTTTCCTAATGCATTGACACTAAGTGCTCCATACACATCTATGTGAACTAACTCAAGCAAATCCTTGGCACGTTCCATTTGGCCTCCAAATGGTGACTTTGTCATTTTGCCCTTTAGACAAGATTCACAAGTTGGTAGTTCCTCTTCTTCATCAAGCTCGAGGAAACTTGGCAACTTGCTAATCCTATCCGTAGATGCATGACCAAGTCTAGCATGCTAGATTTGTGCATTAGGTGGATTATCAGGTTTACGCTTCCCTTTCTTTATTGGTTGAATTACAAGAGAATTAGTGAGCGGTAAACATAAAGGTTGTTTTACATGCACGCTCTACTGATCAATTTAGAACCAAAAACATTGAAAAAAATCCATTATTTATTTTAAAAGAAAAAACTTCTTTGTCCAAAACAGAAATAGAAATTAGGTTCTTAATCAATCCGGGAACATAATAAACATCATTTAAAATAAACCTGCTACTATCCTCAAGAACAAAAATGATGTTTCTAACAGCCTTCGCAGCGACAGACGCTCCATTAGCCATTCTCAGGACTATGTCCCTGTCATCTAGCTCTCTACTTCTAGACATCATCTGCAAATCATTGCAAAGGTGAGTACCATAGCCGCTGTCAAACACCCAAGAAGCATGGTTAATCGATAAATTAACCTCAACAATAAACATACCTTCTTTGTGGCTTTTGAAGGTAGTAGGACAATCCTTGCTCTAGTGTTCCATCCCATGGCAATGAGGGCAATTCCCTCTTGGCGTCTTGTTTCCTAATGTCTCCTCCATATCTTTGGTGATGTCCTTTGCTAGTTTGACATCTGCATATATCTGAATCAGATCATCTGGCATCATAGATAATATGAAATGTCAAACATAAACCTCGTCATCTATATGCCTTGTGTAGTACTCTAAAGTACGTTTTCTAGTTGCAAGTCTAGGCCAAAACGGTACTTCCCCTTTCATCACATAATCCTTGAGGTACACATCAAGAAATTTACGCCAAAGGGCATAATTCAATCCATCAAACTTGTTGTTATCAAGAACTCTTAACTTGCACTAACGATATCCATGATATTACTGTGTAAATATGATAAAGCAAAAAGCAATTATTAGCATTCAGTTATAACATATATTCACATGCAACTAAGGAATTTTAAATATACATGTGTGCTCCCACGAACTTTTCGAATTTCGTCACCCCAATAGACAGAAGATGGAAAATTTAACAATTTCCAGTGGGCTCGGGATGGTATGTATTCTAACCTCATTCCACAACTCGTGAGACAATGAGCTGCAATACATGACTAAGTACGACGACCCCATCCACTTCAAAGTGGTCCTCGAGATGTTTGCCTCACATTTCATGTGTGTTTCGAGAACACGATGCAACTGTACACTACTCTGTGTTTAAGTCCGACCCATCAAATTCGCACAGCATAACAGTAGCCAGGTGGTCCCACAACTTATGGACGACTCCTTAGCGAAACTGAAACGTGTGTGCTCTTCTAATATAACATCATTGTTATATAGAATGCTTAAATGTGAGATTAGTACACTTAATCTTGCCACCATTCCACGACTCGTGAGACAATGATGACAAGCCTCGCGCTATTCCGTCTCACATTTAGTGATGGAAGGCACTGGACCTAATCAAGGTGCTTACAGGCCTCCGATTCATCCATCTAGGGACTTAATATTGTTTTGAAGGGGGTTCTTCCAAAAACAAGATCTCACACTTTCAATTACGTATCTTTCATAGGTGATTATGCAAACATGCACAACATACATAACATAAGAAAATAAGCAATCATACGTAAAACGGTAAATGTGATCTTAGTCGAGCCATTGCCCAAACACCCCGAGCCATCAAGATGTTAACCAATCTAATCTAAGGACCCATACCCTATACTAAGGTCTTAAAATCTCCATGAGTTTGAACGTCTCCATCTTCGTCTTCATAAAATTACATTTAAAGAAAACCTTACCCTCTCAACTACAAGAAAAGAAAACATGGCACGCAAGCCTCCATACATAACAATGACTAGTCTATGGCTCAATCCGGATAACCACATAATCACATAAACATGCCAACATGCAAACATGAATTAATATTCACCGTCTTTAGTTAAGGATAATCAAATTAACTAATGGATCCATAGACTTTTATATCTAAAAAATAATTTTTAAAAACCCATACGAAAAAGTCATGCCTTTTCAATTAATGTAAAAACAATTTCAAAAACCTAACTTTATTCAATCTCGGAAAGTAATAAGAAAATTATTTATTTCAAATTCCGAAATTAAATAAAACCCTTAATTTTGAAATATCCAATTTTTAGAATAAACTTAAAATAATTTTAATTTGAGATTCAAAAAACTTAATTTTATAAAATCACAAATTTGGGTTGCACTTTTAAATATAAATTGCAAAAATGACCAAAGGTCTAAAACGCAATTAGAGCAAAAAATATTTGGACGGAAATTACATTTTGACCCCTTAGGTAAAATCATGGGCCGTCTTCGGTGGCCCGACTATTCCTCTCACGCGTCGTCGCGCGTGACAGCACTGCCGTAGCATCGCCGTTATACACAATGCTCACCCATTGGCTAATTGCGCAAGAGCCGCTACGGCACATCGCTGTTCACGATGGCAAACAACCATCGCTGTAGCGTAGCGGCGCTGTTCCAACAGTGCTGCCGCTACGGTGACACCCCCCCTTTTTCTTTTTTCTTTTTTTTTTGAAATCAAAACATGAAAACATAGCCCTCTCGATTTCAGATTAATTCCAAATCAATGGATCCAAAAAATCCAACCAATTCCAATATGCAATAAAAACATATTTTAAAGCACATAAACACGAAAAGAATCCGAGCCATGTCAAAACCTTAGCTTTGATACCACTTTTGAGATCGGTACAACCCTAGGGATGTGGGCGCAATAAAAAATACTGATTTAAAAAATAAAAGCGACATCCCAAATTATGGCTAGGCAGATATGGTATCATCGGATTCAAAACAATCCTAAAAGAAGGTTTTCTCGTGTTTACCTCTAGAAGAACTTTAAGCAGCAATATCTTTTTAAGCTACTCCTTGCTACACCTCTCCGTATCGAATTTTCCGTAGTACCCCAAGTGTTGTGCCTCTGAGTTTATCCAAACCCAAGCTCGTACACTCGATTATCTCCACCAGTGCTAGCCAAGATAATATCAAATTTTGGCTTTTCGAGGAAAAAAAGTTAGGAATTTATTTTAGTGTTCTTCGTACTCAATACATGAGTTAGAAGAATTCTCGTGAAAGAAAAAAAGGAGAGAATAATAGAAAAGGACTTGTGTGTTTTTCAATTAATCCTTCAATATTTTAAAAGAGGCGGAATATACACATATATATGGAGTCCACATTAGTGGAACAACACACACACATGCACGCCTCCTGCCCTAAAAAATAAGGGCATGCGTGTGTGTATAATTATATATATATATTCCATTTTCCTTTTCTTTTATTCTCTTTCCTCAATTAGTTGAACTCCTTTCCAACTAATTAGATATTCCCATATCTATCCAATATCCTTATATATATCTTATAAGATATTTCCTTTTAATTAGTTATCTTGACCAACTAAAAGATCTTACCAAATATATTTATAAGATATTAATATATATATATATATATATATAAACTTGGTGAACAAGACAAATCTTTCCACCAAAATTCCACACATACATACACATGCACATATTTATATGTATATATTTTTTTTTCTTTTTATTAATTAATTAGTCCTTCCCAATTTAATATTCCAGTATTAAATTATAGGACCATTAATTAATACCATATATTAAATTACTTTTCCTTGACTAATTAAATCCATTTATTTAATCCCTCCATTAAATCGCAAAGAATTACTACACTAATTTATGTGTGTGACCCCTCAGGCTCATTGACAAGCTAGCAATAAGTCCTCCCATCGGCTAGATTAATTATTCTCAATAACTAACTAGACCTTGGATTAACTTTACCAAATTAACCCAAGACACCTATTGGTGATGGTTCGATGTCTAGCAACTTCTCCACAACTTCATAGATGTCAACAATGAAAAACAAACCTATCTGAGTTACGATCGTCATGTGAGTAGCATCCCTTCACCAGTTTCCGGTCCATGGTCTATGGTATGGCGACAGTCTTCTAAGCTGGGACCACCAATCCCTCTTAGATGACAAATGCTTTGATCAAAGACTTTTATAGATCATTTAGATTCTCGCAACAACATAGAAAATACCAGGTACTCGTGACCCAGGATGAATCCCTCGACTACTGTTACTTGTTCCGCTGTATTACCAGACTATACAGAACATACACGTCGTATGACTCTCCTGGAGTGCACGTGCATATCAAAGTATAGTGGGTAATACCCTTTCCAATGACATCTCAGGTCTAAGGACTAATCTCACACTATGAAACCCAAGGACTCCATGTTCGATAGCACCAACTAGGAATCCTTAACGGGACTGTTCAATTTCATACCCACCCAAAGGATGAATCTTCATAAATGTATTGGAATATTGGCCATCGACAATGGAACACGTCGACCTCTTGGGAGAGTTACATGCATGAACAAGTCTTGGCGAGGACAGTTATATCCCACGTCTTACAGCCTCTATGACTTGGAACATTATTTAGGATTACGTTCTTTGAGAGCATTGCATAGGTATCCTGACCACTCCCCTAACCATATGTCATCCATGAGATCTTTATTTGTACTAACACAAGTGATAACAGCAAAGAAGCATACCATATAGAAAGGTTCAATATATTTAAAACAAAATTGTCATAGTGTTTTACATTTAAGATTGTAGAGCCCAAAACAAATGAATCGCTAAGCACCTAACTCTATCAACTATCACAATCTTAATCCCAATCATTGACTGTCAAAGAATAAATACCCATTTGATCGGATTAGTGCGAGTTAAGTTCAAATATGTTAATTCCGTTAACTATATTCATAACACCAGCTCCCACTATCTAATCAGTGTTCGACTAGCACTCCTTGTCACTGCAGGTATGATATGAGTAGAATCTTAATGCCAAATTAAAATTTCTTAACTCGCGAACCATCATTAAGGGACTAAGTAATTGACTCTTCTGGTGCCTCCTCTCATCCATATAAGAGGTGGAAAGTATATCTTCAAATCTCAAGGAGTATTTGTTCAACACACTTAAATGCCATTTAGAATTACATGAACAAAATTAAAATATTTATTATATAAATAGAAATATAAACATTTGTACAACATAACTTATCAGTGCCCTACTAAATCTAATTCATCATTCGCATTGAGGGTATACACCTACCAGCAATAACGCAAGCCCTGTTGAAAATAATAATCTAGATTCATTATCTAAAAAAGTCAGAGTCTTTAATTAAGTACATGAATTAGTTTAGTGAATACATTGGTACAATTATTTGTCTTTTGGTTTTATTCATATATGGAAAAGAGGAGGACTAGAAATAAATACTGATACATGTATAGGGCTAGATACATTGAAGTGTCTACCACATATCATTGGAAGGTGTCGGAAAGAATACTTTGGTATATTAAGGGTACAATTAATTATGAGATTTATATTTATCTACTAAGGATTCAAGCTTGTTGGCTATTGTTTTAATGATTAGCCTAGTGATACTGATGATCAAAAGAGCACTACTGGTTTGTATTCATTATGGGAGATTCTGCCTTTATGTGAAATTCTAAGAAACAACCTATTGTGAAACTATCAACTTGTGAAGCCGATATGTGGCAGTGACTTCTTGTGTATGTCAAGCGATTTGGCTAAGGAGTTTGTTGAAGGAACTTCACCAGCCACAAGAAGAATCAATGAAGATTTTTGTCGATAATAAATCACATTTGCATTGGCAAAGAATTCATTTTCCAGGAAAGAAGCAGACAAATTGATACAATATATCATTTTATTAGAGAGTGCATATCAAGAAAGAAGTGGAGCTCGAATTTATGACATCGCAAGATCAGATTCCGGACATTTTTACCAAACCCTTGAAGTTCGAGACTTTTCAAAAGTTCCGAACGCTACTTGGAGCAATGAATCAAGTTTAAGACGGGGAGTTGAAAATAATACATTAGATTCATTATCTTGAAAAGTCTAAGTCTTTAATTAAGTACATGAATTCGTTTAGTAGATATATTGTTACATGTATTTGTCTTTTGGTATTATTCATGTATGAAAAAATAGGGAAGACTAGTATTAAATAGTGATACATTTGGTGGTCCCAAGTGGCATATGAAAGGGTCTAGAAGGGGGGATTGAATAGACCCAGAAGTCTTTTTCGACTTCAAAAATTTTGTATCACTTTAAAGAGTTTGAACGCTTGGTAAGCAAAGCGCTAGATCAAGTGCTAAAGATAAGATAACTTAGACTTAGTGATTTCGGTATACCAAAGTAGGGCAATGCTTAAATCGCTTAATCCATGTTAGCACAACGAATTGATTTTTAAGCTTAGTATTCTTTTAGCCAAATAGTCGTTTAACCGTTTTAAAGCCTTTTTTTAGAGATATGATGTGAATAGTGAAGTAAAGCAATAAAATAGTAAAATGACACAAGATATGAAAGGTTCACTGGGCAATGTAATCCTAGCTACATCCTTCTTCTCCTTTACACTCGGAGGAAATCCGCTAAGATGATAATTGAAGGATCACAGAGAGGCTTCTACAAAATAGAGGATAAGGAAGATGATCTTGAGCTCCTTGATCACACAAACTTCAGCTCCAATGAAGATCTTCTTTAACAAGCTCTCTCACTCAGAAATACTGCTTGTAGATCAACAACTTTCTCACGCAACTGAAAGAGGTTAGGGGTTTTCGTCACCGGTTTGTTTGATTTGCAGAAGTTCAAACAACTTGGGATATCTCTATAAGAGTGTAGGGTTCTTCGATGAAGATGTTTGAGATATCAGTGACTGTGTTTGGAATGCATTTGAAATGCTTGAAGGATTTTGCCTATGAAGTTTATAAGCTTTTCTTCAGAATATTTCAGCAAAGTTTTGACCTTTTTCTTATGTATGTACATATAAGCATGTGTTTAGGATTGGCTGAAGGGTACTATTTATAGAGATTTCTTGGGATTTGTCTATTGGACACATCCAAGCTCGTGTCTCTCACGCAGAGCGTAAATAACTTTTTTTGACATTCCTGAATTTCTGCTGTTAACGGTTGGATGTTAACAAGCTTTGAACTCTGAATTCTAATAGTCTAGTCAAAAGGTGGCTTGTCCACAAGTCATAATGCCTCATCACATTTAATCCACTTATCAGGCATTTAATGAGTTTCGAATTTATTTCCCATTGGAAATAAATGTCTGTTGATTATTTCATTTAAGTCTCTCATGACTTGAAAATTTATTTCAGGTGAATCTGATCCTTGATTGCTTGAATGTTTTGAGCACTTGATTCGTTATCCCTGAAAAAGTCCTTTAGCATTTGACAGACGCTTAAGACAAATCTTCATCTTCACTTGACTTCAGACGCTGATCTTCAACTTCATCTCTGACAAACTCACCTAGAATTCTATCAGCGACTTGGTATCTGATACCAAGTCTAAAATCTATAAAGATAAAAATTACAAGTCTAATAAATTAATAATCTTTTAAACTCTTATATAAGAATTCTAAGAAAAGCATAAACTTAAATTCTTTTGAGGTTTAACATAAAATCCTACTCTTGTCATCATCTCAACATCTAACACGAAATTTCCTAACAATTTCACCATTTTTGATGATGTCAAGACCTTAACTCTTTTATAGTTCTAGAGTTTGAAGATATAAGTGTTGGGAAATTAATGGCGTAAAATCAAAAATGCAGCGGAAGAATAAAAATTAAAATCCCAGTGGCTCATCTCTATTTCTCGTATTTAAATTAGGTTTAAAGAAATTAATTACCGTTCTCGCGTATGTTGAAATCTGAACCAGCTTTGTAATCCTTTCTTGAATAGAAAATCCGTCGCTGTCTCTAAATTGCCACACCAGAGTCAAAAATAAAAATCTCCTTCTTCTTCTTCACCTTTGAGGGACGGCTAGTGTGAGAGAGAAAGGAAGGAGAGTTTGACTTGGAGAGAAAGTTTGTAAGTTGATGACCTAGGTTAATATAGTATATTAATACTACAATGAAACAATAACCTAGGCTAATTTCACCTATGGACGCCCACTATGTGGCCTTTAGCCATCAGGCTTTAGCCCTATTAAGCTTATTTAATTAATTAAATAATTAATATTATTTATCAAATAAATTAATTAAATAATCCATTAAATCCATGTTAATATTAAAATTAAATTCCTCTAAGGAATTAATTAATTCATTAACTTAATTAATTAATGAAATCATCTAATGATTAATTAATTAATCTCGATATCCAATACCGAAAATTCTCTCAAGTCTTTTTCCATGATTTTTTTTTTTGCACTTCCTTCAAGCGCGACTCTTTAGGTTCGTCTCAAAAGGCAATTGGGAGGAAACAAAAAGGATGTGAGTAACACCTAACCAGTCACGTGACTCACATCGTATCCCAATTGAGAACGAATGAATAGGATCATTCCAAACCGTATACGATGTGAATACCGTACGAGTATAAACCTTTTATTCTTATATCCTAGTCAAGTGAGAGTCATGGTTTTAGTCAAACTCACATGACTTGACCATGTGCTTAGCTCATAATGAGTCGAGGTCATTTTATGCTTTGGCCAAAGACTTTTAACCCCACCCATTCATGACTACATAGGATATTTAGCTCATTCACTTATGAGAGAATAAATCACATTTTGCTAATCAGTTGACAATGCTACTTGCCCATTAAGTCGCACTTCGAGGTCGATCCCACCAAAGGGTGATTTGGATCTAACTACTCTAATGACAGACTTGATGTCACAAGTACATCTTCAACTGGATTCCTCAGGTTTAAGGTTCACGCGTACCTATCACAACTTATCAGTTTCATCATTGACTGTCAGTGAGTGAATACCCATGTGATGAAACTAATACGAGCCGTCTTTGAACATATTAGTCCAACTTATATGTCCATGACATAAGTTCCCACTATCATTCTCATAGTGTTCAACTAACACTTTCTCTGTCAAACATATATCATACAAGTCCTTGTTCTATATTGATGTCCAGTCAAATACTTTCTTAAACTTGTGAACCCAATTTAGAGAATAAGGATCAAACCCTTCTAGTGCTTTTCTTCCTATCCCATAGGAAGTAGAAGGTTTGCCTTATTCTCAAGGACTTTACATTGTTTATTAATAGCTTACAAATGCCTATAAGAAAACAACAAGATAATGCCTTATATATTATAAAAAGGTATTGTTTAGTTACAAGTTAATGACCTATAAATCTATCCTCTTTATGGCATTTGAGGGCATATACTCTAACAATCTCCCACTTGCACTCGATGCCATTTGCTATGGTATTTAATACCCATCCCTTCAAGATGTTTTTGTGGCACCGCTTGTGCCAATAGCTTGGTCAATGGATCAGCGACATTGTTAGCTGAGGCTATTTTCTGAACAGGTATTTCTCCTCATGCAACGATCTCTCGTATGATGTGATATCTCCTCTCGATGTGTTTGGACTTGTTGTGAGATCTAGGTTCCTTTGCTTGCGCTATTGCTCCGATGTTGTCACAATAAAGTGGCAACGAGAGGTTTATGCTAGGAACCACTCGAAGTTCTTCTATGAACTTCCTTATCCAAATAGCCTCTTTAGCTGCCTCAGAGGCAGCTATGTATTTAGTCTCTGTAGTGGAGTCTGCAATTGTGCTTTGCTTGGAACTTTTCCAAGTTACCACCCCACCATTTAGGGTAAATACAAATCATGAGGTGGATTTCCAGTCATCGACATCAGATTGAAAATCCGAATCAGTGTACCCGTTCACTCTCAGGCTACCACTCCCATAATCATATCCTTGGTTCTCTTCAAGTACTTTAGGAGATTCTTCACAGCTATCCAATGTTCCTTATCTGGGTTTGCTTGAAATCGACTAACAATGCTTACTGAGTAAGCAATGTTAGGTCTAGTACACAACATTGCGTACATCAAGCTACCCACTGCTGATGCATAGGGTGCAGTGCTCATTTCTTTTCAATCTTCCTCACTTTGAGGACACATAGATTTTGAGAGATGTATCCCATGTCTCATCGATAGGAACCCTTTCTTAAAATCCTCCATCCTATATCTTTTTAGGACCTTTTCTAGGTAAAGGGCTTGAGAGAGCTCTATCATTCTATTTGTTCGATCTCTGTATATTCGAATCCCTAAAATATAAGTTGCCTCTCCCAAGTCTTTCATGGAGAAAGTACTCGAAAGACACTTCTTTACAGTGGTGAGCATTCCTATATCATTGCCTATGAGTAATATGTCATCTACATATAACACAAGGAATATTATCTTGCTCCCACTAACCTTCTTGTAAACACATGGCTCGTCTTCATTTTTGATGAAGTCAAATCCTTTGACAGCCTCATCAAAACATAGATTCCAGCTACGAGATACTTGCTTGAGTCCATAAATGGATCTCTCAAGTTTACACATCTTATGAGTATGCTCCTCGGATACAAAACCTTTTGGCTGTTCTATATAGATATCCTCTTCTAGGAATCCATTTAGGAAAGCAGTTTTGACATCCATTTGCCATATTTTGAGAGTCTAGGTGTACATCTATTGCAAGTAGAATCCTTATTGATTTGATCATAGCCACTGGCGAAAAGGTTTCTTGGTAGTCAATTCCTTCTTTTTGACTATACCCTTTCGCCACTAGCCTGGCTTTGTAGGTGTCAACCTTGCCATCAACACCAAGCTTTCTCTTATAGATCCATTTGCACCCGATTGGTTTTACCTCTTCAGGTCGGTCCACAAGCTTCCAGACTTGGTTTGCATGCATCGAATCGATCTCAGTTTGCATAGCTTCACGCCATCTAGTAGCATCCACATCCACCATTGCTTGATCAAAAGTGGAGGGATCATCTCCATGATCCTCCTCTAATACAGAATGAAGATCCAGCTCCCTCTGTACTAGATATCCGTACCTCTCAGGCGGTTGAGGTACTCTACTTGATCTTCGCGGTTGTGGTTGTGTTATAGAAGGTTCGGTTCTCACTTCCTGTGTAGATGTATCCATTGGAGTCTCATTTTGTTCTTCTAGAACAATCTTTCTACCTGCTCCTCCTTCTTGAATGAACTCTTCTTCAAGAAAGTGGGCTTGTAAATATACAATGATCCTTTGATCATTGTCCAGGTAAAAGAGGCATTCCACTGAATCCTCAAGATATCCAACGAAACGTCCCTTCAAGGATCTAGCCTCCAACTTGTCCACTTTGGTCTTTTTGACATAAATCGGACATCCCCAAATCTTGATGTGATTAAGACTTGGTTTCCTATTCCTCCACATCTCATAAGGAGTCATAGGAACGGACTTGGACGGACATCTATTTAAAATGTGTACAGTTGTAAGTAGCGCATGACCCCACAGTAAAATGGGTAAGGCAGTGTAGCTGAGCATGGAGTGAACCATGTCCAACAAGGTTCGATTCCTTCACTCTGCTACACGATTTAACTGTGGTGTCGCTGGAGGTGTGAGCTGTAATACTATACCATTCACTCTGAGGTATACATCAAATTGGTCGCATATATTCTCCTCCTCGATCCGATCAAAGGGTTTTGATATGTTGACCAGTTTGATTTTCCACTATAGCTTTGAATTCCATGAAATTTTCAATGGATTCAGACTTATGCCTCATCATGTACACTAGACCATATCTTGAATGGTCATAAGTGAAGGTGATGAAGTAAAGGAAACTTCCTCGTGCCATTTCTCCAAATGGACCACAAACATCAGTGTGCACTAAGCCTAAGATTTGTGAGGCTCTTTCAAAAGTCCCTGTGAATGGGGGATCTAGTCATCTTGCCTTTGAGACAAGATTCACAAGTAGGATAGGGATCTAATCCCAATGCACCAATTAGTCCATCTTTCTCCATTTTGTGAATTTTATGTTCGCCGGCATGGCCTAGTCTAAGATTCCAAATCAATCTTTGGTTTACTCCAAGCCTACTACGTTTCCTTTGTACCATATTTACAGAACACTCATTCTGGACATTAAGGTAATACAATCCATTTATTAAAGAAGCAAAGCCTACTAATTATGACCATAATAAATGTTGCATCGTTGATCAATAAAACAGAAAGTATAACCAATTTTAACTAAAACGGGAATAGAATTAATGTTTTTAAGCCCATTGGGCAAAACTAAAACATTATCCAGAAATAGTATATGTCCAGAATTTAAGAAATAATAAGGCAGATCCAATTACAGTAGCTGCGATGCTTTGCCCGCTGCCTACTCTTATTTTCACCTCATCAGGGCTCAGCGTCCTACTTCTTTTCAGATTTTGATTCACACAACATACATGAGTATTAGCTCCTGAATCAAGAATCCATGAAGAGGAAAAATTGGTAATAGATTAATTAGTTTCAAAAACATAAAGTTCTTTACCTTTAGCTCGTATGCTAGGACAGTCTCTTCTCCAGTGGCCTAGCTCACCGCAGCATAAGCACTTGTCCTGATTTCTAGCCCTCTTATTTCTCCTTCGGTGTGCTTTATTGCAAGTCATGCTAGATGCCCCTTCCTCTAAATGGTCATTTTTATTCCTTCTTCCATCCAACGGATTAGGAAACGTAATTGCCATTGGGTTGTTCCATTTGTCCGCCTTTATTTGTTTCTGAGCAACTTTGAGTTTTTCTAATACCCCAGCTAAAGAATCCTCAATGTCATTCATGTCAAAGTTTATGACGAAGTAATAAAACGAATCGGGGAGTGACTATAGGATGAGATCAACTTGGAGATGTAGGT
Source organism: Buddleja alternifolia (assembly GCA_019426215.1). Taxonomy (NCBI): domain Eukaryota; kingdom Viridiplantae; phylum Streptophyta; class Magnoliopsida; order Lamiales; family Scrophulariaceae; genus Buddleja; species Buddleja alternifolia. The sequence goes on along the minus strand of CM033404.1, from coordinate 21,591,600 downwards.
CCATGTAGAAGTTTAAAGATTTTAGTTTTTCTATCATAGTCATCATTTTGAAAACGTGTTCTCCAACATCCTCTCCTTCAGTCATTTTAGTTCGGAAGAGATCCCTTGAAATGAAATATCTAGCGGTCCTACCGTGTTCTCAGAACAACTCATCCAGATGCAGGATAATGTCTCTTGCATTATCCATCTTATCATGGGACCTTTGCAACTCTATGCACATGAGCTTATGATGTACACCCTTGATCTATAGTTATCACAACATCAATCCTAACGAGCTAGGCGAACTTCATCACCCTCGCCGTTTCCAGGAATGGGAGGACGACCAATTTCCAGTACATAGTCTATGGATTCACTGCTAAGGAGCATCCTCAGCTTTGTGAGCCATTCTTTGTACTTCAGACCAGTGAGAATTGTGTTTTCCATCAATTTCGACAGTGGTTTAGGAGACATAATTAAATTAGAGAGAGAAAAATCAAAAAATAGCTGCAGAAAATAAACCAGACTTTATTAGACTTGTGTAACTAAACTAGAACCAAGTTTACAATCAAGGACTTCATCTCATAACTTGACTCCCACTACATTTTTCGAGATTCACACTCCCACTGTGAAAAACGGAAGTGATCATTGCAATGTATTTCGTGGTGGGGATTGAGTTCTTTAATTAATCTAATAGATGGCAACCCTTTAACGATATTTGGTCCATTATCTTAACTAAAGTGATGTCCAATATCAATCTATCGAATAGATGGTTCAATCTTCTTTTTCCCAAAATCCACCAAAACCGCAACCCTTTAACGATTTAAAGGCCTTGTGGATTATCTAAGTTTACGCCCACTAACTCTTCATAATCTAACATTTGAATTTCACCTTGCAACCCTTTAACGATATTTGGGGTGAAATAGGTCTCGATTAAGGCATCTAATGCACTTAATAATAATTTAGAATTAAATCTTAATATATGACTCTCACTTACTGGGAAGATGCCATATACAAGGTGTAATACTTAATTTCATTAAGTTTGGTGGAAGAAAAGGATGCCTAGAACCCCTTACTAACTTAGTATAATTTTTAATTGGGAGAATTCATGTTCTAAACATTTATCTAAGTCTCACTTTGCACATTATCCAATTTATATAGCGCATACTGATAACGTACATGCTTCATATAACTAATGAACATGCATCGAAAGCAATAAACAAACACATATGTCCATTGGCTTTTTCTAGAGGGTCCAAGCCAATAGGCCATCATTAAAAAGAAAAATAAGCCTAACTATTCTTCGTGGGCTCCAAACTTCTCTTCTTTTGGATTGATCTCCTCTTGAAAGGCCTAATCTATTTCTATCTACTACATGAGTTTATTAAACAACCCATACATAATTTTAGAAATAAAATAAACGGGCTCAATTTCCAGCCCTTACAACCCAAAAAGGGAAATACAATCAAAAGCAATAACCTAAGCCCATGGAAAATGTCACCATCATGTAATATATGCTCGCGTAAAATAAAGCAATTATGTTGGTGATTATTTCAATGAATAATTAGTCTAACTAATTAATTCCCTCAATAAAATTCCAAATTTTATTGACAATCATGACAATAAACCATTTAGTGAGAATCTCTAATTTATATAAATAACTTAATTAAAAAATTCTCCAAGAACCATTAATTAATTATTTCACATAAATTAAAATTATTCACTAAAAATAATTTGGTTTTAATTTCATAAAATTAAATTACCAACCATTGGCATATTTAATTTTAATTAATCAGGCCCAAAACTAATTTATTGAAGAGTCCATATTTTTAAATAAAATAATTTGGGCTTATTTAATTAAATCCGGGTCATCATTCTTTTGACCCACCCGGATAATTAAGATAGCCCAAAATCCATTAATTTAAAAAATTGGACCCGAAGAAAAATAACCCGACCCGTTAGGACCGGGTCATGGACCCGAGCCCACGTGCGCTCACGGCTTGAGCCTAGCCGCGCGGCCAGGCGCCGTGTGCCTAACACACGGTGTGGCCTGGCCGCGTGGCCAGGCCCCCATGACACGACGCAGGCGCACGACGTCGAGCGCACAATGTGCGCAATCTGTGCGCTGCGCACGTTGTCCTCGTAGCGCTCATCGCGGGGTTTTTCCAACCCGATTCCCACAAAATTAGATTTTTCAATTCACAAGTCATCATACTACAACATACATGAATTAAACGCAGAAAAATCATGGATTATTATCACGAAAAACATATTCAAAACATGCTTCAAAAATGCGAAAAACACATAATCACATAATCAATTAAATACAGAAATCAGAGTTTGACTCTGACACCACTGTTGGGAAATTAATGGCGTAAAATAAAAAACGCAGCGGAAGAATAAAAGTTAAAATCCCAGTGACTCATCTCTATTTCTCGTATTTAAATTGGGTTTAACGAAATTAATTACCATTCACACGTATGTTGAAATCTGAACCAGCTTTGCAATCCTTTCTTCAACAACAAATCCGTCGCTGTCTCTAAATGGCCACGCCGGAGTCCAAATGAAAATTTCCTTCTTCTTCTTCAGCTTTGATGGACAACTAGTGTGAGAGAGAAAAGGAGGAGAGTTTGACTTGGAGAGAAAGTTTGTAAGTTGATGACCTAAGTTAATTTTTCTCTAAGCAGTATATTAATACTACAATGAAACAATAACCTAGGCTAATTTCACCTATGGGGGCCCACTATGTGGCCTTTAGCCATCAGGCTTTAGCCCTATTAAGCTTATTTAATTAATTAAATAATTAATATTATTTATCCTATAAATTAATTAAATAATCAATTAAATCCATGTTATTATTATAATTAATTTCCTCTAAGGAATTAATTAATTCATTATTTCAATTAATTAATAAAATCATCTAATGATTAATTAATTAATCTCGATATCTAATACCGAAAATTCTCTCAAGTCCTTTTCCATGATTTTTTTTTTGCGCGACTCTTTAAGTTCGTTTCAAAAGGCAATTGGGAGGAAACCAAAAGGATGTGAGTAACACTAACCAGTCACGTGGCTAACATCGTATCCCAATTGAGAACGAATGAATAGGATCATTCCAAACCATATACGCTGTGAATACCGTACGAGTATAAACCTTTTACTCTTATATCCTAGTCAAGTGAGAGTCATGGTTTTAGTCAAACTCACATGACTTGACCATATGCTTAGCTCATAATGAGTCGAGGTCATTTTATGCTTTGGCCAAAGACTTTTAACCTCACACATTCATGAGTGCATAGGATATTTAGCTCATTCACTTAGGAGAGAAAAAATCCCATTTTGCTAATCAGTTAACAATTCTACTTTCCCATCAAGTCGCACTTCGAGGTCGATCCCACCAAAGGGTGATTTGTATCTAACTACTCTAATGACAGACTTGATGTCACAAGTACATCTTCAACTAGATTCCTCAGGTCTAAGGTTCATGCGTACCTATCACAACTTATCTGTTTCATCATTGACTGTCAGTGAGTGATTATCCATGTGATGAAACTAATGCGAGCCGTGTTCGAACATATTAGTCCAACTTATATGCCCATGACTTAAGTTCCGACTATCATTCCCATAGTGTTCAACTGGCACTTTCTCTGTCCAACTTATATCATATAAGTCCTTGTTCTGTATTGATGTCCAGTCAAATACTTTCTTAAACTTGCAAACCCTATTTAGAGAATAAGGATCAAACCCTTCTAGTACCATTCTTCCTATCCCTTAGGAAGTAGAAGGTTTGCCTTATTCTCAAGAACTTTACGTTGTTTATTAACAGCTTACAAATGCCTATAAGAAAACAACAAGATAATGCCTTTGAGGGCATATACTCTAACAATAAGTGAGCGTTAGAAAGTTAGTTTAGTTAGCTAATGTTATATTAGCTTCAACTATAAGTTTCAGCGTTTAATCAATCATTCATATAGTAAATTTGAAGCATACAATGATTACACTTAAAAACATAAAGCAATAGGAGATAAAAAAAAATAAAGCAAGATAAGTGATCATCTTTTCTGTCGCTTTTTCAACATCTCTTCCTGGAAGATCTCATTCGCTAGATCTAGGAGAACTCTGTCAATGTCAATCATTGTTGTATGATAGACTTCGTTGTAGTCCTCACGATTATCTTTAGAGCTTGCATTGAGTTCTAACAGCTTTTCAACCCAATCTCTTGGAGGAATTCCAAGCATCCGGATAAGATAATGATAAAGATCTTGGACTTGATTATTTGAAGGCTTCTAGTTAAGAGGTCTCCTCAAGGGTTCAGCATAAGTGTGAAAACTCTTACCCTTAAGAAAATCAACATCCAGATTGGGGAGCCTATGTCTGCCTCTTAAGTATCTTGGTTTTTGCTTCTTTGTGAGCATCTTTCTCAGACTCACAATCTCTTCAAACATGGAGCACCAATTTATATTGTCTGTTTTGGACATTGGCTCCTTGACTTTGGTTTTAGGATCTTTTGGATTTTCTTCTTCTTCCCTTTTCTTGACTTCATCAAGCGAAGAGCGTAGCTCAGCAATATCTCGTCGGAGTAGTCTGACTTCATCAACGAGGAGGGCTACGTACTCAGCAATACTCTGTCCTACTGAATTGGAAATATTGTGTCTTTCAGTATCCGCTGAAGCGTTCTGAGCTAGAAAGCGATTAAACTCTTTAAATAGGCCGGTGAGTAAGGGAACCATGCAATCCGGTACTGATGTAGTACTCTTGATTGAAGCGTTTGAAATATCTCAACTTCTGATATCTGAGGCAAGCCTGATGTGCATTTCATCATTAGCCATCATTTTAGAGTAGGAACCCTCAATATTGTGGAGCGATTCCTTACTGCTTTTGTGAAATCTTTGGCTTCTTGATCGCTATTGAATCGGATTCTAAGGAAGAAGGACGCTCAGGAGATGGAATGAGTCCATATAAGCTTGAAACTACTGCCTTCCCTTTTGATTTGTCACTGATGAAAGCTTCCTCGAGGACTTTAGCAATATCGTCCTATTTTTTCTGAATAGCTTGATCAATAGATTGAGTTACAGCATTTATTTGCGCAACTTGATCAACAAGTAGATTCTCGACTACTGGAGCGTTGGGGGCATCCTCCATTTGGATATCAGCATCTTGAATCGCAACTCCTTTGTTAGGAATTTCATATTAGATGTTTTGATGATGACAAGATAGGATTTCATGTTAGACCCCAAAAGAATGTAAGTTTATACTTTCATAGAATATTTGAATAAGCGTTTGAAAGTTTATTAGTTTGTTAGGCTTGTAATATTTATCTTTGAAGATTTTAGACTAAGTATTTGATACCAAGTCACTGATGGGATTCTGAGTGAGTCTATCAAGGATGACGTTGAAGATCAGTGTCTGAAGTCAAGAGAAGTTGTGTCTGTCAAGCGCTTATAGACTGTCTCAAGCGCTCAACGTCAAGCACTTAGCAACTCAAGCGCTCAATGTCAAGCGTCCAGCTTTCAGATTCACCTAAAGGATAAAACCCAAGTTATCAAGGACTTAAATGCAATCACCAACGGACATTTATTTCTAACGGGAAATAAATTCAAAATGCATTAAATTCTTGATAAGTGCATTAACTGTAACAAGACAGCATGACTTGTGGACAAGCCACCTTTTGACTAGACTATCAGCTTTTCAGAATTCAAGTCTGTGCCTGTCCAATCCGAACCAGCAGAAATTGAGGAATGTCAAAAATGGACTATTTGACGCACTGAGTGAGAGACACGCTCCTGATGCTGCCCAACAGACAAATCCAAAGAATCTCTATAAATAGTGCCCTCCAGCAAAACCTTTATGTACAGAAAAAGAGACCAAGATTATACACGTATATACACTAGAAAAGGTCGAAACTTTGCTGAGATTATTTGAGAGAAAAGCTTAGAAACCCCATAGCCAAAATCCTTTAAGCTTCTCAAATACATTCTGAAGATAGTCACAGATATCTTAACATCAAACAAACCCGTGACAAAAACTCTCAACACCTTTCATCTGAGTGAGAAAGTTTGTTGATTCACAAGCAGTATTTTTGTGTAAAAGAAGCTTGTTGAAGAAGGTCTTTATTGGAGCTGAAATTTGTGCGACCAAGGAGCTCAAGATTGTCTTCCGAGGATAGAAGTGTCTTGTAGCTGAAATCTGTGTGACCAAGGAGCTCAAGCCATCGACATCTATTTGTTCCCCATTTTGTGGAAGTCTCTATGTGACTCTTCGAGAATCAATTTAGTGGATTGCCTCCGAGTGATCAAAGGAGAAGAAAGACGTAGTTGGGATGACACCACCCAGTGAACCTTACAAATTTTGTGTTATTTACTTTTCAGTCAATTTACTTATTATCATATCATTGCATTAATTGACCAAGCAAAACACAATCAAAAGCTAAGCAACTAAGACTAACACTGATCAAAGAAGTGAACTCTTAAACCTAATTGGTTATAACATTAAAAAATTGAAGTCTAAGTTAACTTTCTAAAACTAGTTTTCAGCAGACGCTTAAGTCAAGCGCCTATTTCTCAAGCGTCCAACAATTTTTAATACGAACTTTTTGAAGTCGAAAAAGACTTCAGGGTTTATTCAACCCCCTCCCCCTTCTAGACTCTTTTGTATGCCACTTGGGACCAATAAGTGGTATTAGAGCGGTTAAAGTTGAAATTTCAAAATTCCCAAGCATAGCTGCTTGTTTAGATCTTTTTTTTTAATTTTAGTTGCTTTTAAAAAAAATTCATGGCATTTTCAAGAGTACCAAAGTTGACCGAGTCAGATTATGACTCATGGAAGGTCAAAGCATTTGTTTATCTTTGTGCATGTGATGATGAAATATGTGATATCATTTCAGATGGGCCAATTCGAATATTCAAAGTCATCACTAGAGCGACTGAAGCGACTCCAGATGGTTATGTTGAGAAACCAAAGCATGAGTGGTCACTTGATGAGTGTCGGAGAGCAAATCTAGATAATGTTGGAAGGAACGCTCTATATATAGCCATTGGTGACAATGATAACTTATTCAACAAGGTCAAGTCGTGCTCTACAACTAAGGAAATTTGGTATAAGTTAGCCACAATATGTGAAGGTTTAGCACCGATGAGAGAGAACAAGCTCTCCATAGCCATGCAAAGATTTGAGAATTTTAAGATGATGCCAAGCAAGACGCTAGATCAATTGGATGCGAGATTTACGTTGCTTATTACAGAGTTGAGTTGACCAATAAGGAAATGGTCAAAAAGATTTTTAGAAGTCTTCCAAGCAAATTTTTGATAAAGACTGTAGCAATGAGAGAATCACAAATGTTATACTTTATTACGCCATAACATGTGTTCTCAGAGCTAAAGGCTTCTAAATTTGAATTGGGAGAAGTCAGCGACACCTCGTCTTCAACGAATGATTCCAGAGCATTAATCGCTACAACTAATTTCAAGGGAAAATCAACCAGTGAGGTGGAAGCGATAGAATCGAGTGAGGAAAAGGAAATGGATTTATTGGTCAAGAAATTCAAGAAATTTCCTAGATAAGAAAAGAGAAATTTCTGTTCTTCATTCCAGAACTAGGTATGATTAATTTAAAAGCTTAATCATTATGCATCAAATTTTTATTAGACATATAATGTAGGGGGAATTCACTTTATTATATTGTCTAAAAGCGTTTGTCGAAAAAGTTACAATTTATCAAATTTAGGGAGAACTTTAAAATTATACTTGTACATATGTGTAAGCGTCAATGATCAAAAACTATTTTCATATGCATAGGTCATCAATGCTTATCTTTTCTTGTGCATGATGTGTTGGACGCTCAACCACAAAAAGGATTTAATTTCGAGCGTCAACATAAATCTTACAACAAATGGTATCACATGAATTCAACAAGTGGTATCAACAAATGGTATATGTTAAGCGTTGAAAATTTCCCTTCAACACTTATTAGAAAATTTTATAAAAATCATGCATAATTTAAAAAAAAAATAAGAACTTGGGGCGAGACACATAATTGGACGTTGATTTACCAACAAGTGGTATCAATGGTGGTGGAAATCGCTAGAGAATTTTTGTTCACTGTCCATCTAGACGTGGATGTGATTGTGGACGCTGAGCGGTCGATAGAAGTGGCTGAGTTTTTCCTCACACCAACTAGTCCTCCTCCTCTAGTGAGTATCGCTTGAACTGTTGTCTTCCCTTGATGATGCCATGAAGGGGCAAGAAGAGAAAGAAAAGCAGTCTAAGAGGGAAGAAGAGAAAGAAAAGGCAGGTATTCTTTGTTTCAGTATAAATCATATACGCTTTCATTTCTATATACATGAATGAATGATTTATCGCTGAAACATCTTGTTGAAGCTAATCTAACATTAGCTAACTTATCTAACTTTCTAAACGCTAACTTACATTATTTTGGGCTTTTCTTTGAACTCTTAATCTATAAAAAAGTTATAAGAGTTAAGATCTTGACATCATCAAAAAGGGGGAAATTGTTAGGAATTTCATGTTATATGTTTTGATGCTGACAAGATAGGACTTCATGTTAGACCCCAAAAGAATGTAAGTTTATACTTTCGTAGAATATTTGTATAAGCGTTTGAAAGTTTATTAGTTTGTTAGGCTTGTAATTTTTATCTTTGTAGATTTTAGACTAAGTATTTGATACCAAGTCACTGATGGAATTCTCAGTGAGTCTATCAAGGATGAAGTTGAAAGTCAGCGTCTGAAGTTAAGAGAAGTGGAAGAACTATCTTAAGAATCTGTCAAGCACTTAAAGACTGTCTCAAGCGCTTAACAACTCAAGCGCTCAGCGTCAGGCGTCCAGCTTTCAGATTCACCTAAAGGATAAAACCAAAGTTATCAAGCACTTAAATGCAATCACCAACGGACATTTATTTAACGGGAAATAAATTCAAAATGCATTAAATGCTTGATAAGTGCGTTAAATGTAACAAGACAGTATGACTTATGGACAAGCCACCTTTTGACTAGATTGTCAGCTTTTCAGAGTTCAAGTCTGCTCCTGTCCAATCGGAACCAGCAGAAATTGAGGAATGTCAGAAAGGGACTATTTGACACACTATGTGAGAGACACACTCCTAATTTTGTCCAATGGACAAATCCAAAGAATCTCTACAAATAGTGCCCTCCAGTAAAACCTTTATGTAAGAAAAAAGAGACCAAGATTATGCACGTATATACACTAGAAAAGGTTGAAACTTTATCCTTCAAGCTTCTCAAATACATTCTAAAGACAGTCACAGATATCTCAAATATCTTCAAAGAAGAATCCTAAATTCCTATTGAGATATCCGAAGTTGTTTGAACTTCCCAACATCAAACAAACTCGTGACAAAACCTCTCAACACCTTTCATCTGAGTGAGAAAGTTTGTTGATTAACAAGCAGTATTTTTGTGTAAAACAAGCTTGTTGAAGAAGGTCTTTATTGGAGCTGAAATCTATGTGATCAAGGAGCTCGAGATCGTCTTCCGAGGATAGAAGTGTTTTGTAACTGAAATCTGTGTGACCAAGGAGCTCAAGCCATCGACATCCATTTGTTTTCATAGGATTGACTCCGAGTGATCATAGGAGAAGAAGGACGTAGCTGGGATTACACCACCCAGTGAACCTTACAAATTTTATGTTATTTACTTTTCAGTCAATTTACTTATTATCATATCATTGCATTAATTGACCAAGCAAAACACAATCAAAAGCTAAGCAACTAAGATTCAGTTTGTGTCACTTAAAGCTTTCAAACAAGAATACTGTAAAATCAATTATGTTGTGTTAATACTGATCAAAGAAGTGAACGCTTAAACCTAATTGGTTATAGCATTCAAATGTTGAAGTCTAAGTTAACTTTCTAAAAATAGTCTTCAGTAGACGCTCATGTCAAGCGCCTATTTCTCAAGCGTCCAACAATTTTTAATACGAACTTTTTGAAGTCGAAAAAGGATTCAGGGTCTATTCAACCCCCCTCCTTTCTAGACCCTTTTGTATGCTACTTGGGAACAACAATCTTCAACAGTAGGAGACTGGTCCACTTGCGATTCTGTGATTTCCACAGAAGACGGTCTTTGAACAGGGATAATCCAGATTGGGCCAATCACTTCCAGAACATGCCTTGGACTTAGGTAGAATGATCTCGGGTTGAAAAACAAAGTATCTTTGCTCTCTTCAGTACTGAACGCTAAATTAACGTCTTCCGGGATTATAACACCAGATGTGTGAGATTTGACAAAGTCTAATAAGAAAGGCATCAGCGTTTGAGATAGTGCTTGATCCAGTGGTCGAATAAGAGAAAAGATTTGGCCCACTTAGTTGTTCTGCTCACACATTAAGACAGGAAGAACGTTGTAGCCACAGAAATCACTAAACCCAAAGAGATGGTTGAATGTGATGTCCAACGATTGATCATTCTCAATAATCACTCATCTGTGTCTATGAAACTCTGCATGATCATTAGTTAAATGCATGTGCGCTTCACTGGGACTTACAAGGGCATGTCTCGTGCTAGTGGAGGCATCTTCATTCAAATCCAGTTGGATACGCTGAGCAAAATCTTGTTTCGGATGATAATGATAGCATTCTCCTTCACTGACCTGAGAAAGCTGATGTTAAATAAAACATTCCATGGTTTATCTGAAATAAGGCAAAGCATTCACTTATCCCACTAGCAGTTCTCGCCATTGAAGCAGAAATGAAGCGTAAGCACGACGCCTGTACTCAATTCCAAAATTGAAGAGAAATGGATACTTGAGGATCTCTTCAATCATATGGAAATGCAGTACTCCTCAGCCCATCTGGATGTGTCCAGTATCCAGCGTCTTTTGAGTCGCTCAACCATTTCTTTGTCTTTCTTGGCTTCGAGTAGCTTCTTGAATCTTTCTTTTTCAATATCAAAGCTATCGGTCCAGACTCTGTCAAGGTATTCTCGGGCTTCATCTTCAACCCAGTTATTAATCTGATTAGGGTGTTCTCTGAACATTTCTCCCTTTCATTTCCATAAGCGGAGGGGTTTTGGTGAAGACTTATTAGCGGTAGAATGGACGATTCTCGGCAGGGCAGAATAACTCATTGGAGTCATCTGTTTTTCATTGAGGGTTTTCTCCCAATGGCCCATATGAGGATTCCAGATTTGAACATGACTGCGGCGAAACGGAAAATTGCGTTTAAAACTGCGACTAACTTCATGAAAGCAGTTGCTTTCAAACTCTGCCAAATAGCTAAAAGGAGTCTCCCGATACTCAAGACGAGCAATGATCTCGTTCTTGGACTTGATACCAAGCGTTGCTAGCTTCTCAAAAAATTTGGACTTCTGAGCGTCTTAAAGAGCAGGATTGTGGAGAGATGTCTGAATGGTAAGCTCCATGTCAATCATCTGCCGAATGGTCTTTTCTCTCCAGGCATAGTAATACTCTAGGCTTTCATCATAGCCTCATAGAAAAAAATTCACCATAGGAGGAGGAGGACCAGTTGGAGTGGGGACTAACGGGGCCACTTCTATCGACCGCTCAACATCTACAGTTTCTTCCCTGGCTAGAGAGATCTCAGCGTCCGGAAGGACCATTTCTATTTCCTTAGCGATTTCCACCACTATTGACATATCAACATCCAACTCTACGACAACCTCAGGAGGAGGAGGTGCATCATCTTCTGGGACATTTTGAGCTAACACATGCAAGTGTTTGAGAACAAAGAAAAAAATTAACTAAGTAGAGATTTGAGATACGAAAAAGAGAAACGCTTACCCTGAGGACTATCTTCTTCAACTATATCTGTCGCTTACTCTTTGGAAACATTTAGTTCAATTGCCTCAGGCTCCAAAACATCTTCATCATCATCTTGAATGAGGAAAGAAATGAGGGGATCAGCACGAATGGGAATATTACAAGCATCTAAGGTATTAAGAATATATTGAATATTGAATTCTCTTCGAGCTGAAAGAAAATTTATCCTAGCGTTAAAGAAGATAACAAACACGGAAAGGATAATGTACATTATTTATCACAAGTATTTACCCTGATCACTAGCAAAATCCTATGAAAGAGGATTAGCTTCAGGCTCTAAAAGAGGTTCCGAAGAAGAAGGGAGAGGGGCACTCACAGGTTCTTCATGCGCTGGCTCTACTGCAGCACCTGTTGATTCCTTTGGAGTTGACCACTGTGTGCGCTTACGAGCAAGCGACACTTCTTCTTCTTCTATTTCTTCTTCTATCTCCAAGGATACATCAGTCGCTGGAGGAGGAGAAGGGGATTTTGGAGGAGGAGAGGGAGATTTCTTCTTCTTCTTCTTTGTCTCCTTCTTCTGCTTCGTGGTTGGCTCGGAGGGCTCAGCTACTTTTACCACGATTTTCCTTTTTGGTCGCTCGATCACCACTTCTTCTGGTTCATCTAATGAGGAAATTGCTTGCTCCTCATCATCACCACGAACTTTGCCTTCAGCAAGGCCTTCGGCAAGGAGTCACTTACACTCTTCCTTGGGAACCACTGCACCACCCACTCGCTTAGGGTTGAGCAATTCACCAATCATCTTTATTCCGTAGAACTTAGGCGCTGACATTTGGACGTGACATATCCACTAGTGATAAGAATAAGACTAAGTAAAATCTCATACGACTTGGGATTCACTAACTTCTGCATCGCTGCCTTAAAGCGATTAATAACATACAAGGCCCAATTGACCTTAAGCTTGATCAATATAGCAATCATCATCTTGTGCTGAATATTTGAGATCTTATCTAACGAACCTTTACGACACTCGATCATCTTTGCGCATACATCGGCCAGAATGACATATTGGCCTTTCATGTCATTATATTTGAAGTTTGATTTATACGAGGAATCAATGTCGTCTCGCTGGACTTGTTCCTAGAGTTTAGTAGCAGCACCCATGGAAACCTCTTCGACTTCACACCCTGAAGTGGGTAATTTCAGTAAGAACGCCTCTTATCAACCCCCCCCCCCCCAAACTTATCAATTGCTCGACCTCGAGCAATAAACTATAGGATAGGAAAAAAATATCATCAAACACGGGAGAGACAAAAAGAAGAACTACCTAACTCAATTTCGTGGAGTACACGGTTGCATTTAGCGAATACAACAAGCCTTTGAACCTTTGAGTTACCTCAAAGGACGAGTTATAGTCTAGTGAGGGTTTGCATACAATATACCCACAAAATCGAAGGATTTTCAACCACACTCAAACAACGCAAATCAATATGATTAATAATAAAACACTGGCATGAATTTATCTATTTAAGCTCAAAATTATATATATATATACACGTCACATACTTGCTCATGTTACGCCTTAACCTTGAAAAGACCATCCTAAGGGTGTAGTGTGATAAATCTAAGGTATTATAATCGAGTGGCATTCTTACCACTCTTCAAGCATTAATCCCATATCTTATCGACTTTCGATTAGTCACACGACATGAGAATTGAAGAAAACTTCATAGCCACTTAAAATTTCATCAATTTATCCAGTTTAGGCTTTAACTTATGCAACTTTCAACTCAAAACATTAGAGGCTAGACCATGTGCAATGTTCGGTTCTCTTAGGCTTCTATGACACCCTTGTAGCGAGCTTTGAGCCAATAACTCCCAAACCGGACGGTTTTAGAGTATTAAGTTTAGAGACACTCCTAAGAACTTAATCACTCGAGTGCCAAAGGCCACAAAACCAAACTAGGTCCTTATTCTCTTTACACTTTCATTGGCTTGAGCTTAGCTCAAATTAGCTTAATAGTACAGTATTCTAGGCATGGTACTCTTCGCCCCCAGTATCTATTAAGGCTGACTTTTGCAGTCATACCAATGTTCAACCTCTTTATTCTTTTTAAGCATACAAAGACATTCTCAACTCATAACACATGTGAAACATCTAAGTTGATATTTCCGGGATCAAGCGTTTAAGTGTTTCAAAATGGGTGTCCACTCAACTCCTCTACCCTTGACTTATGTGAGCATGTGAATCATCTTAAGGACAATGTAATCTTGTTTAGGGTCCCTTGAGCAAGGAAACAATGTGTATAGTTCATTTAAGTCCAAATTGATAGAGAAAAGATGCCATTGATTTAACCTAATCAATCTCAATGCATTAATTGAAGGGTTTACAATCCAACCAAAAATTTTAAGATGCTTAAAAATGTACACATTATCACATGTAGAGGTACAACCGTCTCCTCCCCCAAACTTGGATAGAATATAGAGCATACATAATCATGACAATAATGGATCGATTATACACCCCCAAACTTGGAACAAACATTTTCCCCAATGTTCGAAAATAAAAGAGGAGAGTACACGTCACCATAATGGAATGCTAAAAAGCAAACCCGAGTTGTCCAATCAGAGTCTGTCCAAAGTTTGGCAACAGCTACTCGGGCGAAAGAAAGCCTCACATGCGGGTATCCACTGAGCGGGGCCTAGGCGTGCGTAAAGGTGTCAAACGGACCTTAAAGGGGACAGCCCGTTTAAGTACCCTTTAAGGCCCCTTGAGACCTTGTCCCATTTAAGGCTTTGTTCCCTTAAGAGGCAAGCCTTAAAGGGGACAAGGCCTTTAAAGGGCCTTGCTTAATGGGCCCGGCCGGCCCATCCTGTTAGCTTAACGGGACGGGCCGGCCTGGCCCGTTAACAATATATTTTTTTAATATTTTTTTCCAAAAACAAAAATTATAAAAAAATAAATAAATTAATAGTGTGCAATGGTCAAAATTTTGACCGTTGCCCACTTTGCTTAATTGTTGTGCAACGGCCATAATTATTACTTTGTATTTTGTACAAGCTAGTCGATTATATTACTTTGTAATAAATGTAATTATGAAAAGGACTATTTTTATATATAGCCAAGGAGGAGATAACAGACATTAATTATCTATGATCATGCAACCTTTTAAGGACATGAAATCTTATTTAGTCTTTATTGTGGAAGTCTTAACAAGGAAAGATTAGTCTTAGAAATGAAGTTCAAATAAGGACTATTTTTATATATAGTCAAAATAAATGAAAGAATTTTAAAAAAACATTCACTAGATAAATATTGAAATGAAATGATAAACAAATACACAAATAATAAAGGGGGTCTTAAAGGGGCCGGATCGGCCCGTCCCCTTTACTAAAGGGGTCGGGACGGCCCTTTAGTAAAGGGGACCTAAAGGGGCTGGATTGGCCTGTCCCCTTTAACTAAAAGGACGGATCGATCCGGCCTCCCACAAACAAAGGGGACTAACGAGATGGATCAATCCGGCCCTTTAGGCCCGTTTGACACCTTTAGGCATGCGTAAGACGGCGCCTAGGCGCCGTAAGCTGGAAGGAAAATTTGACCATTCTGACTTGAGTCCACGCATGGGCGTGGGATATGCGGCGCTCGAGCGCGGGTAGTGCGGCACCTAGGCGTGGATGAGACCACGCTTGGGCGCGGGATGCAGTGGAGAATGTTGAAAACTGGGGAAATCGGCGCCCAGGCGTGGCCATCAGACTACTTGAAGTCCATTTCCTGTGAAAGATAAGAAAAGGAAAAGGCATAAACATAAACTAACACAACGAAACAAAAGAAAACAAAGCAAACTAAAATGAGAAACACAAAAATACGAGAAAGGAAAGAGAGCTTGGGTTGCCTCCCAAGAAGTGCTTGTTTATAGTCGTTAGCTCGACTCGTGACAAAGAATTATGGAGGATCTCGGAGGAGGAGGGACACATTGTCCCTTGGTCCATCAGTCCCGATATACGGTTTCAATCGTTGAGCATTGGTCATGAACATTTGCCCTTTGTCAGTTGTGAGCTCGACGGCACCCGATGGATAGACATGGGAAATCAAGAATGGTCCCGACCACCGTGACTTAAGCTTCCCGTGAAAGAGTCAGAGTCGAGAGTTGTAGAGTAGAACTCTCTCTCGTTCATGAAACTCGCGAGGAATGATGTGCTTGTCGTGCCACGTTTTTGTTCATTCCTTGTAAAGTTTGACATTCTCATAAGCTTGGTGGCGCCATTCCTCGAGCTCATGCAATTGGAGCAATCGATTTGTACCTACAAGTGTAGAGTCAAAATTTAGAAATTTAATAGCCCAAAAAGCACGATGCTCAAGCTCAACCGGTAGGTGACATGCTTTACCAGAAACGAGGCGATACGGGGACATGCCAATCGGGGTTTTAAATGCGGTCCTATAAGCCCATAAGACGTCATCTAGCTTTAGAGACCAATCTTTCCTAGATGCACTGATCGTTTTTTCAAGAAAGCGTTTAATCTCCCTATTAGATACCTCCACTTGCCCACTCGTTTGAGGGTGGTAGGGAGTTGAAATCTTATGCCTTACCCCATACTTGTTCAATAAGTGTTCGAATTGCTTATTGCAAAAATGGGTGCCCCCATCACTAACGATAGCTCTAGGTGTTCCAAAACGAGTGAAAATTCTTCTCCATAAAAATCGAGTAACCACCCGAGCATCGTTAGTGGGTAAAGCCTTGGCTTCAACCTATTTTGAGATGTAGTCAACCGCAACGAGAATATACTTATTGGAACAAGAACTAGGAAAAGGTCCCATGAAATCAATACCCCAAACATCAAATAATTCACACTCAAGCATGCTATTCAAGGGCATTTCATGTCTTTTAGAGATATTACCCGTTCGTTGACACCTATCACAAGATTGGACATAAAAAAATGCATCTTTAGAGAGTGTGGGCCAAAAGAAACCTGATTGAAGCACCTTAGCCATTGTTTTAGAAGGCCCAAAATGGCCACCTACCGACATGTCATGGCAATGAGCTAAAACCGATGCTATTTCCTCCTCGGGAACACATCTTCGAATGAGGCCATCTGCACAAATCTTAAATAGATATGGTTCAAATAAGAATTTCTTCTCTTGATGGAAAGTAATATCGGGGGAAGAACTCCCTTAACAAGATAATTAGCAAAATTTGCATACCAAGGAGTTGGGTCATCACATATAGCAAATAAGTGTTCATCGAGAAACTCTTCTCTAATTGGTGTATCATGCAAGTGTTCGGGACTAGGGGCCTCTATCCTAGACAAATAATCGGCGACTACATTCTCTACTCCTTTCTTATCTTTGATTTCAAGGTTAAATTCTTGAAGTAGTAGAATCCACCTAAGAAGTCTAAGTTTAGCATCCATTTTGGCAAGCAAGTGCTTTAGTGCGCAATGATCGATGTACACAATTACTTTGTTCAAAATGAGATAGGCATGGAATTTCTCAAACGCAAATACTATAGCTACTAACTCTTTTTCCGTGGTTGCATAATTCATTTGTGCATCATTTAGAGTCTTACTAACATAATAGATGGTTTGAAATACCTTTTCGTTTCGTTGGTCAAGTACCGCACCAACCGCGGTGTCACTTGCATCACACATCAACTCGAAGGGCAAGCTCCAATCGGGAGGTGCCATGATGGGAGCGGATATCAACCGCTCCTTCAAAATGAGGAATGCCTGCATACAAGTAGAGTTGAAATCAAACGGTGCATCTTTAACAAGCAAGTTAGGCAATGGTTTCGCAATTTTAGAAAATTTCAAGATAAACCGCCTATAGAAACCGGCATGCCCAAGGAAACTCCTAACGGCTTTAACCGAGGTAGGAGGGGAAAACTTCTCAATGACCTCAATCTTGGCTTGATCCACTTCAATCCCTCTATGAGAGACTTTGTGACCAAGCACAATCCCTTCCTGGACCATGAAATGGCACTTCTCCTAATTTAAAACAAGATTGGTTTCCTCACAACGTTTTAAAACACGAGTCAAATGATCTAGACATGTATCAAAAGATGTTCCAAAAACAGAAAAATCATCCATAAAAATCTCAAGGAACTCCTCAACCATGTCATGGAAAATTGCCATCATGCACCTTTGAAAAGTGGTCGGGGCATTGCACAATCCAAATGGCATCCTTCTATAAGCAAATGTGTCATAGGGACAAGTGAAAGTGGTTTTCTCTTGGTCCTCGGGGTCTATGTCAATTTGATTATAGCCGGAGTATCCATCTAGAAAATAATAAAAGTCGTGTCCGGCTAACCTTTCTAGAATTTGGTCAATAAAAGGGAGGGGAAAGTGGTCCTTACGGGTGGCGTCATTTAACTTACGATAATCTATGCACACTCGCCACCTGGTAAGCATACGTGTAGGAATTAGATCATCGTTTGCATTTTTAATCATAGTTATGCCCCCTTTCTTTGGAACTACATGAGTAGGACTTATCCATGCACTATCAGAGATAGGGTAGATTATACCTGCGTCGAGTAACTTAATAACCTCTTTCTTGACTACCTCTTGTATTTGTGGGTTAGACCTCCTTTGTGGTTGACGTGAAGGCTTGGCGGAGTTCTCCATGAGTATCTTGTGCATGCATTAGCCGGGCTAATGCCTTTAATGTCCGCAATTGTCCACCCAAAAGCTTTCTTGTTAGCCCTCAAAACCGCCATGAGTTGTTCCTCTTATTCCATGTCAAAGAAGATGAGACAATTAAGGGCAATGTTTTATCATCATTCAAGAAAACAAATTTCAAGTGTAAAGGCAAAGGTTTAAGCTCAAGGGTAGGAGCCTCTTCAATGGAAGAGCGAGGAGGACCTGAAAGAGATCTTTCTAGCTTTTCAATCCTCATGACACGATAAGGAGGGGGCTGCTCTAATCTCAGCACGGTTGCCAAGTGCTCCTCACTTGCCGAATCAACACCCATGGATTGTAAAAGGCACATCTCGAGCGGGTCATCTACCATATGTTCCTGAAAAGTCTCACTAATCAAAGAGTCAAAGGTCTCAACACGTAAACAAGAGTCGTAATCAGGTGAATGCTTGAGAACCTTATAAACATCAAACATTACCTTTTCATCTCCCACATTTAAGGTTAACTTACCATTGGAAATGTCAATTACCGCCTTACCGGTGGCTAGGAATGGTCTTCCTAGAATCAAGGGCACCTCAACATCTTCTTCCATATCTAGGACCACGAAGTCGACCAAAAAATAGAATTTGTCGACCTGGACAATAACATCTTCTATGATCCCATTCGGCCTCTTGATTGATCTATCGGCAAGTTGGAGGCTCATTGATGTCAGCTTGGGATTGCCTAGCCCTAACTTCTTAAAAAGAGAATACGGAAGAAGATTGATATTAGAGCCCGAGTCACATAGAACCTTCTCAAATGATAAGGGCCCAATAGTGCACGGAATTGTGAGACTCCCGGGATCTCGAAGCTTTGTTGGCAATTTGTTGAGTAAGACGGCGGAGCATTCTTCGGTAAGACAAACAGTTTCATTTTCTTCCCACTTTTGCTTGTTAGATAGAATGTCTTTGAAAAACATAACATAATTTGGCATTTGTAGTAGGGCATCAATGAAAGGAGTATTAATTCTCACCTCCCGAAGAATCGCCAAAATACGGAGGAAACTTGGATCCATCTCCTTCTTTTTCTTCTTCTGTGCATTTGGGAAGGGAAGACGGATCTCAATGGGAAGAGGAGGCATTGGAGTCGAAGAACTAGGGCCTGAAGAAACAGGAGGCGGCGCCTGGGCACTGATGTCGGCGCCTAGGCGCGGTGTGGTTGGCGCTTGGGCGTCGTCATGACGGGGCTCAAGCATCGTCTACAGCAACCCCTCTTCCTAATTCATTATGGACGGCGCCTGAGCGTCTCCTAACTCGCGCCTAGGCGTGGAAGACAGTGTTGCATCATTTTCCAACTGCTTCCCACTCCTCAAAGCGATGGCATGGCATTGTTCTTTCAGGTTCTTCTCCGTGTCGCTTAGTAGAGTACCCAGGGCTCTTCCACTGACCGCGGAGGATATTTGACCCATTTGTGTCCTCATATCCTTCATCTCCATGAACATATCCTTCGTCATATTACGGAGTTCATTTATCGACGTATCCGACTTCCTTATATGATCATCAAGTCTCTCGTCGATCGTGGGTGGTCTTACTTGCCCTTGCCCTTGCACATTTAGGTTGCCTTGCCTCGGAGGTGGCTTTTTAAAAGCAGGCCTCGGGTGTTGGTTGTTGAAAGGAGGCCTCGGGGATTGATAAATGCCCGGTTGTGCGTTTTTTGCGGGGTTTGGCCTCTTTGGGAAGTTTTCGGGTACGTGAAAGTTCAATTGGTGCCGGTTATGATTCCCAACATAATTTACATCTCCAACCTCCGGTTCCGGGGCAACCACTTCTTCTAATTCTTGCACACAAGCAACCCTTCGATTTGGTGGAGGAAGCTCATCATCATCCTCGGGGTAAAGTTCATCCTCCCTAACCATTTGCTCAAGCTTAATCCACACGGTCCTACTATCAAGACCCAAAAGGTCACCACCGGCTCCCACATTGAGTTGGTGCCGAATTCGAGATCGGACTCCATTATAGAATTGTTGCACTTGCTCGTCTCAGGTATAATTGTGATCGGGGCACTTTCGAAGCATAATCTTGTACTTTTCCCATGCAGATGCTAAGGACTCATTCTGTGTTTGTTTGAACCCCTTGATCTCACTTCTAAGCTCGTTGATTTTTTATGGAGAAGAAAATTTGTTGAGAAACTCATCTACCAGATCATCCCACGTTCCAATTGATTGTGGGGGCAACGACTTGTACCAAAGAGTTCCCATTAGGATTTGGATTGAAATTGTGGGCCATTTCTCGAGCTCGTCTACTAGCCCGAAGAACACGTTCTATCTCGAGCTCAAAATCGAAGAGGAGCTCGTTGGAGGAACATGTCATGCACTACAAGTCAAACCTATCATATAAGCACAAGAAACGAAAATTAGACTAATATGAAAATAACAAAAGCAAGAAATAAATGAAAAACGAAGAATTATGAAAGTGTAAACAAAAATAAAAAACTAAAAAAAAACAAGTCCCTGGCAACGACGCCAAAAACTTGACACGCTAGAACCTAACGTGCTTGGATAGCAAGTATACTAGTCATGCGTAGTAATAAGTGGACTAAAAGTCCGGGTTGTCGAACCTCAAGGACTAGGTATTTTAGTTTATGATTAACAATAAAAGAAAGAAATTAAAGTAACGTGCAAGAATTGATTGAATAAACGAAGGATAAAAGAGAAACGAGCTATAGATTAAAACTCACGTATGATAAAATGACTAAGGCACATGCGACAACCGAATCTACTCGTCAATATATATGGGTTACTCTTCGAATTATTAGACTCCTATTGCTTTGGTGGAAACTCCTTAGTTAACTATTACCCAATGTCTCGGCTCATAATAATTTTATGATTAATTGACGGTTCTCTAAATATGTCTATCTGAGAATCTAATCAATAACCATGCATTAACGTTCTAGAGTTTCCCCGGATGAATCTGGCTAACAGCACCCGGAAATCTTGACCTATCTCTAGGGGCAATTCCTCATTTGTTTCAGATGATGCGTTAATTCCCTTGAACCCTAACCTATCTTCTCTCGAACGACTAGATTAGGCAAGATAGCAAGTATATGGTGATCAAGCACATGATTGGAATGAAAGCATAGAATCAACACACAAAGCAATAGGAGAATTAATACAAAAATCACTTCATATATATTGACTCATAAATTTGGCCTTCACATGGCCTTAGTTCTACAAAATTAGCTCATCATCAATAGCTCAAGAAGATCTAGAGCAATCATATACATAATCATCAACATAAATATGTAATGAAAGCAGGTAAAACTCCCTAAGGCTTGGTTGATGATGAATCCTAGCTTGAACTTCAATCTCTAGCTTAATCCCCCTTCTTCTCCTTCAAAGATTGATGAATTTGTGGCTCAAAATCCCAGAAAAATGATTTGAATCCCCAAGAATCTGAACCCCTCTCCATTGCTGAAATCTGGCTTTTATACACTTGAAAACGGTTACGCCGGCGCCTAGGCGCAGGCTATACGGCGCCCAGGCGCGGCTTACGTGGAGGATCTTTCTTGGGGGATAAGTCCGGCGGTGCCCAGGCGTGGAGACAACGACACTCGGGCACAGACAATACGCCGCCTAGACGCGGGTAAGGCGGCGCCTAGGCGTGGACAACAGGATGCTGGACTTGCTGCTTCTTGCTCGGTGCCCGGGCTTGGTCATACTGGCGCCTGGGCGTGGTCAACTGGCTTGAATTGGTGCCGTGCATCATTTTTTGCCCTTTTCTTCTTTTGCTCTCGGTTATCACCTGAAATCACTTAACACCCTGATTAAACGTAAATGTGGCATGATTTAGGCAATAAATAAATCCAAAAACATCAAATTACGGGCTTAAAAACACATAAGAATGCCTCTTATCAGTAGCAACACCCATGGCAACCTCTTCGACTTCACACCCTGAAGTGGGTAATTTCAGTAAATCAGCAAGCAGTTGTGAAGAGAGAACAAATGGGATTTCAACAGAAGGAAAAGAGCAAGAAATAGAGTTGCCATCATAAAAAATGATAGCATGCTCAAAGAAGTATTTAACTTCATCCTCATGAATCAGAGAATGAGAGGTGAGAAGGATTCTTAAACCAGATTCTTCAATGAGAAGAAGGATTTGTCTCATTGGGAAGTTTTGATTCTCAAAAAGGCACTCCCAATTAACTAGGAAACCAGCATTATAACCCATGGTTCTTTCGGTTTTGGGTTTAAAGGTGTTCCTGGCATCAGATTTGGAAGACTTTGGTGGCACCATTGATGAAAAAGATGTGCTTCTTGAGGAGATAGAAGAAAACCTTTTGGCTTTAGAGAATTTTTACAGCAAAGAGAATTTGAGAGTGATAAAGTATTTCTGTAAAAATTTGAAGGGTTTTAATAGATGGCAAAAAGTAACTCCTCAATTGCTTTGATAAATGCCATGTGTGAATGCAATTAATCAGAAATGAAAAGCAATGAACTTGAGCCATTTAATAGTAAAGACGGATGCAAAAAGGTGCGATAAATTAGGATAACTGCTGTAAAAGATGAAGTTTGAAATCCGCAGTTACTTTTTAGAAACGTTTGAAATTTTTGAAAATATTCAGCGTGAATAGCAAGCGCCTATTGGTACACTAACACGTACCCAGACATGTACATTTACTGAACCGCCTATTTTGAGATAGGTATCACTAACCGTCAATTTGATTTGATAGGAATGCGTGGGCAGTTGTCAAGTCTTATCTTTTGGATTTATAACTCAATTTCAATTTTGAAGTCGCTTGAGACATTATAATTGAGTGGATTCCCCCTAAATTATGTGCCTATAAAAATATGATGCCTCATGATTAAGCGTTTAAATCAATCATACCTAATTCCCTTGTAAAAGTGAGAAAACGTTGTTCATCGAGCACTTTGGTGAAGATATCTGCCAATTGTTTGTCAGTTCCAATGAAATGCATGGAGATATCTTTCTTTTGAACATGGTCACGCAAGAAATGGTAGCGAATGTCAATGTGTTTAGTTCTAGAATGAAGGAATGGGTTTTGGGTCATAGCTAAAGGGCTTTGGTTATCACAATGGATTGGGGTAGGACTTAAGAGGATTCCATAATCTCTGTGTTGTTACCTCATCCAAAGAAATTGTGCACAACAGCTTCCAGCGGCTACATACTCGGCTTCAGCGGCAGAAGTCGCTGTGGATTGTTGTTTCTTACTATGCCACGAAACCAATATATCACCTAGAAATTGACATGTACCACTAGTACTTTTTCTATCTATTTTGTATCCTACAAAATTTGCATCTGAATAACCAATTAATTCAAAAAGAAGAGTCCCTTGGATACCACAAGCCCACATTTTGTGTGTCTTTTAGGTATTTAAGGATTCTCTTGGCAGCAATTAAGTGTGACTCTCTAGGATTAGCTTGAAAATGTGCACACATGCATACTGAAAATATAATATCAGGTCTACTAGTGGTAAGATAAAGAAGTGATCCAATGCTACCTCTATAGTTAGTGGTATCAATTTTCTTCCCACTTTCATCTTTATCTAACTTAAGTATTTGGCTCATTGGAATTTTTGAAGATGATGCATTTTCCATACCAAATTTCTTAATCATATCTCTTGTATATTTAGGTTGGTATACAAATATGCCATTAGAGCGTTGTTTAACATGTGATCCTAAGTCACCCATCATGTTCATTTCAAATTGATCTTGCATCACATTCAAAAATTTCTTACACAATCTCTTATTAGTAGATCCGAAAATAATATCATCAATATAAATTTGGACTAAGAGAATATCTTCATTATGGGTAGTTTTAATTAACGTTGTGTCAACGTTGCCTTTCGTAAAACCTTTACCTATAAGGAAGATAGAGAAAGTGTCATACCATGCTCTTGGTGTTTGTTTAAGGCCATGAGTGCCTTATCCAATTTATAGATCATACTTTTGGCATGGTTGTTGATGAATCCTGGGGGTTGCTCCATAGATACCTCTTCTTGGAGTTTACCATTCAGAAAAGGACTCTTCACATCCATTTGATACATTGTGAACTTGTTGAATGCGGCAAATGCTAGGAACATCCGAATCGCTTCAAGACGAGCTACTCGGGCATAAGTTTCAATAAAGTCAATACCCTGTTTTTGACAATAACCCTGAGCGACTAATCTGACTTTGTTTCTTATAACAATACCATCTTCGTCCATTTTGTTCCTGAAAGCCCATCTAGTCCCAATAACTCCTTGGTGAGTTGGTCTGGGAACTAGCGTCCAAACCTTACTACGCTCAAATTGGTTAAGCTCCTCTTGCATCGCTTCTACCCAACTTGAATCGCTAAGTACTTCATTCACTTTCTTTAGTTCCATTTGAGATAGGAAACTTGCGAACATGGCCTCATTAAATGTAGCAGCCCTAGTCCTTATCGGTGCTCCAATGTCTCCACTTACTAGTTCTGGTGGATGGCCTCTAAACCATTTTCTATCTGGTTGGAACGGGTTGAGAGACTCTTGATCATCAATTGCTTGACCCTCATTTGTCTCTTGCGTAGTCACTATCATCATCGAGATTGAGTTGTGATGCTTTTTGGGAAAGATCTTCAACTCCTACATCATCAATATTAACCTTATTTGGTTCTTGGTTAGCATCATCAAACACAACATGAATGGATTCCTCAACCTTCGATTTGATCTTATTTAGGACGCAGAAACTTTTTTCATTTTTGGCATAGCCTAGAAAGATTCTCTCATCCGCTTTAGGATCA
Organism: Buddleja alternifolia; assembly: GCA_019426215.1. Lineage (NCBI taxonomy): Eukaryota > Viridiplantae > Streptophyta > Magnoliopsida > Lamiales > Scrophulariaceae > Buddleja > Buddleja alternifolia. The sequence continues at coordinate 21,566,489 of CM033404.1, read as the reverse complement.
AACATATTTAGGTTGTGAGATCCATTGTTATGAATGGAACATTTTCAACTAAATACATGAAAATAAGAAGCGTTGGGCTTACGTCCCTTCCACAACTCATTGTCCTAAGAAACGTTGGACTCGGCTAACATTGTCCTAGAAGCTTGTTTAAGCATTCTGTTTTGTAGCTCAGCAACTCCATTCTGTTGAGGTGTTGTAGGTGCAAAATACTCATGTAGTATTCCAAAATCTGTACAAAATTTAGCAACAATATGGTTAGTAAATTCAGTTGCTCTAACGCTTCTAATTCTTGTCACCTTTAGATCTTTTGAAGTTTGTAATTGACGAATTAGAGCTGCGAGCTTGACACTAGCTTCATCTTTGGACGCTAAAAGTTCTACCCATGTATAGCGTGAGAAATCTTCAACTATCACTAGCGAATACTTTTTACCACTAACACTCATGATTTGAATAGGTCCAAACAAATCCAAATATAATAGTTCAAGAATTCTAGAAGTAGATAGATGCGGTTTCTTCTTAAAAGATGATTTAACTTGTTTACCCATTTCACATGCATCACATAAATGATTTTTCTAAAAGGAACCCTTAGGTAATCCCTCTACAAGATTTTGTGATATTAGTTTAGAGATTGCCTTAAAGTTGAGGTGGTTCATTTTTCTATGCCATAACAAACCTAATTCATTTTAACTCTTAGCAACAAAGCATGTAGGATTGTTATCGATTGTTGAACCCCAATCGACCAAATAAACATTATGTGTTCATTTTTCTTTCAATTTAGTAGATCCAGTCTTAGCGTCATCAATATCGCAAAAGTCACTAGAAAATTTAACTTCAAAGCCTTTATCACAAAATTGACTAATGCTCAATAAATTATGCTTAAGACCCTCAACATAATATACATCACTTATCATGACATTCCCCCTATGCATGATACCTATACCTTTGATTTTACCTTTAGAGTTATCACCGAATATAACTTGAGGACCATTGGTTGCACGATAGTTGATCAAGAGATCCTTTGAGCCTTTCATGTGCCTTGACGACCCACTAGCAATGTGCTAAATTGATGTATCGGTGTTGTCTCTAGGTACCTGCATTTAAAGGGCATTTCTAATTCTTTTTAGGTAGCCATTTTGACTTGGGTCCTTCAACATTAGTAGCATTAGTCTGAATTAAAACTTCCAAAACCCATATTTGCCTTGTCTTCATTACGAGAGGATTGGCCTTTTCGGGTTTCAGTTTATGTTGTGTGTGCTTCTTAGGTGTATAATAATATCCTTGATCATAATAATAATCATAGTCATAATCATAATCATAATCATCATAGTATCGATAATATGATCTAGATCTCTGAGGATATTGACGCAGGTATTTCCTCGGCACTGGGTTAGGAGTCGCCTTTGGCGATCAAACGCTTAGCGTTTGATTCACTTGTGGAAGGTTTCTTCTTAGTTTTTTGAGCATTTCGATAGACCTTCTTTTTTGAATCATTCTTTTTCATCTTCTCCTTATTGCCTGAGTTGGCTTTGACCTTGTCATTGGCCTCTTACTACTGTCTCTTGGTTCATTCAACCTTTGACTGTTTGAACTCTTCTCAACAAAGGCTACACATTTTCCTTTGTTGGTTATCGTAACCTTCGACGCTTTTGATTTATGACCAAATTTATCACAACCTAAACCTTTCACCAAAAAGTCTGGTTACCTCAGTCACATTATCTAACTTTCTTGAAGCTTTTGATAATGATGAGACGAGCTGTTCTGATTTGGCAAGTCTAGCAATCAGCTCAGCTTCTCTGTTGACTACCATATCAAGATCACATTTCAACTGAGCGATCTCTAGCTCAAGCGATTTGTTTTTCTCAATGCACTATTGCTGAACTAGCAACTCAGCTTTAAGCGTCACATTATCACTTTTAATTGCTGAGATCTCATCAGTGTGTTCTTGATATAGTCTGGCTATACCTTGACAATCTGTGTAATATTCATTAACTTTTTCAAGTAATTTTTCATAAGAAAGAGGATGAAATAGTTTAGTGGATACCTCAGATAGTGAGTCATCAGACGCTTCTTCATCTCTTACCATGAGACAAATTAGTGCTGAGTCACTAGATGGCTCATTATCGCTGCTTGCATATGAAGATTCCAAATCCACTTCATGTGCGAAAAATGGTTCAGATTCCACTAGCAAACCTTGTTGACGAAGGTTGCTCTTGAATTGGTTTCTATGCGCATGATCTTGCCTTGTGGGCTTAGATACATTTGGATAAGAGCAATTTACCTAGTAGTGCCCTAATTTCCTGCAATAGTAAAAGAGATTAGTTCTCATTTTTTGTTCAATTGTTAACCTTTTGGAAACCACTGGCGCTGAGAGATTCTGATTTTGATGTGGAGATGGAGGCGCTTGATATTGAAATGGCGATGGAGGCGCTTGATATTGAAATGGCGATGGAGGCTGAGGCACAGAATACGCTGGCATTTGATACTGAGACACTGGTTCGGGGGAGGGATTTGAAGGTCTGTCCATTAGAATTTCTCTTTTCATATCTTAGAAATTTCTTGAATTCTTGACCAGTAAAGCCATTTTCTTTTCCTCATTTGATTTTGTCGCTTTCACCTCGCTGACTGCTTTTCCCTTACTTTTGGTAGTCACAATTAAAGCTACTGATTTATTCACTATAGACGACGTATAGCTGACTTCACGCAATTCAAATTCAAAAGCCTTTAGCTCCGAAAACACATATTCTGGAGTTATACTATCCAACATTTGAGATTCTCTCATTGCTATAATCTTTATCAATTACTTGCTTGGAAGACTTCAAAAAATCTTATTGACCATTTGCTTATTGGTCAAATCCTTATTCAATGATGCTAACTCTGTAATAAGCGAAGTTAGCCTCACATCCAATTGATCTAGCGTCTCCCTGGGTTGGATCTTGAAATGCTCCAATTTCTGCATGGCCATGGAGAGTTTGTTTGTCCTCATCTTTGCAGACCCTTCACACACAAAGGCCAACTTATCAAAAATTTCCTGTGAAGTCTTACATAGCTTGATTTTGTTGAACAATCCCTCATTGTCTATCACCGCTGAGTAGAGAGCGTTTTGTCCAACATTATCTAGATTAGTTCTTTTGTGATCCTCTTGCTTCCATTCCAACTTGGGCTTTTCGACATAACCATCTGGAGTAGCTTCAGTCGCTCCAGGGGATCGAGTTATAACTTTCATGATCTGAATGGGGCCATCTGTAATTACATCACACATTTCATTATCACATGAGCATAAATATGCAAATTCTCTAAGTTTCCATGAGTCATAGTTTGACTCAACCAACTTTGGGATTTTGTTAAAGTCCATGATATGCGGTTTTTTTTTCAAAAAGCAACTAAGTTTCGAAAAGAATGGATCTAAACAAGTAGTTACGCTAGGAAAGTCTTTGGTTTCTACTTCAACCGCTCTGATACCACTTGGTGGTTCCAAGTGGCATAAGAAAGGGTCTAGAAGGGGAGGTTGAATAGACTCTAAAGTCTTTTTCGATTTAAAAAATTTCTTATCACTTTTAAGGGTTTGAACGTGTGGTAGGTAAAATGCTAGATCATGCGCTAAAGATAAGATAACTTAGACTTAGTGATTTTGGCAGTTACCAAAGTAGGGCAATGCTTAAATCGCTTAATCAGGGTTAGCAAAACGAAATTGATTTTTAAGCTTAGTGTTCTTTTAGCCAAATAGTCGCTTAACTGTTTAAAGCCTTTTTTTTAGAGATATGATGTGAATAGTAAAGTAAAGCAAAAAAACAATAAAATGACACAAGATATGCAAGGTTCACTAGGTGATGTAATCCCAGCTACATCCTTATTCTCCTTTACACTCGGAGAAAATTCACTAAGATGATAATCGAAGGATCACACAAAGGCTTCTACAAAATAGAGGATTAGGAAAATGATCTTGAGCTCCTTGATCACATAGACTTCAGCCCCAATGAAGATCTTCTTCAACAAACTTCTCTCACAAAGAAATGTTGTTTGTAGATCAACAACTTTCTCACACAGATGAAAGAGGTTGAGGGTTTTCATTACAGATTTGTTTGATTTTGAGAAGTTCAAACAACTTGGGATATCTCAATTAGAGTATAGGGTTCTTCTATGAAGATGTTTGAGATATCAATGACTGTCTTTGGAATGTACTTGTAAAGCTTGAAGGATTTTGGCTATGGAGTTTATAAGCTTTTCTTAAGAATATTTCAGCGAAGTTTTGACCTTTTTCTTGTGTATGTACGTATATGAGTGTGTTTAAGATTTGCTGAAGGGTACTATTTATAGAGATTTCTTAGGATTTGTCTGTTGGACACATGCAGGCGCGTGTCTTTCACGGAGTGCATAAATAGCTTTTTTTCTGACATTCCTGAATTTCTGTTGTTTTCGATTGGATGTTAGCAGACTTTGAACTCTAAATTCTGAAAATCTAGTCAAAAGGTGGCTTGTCCACAAGTCATAATGCCTGATCACATTTAATACACTTTTCAGGCATTTAATGCATTTTGAATTTATTTTCTGTTGGAAATAAATGTAAGCTGATGATTGCATATAAGTCCTTCATGACTTGAGAATTTATTTCAGATGAATCTGATCCTTGATCACTTGAATTTTTGAGCGCTTGATTTATCATCCCTGAAAAAGTCCTTTAGCGTTTGACAGACGCTTAAGAAAAATCTTCATCTTCACTTAACTTTAGACGCTAATCTTCAATTTCATCTCTGACAGACTCACCTAAAAATCTATCAGCGACTTGAAATCTACTACATAGTCTAAAATCTATAAAGATGAAAATTACAAGCCCAACAAATTAATAAACTTTCGAACGCTTATACAAGAATTCTAAGAAAAGCATAAACTTACATTCTTTTGGGGTTTAACACAAAATCCTACTCTTGTCATCATCAAAACATCTAACATGAAATTTCCTAACAACATGTATAAGGTTAGATACATTGTTGAGTTTGCCTATAAATAAGCACAAGTTGTAGTCATTTGTAACAAGTTGAAATCATCTCAAGAAGAAAAGAACGAAATGAGATAGAGTCACTTGTTTCCTCCATTCCTCTTCTAAGTGAGTTTGAGAGTTGATGTTAAACTACTCTCCTTATTTTAATAAGCCCTTCGATGAGAAAGTAAAAGTTGGAAGGCTACCCACAAGCATAATACGAATATTGATGTGTGTGGGTTTTACACCAACAATAATAATAATGCAATATCATATATATTATAATATAATATAAAGAATAAAAATATAAATATATGAACAAGAGATTTACGTGGTTCGGTCTAAAGACGACCTAGGTCCACGGGTGTAAAGGTGTCACCTGGTTTATTCATCCTCTTAGGGGGTATTTATACAAGAATTTGATGGGTAGGCTAAAATGGTACATCAACTATGCCTAAAATACATAAGGTAATAAGAATAAATCATGACCCATCTATTTTGGTCGAGATCTAATTAGGTATATATATAAGGTAAAGATAAAGGAATTTGATGGCTTGACCTCCAGAGGTCTTTATATGGAAAGTATTTTGATTGATTGATTCTTGTCTCAGACTTGTCTTTTATAGATTGCGTCATCTGTGTAGGTCAGTTCGTTAGGGCTTCCAGCTAAGTCATATGCTTTCTAGAAGAGTCCAAGTCTGTGATCCATTGGGTTTAAGCCCAATAACTATTGATTTAGTTAACTTAGCCCAAAGACTATTTATTACTTACATCAATAAGTCCTCCCAACTCTAAAGTTTGACGCAGTCAAGCAATAAGAGTTGAAAAGAAACAATTGTTGTGGGCCACGCTGACAAAATTGCAAAGCTACCTCAGCTGCATAGCCACTTAAGCTATGGAGCTAAGACGAGCCTTTCTCTCCAGTAGATCCAATAAATCGTAACAATTGATACACTTTTTGTACTTCACTTCATATTTCGGTGTTTAAAACTGCATTCTTCAAGGAAACTTCAAATGACATATTTGATTAGTCATGTCGATGGTCCGCCGGTCACCGTAGTGTGGTTTTAGACAACCACAAGCTTGTCCCGGTCGTTCAGTTGTAGGTATTCTATTGAAGTGATCTCATGATCACCTCTGACATCATCTTCTCCAGCTTTGGATGTTCAGGGACGGGTACATCCGGTCTCTACGTGTTTCTTCGAACCTTACAGATGTAGCTTGGATAGTCATGTCCACAATCCTTGTTAGCTGATCCATGATTAATTTGATGTATGTTACGGAGAAATCTCTTTCTTTGAGTGCCGAAATCACAAAGAATCTACTATCGTTATGATCACGGGTGTGAACTCTCCAGCTATGCCAGAGAATTCTTCTTCTGTAGGTCCGGTCGTCCTCCTTGTAGTTGACCAGCATGTCGTTGCTTTACCTGGCAGCCTATTACTGAGGCTACCTTTTCTGATTTAGCTAACGCTATTCCTTTCTTTTGGTTGCAAAGCAATTTTTCTTCCTTTAGGAACTGTGATTTGAACAAGTGTATGTACCCCTTAGATTGTTTTCACTCCTACTTTCTCTTTCTCTTCTCCTGCTTAGATCTTAGGCAGGGAAATCCATAGCTCCCCAAGTATGTGATTTTGATTTTATGAATTCGCATTAGTGAATTATTATAATATTTCCTGCATTTGAACTTTGTATGTATATTTATCATATAATATTTAAACTTACTTACTTGTAGGTCGTATTGCTCAACCTTGCCTATGTCTTACCTGCTTTGTTTCACAAAATAAAAAATAGAACCGAACTTGCTCTACCTCTTCAAGGGAGTATGTTAGCTTTACTGTTACTTCATCATAAGATAAATTTAATAGGATAAATAGTGAATCAAATCGCTATAAAATATCGTGCTCATAAAATTGTCATAAAATATCGTGACCAAACCTCACTCTTGGAGTTTCAAACATTCCCTTAGAATTTCCTGTGGAATCCGACATCCAATATTGTTCACAAAAAATCAAACAAATTAATCAGTTTTCAGGTTACACCACCACCTAGATTGAGCTATAGCTGCAGCTGAGTCAGGTGGTACAATTTCTGCAGCCTCTCAACATTTGTCTTTTTTTAGTAATTACTTGACACATGCAACCATGGAGACTTGCACTGTCACTTTGCGATCATGGGGACTTGCACTTGGGATCAAACACCCATTCTTTCTCTTATGCAATCATGGAGAACTTGCATCGGGATCAAACACACTTTCTTTCTCTTATATAATTCTGGAGAGTTGTATAGGGGTGAAACTCCTTTTATTTCTTTTATACAATCATGGAGACTTGCATCGGGATCAAACATCCTTTCTTTTTGAAATAGTGGAGACTTGCACACACAATCTAACACCCGTCATCAGGTATGTACACTCGGGGAGACTCGTAGTGCAACTATGCAATCGTGGAGACTTGCATTTAACACCTGCATTATTTTCCTTTTTCCTCCCTCTGTACCAAAATATTTCTAGACGGGCTAGGGTGGTTAGCCCATACCGTCGGCATCCTTCCTTATATCCCATGTTTCTCCATATTCCCTTCCTTATCTTACCTCCATCCTTATAGTTGCCCGTCCCTCTTTATCGCTCCAAATCCCTATCTTCTATAGGGAAGGTCCGTAAATTATCCCGAGGACCGAACACTCCTCTTCTCTTCTTGGCATGGTGCCGTTTGATCTATAGGCAAATGATCCCTGCCTAGACAGATCTGGGCTACCCCATCCATGTGGTACAGTCCAAACCTACAGCTACCTCCACTCCACCAACTCCCTTTTACTCCACAATTCATTATTTATTTCATATTCATATACATACATATCTCAATCTCAAATATTTTGTAAAATAAATTCTTACTAGAACATAGGATCTTTGCATGTGACCTTGCAAAGAAGGCTTCACAATTTTTAAGCGTTACCTGGAAAACATAGCAATCATAACTCCCCAAAAAACAAAAATTATTATTAGCAACAGGTGAGTCTTTTAAACAGGTTTAAATAAAGAATAATTCCATTAGTTTCATATAGAACTGTTTTAGGTTTTGTATGTTCCACGGATGAGGGAATTGTTTTGCCTTGTAGGCTCATCCAGCAAAATTTTCTGAAATGATAAAAAACCATAAATTCACAAAGACAAATGTTAGTAAAAATTGTGAGTCCTACGAAAACCCAACGAAAGTTTTTTTTTTTTTTACCTTATCCATATGTATAACTCTTTAATCCTAATTGAATAATATTACAACTTAGCTATTGATGTGGATAAGTAGCGATGCACATGATGCATAGATGATGCTTGATCATGCCTATGATGCGCGCGCAAATGCTATGTTTATGATGCATGAATGATATCCAAGGATAATTTTCGTTGCGGAACTTTTTACGTTTTCTTTTGGTCGTGCAAAGTCCTAACCTGGATTCCCATCTTTGCTGAGCAGCCTTAGCAATTTCAGCTATTACCGACTTTTCCTGTATTTGCTAAGCAGCCTTAGTTGCTTCAGCTATTATCACATTTTCCATTATTTGCTAAGCAGCCTTAGTTGCTTTAGCTGTTAACGCATTTTCCCTCATTTCCTAAGAAACCTTAACTACTTCAGCTATTACCGTCTTTGCTGACCAGCATAAGATGCCGCAAGTATTACCGTCTTTACTGAGCAACCTTAGTTGATTCAGCTATCACCAACATTTTTTGCCTTTGCTGAGCAGCATGAGTTGCCTTAGCTATTATCGCCTTTGTTGAGAATATTAGCTGCCTTAACTATTTCTGTCTTTGTTCAGCAACCTTAGCTACTTCAGCTATTGCCATCTTTTTTGGCCTTTGCTGAGCAGCATGAGTTGCCTCTGCTATTACCGTCTTTGCTGAAGCTGCTTCAGGTATTACTATCAAGGCTACTTCAGCTATTGTTGTCTTTCTCCCTCTGCCTCAGCTATTACCATCTTTCATGAGCAACCTTAGTTGCTTCAACTATTACTGTCTTTTTCCAATATTTGTTAAGCAGCATGAACTACCTCAGCTATAATCATCTTTGCTGAGCAGCCTCAGCAGGTGCTCAGCAAAGACGATAATAGCTGAGCAGCCTTAGTTGCTTCACCTATTACTGTCTTTTTCCCTCCTTCGCTGAGTAGCGTAAGCTGCCTCAGCTATTACCGTCTTCGCTGAGCAGCCTCAGCTGCTTCAGCTATTACCATCTTTTTCGTCATTTGCTGAGCAACATGAGCTACCTCGGCTATTACCGTCTTTGATGAGCAACCTTAACTGCTGTAGCTATTATCGTCTTTACTGAGCAGCCTTAACTACTTCAGCTATTACCGTCTTTTTCCCTCATTTACTGAGCAGCATGAGCGCCTCAGCTATTACTGTTTTTGCTGAGCAGCCTTAGTTGCTTCAGCTATTACTGTCTTTGCTGAGCAGCCTTAGCTGGTTTAGCTATTACCGTCTTTGCTGAGTAGCTTTAGTGTCTTCAGTTATTACCGACTTTTCTCGCATTTTCCTTGGGTATGCTTTGGTCACACTTGCTTACTTAGCTCACCACACCTGGATTTTCCATACTTGCATAGATAGCTCCCCAACGCCCTAATTTGTCACTGACCTATAAAAATGACTTCATAAGAAGATTAAAACAAACCATGTATTCCCAATCTATTATCAATTTATGCTCTTAGAAGAATGAAAATATAAGTGAAACTTAGGAATTCTCCCTTTTCATACGTGGTCTCTCGCTTCTTTCCAAAATCATACATCACCCATAAGAAATTCATGAAAATTGAAATTGCAAACCTGTTGCCCAAGGGAATATTCTGCGTAGAAGGAATATGTGTATTTTTTTCTTGAAAAATCTCTTTGCAAAATTGATTGATCCCTCCACCAACACCTCGTTCCACCATCAAACCTCTTACAAACAACTTAATAGAATGATAAAAATAACTCACGTCTTGCTCAATATTCCCACAGACGGCCCTAGTTGATGGTGTGGATTTCACACCAATAATAATAATGCGATATAATAAAAGATAAAGCATAAAAATATAAATATATAAATAAGAGATTTACGTGGTTCGGTCTAAAGAAGACCTACGTCCACGTTTGTAAAGTTGTCGCCTAGTTTATTCATCTTCATAGGGGGTATTTATACTAGATTTTGATGGGTAGGCTAAAATAGTAAGTCAACTATGCCTAAAATAAATAAGGTAACAAGAATAAATTATGAACCATCTGTTTTGGTCAAGATCTAATCAGGTATATATATAAGGTAAAAGTAAAGGAATCTGTTGGTTTGACCTCCGCAGGTCTTTATATGGAAAATATCTTGATTGATTGATTCTTGTCTCGAGGCTTGCCTTTTATACATTGCTTCAGCTCTGTAGATCGGGTCATCGGGACTTCCAGCTAAGTCATATGCTTTCTAAAAGAGTCAAAGTCTATGATCCATTGGGTTTAAGCCCAACAAATATTGATTTAGTCAGCTGGCCTCAAAAACTATTTTCTACTCACGTCAAATATGTATATTGGTAAAGGCATGGCCAAAATCAATTCTCTGCAAGAAAAGCAAATGCTATGTCGTTTTGTCGATCAAACTAATTCATTCAAAATAAAAAAGAATGACAACAAAGAATCGAAGAGATACTGTAATTAGATAAAAAGATCGACGTTATATATTAATGTAATATGTTTGTAATATAATCTTAATTGATATAATTTCCGATTGTAAGAAAGTATTCATGCATGCCTATCATGGCGCTCTCTTGTAAATTCATAAGATTTATTTCATGCAGCGATGCATGACAAGGGCTAATACTTATAATAACTATATAAGTACGTCTTTTCTAATAGAAGCATATTCTTACTTTAATATAGTGCACTCTCATAAAGTGCAAATAAGTGTGTTTAGACCTTTTCTAGTGCATTCATAATCAATCACATGTAAGTCCAATCTAGTTAGTAGAGTTATGTAGGCTTAGTTATCAATTGATTGTTGTTGATTGATTTCATAAATATGGACTGCAATAATAAATTTGTCATTAATTTAATTAAAGGAGAAGCAGAAAATGAATTGTTATAAAGTTTCACCAAGTGCCTGTGAATTCTCTAGAGAAATAGATGATAATTAACCTGTAATAAGTTAATTATAAGCTGATTAGAGTTAATTAGTTCATACTGATAGTTAATTATGATACGTAATTGTCTTGTACAAACACATTGGAGAGTTAAATGTCTGAAGCAATGAATTAAAAACTAAAACATACAGCAAAAAAAGAACCAAAATGTACGTAATTAAGCTGAATGTAATATCTTAAATGTATTCTGACGGAGTCTATGAATGAATAAAGTACCGTTGTTTGTCAAAAAACAAAAAAGCGTTTCAATAATTTTATGAAAATATTTTCAATCTCAAAAACTCATTCCACAAATTTTTCATTTAAAAAAACCCAAAAATTAGGATTAACAACTTTTTGGAATAAATTATCTTTTATTCTATTTTTAAGTTAAGAAATAATAGTTTGTTTTTTTTACCGAAAACTTTTTATTTTAGGCTTTACCAATTGATCAATTGTATAATACCAATTGTTTTCAATATTAAATATTTTAAATATTTTTATATAATTTATTTTTGACTTAAACATGGTAATTATCTAAATATACCATTTTATCAATTTGTAAGAATATTAAAAAAATTAAACTTTAAAATTAATATCAATACATTATCAATATAATAGTTCTAAATAAATTATTTATATACAAAAGTACAATTGATTAGTTATTAATATAGAAAGTTAAGGGTAATTGAGTTAATAAATTTATGAACCCGTAATTTTGTGTTATTTTGAATGAAAAGTTTGTGAAATATGTTTCGGATATAAACGTTTATTTGAATGAGATTTTAGTAATTTTTCTTAATGTGGACCGTTTGATGTCTTCAACATTGAGTTCATACAATATATATTTTTTTATATAGGGGTGACCATCCTTTTCCAATTAAAAAAGAACGTTAACTTATTTGGAAGTTTATATTACTCGATACATGAAACTGTTAATCCAATGCTCAATGCTTGCCCTTAAATCGAGTATATATCGTTTCTTTTCTTGTCTTGTCGAACACATGGAATTTTTGTAAATCACTAGCGAAGATTTCAATTATAATATCTGTTACATGACTCGGACATAATATTGCATTACGACCTTCATGTAAATATTAAAACTAACAGATGAAAACTAAATTTAACATTTGATACTTAATAATTGGACAGTTAAAATAATAATTCAACTGAACGATGGATTGATAAAATTAAGATATTTAACGGCCGGGAAAACAAAGAGATAACGTGAACACTAGAAAATTAAACAAATAAATTACTCTCCTCCTATTTTTAGTCAATTTTTCTGTTGACATTAATGTTTTCTCTATTCAATTGATTACATGATCAATGATCATTCTTCTATTGGTCAAAGGAAATGCAGTTAAATTAATGCAAAATATTGGCAGTACCAACAATGAATGACAGTTGTATTGGGATTGGATTTTCCAATAATGCTAAGCAGCTGGATGTTGGATCAATTTTAGACCAATTAAATCATTGTTTAGATAAACTAATTATGTGAATGATGCTAATCCACGTAGCTCTTTTTAGTACTTTGATCAATCATGGGGAGGAATGAGGACATTTGTCTCTTTGGATTCTTGTAATTACTATGCTTGATTGGATGCTTAATTAATAATTTAATAATACATCTAAGCTAATACAAGCCCCTTTGATTACTGACCCTCTTCTTTCATGTATTTTTATGTTGAATCGAGTCTAATAGTTTGAGTATATATTTTATGTCTAACTCGTACAAGTATAGGAGGTCACACATAATACATTGAGTGAGAGATATAGAAATTAGGACTACTGAATTTGATCTAACATAAATTTTTCCTTCATTTTTTCTATAAATAATCATATCAACGAACAATTACACCTTTTTTATGATTTTTACTTTGTTCTTTCTAATGCACGTGAACATGATCCATCTACTTAAGCTTTTGAAATAAAAAATAATAGTAGCAAGAAGTGTGAAACTCCACTTAAATCAAACCAAAATTCCTTTTTTTTTTTTTTGTTTTTTTAAAGGGAACGGTAGAAATTTTATTACTTTAGATCATCCAAAACAGCAGAGTTGACAAGAGGGGGCAAGTCTTTAGATCATCCAAAACAGCAGAGTTGACAAGAGGGGGCAAGTCCCCGGTCCCGTCGAATTCCTCAATAGCAGAATGAGCTAACAAATGAGCAGGCCTATTGCCCAAACGTCTAACAAAACAAAAAGAGACAAAATCAAAAAACTGAACCAAAGATAAAATATCACTAACTAAAGGACCAATTGGGGATAAATCCCTCTCCTTCAGCCGAAGCTTATTCACCAACGCTAAGCAATCTCCCTCGACCTGGATATGTCTCCACACTATTCTTCTCACCATCCTTACTGCTTCTCGTGCAGCTAGTGCCTCCACCACTTCCGGTGAAGTCTTAAACTTAAAACACTGTTGTCTCCATGCCACACAAACCTAATCAGGATCCGTAGCCGACCGTTCCAAACATGGACAGGTCTAATGCTTCCTTATACCCCGCCCCGTAAGCCTTAGCCTTAACAATAACACCTTCCGGTGATGTCGTCAGCTTATCCGTTATTGACGAATTGTGGTTTCTCCACAATAGCCAACATATAGTGATGAATAAAGCATAATCTTCCCTTTCCAATTTTGCATGGCATTGTCTAAACCAATTCTCGACGTCTGAAGCCCATAAAGAAATAGTGTGTTATGGTAAGTTAGATAATGCCCCGACTAACCTAACGAACGAACAGGTAAGTAGCGCATGCTTTGTATCCTCTTCTCGAGACCCACAATAAGGACAAGCAACATCCATCCGTACCCTTCTCCGCCTCATGTTATTCATCATCGGAATAGCCTGATTGCATGCCTGTTAGGAATCTATTTGGGCGAAAAACACAATGGAAGAATTGAGGATTTCTAGAGTCGAATCACTTTTACATGATTTGATGATTTTCAAAGGTTTTTCAAAATTAACGAAATTGAGTACCTTCTCGATTTCGTATTCTTGAATTTGCGTAACAGCAACTTTCCTAGAATTCCTGTCTCTAAAGATTCACGCGAAACGAGCCTTTCAAAAATCCCCAAAAATTCTCCTTGTGGTGGTGGTGGACGGTTAGAGAGAATAGTAGGGATAGGAGTTTCCTTCTTTTGTGTTATGCAATTAGGGTTAGTAGTCTTGTTGCAGTTGGAGACATCTATAACTCTCTTGACTTGTGCAACAAGTAAGAGACCCCTCTTGGACTCCTTATGGCCATCCCTAGGGCTCCTATGGATGGTCAAGGTGGGCTTAAGTTGGTCTAGTCAACTTAAGCCATCTTTTAATATATATTTAACTTAAATCCTATTTAAATCCAAAATATATATAATTAATTAATTCCATTTAATTAATTCTTTACTTAAATAATTTAAATTAATCTAATTAAATTAAATATTTAATTTATTGATTTACCATTAAATCAATCCATCCAATTAATTTTATCTTTTTAAAAGATTAACACAAAAAGACATCTTGATTGTTTCTTATAGCGAGACTCTTTAGGTTCGTCTCAATTGGCAATGGGAGGAATTACCATAGGATGTGAGCGTCATCTAACCAGTCCCGTGGACTCACATTGTAATCCAATTGAGTACTGACACGCTAGAACATAACATGCTTTACTAGCAAATATACTAGTCGTGTGTAGTGATAGAAACGGAAAGTCCGGGTTATCGAACCTCAAGAATTAGCTATTTTAGTTTATGATTAAAGAAAATAAACAAAAGCAAAGTGCAAGTAATTGATTGAACAAACGAAGAACAAAAAAGGAAACGAGCTATGGATTAAATCTCACGTATGATAAAGCGACTAAGGCACATGCTACACCCGTATTTACTCGTCAATATGTATGAGATACTCTTCGAATTATTAGACTTCTATTGCTTTGGTGGAAATTCCTTAATTAATTATTACTCAATGTCTCGGCTCATAATAATCCTATGATTCATTGATGGTTCTCTAAATATGTCTATCTGAGAATCTAACCAATAACCATGCATTTATGTTCTAGAATTTCCCCGGATAAATCCGGCTAACAGCATCCGGGAATCTCTACCTATCTCTAGGGGCAATTCCTCATTTTTTACGGATGATGTGTTAATACTTTTGAACCCTAACCTATATTCTCTCGAATGAATAAATTAGGCAAAATAGCAAGCATATGATTGGAATAAAAGCACAAAATTAACTCACAAAGCAATAATAGAATTAATATGAAAGATCACTTCATATATATGAACTCATAAATTCGGCCTTCGCATGGCCTTATTTCTACAAAATTAGCTCATCATCAATAGCTTAAGAAGATCTAAACTAATCATATACATAGTTATGAACATAAAAATGTAACCAAAGCAAGTAGAACTCCCTAAGGCTTGATTGACGATGAATCCTAGCTTGGAGCTTCAATCTCTAGCTAAATCCCCGTTCTTGCCCTTCAAAGGTGATGATAGGCTGGTCCAAATCCAAAAGAATGCTCTTTAAACTCCAAAATTCCAACAAAATCCGAACCCCTTTTCTTTTCCTTTCATTTTTAGCCTTTATACCTTCAAAATAGTTGTATCGGCGCCCAAGCGTAACCCAAATGGCGCCTAGGTATAATACAGATGGCCTAGGTGGCTTGGGGAAGAAGTTGTGGGGCACCTAGGTGCAGCTGAGGTGGCGCCTAGGTGCCATGGTCCGAAGTCTGAACCGTTTTCCTGCTTTTCAACGCAGTAATCATGTTTTCTTCATAACTTTCTCCACAGACATCCGATTTGAATGATTCAAGTTCCCATATAAAGATAAGACATAGATCTACAACTTTGTAGAAGGATTATTTCATCAAATTCGGTTTCTAATTATACATAAATAGCACTCAAATATGGAAGATGTGGCGAAATTGGCGCCCAAGCATGGGGAAATGGCGCCTAGGCACCCTTCTGTGTAACTCCAGCTTATTTCTTGCTTGTTTGGGCACCCAGGCATGATTATGGCTGCGCTTGGGATGGAGGTGCAAAACATCTTGGCCTAAACTTGTTTTATACGTCATTTTTTTCCCTTTCTTCGATTGCATCCACTTAAGGCTTGAAATCACTTAACGCACGAGTTAAACACACATGTGACAAAATCAAGCGATAAATGAACCTAAAACATAAACGCAACGGGCTTAAAAATACACGAAAATGACTCCTATCAAGTACGAAATAAACGAATCATTTACGAACCTCTAGACCATAAATATTGTATGTATATAAGCCCTTCACTTATGTATCCCGATCCAGTGAGAGTCATGGTATATGTCAAACTCACTAAACTTAATACTGTGCATCTAATCATTGCATCACGAAATAACCAAACTACCTTCCATGTCTTACATGATTTTGTTTCATTGCTTTGGTGAAAGATTTATAATTATCATTTGCCTATGATCACACAGGACACTTTCTCGTTTATTACCGAGACAGTGAAACGCATCTTGGTGATCACATCACAAGTGCTACTTGACTCATTGAGATCTCACTTCGAGGTCAGCCCCACTAAATGGTGATTTAGGCCTAACTACTCTAGTAACAGATTCAATAGTACAAGTACATTGATCATGACCCCTTAGGTCTAAAGCTCACGCATATTATTGATAAGAGGTGTTTTACGTGTTTTTAAGACCGTAATTCTTATGATTTGGATTCACTTATTGCTTAAATCATGTCACATTTGCATTTAATAGGTGAGTTAAGTGAATACAGGTAATAAATGAGAATACATGAAGAAAAGGGAAGAAAAACGATGTACAAAACAAGTTCAAGCATGTTTTTCAACACCTAGGCGGTTTGTGCATCTCCTACCACATTCGAGTGATAATTCCGTACATTTCGAGACCGACTTAAACAAAGTTTTAGATGTATGTCTTAGCTTCAAATGGGAGCTTGAAACATCCAAATCGGAGGTCTATAGAGATAATTGTGAAGGAAATACGATTGCTGCGCCGAACAGAGAAGTACATGTGTCAGGATACGCCCCAGCGCCCTCCTAGTCATGCCTAGGCATGGATAGTCCGAATGTTACTCCTTTTCAGCCTAAATTCCAGCATTATATTATGGGTAGGAATCACTTTTGGCCATAATTCAGCACATGTGTTGAGGGGTTGTCATAAGTGTGTTTCTTGGTAGATTTACTTTATGGGCGCCAAATCAGAAACAACCTCCATGTTGAAACGTAATGTAGGTATACTTAGTGACCGAATTGGACAAAATGTCCTTCTGGAAAGTTGTAGATCTATGTTTTATCTGAACATGGGGACTTGAATCATCCAATTTGGAGATCTGTGGAGACGTTTATGAGGAAAATACTAAGACTGCGCTGGAAAGCAAGAAAATGGCAGCATGCATGTGTTTTGTTGAAGTTTTCACATGGTTATGCTTGGTGGAATTCTTAAAGGCCGAAATTTCAGCATTTTTTAGCTGGTTGGAATCTTAAAAGCCAAACTTTAAGCATCACCTTAGTTGGAATTCTCATTGGGGAACTTTAATGGGAATTCTTAATGCATACTTTAGTGGAATTTTGGCTATAAAAGGAAGGGGAACCCATACTCTTCATCATTCACTATCAATTTCAGATTCTTGGAGGAGAGGGGGGGCAGCCCCTAATCTGATTTCTCCACCATTCATCACCATTCTTCATCACTCTTGGAGGGGAAAACTAGAGGAAGGAAAAGAGCTTGGGGATTGAAGGCTCAACTTCAAGATCCATCATCATTCACCATTTAGGGAGTTTTTAAGAGCTTTTCATGTCATTTATGTCTATGAATATTCCTCTTATGTCTTTTATGCTTTCAATTATGAACTAAATTCGTAAGACTAGGACCATGTAAGGCCAAATTGTGATATATGCTTACAATAGATGATTGTTGAGGTTGTTCTTATATTGTTATGTGATGTGAATTGTGTTTTTGTCTATCTTGCATATACTTGATCACTATATGTTAGAATCTTATGCCTAGGTTAATATTTCGGGAGAAAATTGACTTAGGGTGCAAGAAATTCACATCATGACCCCCAACTAATGAGGAATTGCCCTAGACATAGGTAAAGATTCCCGGGTGAAGTCGTTCGATTCAAATCGAGTGAACTCTAGTACATTAATGCATGTTTAGTGGTTAAATTTCCGGATAGGGATATTTGGGAAATCACGATCTAAGTATAGGAGTTTATACGCGAGACATCGGTTATTCTCTACCTTAGGAGTTTTCACCATAACAATATAAGAGTAATTCTACAACAAGAGCCTTTATAAGTATATTTTATCAATTTGGACCTAGCATGTGCCTTAGTCTCCCTTTATAATTGGTTTTAATTCATTTGCATAACCTTGTTCTTATTGTACACGTTTTTACATTTAAGTTACTTTTATTGTAGTTGTTTTTTGTATAAAATCATAAACTAGAATTCAAGTCTCCGTGGTTCGACAACCCGGACTTTTCGTCCACACTTATTGCTACACACGACTAGTGCACTTGCTATCATAGCACGTTAGCTTTTAGCGTGTCAACTATTATGATCATTAATCCAATCATTGACAGTCACTAAGTAAATACCATGTGATCGGATTACTGCGAGTCATTTTCGAATATATCAATTCCATTGGTATATCTATGACACGTGTTCTCACTATCCCATATTGTTCTACTGACACTCTTTGTCAGAGCATGTATCATACAAGTCGAATCTTAATGCCCAATTAAGATTCCTTGACTTGCGAACTATCTTAAGTTATCAGGAGTCAGACTCTCCTCGTGCCACTTTTTTATTCCACAAAGGGCGAAGAGTCAACCTTGATACACATGGACTATTTGTTCAATACTTATTATTAATGTCATGAAGTTTTATATGAACACAAGAATAAATGCCTTATTAAAGATAAGTTCGTACAACATAATTGGATACCATATACAATCTATTTGTCCTCATTGGTATCTAGAGCATATACCTAACAATCTCCCACTTGCACTTAATGCCAATTGCTATGGTATATAATACCCATCTTCTCAAGATGTCACTCTTGCACCGCCTGCACCAATGTCTTAGTGAGTGGATCAGCCACGTTGTCCGCTAAGGCCATTTTCTGCACGGCGATGTCGCCTCTTCCAACGATTTATCTAATTATGTGATATCTCCTGTTTATGTGTTTGGATTTGTTGTGAGACCTTGGTTCCCTAGCTTGCGTGATGGCTCCATTGTTGTCACACCAAAGTGGCGATGACAACTCCACACTAGGAACAACTTGAAGTTCTTCGTTGAATTTTTTAATCCAAACAGCTTCTTTGGCTACCTCTAAGGCTGCCACATATTCAGCTTCAGTGCTGAAATCAGCAGCTGTGCTTTGCTTAGAACTTTTTCAAGACACAGCTCCACCGTTCAGAGTGAATATGAACCCAGAAGTGGACTTGAGGTCATCAATGTCAGATTAAAAATTAGAATCGGTATAACCGTCCACTTTCATTTCTCCATTGCCATATACAAGAATTATATCTGTGGTTTTTCTCAAGTACTTCAAGATAGATATCTCGGCAATCCAATGTACTTTACCCGGGTTAGATTGAAACCTACTCACCACGCTCACAACATAGGCAAGATCTGGTCTCGTGCATAACATTGCGTACATGAGACTTCCCACTGCTAAGGCATAGGGAATTGCACTCATCTCTTTTCGATCTTCCTCACTTTAGGGACTCATCTTTTCAGAGAGATGAATTCCATGTCTCATGTGAAAAAGACCTATTTTAGAGTTCTCCATCCCAAATCGCTTTAGGACCTTCTCTAAGTAAAGGGCTTGAGAGAGTCCTATCATCTTATTCGATCTATCCCTGTAGATGCGAATTCTTAGGATATAGGTGGCTTTTCCCAAGTCTTTCATGGAGAATGTGCTTGAAAGTCATGTCTTAATTGAAGTTAGCAGACCTACATCATTCCCTATAAGTAGAATATCATCTACATATAGCACCAGGAATGAGATTTTGCTCCCACTAACCATTTTGTAGATCCATGGTTCAACCTAGTTTTTGATAAAGCTGTAGCTTCGTACTTCTTCAACAAAATGAAGTTTCCAACTGTGAGTGGCCTGCTTGAGTCCATAAATGGACCTATTTAATTTGCAGACTTTATGAGAATCTGCACTTGATATGAAACCCTTGGGCTGTTCCATATAGTTTTCACCTTGAGGAATCCGTTTAAGAACGTGGTCTTCACATCCATATCTGGGTCTCTTGAACAGTTTCTTACAAAGGAGATTCATTTTGTTCTTCCAGAACAATTCTCCTACCTGCTCCACCTTCTCGAATGAATTCTTCTTCGAGAAAGATTGCATGTAAGTCTACAATGATCCTTTAATCATCATGAAGGTAGAATAGGTATCCAATGGAATCCTAGGGATAACCAACGAATCATCCTTTCAAGGACCTAGCCTCCAATTTCTTTGCCTTGGTATTTTTCACATAAGCTGGGCAACCCCGTATCTTTTTGTGTTTCAGATTAGGCTTCCTTCCACACCATATCTGATACAGTGTTTTAGGAACATATTTGGAGGGACATTTGTTCAGTATACGAGCAGTTGTGAGAAGCACATGCCCCCACAACAAAATGGGCAAATCCGTGTAGCCGAGCATAGATCAAACCATGTCCAACAGTGTTTGGTTCCTTCATTCTGCTATGCCATTTCATTGTGGAGTGGCTGGAAGAGTAAGCTGTAACAGTATGCCATGTTCTCGTAAGTGCTGATCAAATTCGGCACTCATATACTCGCTACTACGGTCAGACCGAAATGCCTTGACATGATGCTCAGTTTGGTTTTCGACTAAAGTCTTGAATTCAATGAATTTCTCCAATGATTCAGACTTGTACTTTATCAAATACACATAGCCATACCTAGAATAGTGATCGGTAAATGTTGTGAAGTACTGAAAACCACCGCGGGCCACATTTTCAAAAGGATGGCACACATCCGTATGAATCAGACCTAAAACTTCGGAGGCTCTTTCAAAATTCCACGTGAAGGAGGAATTGGTCATCTTGCCTTGAATACAAGACTTATAAGTGGGAAAGGGATTCGATCCCAATGATTCTATGACTCTATCCTTTTCTAACTCGTGTCATCCATGTTCCCCGACATGACCTCATCCTAAGTGCCACAATTATCTTAAGTTTGAATCGTGAAAATTGCATTTTCTTGTTACAACATTAACATTGCAATTATTATGGACATTAATATAGTATAAACCATTTATCTAAGACGCACTGCCAATGCATTCATTTCTAAAATAAATGTCACAAGAATTGTTTGCAAAGGAAAATAAATAACCTTTCGTGACTGAAACAGGAATAGAAACAATATTCATCAGCCTATTGGGTAAAACAAGGCAATCGTCTAACAATAATAAATTTCCAAATAATAATTTAATAGAAGTGGTTCCAATGTGTACGACTGCTACACTATGACTGCTGCCAAATTTGATCATCACTTCTCCATGCTCCAGCCTCTTACTTATTTCCAGCTCCTAATTCAAAACGTATATGCGAGGACTAGCCCTAGAGTCAAGAATCCATGAAGTAGAAAAAATAGTAATAGAACAATTTGTTTCTAAAACATTAAGTTCTATACCAGAAGCAATCTCCACTTTCAGCTTGGGACAATCACGTTTCTAGTGTCCCATCTCACGGCGGTGAAGACATATGTTTGTCTTCTTTGGACCTCTTCCCTTGAACCCTTTCCCCTTGCCTTTCGCTGTGTCACTCGATACCTTTGACACTACCAGTTTCTTTTTGCCTTTGCCTTTACCTTTTCTAAAGGGCTTAGATGCCCTAGTGGTAATGGCTAATGCAACTTCCTTCCCCTTGGGCTTCATCTATCCCTGGGTAGTTAAGAGCTTGTTCATTAACCCACTCAATGTGCACGCAATGACATTCTTATTGAAGTTCACAATGAATTGTGAAGAGGTTTTGGGGAGTGACTGAAGAATGAGATTTGTCTGAAGATTGAAATCCATGGTGAAGTCGAGAGCTTCCAATCTCTCGATCATCGAAATCATTTTTAAGACGTGGGTTCCCACATCTTCACCTTCTCTCATTCTTGTTGCAAAGAGCTCTCTCGATATGTCATATCTAGCAGTCCTATTGTGCTCTCCATACAGCTCCTTGAGATGCAGCAATATTGACTTTGCGTCATCCATGTTCTCGTGGGATCGCTACAGATCATTGCTCATGGAGCCGAGCATGTAACCTTTAACACGAGTATCATCTTTGATTAATGTGTTATAGTTATCATGTGCGTCCTCATAGTCATCTTTCCCAAGGACAGGAGGACGGTTGGCCTCGAATACATAGCCCAGTGACTCCAAGCTAAGGACAATCCTTAGGTTTCTGAGCCAGTCCACAAAGTTAGGTCCAGTCAGGACATTCTTTTGAAGCAGAACTGATAGTGGGTTATTAACCATTTTGAGAGAGATATATATGACTGCAAAAAATAAACAAAGATTTTATTTGATGATTATGATGTACACAAGTAAAATTAGGACTTTAATTTGACTTGACTCCCACTACATTTTTCGAACCATTGCACTCCCCCTGCAATGAACGGAAATCTCGTTAGACAGATTTCCTAGTGAGATATTGAGTTCTTCAAAATTTTGAATGAGTTGCAATCTGTAATGATGTATGGCTCATTGGAATTTTTGAAGTTAAGTCCAACTGATGGTTCAATCTTACTTTTGGCTTATAGATCACTTAACCTCAGCCTGTAACAAAATGTTGATGGTGATCCATCTAAGTACTTTCCCATCAACTCCCATCGATCTAACAGTTGAATCTCATCTTGCATCTTGTAACGGTGTATGGGATGAGATTTGCTTCGACAGATGGCAGCAAATGCACTTAGAGAGCTTTGAATTATGAATTAGTGCACAACCTCCATTAGTCGGGTCGATGCCATACATAACTCATAATTCTATCTCTCAAAGTTTCATGGAGAGCTAGGATATCCAATATCCTTTTCTTACTTAGTATCTTTAATTCAGGAGAATTTGTTAATTTATATAAGGTCTCACTTTACACATTAATTTATTATGCGCATATGTGGAATAAATCAAAGTCATGCAATAATAGAAAAACCTAGTTATTCTATCAACATGCATTCCATGGACATTCTAGATTGATCTAAGCCAATAAACCAACCAGGGGGATCGGAGCCTATATCCAATCTAATCTTGATAAGCTCCGGGTTCTAAGCTCTAGAAAGGTCCTTCTTCTAATTACATAACTTAGAAGCACCCTATACATTTTACTACCGAAAATGAAATACAAACGGGGGGCACTAACCGGCCTATTACAACCCAGATAAAACAAAGTTGTAAAACCCTAAGTCCATGGGATGCATCGACCACAACATACATCAAAGCATGTAAATAAACTATTTAATATTATGTTGGCTTTACTTTAAAATCGAAAAAGAATTCAAGCTTAATTAAATCTAATTGAATTACGAAAAGAAGAATTTAATTTCCATTCAAAAAGAATAAATCCCATTTATTATTTAAGAAATAAGTCTAACTTACTCTTAATTATTTTGAAAAAAATCAAACTCAACCCAAAATAAATTCAATTTATTTAATCGTCTTGAATTATAAACTAAATTCCTAATTTAATTTACAACATACTTGATCTAATTTTATTGTAAAAGTCAATTCCAATTTAGTTTATTAAATCTAATTTTATTTCGGAAAAACAAAATTAATTTTATTCGAAAAAGGGGGAATTGTCAAATCCGGGTCAAATTTGTCTATTGGGTCAAACCCAATAATTATTAATATATATAAATAATTGATGGGATGGATCCAGTAGCTGTGCCCTGCCCAGCGTCCTAAAAACTCACACACACATATGTTGGGCCTGATCACCATAATTTTCCTTAATTATTTTTTGTTTTTCGTAAATTCGTGCAGCAGGGCGCTGCCACTGTCAGCGTCGCCCACAGCGTCGCTCACTCGCCGATGCAGCGACGGCGCTATGGTGTAACTCGGGTAACGATTTCGAGGCGATAAAGATTTTCAAAAATTTAGATTTAATATCAAATATTAAACATGTAAAAATAAAAATTTTAAATTTCAAATTAGCCAACATAATTTTAAACACAAAAATCATCAAATGCGTTAAAGTCGTGTTTGGCACCACTGTTATGAATCTTTTTGGGCAAAAAATGCAGCGGAAGAATTGAGGATTCCTAGAGTCGAATCACTTTAAGGTGGTTTGATGATTTTCAAAGGTTTTTCAAAAATAACGAAATTGAGTACCTATTCGATTTCGTATTCTTGAATTCGCGTAACAACAACTCTCCTTGAATTCTTGTCTTTCTTCTTTTTGTGTTATGCAATTAGGGTTAGGAGTCTTGTTGCAGTTGGAGATATGTACAACACTCTTGACTTGTGCACCAAGTAGGAGACCCCTCTTGAACTCCTTATGCCCGCCCCTAGGGCTCCTTTGGACGGTCATGGTGGGCTTAACTACTCTAGTAACAGATTCAACAGTACAAGTACATTGATCATGACCCCTAAGTTCTAAGGATCACGTATACTATTATGATTAGTAATCCAAAATATTGACAGTCACTGAGTAAATACCCATGTGACCGGATTACTGCGAGCCGTGTTCGAATATATTAATTTCATTGGTATATTTATGACACGTGTTCTCACTATCACATAGTGTTCGACTGGCACTCTTTGTCAGAGCATGTGTCATATAAGTTGAATCTTAATGCCCAATTAAGATTCCTTGACTTGAGAACCCTCTTAAGTGATCAGGAGTCAGACTCTCCCCATGCCACTTCTTTATTCCATAAAGGGCTGAGAGACAACCTCAATACACATGGACTATTTGTTCAATACTTATTAATGCCATGAAGTTTTATATGAACACAAGAATAAATGCCTTTGTTAAAGATAAGTTCGTACAACATAATTGAATAACCTATACAATCCATTTGTCCTCATTGGCATCTAGGGCATATCCCTAACAATGCCCTCCAACAAAAGACTTTGATTTTAGGAGCCACCTTTGCTTGCCTAATGAACTTCCAAGATTTCTTAACATAGCCCTCCTTTGTTCCCAAAACTGACCACTTCCCTTTATCTTCCATCTCCCTTGCTAAGTGATGGGCACTTTTAACCATGAAATTACCAATTTTTTTTGTTGTGACACACTAGCTTATCCTCATTGTGACGTGAACCAAGAGGAATCACCATAATACTCTCTACATCTTCTTACTAAAAAAATTTTCTTCCAGGAGTGCATAATTCCACCATCCTGTCCCCTCATCGATCAACTCACTAACCCGAGTATCATCCGACAAGGACCGCTCGGATGTTTGGATCTTAAAAATGATTCGTCTCCGGATCCACGGATCGGTCCATACCTTACTACCATCGCCCATCAGGTATGGTAGCGCAGATGCTTTTCCACGTGAAAGACATGTTGGAGCCTTCAGCCACCCCAAAAAAGTATGTATCTGAAAAGTATCGAGCCTGTAACAACCTACTCAGCAGACAGTTAGGATTCTGAATAATTCTCCAACCCTATTTGGTGAGCATTGCTAGATTAAATTCTTTGAAAGGTCGAAAACCAATGTCTCCCACTTCACAGTTATTCCATAAAAAATTAGCCATAGTTGATGCAATCTCCCGAAGGAGAAAATTCGAAAGGTTGAAGTAGCTCATAGCGTAAGTGGAAATTGATTCGATAACCGCTTTCAATAAAATATCTTTCCCTACTTGAGATAGAAATTTGGAGCTCCATCCATCTAACTGTTTATGAACTCTATCATGAATTGATGCAAAGACTTCTTTGTTGGATTTTCCCACCACCGACGGTAAGCCTAGATATTTGCATGTTTCTTTGCCAGCTGTACTCCTAAAATCCTTTGCAAATTCTCCTTTAGCCCCCTCAGGCATATTCTTGCTGAACACTACAGTTGATTTTCGTAAATTAATCGCTTGACCTGACACCCTGGCATATCTGGAAAATGAATTCTTAAAACATTCCATTGACACCGCCGTAGCCTGGTAATAGATCATAGTATCTTCTGCAAAAAAAAAATGGCTCACGGTCGGCGCTGTCCTCGCAATTCTCACACTCACAATATTACCCGCATCTTCTTCCGCCTGCAACATACAACTGAACACTTCCGCACATAACAGAAATAAATAAGGTGAGAGAGGATCTCCTTAATGGATTCCTCACTGAGGAGTAAGAAAACCAAATTGTGACTCCGTGAGCATAAAAGAATATGTAACTGAAGAGATACAAAGCATCATAAGTTCCACAATATTTTGATGAAAACCTAATCTCTCTAACACTCTCTGAAGAAATATCCACTCAACCCTTTCATATGCTTTGCTCATGTTAAGTTTTAGGGCTGCATGTCCCTCTTTACCCCAAGTTTTGTTTTTCAGGTAGTGATTTATTTCATAAGCAACTAGGATATTATCAAAAATAAGACGACCGGTTATAATAGCGGATTGAGTCTCCGAAACAATATCATGAAGAAAAGGCTTAATACGCTTAGCAATTATTTTAGATACCATCTTGTAAATGAGATTACACAGACTAATAGGCCAAAATTGGGTAATAGATTCGGGATTGTTGAATTTGGGAATAAGAAAAATATGGGTGACATTAAGCTTATGAAGAAAAAGATGCGAATTAAGGAGATTAAGAACGCAAGCTCTAACTTCTTTAGCAACAATAGGCTAGAATTCTTTTAAAAATAAAGGAGAAATACTGTCTGGCCAAGGGATTTCAATAGGTGCATTTGTGACAATGAGTGAGTTACCTCCGCTGCTGTGAATTCCCGAGTCCTTTCCTCGTTCATTATGTTTGTCACTTTAGGTTGAATTAATTCAATCGCTTCTTCCAAAGATTGAGCAGACGGATGGATGGAGGAAAAAATATTGCCAAAGTAGTCAGTAATAATATTCTGAATTTCCTCATCCTTATCCCTCCAAACCCCTTCACTATCCTTATGGTGAGAAATTGAGTTCCTCCTTCTTCTATCTGATGCGCTTGAGTGGAAAAAAATAGTATTCCTATCCCCGTATTTTAACCACAATGCTCGACTGCACTGCTTCCATCCGATTTATTCATGTGCTAACAAATTCTCAAGTTCAGCTCGCAAGGCCCTTTCGTCTTGTCTCAATTCTACCGTGATTCGCCCTTACGAATCAACTTTAGCCGTTCCTCGAGCTCCTTGATTTGTCTAGGTATCTTCCTGAATTCATTCTTGTCCCAACATGGTAAACTGATTATACATTTCTTGTTATTACTCCATACCACCTCATTTGCACTAGCCACCTCACATGGTCCCAGGTCTCTTTAATAACCTTTTCACAATCGGCACTCCGCAACCAAGCTGCCTTGAACCGAAATGTCCTCTTCTTGGGCCGATTGTGAGAGATTAGTTTCAATAAGTATAGCACTATGATCTGAGTGTAGAATTGAAATCGGTGTACCCGTTGCATTTGGAAAAAATGAACTCCATTTGAGATAAGCACAAGCCCTATCCAACCTGCATTGTACATTGTGTTCCTCGAGAGGCCTGTTATTCCATGTAACCAAGTCCCCTTTGAAACCTATATCAAACAAAATAGCCTCATTAAGAGCTTCTCTAAAGTCCCTCATCTACCACAATGCCTAATTCATACTACTGATCTGCTCATGAGGGTGAAGGATCTCATTAAAGTCCACTGCTACCATCCACGGAGCATAGGAACTCCGACTCAGTTTCTACAGGGTAGTCCAACTATTTAAACAATTACTAGCTTCCGGTTCCCTATGAAACTTAGTAAAATGCCACCCATCAATATCCGATGACTACCCACACTAACATCAATATGATTAACCGAGAAAATTGCAGAACAACATCCATAGATTTATCCCACATAAGAGCTAAACCTCCCGATTTACCATAAGACTCCACACAAACACTAAACAAGTTAAAATGACTCTTAAGAAAATCAAAAAACAACTTTATCTAATTTAGTTACAAAAAAAATTATACATGGGGAATTAAAACAACTGAGCTCTGAAAACTTTTGAACTGCCCAGGGCCCTCCCAATCCTTGACAGTTCCAACATAGGATATTCATTATTCATGGCGGCACTGCATTTGGGCAGTCTCTGCTTGACTATCAGGTTCGTCAATTAGAGGAAGGCAAGGACGTTTAGGAGAGGGTTCCAGCGCTTCCACTGGAACCTCTATCACATCCGTTTAGGAGAGGGTTCCAGCACTTCCACTGGAACCTCTGTCACATCCAATTGTTTATATTTAAAAGACCCTATAGAGGAAAAATTAAACTTGGCAGTTCAAGCCATAGTGGAAGCATGAGTTCTTCTTGAAAAACGACCATGAATGGGGTAGGGCAGGGTTACGGCTATTTTAATAGGTATATTTATCAAAAATGGGTTAAAATCATTTGACAGGGAAATAATGTCTGAAGGAAAACTTGAGGGGCCCGACTCCTTTTGGTTTTGAAGACCTTGAGTACATGTTAAAGAGAATGAATTAAAAACCGATAAAATTGACGAGTTTTGACTTGGGGCACATAAATTTTGTGGAGGAGACCTAATTGAACCCAAGACATTACGAACAAGAGTACTCAAAATTGTAGCTTGAATATCAGTTTCCTGGTTACCCTGTCGAGTACTATTACCTTCAAACCCAATTAGCTTATTCTGATAGACCTCATATTCATTCCCAAGATTTGTGTGAATTTTAACGATCCTGTATACTGGGGTCAATTGGGTGTCCGATTCATTAACTTCATTATCCCCTGAACCTTCTGTGCTGGTCAAGCCCGTGTCCCTGAAAGGATTACCCCCTTCATTCAGTCCGGTTCATATCCGTTTTGCGATCCGGTCTCCAATCACCCTTATCAACTCGCTCGGCATTGAGTTTATGGACAAAGGGGGTATTGCAATATTACTACTAGCTCCCTGCTCTATTCCCATCAACGGTCGCACTGGAGCCTTTAGCTTGGGTTCAAAAGGAAATTCAATCCCCGGTTCAGTAAAATCATCTTTGTATCGCAATTCACAAAATTTGGCCAAGTGCCCCATTATTCCACAGATATAATAGTAGTTAGGAAGACAATCATGTGAAAGTGTCATCGTTAAAGCTTTGTTCCATAATTTGAGCATAACTATGAGAAGCAATGACATCCAAAGAAACCCTAATGCGCATGATAGATCACCATGAGACTCCCTTCTCAGCCAACTCAACTCTAATAAACTTCTCGATCTTGTTGCCAATGTAAGATGCAATATCTTTAGTCATTTGATTAAGAGGGAGGCCCTAATGTGAACCTTAAATGTTCCATGACTCAAAGGAGTCGATAGTGGATCGTCATCAAGACCAAGTTTGTTCATCACAATCAACGCTTTGTCAAAACTCCGTGGTCCGCCATCAAGGACCCTATCATGTCAATTATGTGTCAGAAATTGAATAGAAATCTCCCAGTCCTTATCCTCTCCACCTCAATGCCACGCACAGGTTTGAACATCCTAGTCACACTCTCCTTGAAAGCTAAGAAATTCACTCTTCGTACCGTCAATAGCCTTGTCGCTATGATTAGACCCGTATATTTCGTCCCTTTTTTCTAGAGATTAGCCGAGAACTCAACCTCACTAGCTTCCCTATCCTATAGGGAAAGCATATCGCTTAACCTAGAAATATCATTTCGTCCATCCTTCCCCATAACAAGATCTGGTTGTAGTGATGGATTAATAAAACCACAGAGACAGTCACGATGACACTGAATCAGGCCCTAGAACCCTAGCGAGACAGAGAAAACACGAATCAAAACACAAACAAAAACCAAAAGAAAACCTAGGACTCGACCGAACAACTCCTAACAGCCGAGAGCAATACGTCGGACCAACATCGACAGAAAGCCTAAAAACAATAAACAGAAGCAAAGAACAAGGAACAAAAGAAAAACGAGTAGGAAAATAAAGGAATAAAACCCAGTCGAACACCAAAACTTGGAGCTCCAAGGATCCCAAAACTTCCGCGAGCAAAGCGTTTTCAAGAATTGAAGTGGACAGAAACAAAGCCTCACCCTCACCAGACAAAATTTGATCGCTGTGGAAAGAAAAAAACCTTAACATGGCATGCAAAAGAGAAACCCTTACCCTAGAAAACTCTCATGCGTGAGAGAGAAGGAACTCTCACATAGTAGAGAAGAATCGCTTTTTATGTATCCCCAATAATAAGTCAAACCAAAATTCTCGTCATTTTGTATTCTAGGTTTACTCATGTAAGTTTGCAATGAGTTGGATTTTTAATAGTCAACTGATTCTCTGTTTTAGACATTGATGCACCCAAAAAAATAAACAATAGCAACTTAGGGTTTATGCATGTGAAATAATTATGGAAGTTATTACCTGTTCAACACATATATGAAAAATGATTCATTAGGCCTTCACAAATACAACCAAAGGGTACCAACTCAACCTATTATAAAGTGTATAGGCTCGACAAATAATTTATAAATTGTAGCCAACAAGGAATTAGATTGTATTGGGCATTTATTTATATTGTATAAACTTTTATTTATTGATAGAAAGGCGTTTCCTTTTGTTCGTATAAATCTTGTTTGCATTAATTTGTAATGAACGAATAACAAGTCCATGTGTGTCAAGGCAAACCTTCCACTCCTTATGGAGAAGTGCACTGGTTGACACGAGAAATCCTCACGTGTTTGCACAGCAAGTCGTGTGTAGTAATAAAGTGGATTTTTAAGTCCGGATTGTCGATCCCACAGAGACTTGTATTTTAGACTTCTTGAATTTAAAGCAAACAATAATTAAACTAAAACTAAAGATTTAAAGATTTTAAAAGCAATAAAATAAACTAAAATAAGAATTAGCTCAAATATTATGGAAGCAAGATACAAGAAACAAGATGTCGAAATCAAGATAGCTATGGAAGAGAGCAACTAAGACACATGTGCTGGCATAAATTAATCAATTTTCATTATAAACATGTTCTCATATTATTAGACTACTGTTGCTTTGGTGGAAAAAACCTTAAATAATTACTACCCGATATCTCGGCTGTAATAATCCTATGACTAAGTGACGGTTCTCTAAATACGTCTATCCGAGAATCAAATCATTAACCATGCATTCACGTTTTAGAATTTTCCCGGATAAATCCGGCTAACTGCACCCGAAAATCTATACCTATCTCTAGGAGCAATTCTCATTTTTTTCGGATGATGTGATGATTTCTTTGAACCCTAACTTATATTCTCTCAAATGAATAAACTAGGCTAATTAGCAAGCATATGGTGATCAAACATATGATTGGAATTAAAGCACAAAATCAATACACAAAGCAACAATAGAATTAATATGAAAAACACAATTTATAGCTCAAATATCATAATTTAGCCTCAGCATGGCCTTAGTTTGAAGAATCTAATTCAACATAAAAGATAAAAGAAAGAAACTTAATTTAAGATTCATATTCATAGACAAAAATAAATCTAAATCTAAGAAACTCCCTCGTATTTTTGATGTATGAACTTCGATCTTCATCTCTTCCATGCTTCTTGATTTCTTCACCTTCAAGGGCTTTTGAAAATCTTCATGAATATGTAAAAACTAAGTCTAAGCCCTATTAGGGCTCTATTCTATGTGTATTTTTCGTCTCCTAACCCTAGAGAACTGATCTAATATATATAAGGGTGGAAGGGGAAGACTCCAACTTGAATTAGAATTGGAAATTTCCACAAATCTGCTATTTTTCCCTTCAAAACCAACGTTCGAACGTGAAGTACCCCACGTCCGTACGTTGGATGCAGTAGCACTTTCATTCTGCACAACGATATGGTTTCCTTCATAACTTTCTCCAAAAACCTCCGATTTGGGTGATTCAAGTTGCCACATGATGCTAAGACAGAGCTCTACAACTTTGTAGAATAAATATTTGTCAAATTCAGTCTCTAAATACTCCCAAAAGTCTGCATTTCCTTCCATTTTTCCTCAATTGCAATGATTTTCCACCTTTACTCAATAAGCACACAAATTACAAGCATATGTGGCATAAATCATGCATAAACCAATGTAAATAACATAAATATGAGGCTTTAAAACATGTAAATCTCACACCTATCAAAGTGTTTGATACTTGATCACTATAAAAGTTCACAAGTCAGAGAATCTTAATTGGGCATTAAGATTAACATAGACTTGCACGACACATATTTTGACAAGAATTTCTAGTTGAACACTATGAGACGGTGAGAGTGTGTGTCATAGATACATTAATGAGATTAATATATTCAAACACGGCTTCTAGTAATCCAATCACATGGATTTTTACTCAGTGAGTGTCAATTGATTGAATTATATGTCATGACAATATGTGTGAGCCTTAATCAGAGAAGTTACAACCACAATATGCTTGTGATTTTGGATTTGTTACCACCGCCATTCACCCTTTGGTAGGGTCGATCTTGAAGTGCGATCACAATTGACACTACTACAGAAATGACCTATTATAGCGGTTTTTTTTTGGCCAATTACAGTGATTTTAACCGCTGTAATAGGTACCGCTGTAATAGACACCTATTACAGCGGTTATACAAATTACCGCTGTTAAAAAAAAATTAATTTTTTTTTCGGGGCCTATTACAGCGGTTTTTTCCACAACCGCTATAATAGGTAGTGTTTTTTTTTTTTATAATTTTACCGTGTCGGAATCACACGAAATTCGCACGATCATAGAGAAATGATATTCTGAACAAAACTCAAGGCTTTCCTTTACCATCTCGGGATTTTAGCCATCTGAGATCGTTTAAGGCCTCAAATTTGCATTTTATTACAAAAATACCCTATTTTCGTAATAAAACGCAAATTTGAGGCCTTAAACGATCTCAGATGGCTAAAATCCCGAGATCGCATGACATAGTCACAAATATACATACACCCATCCACACATACACAAATATACATACACCCATCGACACATACACAAATATACATACACCCATCCACATATACACAAATATACATACATCCATCAACATATACACAAATATACACACATCCATCCACATATACACAAATATATACATACACCCGCACATACACAAATATACACAAAATAAATACACCCACACATACACAAATATACACATGCATATACATATAAATATACATATACATATATCGAGGGAAAGAGAGAGAAAGAGAAGAAGCTTACGATTGTGGTGGTGGTAGTGGCGGCGCCGGTAAGTGGTGGTGGTGGTGGCGGCAGCGGCGGTGGTGCCGAGCTTTTGGGGGGGGGATCGAGAGAGAGAGAGAGAGACCAAGAGTAGAGAGAGAGAAAAGCTGAAATGGGTTTTAAATTTTGAGAGTGAGAGAGAGAAGTTGGAAGATAAAAGTGTTTCAAATTTTTTCGTTTTGGCCTATTGCAGCGGTTCTTATAAGAACCGCTGTAATAGGGTACACCTATTACAGCGGTTCACATAAGAACCGCTGTAATAGGTATTTTCATTTTTTTTTTGGTGACTGCCTATTACAGCGGTTCAGTAGAGAACCGCTGTAAAAGGCTTATTACAGCGGTTCTCTACAGAACAGCTGTAAAAGGCCTATTACAGCGGTTCTCTACAGAACCGCTGTAATAGGCCTGGCACCTATTACAGCGGTTTATGAAAGAACCGCTGTAATAAGTGCCGCGTTTTACCTATTACAGCAGTTCTTTCAAGAACCGCTGTAATAGCCCCCTCCATTCAGCGGTTTTTCAAAAAACCGCAATGGATTCGTCTTTTTGTAGTAGTGTGACATGTAGCAGTTGTGACGTAACAACCCAGAAAAAATAGACTATCTCGATAGCAAGGGTAAAATGCATTTTCAACCCTAGCGTATGTCGTTCAAAGAATTTTGGTATATATGCTATTAAACTTTATACTCGAATACCCAATCCTTGTAATTTGTTACAAATCAGTCCACTGGAGGAATAATTTTACTTTTTTGCACTCGACTACCTATAAATTATATGTGCACTTTGCATCCTATCTTATGATATTTTGTGCACCCGACTACCTATACATTGCATGATATGGTGACTTTGATACATAATTTAAGTGATACCAAAGGAACGTACAGATTTTCGGAAGGAATATTTCAAATTATTCCTCCAGTAAACTTACTTGTAACAAATACAAAGATTGGATACTCGAGTGTAAAATTAAATAGCATAGGTACCAAAGTGCTTCGACTGACATAGGTTGGAGTCAAAAATGCATTTTACCCCGATAGTAAACGAGAAAGTATCATGTGCGATCATAGGTAAATGGAATTAGAAGTCTTTGGCCAAATCAAATTAACTAGCTCATGTGGAACACAAAAGGTAGTTCGATAATTTCATATAACTATGATTTGTAGCACAATTTCATATCACTCAAACGGGATTACGTTAGTGAAGGATTATACTGATATGGAAAACATGATCTAGTGTAATAACACAATCATTTCGTACTCGATTGGGCTGCGATGCGAGGCCACGAGATTGGCTAGGTGTCACCGACATTATTTGGTACCGTCACATTGCGAATCGAGACAAACCTAGAGAGTTGCGCTATAAGGAGTAAGCCAGAAATCACATTTTGCATTTGGAAGACATTTTGGTAATTTGTCATTGGATTGACAAATTACTTAATTGGATATATTAATTTATTTAATTGTTTAATTTGATTAAACAATGAAAACTTAAATTAATCAATTTAAGTATTTATAATGTTTGGGTTAATTAAATATTTAAAGTGAAACATTAATTTGACCAAATTAACATAAAATTAAAAGATAATATGATTAACTTAATTGGATTAGGTTGATTAGGTTAATGTAGCCCACATTAGGCGTCCAAAAAGGCCTGATAAGAGTGTAAGCCCGGGCAACACTAACCTAGGTTATAACACTTTTATCTAGTCTCCAAATTACACGATAACAAAAATCTTTCCCCTCTCATCACCACTTGCCGCCTCCCTATAGAGAAAGAAGGAGGATTTCTGCTACTTGCTTTGGTGTGATATCCAGAGGTAGGGGTCTTGAACATTACGACTGTGGCTGAGGAGCAACACGAACAAGCTACAAAGGTTATATACTTTTTCACGTCTTTCATTTTATGAAAAATTAATATTACCCAAAATTGATGCTTGTCTTGGGATTCATGATTTTATTTTTTCACTGTGTTCCATTGTAGAATCCAAACAGTGGTATCAGAGACAATTTTAGCAGTTTAATTATATTTTAATGCATTTTTTATTATCTTGGCAATTTTCTTTCGAGTAAAAACTTATTTTATTGGATAAAATTATATTGTTGAGAAAATTGAAATATTTGGATTGAACCAAAGGGGCTTCAGGAGCCACCGTATAGTGGGGTGATGGCAGCATGTCTGCAAATGCGCCGCCACAGACTCCAAGCAGTCCTCTCGAAGGCGGAATGCATAGCGGTCACGTTTGCGCAAATGTACAATCTGCTAGGGTAGACTGCACACAACCTAGACAAGTCACTGTAATTTTGTGGTTTGCTAGGCTAATCACATTGACCAAATGGGTCGCATAAATGGCCATCCGGAAGACCACAATTACAAAATGATAGAAGTCCGTTGGGTGGATTACTCTAACGGTTCAATTGAGCTAGCATATGCAGTCTATTAGGCGGACTGTTAAGGCAAGTCACTGGGCTCGCCTGTCTAGTCTTCTAGGCGGACCGCTAAGGCAGTGCAATTGAGCACCAATGTTGTCAGCTAAGTGGACCGCTAAAGCTACTCACTCACAAGTCAATTGGGTCGGTTGACCCACCCAACCCCACAGACGGGTCGAGCCACGTGCTTAATTTATGTTTTAATTTTTCAATTAATTTCTTTAAACCGGACTGACCAACGAGTGTGTGGTTCGGGTTTTTGAATTGATTTTAAATTAAGATAAATTAAATAAAATTCAAATTCTCCAATTAAAAAAAATTGAAATTAGATTTGAATTTCTTTAAGTGTCAATATAAACATAAACATTTTACGTACATGATTTGATGTATGTTGTGGACACATTCCACGAATTTAAGCCTGTTTATTTGGGTTTTATCTAAGTTGTATGTTGCCGGAGCTTGAACCCTAGTATGTATCTTTAATTTATTGACTATATAAGTTTATAGACTTTATCTTTGTAATAATTAGAGATAAGCTTCCTATTCCTGTTGGGTTTATGCCCTCGAATGCCATAGAGGATAAATTATTATAAGGATTTTATGATGTAACTGTGAACTCTTTATTAGTAAATAAAAGGCAACTTTAGTTATTTCACATAAATTTTATAGGCATTCATAAGTAGTGTACAACGTTAAGTACATGCATACAAAAGTAAACTTTCCATTCCTTATGAGATAAGAAAATAGGCACTAGAAGAGTCCAAGACTTGTATAATTAGTAAGTTCGCCAGTTGAGAGTCTCAATTGGGCATTGAGACTCGTCAAGAGTTGTATAATGTAGGCTTTGACATAGGATGCGCCATTCGCACACTATGGGATACTGGGAGCTTATATTATTGGTTCATTGATGGGTTCGGTGCACTCGGACACGACTCACATCGATTTTGTTACATGATTTTGCATTTTTTGACAGAATTGATTAGTTGTGATAGGTATGCATGAACCTTTGACTTGTGGTGTCAAGTTGAAGATATACTTGTGACGTCAAACCTGTCAATAGAGTAGTTAGGCTCAAATTACCCGTTGGTGGGCCGACCTCGAAGTGCTACCTTAATGGGAAGTATTAGTCTTATCTAACAGCCAAGAGCGGATTCGTTATCTCCAAAGTGAATGAGCTAGTATCCTATGCTATAATAAGTAAGTGTGATCATAAGTCACACCAAAAGCATTAGAGCTACTTGTGTTAGATACAAGAGAGCGCTCATTGATCTCGTCTTATTATTATTCAAGCATATTGTCAAGGTTATGAATCTAACGTTTCACGACTCTTACTTGACTAGGATATAGTATTCATGAAGGAAAAGGTTAAGAATGATCCAATCATTCGTTTTATCCGGGATACAATGTGGGATACGAGACAAGCTACGTGTTATCCACATCCTTTATTTTCTTCCCGTTGCAGATAAAAATGAACCTAAGAGACATACTTAAATAGAAATTGTGTATTTGATCTTGTAGTAGCATTTTAAGTTTTGGATACTTAAATTATTTATTGGATAATTAAGGGGGATAATTAATTAGGTTAATTTATTTGTTACAAGAATTAATTAATTTAGTTATAATGTTAATGAATTAGTGTCTTGGAGAAGACAAATAATTAATTTATCTATTTATTTATTTAATTAATAAATTCGATTAAAATAATTAAATAGATGAAAACGAGTGTAGGACTCGAAATCGGTGCACCAGGAGGGTTTACCCTAGCCATGTGGATCAGCCATAATGGACAGACCACATGGGCCTTTGAGGCCTTGGTTTTTAGTTGTGTGATATATACATATACATATATATATATATATATATATATATATATATATATATTACTTGATGAAAACCTAGCCACACACAATTCTCTCTACACACTTGTGCTACAAAAAAAGAAATTCTCTCCCCTCCCTCTCTCTCTCTAACCGTCGACCTAAAGTAAGAAGAGGAGGATTTCTGTCAAAGTTTTCCGTCCTGTCAATTTAGAGGTGGTGGCATATTCATGACTCGAATCAGAAATTCAAGAAGGCAATTTTTTGATCGGTGATGTCAAGCTTCATGGAAAAACTCCAATCACTTCGTTACAGTCGATAACTTTTCATATCCTTCTTTTTATTATACGAATTAAATTTAGGTTGATCCAGTCTCTGGGAAACACGTAAATTTTTGTTATAGCATTTTCGTTGCTTTATTTAAAGTTTCCCAAAAGTGGTATTAGAGACAAATCCAGATTTTGGGGTACATGAATTTATGTGTAAATATGTGATATGATGATATACATATGATTTACAGTTTTTCGCGAAGCATAATTAGTTATGTGGATTTTGATGAATTTATGTTATTTGAGTATTTTATTTTATAGAAATAAAAAAAAATATGTTTTATATAATTTTATTGTAATACAATATCGAAAGACAAGGTTCGGAAAACCCCATCGGAAGGGTCAACTCATCGCCGTGGCAGCGAATGATAAGGGTGTAAGATGAGTCTAGCCGGCTCGTGAGTTTAGCGAGCCTACTTGATTACAGCACAACTTGAGCCCAGGATCTCTTGAGCTCGAGCTGAGCTTTGCAAACTTGAGCTTATTCATGAACCGAGTTTGAGCTTGCATTTGAGTGTTCATAAGCTCGTGAACCAGCTCACGAGGTTTTTCTAATATTATATTTATCTATATATATATATATATATAGGAATATCTATGTTTAATTTATATTATATTCACTTGTTGAATGCCATCTTTCGTATATATATATATGTTAGTGATAATGTTTTCATTATTCATGTCTTACTTATATTAGTAATAAAAAATTATATGAATAATATTGTAATAATAATCACTAAGTAATTACAAACTAATATATTCAAAAATATTATGAAAGTTTCTTTTAATCGAAGATTTCCATTCATATAACTTTTCAGTTAGACAATCCTATCTAACTATTGCCTTTCACACTAAATATATTTGTTCATTTTGACATATATTCATTTCGGAATTCATAATTGTATGCATATATTTTTGTAAAGAATATATTTTATTTTATTTTCTTGTCCAAGTTCTCTTCCCTACTAATGACCCTAGTGCTTACCGTTATCCATTTGACTTCAAAATATATGTTCATTCAATAGAAAAAACTAATCGAACTTACGAAAGAGCCAAAATCTCAAGCTTGGCTCGAGATCAAACGAACAAACAAGTCAACCTCAAGCTCAGCTCGAGGTCGAAGGAGCCAACGAGCCGAGCTTGAGCTTGACTCGTTTACCTCAAGCTCAAGCTCGAACTCAAAAGAAATGGGCTCAATGAGTTTGAGCTGGAGCTGAAGCTGGAGCTTGAGCTTGAGCTCGAGCTCATATTTTTAGATAAGCTTCTGCTCGAGCCTGTAAAATTTGTAAGGCTTGGCTCGAGTTCGGCTCGTTTACAGCCCTAGCGATGAGAGGTGCCGATAGTGGTTGTTTGTGCGAGGCATACGAAGTCCACCACATGCGCAGACAACATGCTAGGGCGTACACATGGCCCAGTGAGCCCATATGGTGATGACTGGGCCATGGGCTCACTGGGCCATCATTCACATGGGCTAGCCTTGCTCGTGTGTTTTTAATACACGAGTAAGATTTGACCCAACCTGGGTCGACCAGTGGGTGACTCGGGCAAAATTAAAGGTGATAAATTTTAATTTTTATAAAGTTAGAATTTTATTTTAAATTGGATTTTTAAGTGAAGTGGGACTTTTACTTAAAATGGAAGTTTTATCATTCAAGATGATTTTTATTGATTTATATATTTTTTTAAAAAATTAGATTTTAATTTCAAATTAAAGATGTCAATTAGATTGGATTTTTATGAATGTAAAATAATTATTAAATCCTTGAAATGTATCTTTGGAATTAAAATTTGATTATAGTTATAAAAATAGCATATGAGTATTTATTGCTTTTTGTGATATATCATGTTTGACATGCTCTATGTGATGGGGACATGATTCATGGACTTAGGCTCATTTTAAAAATCTATACTTTCTTTTCATAGGTTGTAATGGTCGGTTTTGATCCTATGTTTTTTTTATTATTATTAAAGTCTTGTAGAGGTTGCATATTCAATTATGTAATATTTAATTATGTAATAGTTAGAAATAGAGGTTGCATAATTATTAAACCCACATTGCATCAACTTCTTTATGTTTATTATTTGTACATACTTTATTTTTAGAGGATGTTTTTGTTTGACCTAAGAGGCTTAAGAACATTATTTCTGTTCCTATGTTAGTTAGGAATAGTTACGCTTTTAATTTCATTAATAGTTGTTGCAACATTTTATATGGTAATAAGATTGTTAGCACTGCTACTTTAGCAAGTGGCCTTTACCATTTAAATGACCAAAATAAATGTGTTGTGAATGTTATAACTAGCAAATGTGCTAGATTAGACACTAACCAAAGCTTAGACACTAGGAAGTAAGATTGTTCTAGATGAACAAAGTGAGACTCCTAGGGAGACACCTGATCAAGAGACACAAACTGGATCTATTGTGACACAACCATGCTTGCATAGATGTGGTAGAGTACCTCATCCACCAGATAGGTACTACCACTATATGTTACAAGAGGAGCTGGGACATCACACTGTAGAAGAGAGAGCCCATGGAGATGACCCGTCTACTTATGACCACGCAATGGTGGACATAGACTATATAAGATGGCAACGTTATGCAAGAAGAAATAGACTTGATGCATTCCAACCAGGTCTGGACTCTAGTACATCGACCCAAAGGTATAGTACTTATTGGGGGTAAGTGGATCTACAAGAGGAAAACAAGTCAGGATGGCAATTTTCACACATATAAAGCTAGGCTTGTGGCAAAAGGTTATAGTAAAAAAGAAGAGATTGACTATTAGGATACCTTCTCGCCAGTGGCGATGATCAAGTCTATTCGTATTCTACTTGCAATAGTTGCACATCTAGACTATGAGATATGGCAGAGGGACTTGATAATGGCTTTTCTGAATGGATTCCTCAAGTAGGATATCTATGTAGAACAACCCAAGGGTTTCATGTCAGAGTCTGGAATCCATAAGGTGTGTAAACTTAATAGATCCATTTATTAACTTAAGCAGGCATCTATCTTTGTTTTGATGAAGCTGTTAAAGGATTTGAGTTCATTATTAACAAAGATGAGCCTTGTGTTTACAACAAGGTTAGTGGTAGCAAGATCACTTTCCTAGTGTAGATTGGTCGATGCAACTTTACTGTGACAACAACGAAGATATTGCACAAGTAAAGGATCCAAAGTCTAATAATAAGTCCAAACATATAGAGATTAGATATCAGAATATCAGAAAAATTGTTAGAAGAGACGAGATAGATGTTAAGACAGTGGATTCAGCGGACAACATCGCTGACCCACTAACCAAGCCTTTATCACAGGCAGTGCTTGATCGACACCTTGAGAAAATGGGTATTAGATGCCATAGCTATTGACATTGAGTGCAAGTGAGAGATTGTTTGGTTTATGCCTCGAATACCATAGAGTATAGATTAGTGAAAGGTTTTATTATTTAATTATGAACTCTTTATTAATAAATAACACACATCTTTAGTTGTTTTACATAAATATTATAAGAATTCATAATTAGTAGACAAAGTTAAGTCCACGGAAACAAGAGTAGACTTTCCATTCCTTATGAGATATGGAAATAGGCACTGAAAGAGTCCAACACTTGTATACTTCATAAGTTCGCCAATCGTAGAGTCTAAATTGGGCAACGAGACTCATCAAGACATGTATAATATAATCTTTGACACGATATGTGCCATTTGAACACTTTGAGATAGTGAGAGCTTATATTATAGGTACACCGGTGGGTTCAGTGCACTCGGGTACGACTGACATCGATTATGTTACATGGGGTTTGCGCTCTTTGACATTCCATGACATAATTGATTAGTTATGATTGGTATGCATGAACCTTCGACCTGAGGTGTCAAGTTGAAGATGTACTTGTGAAATTAAGCCTGTAATTAGAGTAGTTGGGTCCAATTCACCCATTGGTAGGGCAGACCTCGAAGTGCGACCTCGATGGGCATGTAGTAGTCTTATCTGGCAGCCAATAGGGGATTTGTTCTCTCATAAGTGAATGAGCTAGTATCTTATGCTATAATAAGTAAGTGTGATCATTATACTTCGGTCGAAGCATTAGAGCTACATGTGTTAGACACAAGAGAGAGCTCAATGATCTCGACTTATTATTTTCGAGCTTATAGTCAAGTTTATAAGTTTGATGTTTCCATGACTCTTACTTGACTAGGATATAGAATGAAAGGTTTATACTCATATAGTATTCACAACGGAAAGGTTAAGAATGATCCAATCATTTGTTTTATCTGGGATATGATGTGGGCCACAAAACTCGCTAGGTGTTACCCACATCCTTTGGTTTCCTGACATTGCCAAATAAAAACGAACTTCAAGAGTCGTGCTTAAAAAGAAAAATTAAAATAGAAATTGTGCAGTTGATCTTGTAGTATTTTAAGTATTGGATACTTCAATTATTTATAGGATAATTAAGGGAGATAATTAAGTAGGTTAATTTCTTTGTTAGATGAATTAATTAATTTAGTTATAATGTTAATTAATTAGTTTCTTGGAGAAGACAATTAATTAATTTATCTAATTAATTATTTGTTTATTTAATTATTAATTAGATTAAAATAATTAAATAAATTAAAAGAGTCTAGGACTCGAAATTGATGCACCAATGGATGTGTGGATCCGCCATAGTGGACGGGCCACATGGGCCTTTAATTTGAGGCCTTGGTTTTTAGTTGTGTGAAAATCTAGCCATAGACTATTCTCTCTACACACTTGTGCTACAAGAGAACATATTCTCTCCCCTCTATCTCTCTTCAGCCGTCGACCCAAAGCAAGAAGAGGAGGATTTTTTTCAAAATTTTTCGGCGTGTCAATTGAGAGACGATGGCATATTAATCACTCATATCAGAAATTAAAGAAAGCAATTTGTCCACAGGTTTCGTCAAAGCTTCGTGGAATAAGTCCAACCACTTCGCTACAATGGGTAGAGTTTTCATATCCTTCTTTTCTTTATATACACTAAATCTGGGTTGGTTCTGTATTTGAAAAACACGTAAATTTTTGTTATGCCGTTTCCAATATTTTATTTAATGTTTCCCAACACTTGCTGATTGGCTCATTAGCTTGGGCCAATCTAAAATATCCATAGAATTGTGTGTTGGTAGAATTACTAGGTTTTTCTATGTGTTATTATATCTATGTCTGTGCCTAATTAATCAATGTGCAAAGTGAGACACTAAATAAATGCTCAAAATTCTGGCAACATACAGAATTTTTAAGTGAATTGGGTGTCCCATCTCTCCATCAAACTTAACAAAATTGGGGTCATATCTAGGTATGACATCATCCTAGTTAGTGGGGTTATGCACCAAGCTATGGTCTTGATTTTCCTAAGTGCATTTGATGCCATCAGTCGAAGCAAATTGCACCTCCTATATTGTTACAAGGGTTGCAAGTTGGAACTCATCTACTAGATTGATAGGAGTTAATGGGTCAAGTTCATATAGATCACAACCTATATATTGTTGAAGGGTAGCGGTCAAGTGACATGTGAGCCGAATAAAAATTGGACCGCCCATTAGACAATAATGGCGTGGAACACCACTTCAAAGAGTTGAGTGAGCCATATATCGTTAAAGAGTTGTAATTCACTGAAATCCATGAAAAACTCAATTCATCAATACGAAATCTATCCAACAAAATTTTCAAAAATTGCAGCGGGATTGCAATGGTTCATAAAATATAGTTGGAGTCAGGTCAAAATTAAAGTGCCAATTTTACTTGGATACAATATAAACACCTAATTGAATCTTGGTTTATTTTCTTCAATTTTAGTTATCTCTCTCATAGAAAAAAATAGATAATAATTGGTTTTTAGTACTTCTTGATAAGAATATCCTCACTGCACTAAACTTTATTTACTGGATCAGGAACTTGAGGATTATCCTCAGTTTAGAATCACTGCGCTATGTACTCGATGTTGGGAAAATAAACCAAATGTAGCGGAAATGGTGTTTTAAAAAATTATTTGGATTTTCCCTTAACATGATCAATCCTGGGGTTTTATCAGGCGTATGTATAATAATAAAATCAATACTTTACCTGTTGTAGCAAAGTTGTTGGAGAAACTCAAACTTTCAAATTCTTCAATTTCTTTGCGAAATAATCCAGCTGAAAACTTGATAATCCGAGCAGTCCAAAAATGCTGCCTTTAAATTGTCTCGCTGAAAAAACCTTGATCAGAAAAAATCTTCTCCTTGCTTGGCACAGTGACCGACGGCTAGGGCTAGAGGGAGAGTGGAATATTTGTCTTGTGGCTCAAGTGTTAATTGTAACTTATGACCTAGGTATTAACTTATGTGGTATATTTATATCACTTAAGTTATTTACCTTGGGCCTAATTTAGCCCATCAAGTATGCGTAGTGGCCACCCCTTCTTGTTCTTAGTATGCCTCTTGGTACATCAATTTGAGCTCAGTCCAATCCATTATTTAATTAATTAATTCGGTCCAACTAATTAATCTAATTAAATAATATATAGGATATTTAATTAATTCTATTTCTTTAAGAAATAATATATAGGATATTTAATTAATTCTATTTCTTTAAGAAATAATATATTAATTAAATTATAAATGAATTAACTTAATTGTTCAAAAAATTGATTCCATTTAATTAATTTGAAGTATCCAATACTTAAAATATTACCACAAG
Organism: Buddleja alternifolia; assembly: GCA_019426215.1. Taxonomy (NCBI): domain Eukaryota; kingdom Viridiplantae; phylum Streptophyta; class Magnoliopsida; order Lamiales; family Scrophulariaceae; genus Buddleja; species Buddleja alternifolia. The sequence continues at coordinate 21,521,782 of CM033404.1, read as the reverse complement.
AAATATTCCATATTTTCTATCAATTTTTCCTTTTTAAGCGAGACTCTTTAGGTACATCTAAATTTGGAAATGGGAGGATTCCATTAAATGTGGGTCCCACCTAGCTAGTCAGGTGGTCCACATTGTAACCCAAATAAGATGAAATGTTTGGATCATTTTATCTTCCCTATTGTAAATACAGTGTCAATAAAACTCTTCGTTTTCTTATCCCGGTCAAGTGAGAGTCATGGTTTTAGATCAAACTAACTAACTTGACTCTATGTTATATTTATAATAAGTCCAGATCAATTAATTCTTTGGCCAAAGATTTTAAGAACTAACTTACTTATAAATTCATAGGATAATTCTCCATTCACCTTCGAGGGAACGAATCTCATGTTGGATATCAGTTAAGACTACTACTTGCCCATTAGGTTGCAGTTCGAGGTTGACCCCACCAAAGGGTGAATTTGGTATAACTACTTTAATGACAAACCTAATGTCACAAGTATATTTTCAACTCAATTCCTCAAGTCTGAAGTTCAAACACACCTATTATAATTTAATCAATTCTGTCATTGACTGTCAAAGAGTGAAAACTCATGTGACAGAATCGATGCGAGTCATGTCTGAGTGCCACCATCTCCATCAGTGCACCTATGATATGAGTTCTTCACTACTTCTTAGTGATTGGCGGGCACCTTTCTCATCAAAACTCGCATCATACAAGTCTTCATGATTTCCAATGCCCAATTGAGAATTATTGACTTGCAGATTATTTTAGTACACAAGTATCAAACTCCTCTAGTGCCTTAGAGAATTACTCTTGTGTTCATGGACTTATAGATGATTACAATATATTAGTAAACAACTAATTGCCTTTTATTAATAAAATAAGAAATAATTACAATCTTACAATGTCCTTACATTCTCTAATCCTATAGTGGCATTTGAGGACATTAACCTAACATTCTCCCACTTGTACTCAATGCCAATTACTACGGTATCTAATACCCATCTTTTCAAGATGTTGATCCGGCACCGCCTTTGTCAAAGGCTTGGTTAATGGGTCAACGATGTTGTTTGCTGCATTTACTCTTTGAACAACAATCTCGCATCTTCCAATGATTTCTCTTATTATGTGAAATCTCCTCTCCATGTGCTTGAATTTTTTATGAGACATTGGTTTCTTTGCTTGTGCAATAGCCCCGTTATTGTCACAATAAAGTGGCAATGGCAGCTCCATACTGGGGACCACTTAAAGTTTTCCAAGAAACTTCTTAATCCAAACAACCTCTTTAGCAGCTTCTGATGCTGCTATGTATTTTGCCTTAGTGGTGGAATCAACAGTTGTGCTTTGCTTGAAGCTTTTCTAAGTTACCGCTCCACCATTGAGAGTGAACATAAACCTTGAAGTGGATTTTCGATCATCTACATTAGATTGGAAATTTGAGTTAGTATAGCCATCCACTTTCAAATCTCCATGTCCATATGTTAGGACCATATCCTTAGTTCTCTTCAGATACTTGAGGATATTTTTTACAGCGGTCTAGTGTTCTCTTCCCGGGTTAGCCTGAAAATGACTTACCACGCTTACTGTGTAGGCTATATCGGGCCGTGTGCATTACATGGCGTACATCAGACTATCTACTGCAGACATTTAGGGCACCGTACTCATTTCTTTTTTATCTTCCTCACTTCGAGGAGACACAGACTTTGAAAGGTGCACCCCATATCTCATGGGCAAGAAACCTTTCTTAGAGTCTTCCATCCTAAATATTTTTAGGACTTTCTCTAAGTAAAGGGATTGGGAAAGTCCTATCATTATATTTGTTCTATCTCTGTAGATACGAATTCTTAGAATATAGGTCGTTTCTCCCAAGTCTTTCATGGAGAATATATTTGAAAGCCATCTTTTGACTGATGTGAGCATTGCTACATCATTTCCTATGAGTAGAATGCCAACCACATATAAGACCAAGAAAGTGATTTTACTCCCACTAACCTCTTGTAAACACATGGTTCATCTTCATTTTTCACAGAGTTAAATCCTTTGACACCTTCGTCAAAACATAGATTCTAACTCCTACAGGCTTCCTTAAGTCCATAAATGCATCTCTTAAGTTTGCACACCTTATGAATACCAGACCCAGATTAAAGTCTTTTGGCTGATCCATATAGATATGCTCTTCGAGGAATCCATTTAAGAAAGTCTTCTTCACATCCATCAACCATATTTCATAATCCAAGTGTGCAGCTATTGCGAGCAGACTTCGAATAGACTTGATCATTGCTACAGATGAAAAGGTCTCTTGATAGTCAATTCCTTCCTTTTGACTGTAACCTTTTGCTACAAGCCTTGCCTTATATGTGTCAACTTTTGCATCATTAGCTTCTTGTCACTTTGCAGAGTCGATATCCATCATTGCTTGATCATAGGTAGAAGGGTTGTCCGCATGAACTCCCATTGCTATAGTGTGAACACCTGGTTGCTCTTGTAGCAAGTACCCATAATACCTATCAGGTTGATGTGGTACTCTACCAGGTCTTCGCAATGTTGGTTTTGTTTTATTAGGTTCAGTGTGTGTTTCTTGATTGGTTGTCTCCCTGGGTGTTTCATCCTGTTCATTATGAACAATCTTTCTACCTGCACCATCTTCTTGAATAAATTCATCTTCAAGCTTGCAACTCGACAATGATCCTTTGGTCATCTTGCATGTAGAATAGGTATCCCATAGAATCCTCTGGGAAACCGATGAAACATCTTTTAAGGGACCTAGCTTCCAATTTCTCTGCCTTTGTCTTCTGGCTATAGGCAGGGCATCCCCAAACCCTTATGTACTTAAGGTTAAATTTTTTATTTCTTCATATCTCATATAAGGTCTTAGGAACGGATTTGGAAGGATATCTATTCAAGATATAAATAGCCGTAAGGAGTACATGTACCTACAAAAAGATGGGCAAATCAGTGTAGCTAAGCATAGATCAAACTGTATCTAAAAGCATTCGATTTCTACGCTCTTCTACCCTAATTAGTTGTGGAGTCACTGGTGGTGTGAGTTGCAATATTATCCCATGTTCCCTTAGTAACTCATCAAACTCATCACTAATATATTCACCTCCACGATCCGATCGTAGTGTTTTATATGATGTCCAGTTTATTTTTCCACTACCGCATTAAATTCTTTGAACTTATCAATGATTCAGACTTGTATTTCATTACATACACAAAACCATACCTTGAATGGTCATTAGTGAAAGTAATGAAATAATTAAAACCTCTACGAGCCATTTCTCCAAATGGTCTGCAAACGTCAGTGTGCACAAGTCCTAATACTTCAGTGGCTCTTTCAAAAGTCCCGGTGAAGGGAGATCTAACCATTTTTCCTTTAAGGCAAGATTGACAAGTTGGATAGGGATCCAATCCCAATGGGTCAATTAACCCATCCTTCTCCATCTTGTGTATCTTTTGCTCGCCAGCATGGCCTCGTCTAAGATGCCACTTTAAGCTTAGGTTAGTACTTTTCCTACCACACTTCTTTGAGATAACATTTATAACACATTCATTTCACATGTTTAAATAATAGAGGCCATTGACTAATGTAGCAGTGCCAACAATACTATCATTAAATAAAATGCTGCAAGTACTGTCGATGAAACTAAAAACATAATTATTCCTAACCAACATAGGAATTGAAATAATGTTCTTAAGCCCGTTGGGAAAAACTAAAACATCCTCTAAATTTCAAACTGTTGTGATTCGGTTTAGGAGATAAATTTTTTAATCCGAATCACACTCGAGAATCCAATTCGGGGATATTCATGATATAAAACATATAGATCAAATGACGAGAATTGACAAAAGTAATCGAATTACCTTTTCGTCAATTGAATCTCGAATTATCAGCAGCAACCCCAAACTCCTGCCTCTAAATAATCATGCGGAAGAAAAATTCTCTGAGAAAAGCTCGATCTCCTCCTCGGCAACAATTGCAGGAGGCTAGTTGGATGGAGAGGGAGGGATTTTTCTTTCCTAATGCTCTAGGTTTATTCTGGCTCAGTGTCAGATTCTAAAACAATGACTTGTGTATGGAGTTCTGACACTGACTGATTACTTATACCAAGTAAAAGACTCTCCTAGGTTTACACTGTCAGGGGCGGCTGAATGAGGCCTTGTAGATGGGCTTCGGGCTTTGTTTTGACTTAGCCCATGTGTAATTAATTAAATCTAACTCTAATCCAATTGGTAGTTAATTAATTTATATTAATCCAATTAATTTAATTCAACCTATAAATTAATTGAACTTATGAATTAATATGATTTAATTAATTTATTTAATCCAATTAAAATTTTTAATTAAATCATGCTATCTATTTTGTCAGTCAATTCACATCAAATGGGAGGCTCGATTAATTTATTCCTTTTCTTCACATAGCGCGACTGTCTAGGCTCGATTCAATTGGTGATGGGAGGATTCCAAAGGATAAAGATGTCACTTAGCCAACACCGTGGAACCAAATCGTAACCCAATTGAAAATGAGATGATCATGTCATCACGAACCTTGACTACAAATACCATATGTGTATAAACTCTTCACCGACGTGACCCGATCAAGTAAGAGCCATGGTTTAGTCAAACTCATAGAACTTGATACTGTACTAAGAATCATAATAATGTGAAATTACCAAACTACCCTCAGTGACAATCAAATAATAGTTTATATGCTTTGGTCAAAGACTTATAATTTCCATTACTTACGATCGTACAGGTCACATACTCGTTTACTGTCGAGACAGTGAATCCTATTTTTGCAAGTTATCTTATACCATCGAATGCACTATTGGATCGTACTTCGAGGTCGACCCCACCTATTAGGTGATATGGGTCTAACTACTCTGATAACATATCTAATACTACAAGCATGTTGTAAATGATTCCTTAGGTCTAAAGTTCACACATTCTATCGCAATCTTAATTCCGATCATTGACTGTCAAAGAGTAAATACCCATGTGTTCGGATTAATGTGAGTCGAGTTCAAATATGTTAATTCCATTAATCATATTCCTGACACTAGATCCCACTATCTAATCAGTGTATGACTGGCACTTCCTTGTCAAAGAAGGTGTCATATGAATTAAATATTAATGCCCAATTAATACTCGTTAACTGACGAATTCCCACTTTCAGAAATTAAGTAACGGATTGTTCCAGTGCCTCCTCTTGTCCATAAGAGGTGGAAAGTCTATCTTAAAATCTCTTGAACTAATTTGTTCAATACAATTAAATGCCATTAGATTTATATGAACAAAAACAAAACTTTTATGCTATAAATAGAAACATCAAACATTTTGTACCAATAACTTATCTAAGCCCTACTCAATCTAATTTCTCATAGGCATTGAGGGCATACACTTAACAATCTCCCATTTGCACTCAACGCCAATTGCAATGGTATTTGATTCCCATCTTCTCAAGATGTTTATCTAGCACCGCCTGTGATAATGACTTGGTGAGTGGGTCAACCACGTTTTCTGCCCAGGATATTTTCTGCACGACTATATCGCCTCTTCCAACGATTTCTCATATTATATGATATTTCCTCATCACGTGTTTAGATTTTTTGTGAGACCTTGGTTTTTTAGCTTGCGCAATTGCTCCGTTGTTATCATACCATAGTGGCATGACATTTCCACGCTAGGAACCACTCCAAGTTCGGCCATGAACTTTCTCATCCAAATAGCTTCTTTGGCTGCCTCAGATGCTGCCACATATTCTGCCTCTGTTGTGGAGTCAGCAGTTGTGCTTTGTTTGGAACTTTTCCAAGACACTGCTCCTCCGGATCAGATTAGAAATCTGAGTTGGTGTAACCATCCACCTTTAATTATCCATTCCCATATATTAGTAGGATATATTTAGTTCTTCTTAAGTAATTTAAGATACACTTCACTGCCCTCCAGTGAGTCCTCTCTTGGTTTTCTTGAAACCTGCTAACCATGCTTACAGTATTTGCCAGATCTAACCTTGTGCATTACATTGTGTACATGAGACTACCCACGACGGATGCATAAGGTATATTTCTCATTTTCATTCTATCCTTGTCCGTTATGGGACTCATAGATTTTGAAAGATGAATGCCATGTCTCATGCGCAAAAGTGCTCCCTTAGAGTTATGCATTGCATATCTCATAAGGACTTTCTCTAGGTAGAGCGCTTGGGAGAGACCAGTCATTCTATTTGCTCTATCTCCATAAAGACGAATTACTAGAATATAGGTCGCTTCTCCCAAGTCTTTCATGAAGAATGTGCTTGAGAGCCATGTCTTGACCGAAGTCAATAAGCCTATGTCATTCCCTATAAGTAGTATGTCATCTACGTATACAACCAAGAATGTCAACTTGCTCCCACTGACCATTTTATAGACACACGGTTCGTCTTCATTCTTGATGAAGCCATATTTCTTGGCTTCTTCATCGAACCTCAGATTCAAACTCCGAGAGGCTTGCTTCAGCTCATAGATGGACCGATTAAGTTTGCAAACTTTGTAAGAGTCAGCTTCGGATATAAAACCCCTAGGCTGTTGCATATAAATGTCCTCATCCAAGTGTTCATTTAAGAATGTGGTCTTTACATCCATTTTCCAGACTTCATAGTCTAAGTTTGCAGCTATGGCTAGCAGAATTCTAATAGATTTGATCATAGCTATTGGTGAAAAGGTTTCCTCATAGTTAATGGCCTCTTTTTGACTATAACCTTTTGCCACTAGCCTGGCTTTATAGGTGTCCACTCTGCCATCCGGACTAATCTTTTTCTTATAGACCCATTTGCATCCAATTGGTTCTACTCCATTTGGTAGATCAGTAAAAGTCCAAACTTGGTTCAAATACATCGAATCAATCTCTGTTTTCATTGACTCAAGCCACTTAGAGGAATCTATATATGTCACTGCTTCATCATAGTCAGAGGGTTCATCTCCATGGCTTCCTTTTGCAACAGCACACAAATAATGCTGCGTTTTGTGCAGATAGCCATATCTGTCAGGCGGCTGAGATAATCTGCTAGATCATCGTTGCGACGGTTGTGTCAACTTGGGTTCAGATTCTTGAATTGATGTCTCCGAAGGGACGTTACCTTGTTCTTACGGAACGATCTTTCTACCTGTACCACCTTCTCGAATGAATTCTTCTTCAAGAAAGTGGGCTTGCAAGGCAACGATGATCCTATGATCATTTTGCAGCTAAAAGAGGTATCCCATCAAATCTACGGGAAAACTGATAAAACTTCCTTTTAAGGATCTATCCTCTAGTTTCTCTACCTTGGTCTTCTTTACATATACTGGGCAACCCCATATTCTTATGTATTTCAAACTAGGCTTCCTACCGCTCCACATCTCATATGGTGTAGTGGGGACAGATTTTGAGGGACATTTGTTCAGAATGTGCAGCTGTAAGCAAAGCATATCCCCACAACGAGATAGGTAAATCGGTGTAGCTAAGCATGGAGCGTATCATATCCAACAGAGTACGATTCCTTCTTTCTGCTACTCCGTTGAGTTGTGGGGTTGCTGGAGGAGTTAGTTGTAATACTATGCCTTGTTCTTTTAAGAACTCGTCAAAATCGCCACTCATGTATTCGCCACCTTGATCAGATCTGCGTACCTTTATACTGTGCCCAGTTTGTTTTTCAGTCAAAGCTTTGAATTCCTTGAACCATTCAAGTGCTTCGGATTTATACATCATCAGATAAACTAGACCATACTTGTAGTGGTCATCTATGAAGCTTATAAAGTACTAAAAACTTCCAAGGGCCGCATCCTTAAGGGTCCCACAAATGTCAGTGTGGATTAATCCTAAAACTTCATTTTCCCTTTTGAAATGTCCAGTGAACGGTGGCCTAGTCATCTTGCCTTTGAGGCACGATTCACAAGTCGGATATGGGTCAGACCCAAGTGGACCAATGAGCCCACATTTTTCCAACTCTTGAATCTTAAATTCATCGGCATGTCCCAGTCTAAGGTGCCATATGAGTTTTGTTCATTCCATACATACTATGTTTTCTAGTCATAGTATTAACCATACATTGATTTCGGACATTCAAATAGTATAAACCACTAATTAAAGATGCAGAGCCAATACACTTATTTCCAAAATAAATATCGCAGGAATTATGTTTAAAAGTAAACAAATATCCTTTCCTGGCCAATATAGGAATATATGTAATATTCTAGAGCCCATTGGCAAAACAAGGCAATCATCTAATCAAATTTGATGTCCAGAAATTAATGTAACAGGAGTAATTCCAATGTGAATCACAGCAACGCTGTGTCCACTTCCAACATTGATCATCACTTCATTCTCATCCAACATTCTACTTTCTTCCAGATCCTGGCTCAAAACACAAATATGAGCACTAGCTCCGGAATATAGAATCCAAGAAGTAGAAAATATCATCATAGAACAATTCATTTCAAAAACATAAAGTTCTATACCTGATTTGCTTTCAGCTGATGGCTTAGGGCAGTCATGCTTCCATTCATCTACCTCCTCGTAGTGGATACAAGTCTTTTGAATTTTTGAGCGTTTGGTTATTTGCTCATAGTTTTCAGAAGCAATTATTACTCCAAGTAGTCCAGTTGGAGGTGCAACATCAGGACATTTTTCTCAAGCATTGGTTTCAAAGGGTTAGTCATTGCGAAGGAAATAAACTGCAAAAAAATAACCAAGATTTTCGATTAGATGTGTGATTTTGTATCTTCAAGTAAAATCAAGGATTTCAATATTTACTTGACTCCGACTATTTTTCTCGAAATATTGCACTTCCACTGCAATAATCGGAAACGTCGTTGGATTGGTTTCATAGTGAGTGATTGATTTCCCCAACGATCTAAACAAGTTGCAACCTTGAACGATATATGGCTCGCTAGATCATTGAGGTGAAGTGAAACATCACTCGATCCACCCGATGATTCAAGCCCCTTTAGCTCATCGATCATTGAACCGCAAACATTTTTGATATATAGGTGGTGATCCATCTGAGTCATTTATTCCATCAACTCCTATTAGTCTAAAATTTAATCTCGCCTTGAATGATATATGGAGCGAAATTTGTTTCGACATGAAGGCATCAAATGCACTAGAGAAGATAGAGTGCCAAGTCTTGATGGATGACTCCCTTATTCCGGGAAGATGCCATGCACTAGAAATGAACACGCCTTCTAAAGTTTGATGGAGAGCTAGGACATCCAATGCCCCTTTACTTGCTCAGTATTTTAATTTGGGGGAACTATAACATTCGATAATGTTATTTAGTTGGTCTCACTTTGCACATTAATTTCTTTATCGCGCAATAATTGGAAATGCATAAGAATAAACCTAGCAATTCTAACAACACACACATGTATGGACTATCTAGATCAACTCGAGCCAATGAGTGATCGGGGAGGGGTCCTATCTATTACAAGTATTGGGCCTTATACAAAGATCTAATCTTCTTGATTCTCCAAGACTTCATGTGCCACCATGAACCGCCATTTGGGCCTATCTCTATAAAAATTACATAGAAATACCCTATACTAAAATTGTATGAATTGAAAATACAAACTGGGGGGCTCCAAACCGGCCCAATCAAACCCAAGTGAGACAGCAAAAAATAAACCCCAAGTCCATACATGGTGTCACCATCACATATGTAAGGAACACATAAGCTATTTAAACACATATGTGAATTTATCCTTTAAATATAATATAATGTGTGATTAAATCTAATTTAGTCGAAGATGAAATCCAATTTAATCTATGATTGAATCCAATTCAATCTCTTGATTAAATCCAATTTATTCTTCAATTAAATCTAATTTAATATCATCAAAATAAATCCAATTTAGTTTGAATACTTTAATCTAGTTAAAGATTGACTATCATCAAATAAAGTCTAATGGGTAGTTTAATCTAGACACATAGCTATATCATGTAATAAGGAAAGCGATATTTAAATCTAATTCAATAAATCCAATTTAATATATATTAACTTTGAAAAGGAGTTTTGAATCCAATTTAAGAATTTGAACAATTCTAAGTTCAATTGAAATTTTTCAAGTTTAAATCCAATTTAAATAAAATTAAAGTAACTAAATCCAATGTAGAATAAAATTAAATCTAATTTAAATTTTCTAAATCCAATTTAGGGTTTTGAATAGACATAAATCTAATTTAAAATTTATTCACTAAATCCAATTTAGAAGTTGAAAAGAAATTTAATTAGTGTTGTTTACTTGATAAATGTTTATGTTAAGTTTTTCAATTGGGCTTGAGCCCACATAATCAATTAATTGATAATTGGTTAATCCAATTTAAATCATTTGGGCTAAGCCCTACAATTAATTATATTTAGCACAATTCGAAAAACCAATTAATTAAACAACAGCTGGGCTTGGCCCAACTTTATTAATCAAAAAGAAAAAATTAACCTGCACTGGCCCAAGCCTAGCGCTATTTGACTACCGCTGGGCTCAGCCCAGCACTCTTGAGGTCAGAGCACATATGATGCACTGGGCCGAGCCTACCACAGCGCAAAAGTTGAGCCTAGCGCTTTTTTGATGCGCTGGGCTCTGTGCGCCCGTGTTGGGCTTTAGCCCAACGCCCTCTTAGCCGCCACCAGCCCGCGACACCAGACACGGGCAGCTGCTACTACAGAGGCGCGGCAGCGAAGCTGCTGCTTCCGGCGTTTGGGCGGTGCGATTCTCTGAGAAAAGCTCGATCTCCTCCTCGGCAACATTTGCAAGTGGCTAGTTAGATAGAGTGGGAGGGATTTTTCTTTCCCAATGTTCTATGTTTATTTTGGCTCAGTGTCAGATTCTAAAACAATGACTTGTGTATGGAGTTCTGACACTAACTGATTACTTATACTAAGTAAAAGACTCCCCTAGGTTTACACTGTCAGGGGCGGCCGAATTAGGCCTTCTAGATGGGCTTCGGGCTTTGTTTTAACTTAGCCCATGTGTAATTAATAAAATTCAAGTCCAATCCAATTGGTAGTTAATTAATTACATTAATCCAATTAACATTAATCCAATTAATTTAATTCAACCTATAAAATAATTTCTAATTTAACTCATGAATTAATATGATTTAATTGATCTATTTAATCCAATTAAATATCTTTAATTAAATCATGCTATCTATTTTGTTAGTCAATTCACATCAAAAGTGATTTTACCAAAATACCCTTAACTTAAGGAAATATTCCTTTTCTTCACATAGCACGACTGTCTAGGCTCGATTTAACTGACAATGAGGATTCCAAAGGACAAGGTTGTCACCTAGCCAACACCGTGGAACCAAATCGTAACCCAATTGAAAACGAGATGAACATGTCATCACGAACCTTGACTACGAATACCATATGTGTATAAACTCTTCACCGACGTGACCCGATCAAGTAATAGCCATCGTTTAGTCAAACTCATAGAACTTGATACTGTTCTTGGAATCATAATAATGTGAAATTACCAAACTACCCTCAGTCACAATCACAAGATAGTTTATATTCTTTGGCCAAAGACTTATAATTTCAATTACTTATGATCGTACAATTCACATACTCGTTTACTGTCGAGACAGTGAATCCTGTTTTGACAAGTTATCTTATAACATCGAATGCACTATTGAATCGTACTTCGAGGTCGACCCCACCTATCAGGTGATATAGGTCTAACTACTCTGATAACAGATCCAATACTACAAGCATGTTATAAATGACTCCTCAGGTCTAAAGTTCACATATACTATCGCTATCTTAATCCCGATCATTGACTGTCAAAGAGTCAATACCTATGTGATCAGATTAATGCGAGTTGAGTTCAAATATGTTAGTTCCATTAATCATATTCATGACACCAGCTCCCACTATCTAATCAGTGTACGACTGGTACTTCTTTGTCAAAGAAGGTGTCATATGAGTTCAACTCCCACGATCATTAACACACGAACTCCCAGTTTCAGAGATTAAGTACTGGAATGTTCCAGTGCCTCCTCTTGTCCATAAGAGGTGGAAAGTCTATCTTAAAATCTACAATTAAATTCCATTAGATTTATATGAACAAAATCAAAACCTTTATTCTATAAATAGAAACATCTAACGTTTTGTACAAAATAACTCATCTAAGCCTTACTCAATCTAATTCCTCATAGGCATTGAGGACATACACTTAACAATCTTCCACTTGCACTCAACGCCAATGTCTCAATCGATAATAAAAAAGAAACTAAACTAAATCTTCCGAAGCTCCTTCTTGTATCTCCTCGGCTCGACTTGGATTTCTCCTATGGGCATATTCTATTTCTAACTATTACATTTCATTATAAGCCACCTATACAAAATATCTCTACAAAGAAAATAAAAATAGGCTCGAAATGGCCTTTACAACCCATCAAAAAGAAATGCAAATAATAAACGATCCTAAGTCCAGGAATCATGTCTCCCATCACATAACATGGCAAACATGATATATATCACGCAACACACGAAAACCATATATGTTAATTTCTAATTAAATTCCAAATTCAATTATTCTTTTTCATATTCTTGAGGAAATTAAAAATATTTAATTCTATTCAAAACTTCATTTTTAGTGAACTCCAATTAAGTATCCAATTTAATTCAAAGTCCAATTTTAATTAACATTAGATAACTTGGAAAATTAAAATAAATAATTATTATTTATTTTTGCATTAAAATTCAATTTTAATCAAAATATATATATATATATATATATATATTTATTTAATAAGATACCCGGGTTACCCACAGGTCAACCCGGGTGGTTTGACCAGCTAGTGCGTTAAAAACCACACGGGCGGGCTCGCTGTGGAGCCCAACAACACGGGTTGTCGTTGTGTGGCCCATTTGCATGCAACAGCCCAACTGTCAAGCGAAGGGGCTCGCACAGAGAGCCCATAGCTGGGCCTGCACATGGTAGACCCAGTTTGTCCTTGTGCAGCCCAGCAGCTGGCGGCTCATGGGCGGCGGCAATTTTGCTGCCGTCGATGGGGATGTCCGATCCCCATCTTTTCGTGATTATTTTATCACATTAAACTTACATATAATATAATTTATAACTTCTAACGAATAAAATAATTAAATTTCCCAAGAAAACAAGAATACGAAACCCACATATCGAATCATGCATCGATAAAAAGCTGTAAATCATGCATATTTATCACATATTTACACGTAAACTACGTACTTCGAACCCCGCGATTTGGCTCTAATACCACTGTTCGGGAAAATTAACCAAATGCAACAAAAATGGTATTTTAAAGAATTATTTGGATTTTTCCTTAACAGGATCAATTACGGATTTTATCCGATGTAGGTTTGATGAGAAAATTGATACTTTACACGTTGTAGTGAAGTGGTTGGAGAAACTCAAACTTTCAAACTCTTCAACTTCTTCGCAAAATAATCCGTCTGCAAACTTGATAATCCGAGCAGTCCAAACGTGTTATCTCTAAAATGTCTCGCGCAGAAAAACCTTGATCAGAAAAAATCTCCTCTTTTCTTGGCACAGTGACCGATGGCTAGGGCTAGAGGGAGAGAAGAATTTTTGTCTTGTGGCTCAAGTGTTAATTGTAACTTATGACCTAAATATTAACTCATGTGATATATTTATATCACTTAAGTTATTACATTGGACTTAATTTAGCCCATCAAGGACGCCTAGTGGCCGCCCCTTCTTGGTCTTGGTGTGCCTCTTGGTGCACCAATTTGGGCTTAGTTCAATTCATTATTTAATTAATTAATTCAATCCAATTAAATAATAGATAGGATATTTAATTCATTCTATTTCTTTAAGAGATAATACATTAACTAAATTATAAATAAATTAACTTATTTTTTCAAATAATTAATTCCATTTAATTAATTTCAGGTGTCCAATACTTAAAATATTACCACAGGAAATATTTCATATTTTCTATCGATTTTTCCTTTTTAAGCGCGACTCTTTAGGTTTATCGAAATTTGGTAATGGGAGGATTTAATTGAATGTGGATCTCACTTAGCCAGTCAAGTGGTCCGCATTGTAACCCAAATAAGATGAAATGATTGGATCATTTTAGCTTTCCTGTTACAAATACCGTGTGAATAAAAACTCTTTGTCTCCTTATCCCGTTCAAGTGAGAGTCATGGTTTTAGGTCAAACTCACAAACTTGACTTTATGCAATATTTATAATAAGTCCAGATTAGTGAATTCTTTGGCCAAAAATTTTAAGATCTAACTTACTTATAAATGCATGGGATAACTCCTCGTTCACCTTCGAGGGAACAAATCCCATCTTGGATATCAGTTTAGATTACTACTTGCCCATTAGGTTGCAGTTCGAGGTTGACCCCACCAAAGGGTGAATTGGTTCTAACTACTCTAATGACAAACCTAATGTCGCAAGTATATTTTCAACTAGATTCCTCAATTCTAAAGTTCAGACACACTTATTACAATTTAATCAAGTTTGTCATTGACTGTCAAAGATAGAAAATTCATGTGACAGAATCGATGCAAGTCATGTTTGAGTGCCGCCATCTCCATCAGTGCACCTATGATATGTGTTCTTCACTACTTCCTAGTGATTAACAGGCACCTTTCTCGTCAAGACTCATATCATACAAGTGTTCATGATTTCCAATGCCCAATTGAGAATCATTGACTTGTAGACTATTTTAGTAAACAATTATCGAACTCCTCTAGTGCCTTAGAGCGTTAACTCTTGTGTTCATAGACATATAAATGATTAAAATATATAAACGACAATATAGTAGTAAACAACTAATTGCCTTTTATTGATAGAATAAGAAACAATTACAATCTAACAATGTCCTTACATTCTCTAATCTTACAGTGGCATTTGGGGACATTAACCTAACACTCGAGGCTGTCAGTCATCATGCACTGGAGCACAGTTAAGTGAGGGAGAGCATAATGCCTATAACACCTGGATCAAGGATGACATCTGAGTTAGATGCTATATGTTGAGCTCGATGAACAATGAGATGCAGCGTTCCCATGAGATTGTTGCATCAGAGGAGCTCTTAAGATTCAAGATGGGAGAAGGTGAGAAAGTGAGATCACGTTCTCAAAATGATTTCCATGATTGAGAAATTAAAGGCTCTCGATTTCACCATGTACTTCCAACTTCAAATTTATCCATTTCACCATTTATTGTGAACCTCCACATGAACAAGATTGAGTGTACATTGACTGGGCTAATGGATAAACTCATTAATAATTAGGGAAAAATGAAGTCCAAGGGGAAGGAGGTTTCTTTCG
The DNA here is from genome assembly GCA_019426215.1 of Buddleja alternifolia. Classification (NCBI taxonomy): domain Eukaryota; kingdom Viridiplantae; phylum Streptophyta; class Magnoliopsida; order Lamiales; family Scrophulariaceae; genus Buddleja; species Buddleja alternifolia. Next base: position 21,506,480 of record CM033404.1, on the reverse strand, counting down.
CCATTTATGTTGTTCGGTGTTAGGAAATTTCATGTTAGATGTTTTGATGATGATAAGATAGGAGGATTTTCTATTGGACCCCAAAAAAAATGTAAGTTTATATTTTCGTAAGAACAAATGTATAAGCGTTTGAAAGGTTTTAATTTTATTAAGCTTCTAATTTTTATCTTTGTAGACTTTAGACTAAGTATTGGACACCAAGTCACTAGTAGAATTCTAGGTGAGTCTATTAGAGATGAAGTTGAAGATCAGCGTCTGAAGACAAGTAAAGATGAAGATTTTGTCTTAAGCGACTGCTAATCACTATGGACTGTTTCAGGGTTTATGAATTAAGCGATCAAGTAGATCAAATTCACCTGAAATAAATTTTGAAGTCACAAAGGACTTAAATGCAATCATTCAACGGACATTTATTTCCAACGGGAAATAAATTCAAACGCATTAAATGCTTGAGAAAAGCATTAAATGTGATAAGGACAGATTGTATACGGAGTAAGCTACCTATTGGCTTAGACTGTCAGAATTTCAGGGTTCAAACCTGCCACATTAAATCAGTGCAGCAGGATTTCAGGAATGTTAGAGAAAAGGTATGACTCACTCGCGCGTGAAAGGCGCGCACCCACATGTGTCCAACGGACAAATCCCAAGAAAATGCCTATAAATACCTTACCCCCAGCAAACCCTAAAATACACGTACATACACAAGAAAGTCAAAACTTTGCTAAAATTCTCTCTCAAGAAAACGCTTTGAAACTCCATAGCCAAAATCCTTTCAAGCTTTTTACATACATTCCAGACAGTCATAGATATCTCAAACATCTTCAAAGAAGAACTATACACTATTATTGAGATATCCTAAGTTGTTTGAACTTTCTAAATCAAACAAACCCGTGATAAAATACCCTCAACATCCTCTGTCTATCTGAAGAAGTTGTTGACTCTACTAGCAGTATTTCTGAGTGAGAGAAGCTTGTTGGTGAAGATCTTCAGTGGTGCTGAAGTTTGTGTGATCAAGGAGCCCAAGATCATCATCCCCTCCTCTATTTTGTAGAAGCCTCTGTGTGATCCTTCGATTATCAACTTAGTGGAATTCCTCCAAGTGTTCAAGGAAAAGAAGGACGTAGCTGGGATTACACCACCCAGTGAACCTTACAAATTCTTGTGTTATTTACTGTCATTTACTGTCTTATCATCTGACTTTATATTTTATCATTTATCCTGAAAAAGATAAGTAAAACGGTTAAGCGCCTATTTGACCAAAACTAACGCTAGAGCTTTAAAAACATTTCCGCTGTGCTAACCCTAATTAAGCGATCTAAGCTTTACCCTAATTTGGTAAATTACTAAAATCACTAAGTCTAAGTTATCTTTATTGTAGTGCTTGACCTAGCGCTTAGCTCTCTAAGTGTTCAAATATTTAAAAGTGATAATAATTTTTGAAGTCGAAAAATACTTTAGGGTCTATTCAACCTCCCCCCCCCTTCTAGACCCTTTCGTATGCCACTTGGGACCACCAAATGGTATCAGAGCGGTTGAAGTAGAAACCTAAGTTTCCAAGCGTAACTGCTTGTTTAGATCCATTGTTATAAACTTAGTAGCTTTAATTTTCTTTTAAACATCTCTTTATGGCTTTTAACAAAATATCTAAGTTTGGTTGAATCAAACTATGATTCTTGGAAACTTAGAGCATTCGCTTATTTGTGATCTTGCAATAATGAAATGTGTGATGTAATTACAGATGGCCCCATTCAGATCATGAAAGTTGTAACTCGAGCCGTTGGAGCGACTGAGGCTACTCTAGATGGTTATGTCGAGAAACCCAAGTTAGAATGGACGCCAGAAGATCAGAAAAGAGCAAATCTAGATAATGTTGGACAAAGTGTTCTATACTCAGCATTAGGAGATAATGATGCATTGTTCAGCAAGATCAAGCAATGTAAGAATTCAAAAGAAATATGGGATAAATTGGCTATAGTATGTGAAGGTTCAACACAGTTGAAGGAGAACAAGCTCCCCATAGCCATGCAAAGATTTGAGCATTTTAAGATGCAGAACAACGAGAGGCTAGAACAATTGGACGCAAGATTCACTTTGCTCCTTACAGAGTTAGCGTCACTAGACAAGGAGTTGACTAACAAAGAAATGGTCAATAAGAAATTCAGAAGTCTTCCAAGCAAATATTTGATTGAGACTATTGCAATGAGAGAATCACAAACGTTGGAAACTCTAACTTTGGAACATGTGTTTTCAAAATTAAAGGCCTTTGAATTTGAAATAGGAGAAGTCAGCGACACAACAACTTCTACATCAGCGACTGAATCAGGAGCCCTAATAGCTACTACTAAGAACAAGGGAAAGTCAGTCAGTAAGGTGAAAGTGACAAAATCGAATGAAGAAAAGGAAATGACTTTGTTTGTTAAGAAATTCAATAAATTTCTAAGATACGAAAAGAGAAACCCTTCTGGACAGACATCATTTCAAACCCCTCTTCCTGCACCAGCGCCGCAGTATCAAGCGCCAGTGTATTCTACTCCTCAGCCTCCAGCACCAGTTCAATACCAAGGTTTGCTAGTGGAATCTGAACCATTCTTCGCACCTAAAGAGGACTTGGAATCATAAGATGACAGTAGTGATGATGAGCTAGCCAGCGACTCAGCCTTAATCTGTCTCATGGCGAGAGATGAAGAAGCGTCTGATGACTCGCTATCTAAGGTAAACAATGAATTATCTCATCCTCTTTCTTATGATGAACTACTTGACAAAGTAACTGAGCATTACAAAGATTGTCAAAATGCCGCTAAGATATATCAAAATCACTTCAATATCATTTCATCGCTCACAAGTGATAAAATGACGCTCAAGGTAGAGTTGGAAGTTCAGCAACAATGCATTGAGAAGAATCAATCGCTTGAGAGTGAAAATATCCAATTGAAAAGTGATATATTTATAATAGTCAAGAGAGAAGCTGAACTGATCGCTAGACTTGCCACATTAGAGCAGCTTGTCTCATCATTATTGAAAGCATCAAGAAAGCGAGATAATGTGACTGAGGTAACTAGATTTCTTGGTGAAAAGACGGGTTTAGGTTGTGATAAATTTGATCAAAAATCAAAAGCGTCTAAGGTTACGTCAACCAACAAAGGAAAATGTGTATTCTTTGTTGAGAATGGTAAGAAGCCAAATGAGAAGATCAATACCAACTCAGGCAATAAGAAGAAGACGAAAGTGAATGATTCACAGATGAAGGTTCATCCAAACGCTCAAAAGACTAAGGATAAACCATCTATAAGTGAATCAAACGCTAAGCCTCAATCGCCAAAAGTGACTCCTAAGCTAGTGTCGAGGAAATACCAACATCAATATCCTCAAAGATCTAGATCATATTATCGATATTATGATGATTATGACTATGATTACTATTATAATCTAGCATATTACTATACACCTAAAAAGCACACACAACACAAACCAAAACCTAATAAGGTCAATCTTCCCGTAATGAAGACAGGGCAAATATGGGTTTCGAAAGTTTTAATTCAAAATAAAGTCACTAACATTGAAGGACCCAAGACAAAATGGGTACCTAAGAAGAATTAGAACTGCCCTTTAAATGCAAGTACCTAGAGATAACACTGATACTTCAGTTTGGTACATTGATAGTGGGTCATCAAGCCACATGACTTGCTCAAAAGATCTCTTGGTCAACTATCATGCAACCAACAGTCCTCAAGTTATATTCGGTGATAACTCCAAAGGTAAAACCAAAGGTATAGGTATCATGCATAGGGGGAACATCATGATTAGTGATGTATATTATGTTGAGGGTCTTAAGCATAATTTGTTAAGCATTAGTCAATTTTGTGATAAAGGCTTTGAAGTCAAATTCTCAAGCGATTGTTTCTATGTTAACGATGCTAAGACTAAGTCTACTAAATTAAGAGGAAAAAGAACAAACAAAGTGTATTTAGTGGATTGGGATTCTACAATTGATAACAACCCCACATGCTTTGTTGCTAAAAGTCAAAATGAATTGGGTTGGTTATGGCATAGAAAAATGAATCGCCTCAACGTTAAGGCAATTTCTCAGTTAATGTCGCTAAATCTAGTAGAGGGATTACCTAAGGGTTCCTTTCATAAAAATTGCTTATGTGATGCATGTCAAATGGGTAAACAAGTTAAATCATCTTTTCAGAAGAAACCATGCCTATCTACTTCTAGAATTCTTGAACTGTTGCATTTAGATTTGTTTGGTCCTATTCAAATCATGGGTGTTAGTGGAACAAAGTATTCACTAGTAATAGTTTATGATTTCTCTTGCTATACATGGGTAGAATTTCTAGCGACCAAAGATGAAACTAGTGTCAAGCTCACAACGTTAATTCATCAATTACAAACCTCAAAAGATCTAAAGTGACGAGAATTTGAAACGATAGAGGAACTGAATTTACTAACCAATTTGTTGAGAAGTTTTGTACAGATTTTGGAATACTTCATGAGTATTCTGCTCCTAGAACACCTCAACAGAATGGAGTTTCCGAGCGATGGAACAGAACGCTTAATGAAGCCACTAGGATGATGTTAGCAAAGTCTAAGCTGCTCAAAGGTTTTGGGCCGAAGCTATCAATACCGCTTGCTACACTCAGAACCGGTGTATGATTAACAAGCAACTTGAGAAGACTCTATATAAGTTCTGGAAGGGACGTAAGCCTAACGTTTCATATTTTCATGTATTTGGTTCAAAATGTTTAATTCATAACAATGGATCCCAAAATGTAAGGACATTTGATCCTAAAGCAGATGAGGGAATCTTTCTAGGCTATGCCAAGAATGGAAAGAGTTTTCGCATCCTAAATAAGATCAAATCAAAGGTTGAAGAATCCATTCATGTTGTGTTTGATGATGCTAACTAAGATTTGAGTAAGGTTAATCCTGATGATGTAGGAATTTAAGATCTTGCTCAACAAGCGTTACAAATCAATCTTGGTGATGATAGTGATGATGATGAGGATAGTGAGATTTTTGTGCCCAAATCCTAAGGTTAGTCGTGAGGTTACAAATGGTGATATTTACAGAATCGCTGATGATAATGAAGAGAATGATCATCAAGAGCAAATTGGAACTGTGAATGATGTAGTGACTGCGCAAGAGACAAATGAGGGTTAAGCAACTGATGATCAAGAGTCTCTCAACCCATTCCAACCAGATCGTAAATAGCTTAGAGACCATCCACCAGAGCTAGTGATTGGAGATATTGAAGCACCTGTTAGAACTAGGTCCGCAACAATCAATGAGGCTATGTTCGAAAGCTTCCTATCTCAAATGGAACCAAAGAAAGTGGATGAAGCGCTCAGTGATTCAATTTTGGTAGAAGCGATGCAAGAAGAGCTTAACCAATTTGAGAGAAGCAAGGTTTGGATGCTAGTACCAAGACCAACTCACCAAGGAGTTGTTGGATCTAGATGGGTTTTTAGGAACAAGATGGATGAAGATGGCATTGTTATAAGAAACAAAGCCAGATTAGTTGCTCAAGGTTATTACCAAGAAGAGGGCATTGACTTTGATGAGACGCATGCACCAGTAGCCCGTCTTGAAGTGATTCGTATGTTCCTAGCGTTTGTCGCATTCAACAAATTCACAGTGTTCCAAATGGACGTGAAGAGTGCATTCCTGAATGGTAAACTTCAAGAAGAAGTTTATGTGGAGCAACCACCAGGATTCATCAACAACCATGGGAAAAGTATGGACTACAAATTGGATAAGGCACTCTATGGCCTTAAACAAGCACCAAGAGCATGGTATGACACTCTCTCTATATTCCTTATAGGTAAAGGCTTTTCAAAATGCAGCACTGATACAACGTTATTTAACATTACCCATAATGAAGATATTCTCTTAGTTCAAATTTTATGTTGATGATATTATATTTAGTTCTACTAATAAGCGATTGTGTGAGAAATTTTCGAAAATGATGCAAGATTAATTTGAAATGAGCATGATGGGTGAATTAACTTTCTTCTTAGGATTATAAGTTAAACAACTCCCTAATGGCATATTTATAAACCAAGCTAAATATACATGAGATATGATTAAGAAATTTGGTATGGAAAACGCATCATCTTCAAAAATTCTAATGAGTCAAATGCTTAAGTTAGATAAAGATGAAAGTGGGAAGAAAATTGATATCACTAACTATAGAGGTATCATTGAAGCACTTATTTATCTTACCGCTAATAGACCCGATATTATGTTTTCAGTGTGCATGTGTGCACGCATTCAAGTTGATCCTAGAGAATCACACTTAAATGTTGCCAAGAAGATCCTTAAATACCAAAAAGGCACACAAAATGTGGACTTATGGTATCCAAGGGACTCTCATTTTGAACTAATTGGTTATTTAGACGCAGATTTTGCAGGATGAAAAATAGATAGAAAGAGTACTAGTGGTACATGTCAATTTCTAGGTAGACTAGTTTCGTGGAATAGTAAGAAACAACAATCCATAGCGACTTCTACCGCTGAGGCAGAATATGTAACCGCTGGAAGCTGTTGTACACAAATCCTTTAGATGAGGCAACAACTCAGAGATTATGGAACAATCTCAGGTCCTACCCCAATCCATTGTGATAATCAAAGCGCTTTAGCTATGACCCAAAATCTAGTCCTTCGTTCTAGAACTAAACACATTGACATTGGCTACCATTTCTTGCACGACCATGCTCAAAAGAAAGATATCTCAATGCATTTTATTCGTACTGACAAACAATTGGCAGATATCTTCACCAAAGCGCTCAACGAACAATGTTTTCTCACTTTGAGAAGTAAATTTGGTATGATTGATTTAAACGCTTAAATCAAAAGGCATCATATTTATAAGGATATAATTTAGGGGGAATCCACTTTAATTTTGTGTATAAAGCGTTTTTCAAAATTGAAATGAGTTATCAATTTTAGGGGGAACTTCGAAATTATATTTATTCAAATCAATAAACGACTGTGATCAAAAATTGACTTTGAAAATTTTATGCATTGATCACTAGCATTTATCTTTCATACATGACAAAATCAATCTCTAACAAAATTAAATGAAAATGTCTTTTAAAGATCGAAAGGGATTGATTTTTATCAAAAATGACTTCAGCGTTAAAAGATTCCCACTTTAACGCTAAGTAACTTTCTCTGGAAATCATGCATAGTTTTCTTCGCTTAAAGGTAGCGTGTGGATAAGTCCAAAAGATGAGATTTGACAACTGCCCATACGTGGCTATCAAATCAAACTAACGGTTAATGATTCCTATCTAAAAAAAAAAGTAGGCGGTTCAGTAACAGCGCATGTCAGGGTAAGAGTCAGTGTACCATTAGGCGCGTGCAACTCACGCTGAACATTTTTAAAATTTTAAGCATTTTTGAAAAGTAACTGCGGACTCCAAAGTTTCTATTTTTCAGCAGTTAACCTATTTTACCGCACCTTTTTAAATCCGACTTTATGACTAAATGGCTCAGATTCAATTTTTTTGATTTTCAACATTAATTTCTGGATACGTGGCATTTATCTAAGCTATCGAGGAGTTACTTTTTGCCTCTATTTAAACCCTCCATGTTTTTACAGAAAAACTTTATCACTCTCCTCTTGCTGTAAAAACTTTCTCTCTTAAGGCAAGGCTCTCGTTTTAAACTCTCTCAAAAGCTTCAAACCTTCATCAATGGCACCACCAAAATCCTCAAAATTATCCAAATCTACCAACGGAAAATTTTCTAAATCTCAGAAACCAGTCACTATTAATGCTGGATTTTTTGTAAACTGGGACTACCTTTATGATAACTAGAACTTTCCTCTGAGAACTGTTCTTCCTATTGTCCATGAATCTAGTTTACGCGAAATGATACCTCCCATTCAAACATTTTTGAGGAAAAAACCCTTTTCTTCTTCCAGAACGCCAAAATTTCTGACAATGGAAACTCCATTTCTTGCGTCTTTCCGTTTGCCCGTGAGACCTTTGTTCTCACTCCTCAACTTCTATCTTCCTTACTGCAACTGCCAAATGATGGTGGAGTAGTTGAAGATGTCACTCTTGGCGATGCCACCAAAGTCTAGGCACTGATCAAGAAAGATGATGTTGAAGCTGCCTATGAACCGAACTTCGAAAAGAAGGACATGAAGGGCGAATATGTCATTCTGGATGACATATGCTCAAAGACGATCAAATGCAGGAAAGGACGCTTTGATAAGATCTCCAACGTTCAGTATAAGATGATGGTAGCCATTCTGACCAAGTTGAAGATCAATTGGTCGCTTTAAGTTTTTAATCGCTAAGGCAGCGATGGCTGAGTCGGTGAATCCCAACCCTTATGGGATCGTGTTAAGTTTAATTTTAAGTGCTAGCGATTTTGTCAACACCGCTGGAAAGAAAGTCCCAGCGTTTAAGTTTTACGGGAAAAAGATGATCGGTGAGTTACTCAAACCTAAGCGACGGGGTGGAGCATCGGTATTGTTCGCAGCGATGATGAAGAGCAAGCGGCTTCGTCTTCATCATCATCAGAAGAGGAAGTGGTGGTTAAGCGACCAAAATCTAAGATCACTGTTAAAATCGCTGGGCTAGCTAAGCCTGCCAAGAAGCAGAAGAAGAAGAAGAAGAAGAAGGAGACCCAGAAGAAGAAATCTCCATCTCCTCCTCCTAAATCACTCTCTCCCCCTCTTGCCTTTGTTATTTCTCCGGAAGAAGGGGCTGAAGAAGAAGAAGTGCCTTTAGCACGCAAGCGTTTCATGCCAGAGGATCCACTACTGTTCCGTCCGAACCAGTGCTTGAAGCACAAGCAAGTGTCCCTTCTCCTCCTCCTTCCATTTCTGAATATGCTCTTGTTACGGAGCCAGAGCCTACTACACCTTTAGAAAAGTCAAAACTCTTTCAGGGTAAGTACTTGTGAAGAACAACACATTTTTACGCTTTCCTCGTTATCTTTCTTTAACGCTAGGATTAAATTCTTACAACTTGAATAGATCATGATATTCAATATGTACTGAATACTTTGAATGCTTGCAAAATCCCTATTAAAGTTGTTCGCCTCACTTCTTTCCTCGATTTAGATCCTGAAGAAGTTGTCCCGGAGCCTAAGGAAACTGTACCAATTGTTGAAACTGTTAGGAATCCCGTACAGGAAAATAGAGAATTGTAGCGAAAGATTCGAGGATTCCTACCGGTAGATCACAAAAATAGATCTGATGATTTTTCACGGGTTTTGCAAAATTTAGAACGAATAAACATACCCTTTTGATTCGTTTATTGATTCTGCAGAACAGCAATCCTCGAAGGGCTCCTGTCTCTAAAGCTTCACGCGAAACGAGCCTTCCAAAGATCCCGAGACTCCTCCTTCTTTATAGTAGGGAGAAAGTTCTTTTCTTTTTGTGTTGTGTAATGTTATCTTGTTACTTAGGGTTTGTTCCACTATAGGAGTCCTTTTAAACTCAACCAATTTGTGGAACAAGTTGGAGGCTACTCCAAAAAGCCGTAAGTGGCCGCCCCTCCTAGGGTTGCCTTCGACTGGGTGGGCTTTTAATTTCCTTGTCTAATTGCTAGCCCATCTGCATATATTTAAATTTAAATCCAATTTAAATACAATATATATTATTAATTAATTCCAATTAATTAATGTACTAATCAAATAATTTAATTTAATCCAATTAAATTAAATATTTAATTACTTGGTTTAATCTAATTAAATCAGTTAGTCCATTTAATTCTTTCTAAAAGATTTACACAAAAAGATACATCCCGCTCGTTTCTTATAGCGCGTGTGACAGCCGAATTTTCTTAGTATTAGTATACTTACTAATTCGATGACTAGTAGTGACACCATGAACATTACTTGATTAACATGTATTAGTATTACTAATTGGGGGATTTTATATCAATTCATATTCATGTATAAACCTTGGAATAAGATACAATAATTGTAGGACTAGGAGATAAATAGAAAATTTGCAATAAAGTCCTCATCACCCCTATATATATGCACACCTATCTTGCTCTTCTTTTCTCCTCTCATCCACTCATGAATTTCTTGCTCTAAAATCAGAGTTCATTCCCATTTTCATCTCTTTTCAGCTACAAAACCGTTTAAGAGAGCCATGGAAAGAGAAAGCTTAACCCACAACAAAGAAACCATTTCCCCAAAGCAATTTCCGCACAGAAATTTCCAGCACTGGCAGTGCTGGTATTCTCACGTTTTTAAGGACAAAATGATGTCCAAATTGGGAGTTCCTTATCTCAAAATCTTCACAAGAGGATAAGGAATAATACTATGGAATTGGATTTATCGAATTGGCTACCAAAAGTTTTAAAATCGCTTCAAACCGTGCGGTAAGCTGTCCGTATTTTCAATTTTCAGAACTGTGTTCTATTTTGTTTGGGCAAGAAACAACTCTTGCGTTGGTTTGATCATACATGCAAGACCATATTTAGAAACCTCTATGAGTGTAGATATCTTTACATGTAAAGTTCTTTAGAAATCGTTGAGGAATCATTACATAATTTGTATTTAAAGTATCACTGCCAGTAAGCTCTTTGCAATTCCAGAATCTGTGGTTCACATTCAATTGCCCAAAAAACCCCTTTTTCCGTGCTCTAATTGTACATGCAAGACCTCCATTAGAATCCTTATTGAATATAGATATGTTTTATGATAAAGTTTGCAGAAAATGGATGCGGAAATTGTCTAAAAATGACCACCAATAGACCTACGCAGTCTGCTATTTTAGTTTCTAGAAACTTTTATTGCTTGTGTGAATGAGTGAAGGATTTGGATAAATTGTTGTAGATCCATGACCATATATGTAGCTTATACATGGATAAGTGATTGCATGTGAGTTTTAACTTGTTTTTAAGAATCATTTAAGACATGCATGATGGTTTTGTCATGAAAATAAAATGAGCTCAATTTCAGTTTTTGCATGTGTGTTCTACAATGTATTTGAAGATCCAATTGAATGAAATTTTGAAGCCAAAATATTTTTCAATAAACTTTGTTGTGTTTATAGAAAAATCGTGGATTTTGGAAATATTTGAAGTTTTGGTGAATTTTATAAAAATTGGCAAACCACTGCTGCCAGGGAATTAATTATTTACAGATATGCTTTGTTATAAGCTGAAATTTTTGTATCTACAGATTTTATTTGGCTTCCAAACATTTTCTGATCCATTTGGAGTGTCTTGTGAGAATGTCCTATAAATGTTGGAGCTTTCTGATGAACAGCAGAGTTTATACAAATTTTTGAAGTGTATACCGCCTGTGTAAAAACAGCTTCTGTTTGGTTGGGTTTTGGGGATGAAACACCTACTTACAAATCTAGTTTACCTTTGAAACTTTTACCTGAACTTTTTCAGTAAGTCTTGGGTGTTTCTGAAAAATTTCAAAAGTAAAATTATGTTCTATGAATTTTAATAAATTTTAAACCAAACCCGCGCAGATTTATTTTCTTAGTGTTTTGTGAATCTTTGAATATAATGAAGTTAAGCATAGTTTGGGAGAATAATATTTTGTGCATGATCATGTAGTTCATAGGACCGCATAGGCTTTCTCGGGTAGATTATTAAGACGGGTGTTAGAGAATAGATTTCTAATATAATCCTTGGATTAACAGGTGGTGTTAGTAAACCGCTCAAGGACGACGCTGAATAACTTGGAAGTTAGTGTGAGTTGCCTCTCAAAATTATAGTTATATGTCTTTCAAAACTGGAAGGAATACGTCATATATATATATATATATATCTATGTACTTTCAACATGCTTTGAATACTTGACATGAAAATGAGTTTCAACACTTTCAAATCAAATTCAGGACTCATTTTATATTTACCAATTCTTGGCACCAACTATTACCTGCATGAATGTTTTCAAACACGTATCTTGCAAAAGTAATTTTTCAGGCATGTTTTGTGAAAATGAATCCGAGGAAAACATTCTTTTAAGGAAATTCTGAAAACTATTTGCTCGATTAAATATTTCATCGTGAGCTAAAATGCTTCATTGCATCATTCGTGACATACGTGATTGCATACTTATTTCAGATGCATAATTTAGACAAGAATGATTTCGAAATAAACATCGGTTTTATGATTTTTGTGAAATTACTCCATCACTGGTCTGGTATCGTGATCATTTGTCGTGATGGTGTTCTTTTGACGTGTTGCATCTGACGTGGTTGTGTTGGGCCCAAGGTCGGGCGATGGATAGGGCAGGGTTCGGCCGGTCAAGCATGGGCTTGCGGTCATAAACAGTTCCCGCTATTCACGTCCAGATCCATGCACCTAGGACGGAGTGCTCTGAGGGTGCATGGGTCATTTATCGTGTGGCATACTCCGGATATGACCAAATCGGGCATCGCGAGCCTGCGTGGGGAGGTATAAGGTGATGGCTTTTAAGCCGCGTGTTCAGGGGTGATAAGGAAGAAGCAGCGGGACCCAAAGTGCTGTGGGTAAATCATCGGACGCGATGGTATTGCTAACATGGCCCCCTACTGCTTAAGCGTGTCTTGTACGTGTTATATAAACATGTGTTGTACGTGTTACTTAAACATGTCTTGTACGTGATACTTGCATTGAACTACATGCTTTTTAAAATGCATGTTTTGAAACTTAAATATCATGCCACCAATCGTTCCAGCTTTATCATGAACGTAATTTTTTTTCCAAGCATGTTTTCAATGATATTTGACAAAACCTCATCGTGCATATACTAAGACCTTTGTCTCATACTAGCTATTGCTTAATTGTTACTATGATCACAAATTGCTTTTCTTATTTAGGATTTCAATGATCCTTTGAAAATCAATAAAAACTATTTTAAAGCAACTTACACACACGCACTGGCACTCACTAAGCGTTTGCTTACGTATTTCACTTTTTTTTTCTCCTTCCAGTTAGAGTGAGTTGGGCAATGAGATTGGCTTGGATGATCTGAGCGTAGACATGGACAATCCTAGAGGAGAGTTTTGCAAATTAAACCATGAATAGTAAGTTACTTAAAATGTTTTGTTGACGTTAGGGCCGTGACCCTACTAGATTAGTTGTCGAAGTGTGTCAATTTTGGATTGTACGACTTAATTGGAAGGTTCACGCTTTTAGTTTAGGCCCCTTTCAGGGCTAAAAATTGGGGCGTGACAGAGTGGTATCAGAGCTTGGGCTAGTGCCTGAGCTATACCAGGATAAGATCTTCGGACTGTGGAGAGTAATGGATTCTAAGTTAAGCTAATAATATTGAAGGATGAATTATTTATAAGATGTTAGTTCGGCGATGTAGAATTGTGGTACATTAATGCTTTGGATGCATTCGGTATGTGTTTTCGCTAAGCCAAGATGGGTTCCTTGGATTCAGTTGGTACTTTGAGGAATGACATGTTATAATTAGTTATTAGAAAATTATAAGTTGGGTTAGATCGAAGATAATTCAGATATTCTGGATAAATAATAGAGTAAGTATACAAGGATTGAAAATCACCGGAGTTTATATTTTAGTATGAATTTGAATGGCAAGTATTACGGAATGGTGTCAATAGTTATTATTATTATCATGATGAGTGCGTTAAATCATTTCATCTCAGTGAACCATATAGTCCCTCGGCTTTAGATCGTGTTCCCCGCTCTTTACCCTTTAGGGTAAAATGTCGTTTCCTGATTCAATAAAGCATAAGTACCTGTCACTCCTTGCCAAATAGGTTCTTGTCAGGTAAACCAATCGATATTGTCAATTATCCATTTGTTTACGAAGCTGAGCTAGAGTTGCAGAGGTTAATCTAGAAGAATGGCAGTGGGTAATAGCATTGAGACGATGACTGCTTCTATTACGAGAAAGAGAAGTAAGATGGCTTTTGGAGGCGACTTTGCATGGTAAATAATGCTCCGTATTGACGAATGAATGCGCATCGAGTCGTACAAGCCCACTTCAATGTTAATTCAGGAAAAGATGACCTAGTGAATGAGGATTGCTGCATGTCATCCTGCTATACTACTCAATCTTTCGTCTTGTAAAGATCGTGTGAAGTTAGAGGTAGATGTGTTAGGAACAAACTCAAAAGGGTGATTTCCCCTTGTTTCATAAACGAAGGAGGAATTCTCGTCGCTAACATAACTTTAATTTTCCCCATCGCTTTCTCATATCTCCTTTGAAACCAGCTCCTATCGACATGCTTCATTATTATGTTCAGGGATCTAGTAAACTTCATTATTAAAAATATTATGTTCCTTTCATAATTGGGAAACTTTAGTATTCGGAAGTCCTTATCGTTCATAAATTAATTCTTGAGAATTTTTCTCCTTCGCATTATTTTACATCACTCTTTGAAAACCTCTCAAGGTTACGTGCTATGATTATGTTTCTGAGACTCATTACTTGTTAAATCCTTAATCTTTAAAGGCAATTCACCCTATTCTGGAATCACCACTTGAATTGAAATTTTATTCTACTTTATCTAGTGAATCCTAATATTCGCTTCTTAATTCGCATCGAACTCAAATCATCAAATTTATTTAAAAATTTCAATTGATTATTGTTATTGCGTTCATTTTGCTTCATCCCATGAAACCTTGAGCTTGTAGCTATTCACTTTTAGTGGATCACTTTTAGTTCTCTTCTCCATGAAACATTTTTTAATTCATATACATTAATAATTTCTTTGAATCCACTGATCTTCCAGCTTTCCGTGAGACTTATCTTTCGTCTTATGTCTTGAAGCTCATCCAAGTAGTTATTTATTCCTTGAATATTGTGATGACAATAATTTGCATTCGGGTCCTTCTATGCCATATGATGAATGCATTTTCTAACAAAATTATTTATTCATGGTCTAACTCATATATTTAATCACATTTTCTTGTCGTCATTCTCAGCTCTTCAATCCCTTTATTAAAGCAGTAATTTGTCTCTTCTATATATCTGTCCAATCTATTCTAACTATTTGAGATTTCTTGTAACCACTTTTGGCAAATGTGGTATACGTTGATTCGCTGTATGATTCCATGGAATGCTTGTAATTTTTCCTCATATTATAAGTTCATTCATCTTAAAAATTTCATATCCTAACCTTTGAAGACTTTCGCATCCTCTCCTTCTTGAATTAATTGTTGAGTAATCAAATTATTCTTTCTAATCGATTATTCTTTATTACCTATACTAATTTTTATCTAAGTCTTGTCAAGCTATGGAAATTTGTTTATTACAGAGAGGACATCATTGAATCTGAACTTTGGTTGTCGCTGTTTCATTCTTGAGACTTCTGCACATTTTACCTTGCACTATATCCTGGAAATCTTTTACAGATTGACCATGTGGTTCTATTTATGAATTCATAAGACATGTTGAAATTGTTATTCTTTGAGGGTGATTCAATATTATCACAAAACCGTCATCTTGGATCACAACTTTTATTCTACTCCTGTGGCCGACTCCTAAGAATTGAGTTTTAATAGTGATTTTTCTTGCTCATCCATCTCTTATTCGAAGATTATGTTTGAAGTTTATTATAATATTCGAATAATTGATAATCTTTTGTGAAATCTTGAGTTTGTAGCCATATCATTTAAACAAATCCTTTTTGAATACTCTTTTACATGAAATTTTCTCCATTCAAGGAGATCAATTTCTCATCGTATAGTAATACTTCTAGTTCATCTCAAGGCTTATATTTTGATCTCTTTGTATTGGAACTTCTCTATATTGAACCATCTTCATTCCTCCGGTTTGTGATGATGCCATTTGTTTTAAATCTTCCTTTTATGAGCATATGAAGTATGCATTTGCAACTTTAATTGTTTATTTCTAATGTTGACCACATTAATTCATCTTTCGTTTGCAACTCCTTGCTTCTTCAATTCCTAGTCTGGAGAATTTCATTTCAATTATCATTGGGTTCCTACCTTATTTTATCTACCTTACATTGAAACTGGTTGTAACTACCCTTGAGTTAAAACATATCTGAATGACAAATTGTCTTCAAGGACGTTCTTAAGTTCACATCTCTTGTTATAATCTATTTTGTACGCGATAAGTCCGACCATTTGAAGGACTTTATAACTTGTCCTGCTTAAGCTTCTCTTTTGATTATTCAAAGTATTCATTTGTTGTCGATCACTTGTTTATTTCCTCAATTGATCTTCTAATCAGTTGTTTAAACTAATTATCACATTAATTTTATTTCCTGAGATTTCTCTCTTACTCTGATGTATTCTCACATGCCAAGACACATCATCAATCTTGTTAGGACAACTCTTCGATCGATATTGTTTGCTATAATTGATACTAGTATAGTGAGTACTCTCACTCTCGAATCTACGCATAAGAGACAAATATATCGATGGAAACTTTTATGGGTGAAAGTCGAAGACTGAAGTGAATCGACTATCAACGGGACTGATAGCTATAGCGACGCTCAATTTCCTTCCTTAGAGCATATGGAAAATGGAGTTGTAGTGATTTCTGAAGAAAATTACAAGCACATCAATCATTGTATAACAATCGGGATCTTCTAATTACCCTGACGAACATACTTCAATGAGAAAGGAAGATAAAAAAGGGAGAAATAGAGAGAACTAGCAACTTCAAGGATACAGAGGAATATCAACACCTTGGTTCCAAGATAGAGACTTCCAGAACTTATTAAAGAGCTCCAGTATGTCAAAATTGACGTATTTAAACATTTTTACCGAGTCCTACACGTAGAAGTGATCCGAGACTCTATCAACAAGATACAATAATCATCTATTGAACGTGAATACGCTGAGCTATTTGAAGAACTGTGTACACAACCAGGATACAGCGATCAAAGTAAATGTTTATGATCGAGACTTTTGAGAGTTTCATCTAGAGGAGGAGTCATGAAGATTAAAATTAGCAAGTTTCAATGGTGATATTCAAGACGCTCGCACACATTATGTTTCTTGAGTTTCTTAATTAAGTAAATATTAGTTGGACTCGACGTGTGTTATATATTGACACATGCTTCATCTAGAGTAAGACCTGACATAAAAAGAGGAATCCATACGGATCAAAAACTACAAGGTTCATGAATTTCGAAATAGCAGTATCCCATCGGTCAAGATGATATGGGAAAAATTTGACAAGTTAGAATAAGCTTGGTAGACTTAAGAGTACATGTGAAGATACCATCCTTGACCCTTTCCTTTTTTTAAGGAAAGAATTTGGGGACCAAATTCCTTTAAGGGGGGAAGAGTGTGACAGCCGAATTTTCTTAGTATTAGTATACTTACTAATTCGATGACTAGTAGTGACACCACGAACATTACTTGATTAACATGTATTAGTATTACTAATTGGGGGATTTTATATCAATTCATATTCATGTATAAACCTTGGAATAAGATACAATAATTGTAGGACTAGGAGATAAATAGAAAATTTGCAATAAAGTCCTCATCACCCCTATATATATGCACACCTATCTTGCTCTTCTTTTCTCCTCTCATCCACTCATGAATTTCTTGCTCTAAAATCAGAGTTCATTCCCATTTTCATCTCTTTTCAGCTACAAAACCGTTTAAGAGAGCCATGGAAAGAGAAAGCTTAACCCACAACGAAGAAACCATTTCCCCAAAGCAATTTCCGCACAGAAATTTCCAGCACTGGCAGTGCTGGTATTCTCACGTTTTTAAGGACGAAATGATGTCCAAATTGGGAGTTCCTTATCTCAAAATCTTCACAAGAGGATAAGGAATAATACTATGGAATTGGATTTATCGAATTGGCTACCAAAAGTTTTAAAATCGCTTCAAACCGTGCGGTAAGCTGTCCGTATTTTCAATTTTCAGAACTGTGTTCTATTTTGTTTGGGCAAGAAACAACTCTTGCGTTGGTTTGATCATACATGCAAGACCATATTTAGAAACCTCTATGAGTGTAGATATCTTTACATGTAAAGTTCTTTAGAAATCGTTGAGGAATCATTACATAATTTGTATTTAAAGTATCACTGCCAGTAAGCTCTTTGCAATTCCAGAATCTGTGGTTCACATTCAATTGCCCAAAAACCCCTTTTTCCGTGCTCTAATTGTACATGCAAGACCTCCATTAGAATCCTTATTGAATATAGATATGTTTTATGATAAAGTTTGCAGAAAATGGATGCGGAAATTGTCTAAAAATGACCACCAATAGACCTACGCAGTCTGCTATTTTAGTTTCTAGAAACTTTTATTGCTTGTGTGAATGAGTGAAGGATTTGGATAAATTGTTGTAGATCCATGACCATATATGTAGCTTATACATGGATAAGTGATTGCATGTGAGTTTTAACTTGTTTTTAAGAATCATTTAAGACATGCATGATGGTTTTGTCATGAAAATAAAATGAGCTCAATTTCAGTTTTTGCATGTGTGTTCTACAATGTATTTGAAGATCCAATTGAATGAAATTTTGAAGCCAAAATATTTTTCAATAAACTTTGTTGTGTTTATAGAAAAATCGTGGATTTTGGAAATATTTGAAGTTTTGGTGAATTTTATAAAAATTGGCAAACCACTCCTACCAGGGAATTAATTATTTACAGATATGTTTTGTTATAAGCTGAAATTTTTGTATCTACAGATTTTATTTGGCTTCCAAACATTTTCTGATCCATTTGGAGTGTCTTGTGAGAATGTCCTATAAATGTTGGAGCTTTCTGATGAACAGCAGAGTTTATACAAATTTTTGAAGTGTATACCGCCTGTGTAAAAACAGCTTCTGTTTGGTTGGGTTTTGGGGATGAAACACCTACTTACAAATCTAGTTTACCTTTGAAACTTTTACCTGAACTTTTTCAGTAAGTCTTGGGTGTTTCTGAAAAATTTCAAAAGTAAAATTATGTTCTATGAATTTTAATAAATTTTAAACCAAACCCGCGCAGATTTATTTTCTTAGTGTTTTGTGAATCTTTGAATATAATGAAGTTAAGCATAGTTTGGGAGAATAATATTTTGTGCATGATCATGTAGTTCATAGGACCGCATAGGCTTTCTCGGGTAGATTATTAAGACGGGTGTTAGAGAATAGATTTCTAATATAATCCTTGGATTAACAGGTGGTGTTAGTAAACCGCTCAAGGACGACGCTGAATAACTTGGAAGTTAGTGTGAGTTGCCTCTCAAAATTATAGTTATATGTCTTTCAAAACTGGAAGGAATACGTCATATATATATATATATATCTATGTACTTTCAACATGCTTTGAATACTTGACATGAAAATGAGTTTCAACACTTTCAAATCAAATTCAGGACTCATTTTATATTTACCAATTCTTGGCACCAACTATTACCTGCATGAATGTTTTCAAACACGTATCTTGCAAAAGTAATTTTTCAGGCATGTTTTGTGAAAATGAATCCGAGGAAAACATTCTTTTAAGGAAATTCTGAAAACTATTTGCTCGATTAAATATTTCATCGTGAGCTAAAATGCTTCATTGCATCATTCGTGACATACGTGATTGCATACTTATTTCAGATGCATAATTTAGACAAGAATGATTTCGAAATAAACATCGGTTTTATGATTTTTGTGAAATTACTCCATCACTGGTCTGGTATCGTGATCATTTGTCGTGATGGTGTTCTTTTGACGTGTTGCATCTGACGTGGTTGTGTTGGGCCCAAGGTCGGGCGATGGATAGGGCAGGGTTCGGCCGGTCAAGCATGGGCTTGCGGTCATAAACAGTTCCCGCTATTCACGTCCAGATCCATGCACCTAGGACGGAGTGCTCTGAGGGTGCATGGGTCATTTATCGTGTGGCATACTCCGGATATGACCAAATCGGGCATCGCGAGCCTGCGTGGGGAGGTATAAGGTGATGGCTTTTAAGCCGCGTGTTCAGGGGTGATAAGGAAGAAGCAGCGGGACCCAAAGTGCTGTGGGTAAATCATCGGACGCGATGGTATTGCTAACATGGCCCCCTACTGCTTAAGCGTGTCTTGTACGTGTTATATAAACATGTGTTGTACGTGTTACTTAAACATGTCTTGTACGTGATACTTGCATTGAACTACATGCTTTTTAAAATGCATGTTTTGAAACTTAAATATCATGCCACCAATCGTTCCAGCTTTATCATGAACGTAATTTTTTTTCCAAGCATGTTTTCAATGATATTTGACAAAACCTCATCGTGCATATACTAAGACCTTTGTCTCATACTAGCTATTGCTTAATTGTTACTATGATCACAAATTGCTTTTCTTATTTAGGATTTCAATGATCCTTTGAAAATCAATAAAAACTATTTTAAAGCAACTTACACACACGCACTGGCACTCACTAAGCGTTTGCTTACGTATTTCACTTTTTTTTTCTCCTTCCAGTTAGAGTGAGTTGGGCAATGAGATTGGCTTGGATGATCTGAGCGTAGACATGGACAATCCTAGAGGAGAGTTTTGCAAATTAAACCATGAATAGTAAGTTACTTAAAATGTTTTGTTGACGTTAGGGCCGTGACCCTACTAGATTAGTTGTCGAAGTGTGTCAATTTTGGATTGTACGACTTAATTGGAAGGTTCACGCTTTTAGTTTAGGCCCCTTTCAGGGCTAAAAATTGGGGCGTGACAGCGCGACTCTTTAGGTTTGTCTCAATTGGCAAAGGGAGGAATTACCTAAGGATGTGAGTGTCATCTAGCCAGTCCCGTGGACTCACATCGTAGCCCAATTGAGTACGAAATGAACGAATCATTTTATGAACCTCTTGATCATAAATGCCGTATGAGTATAAACCCTTCACTTACATATCCCGATCATGTGAGAGTCATGGAAATTGTCAAACTCACTAAACTTGATATTGTGCATTAGATTATAGCATAATGAAATTACTAAACTACCCTCAATGTCCCACATGAGTTAGTTGTTATGCTTTGGCCAAAGACTTATAATTTCATTAGCCTATAATCACACATGATACTTTCTCGTTTACTATCGAGACAGTGAATCCCATCTTGGCGATCACTGATCAACTGCTACTTGTCTCATTGATATCGCACTTCGAGGTCGACCCCACCGACGGGTGATATGGGCCTAACTACTCTAGTAACAGATCCAATAATACAAGCACATTGATCATGAACCCTCAGGTTTAAGGCTCACGCAGACTATTACGATCAGTAATCCAATCATTGACAGTCACTGAGTAAATACCCATGTGATCGGATTACTACGAGTCGTGTTCGAATATGTCAATTCCATTGACATATCTATGATACTTGCTCCCACTATCCCTATAATGTTCGACTGACACTCATCGTCAGAGCATGTGTCATACAAGTCGAATCTTAATGCCCAATTAAGATTCTTTGAATTGCGAACCCTTTTAAGTGATAAGGTGTAAGACTTTTCCCATGCCAAATCTTTATTCCATAAAGGGCAAAGAGTCAAACCTTTATTCACATGGACTATATGTTCAATACTTATTTAGATGCCATAAAGATTTATATGAACAAAATGTAGATGCCTTTATTAATATTGTTCTAATAGTTTGTAAAACATAATAAGATACCCTAATCTAACTATTTGTCCTCATTGGCATCTAGGGCATATACCTAACAACCTCCCACTTACACTTAGTGCCAATCGCTTTAGTATCCTATACCCATCTTGTCAAGATGTTGCTCTAGCACCGCCTGCGCTAATGGCTTAGTGAGTGGGTTAGCTATGTTATCCGCTGGAGCTATTTTCTGCACGGTGATGTCGCCTTTTCCAACTATTTCTCCAATTATGTGATATCTCCTCTCTATGTGTTTGGATTTGTTGTGAGACCTTGGTTCCTTTGCTTGTGCGATGGCTCTGTTGTTGTCACACCATAGTGGCAACGGAAGCTCCATGCCAAGAACAACTTGAAGTTCAGTAATGAACTGCTTTATCCAAACAGCCTCCGAGGCTCCACATATTCAGCTTCGGTGGTCGAATCGGCAGTTGTGCTTTGCTTGGAACTTTTCCAAGACACTGCTCCACCATTCAAAGTGAATATGAACCCAGAAGTGGATTTTCGATCATCAATGTCAGATTGGAAATCTGAATCAGTATAACCATCGACTTTCTTTTCTCCATTGCCATAGGTGAGGATCATATCTTTAGTTCTTCTCTAGTACTTTTAGATTGATTTCACGGCCATCCAATGTTCTTTGCCTGGGTTAGCTTGAAACCTACTTACTACGCTCACAGCGTATGCAAGATCTGGTCTCGTGCATAACATAGCGTACATGAGACTTCCCACTGCTGATGCATAGGGGAAGGTATTCATTTCTCTTTGATCTTCCTAACTTTGAGGACTCATCTTTTGGGAGAGATGAATTCCATGTCTCATGGGCAAAAGACCTCTTTTAGAATTTTCCATCCCAAATCGCTCCAAAACCTTTTCTAAGTAGAGGGCTTGGGAGAGACCTATTGTCTTATTCGATCTATCCCTGTAGATTCGAATTCCTAGGACATAGGTGGCTTCTCCTAAGTCTTTCATGGAGAATGTGCTTGAAAGTCATGTCTTAACCAAAGTTAGCAAACTTGTATCATTCCCTATAAGTAGACACATGGTTCATCTTCGTTTTTGATAAAGCCGTTGTTTCGTACTTCTTCATCAAAACGAAGGTTCCAACTGCGAGAGGCTTGCTTCAGTCCATAAATGGACCTATTTAACTTGCAGACCTTATGAGAATCGGCATTGGATAGAAAAACTTTGGGCTGCTCCATATAGATATCTTCCTCGAAGAATCCATCTAGGAAGGCGGTTTTCACATCCATTTGCCAGTTCTCATAATCCAGGTATGCAGCTATTGAAAGTAGAATTCTAATGGATTTGATCATAGCTACTGGTGAAAAGGTTTCTTCATAGTCAATGCCCTCCTTCTGACTATACCCTTTCGCCACTAGCCTGGCCTTATAGGTATCCACCTTGCCATCCAGACCTATCTTTCTCTTATAGATCCATTTGCATCCAATAGGTACAATACCTTTGTGAGGATCTACTAGATTCCAAACTTAGTTCGAATACATCGAATCCATTTCCACTTTCATAGCTTCATGCCATTTTGCAGAATCCATATCCATCATTGCCTGGTCATAACTAGAGGGATCATCTTCATGGTTTCCTTCTGCCACTGCATGCAAATTAGGCTCTCCTTGTAGCAGAGAACCATATCTCACAGGCGGTTGAGATACTCTAGTAGACCTGCGCACTGATGGTTGTGTCGTTTCTGGGTCGGGTTGGGTCTCTTGAACAGTATCTTCCACAGGGGATTCATTTTATTCTTGTAGAACAATACTTCTACCAGCTCCTCCTTCTCGAAAGAATTCTTCTTCAAGAAAGATTGCCTGTAAGGCAACAATGATTCTCTAATAATCGGGAAGGTAGAAAAGGTATCCCATAGAATCCTTGGGATATCCAACGAATCGCCCTTTTATGGACCTAGCCTCCAATTTCTCTGCCTTGGTCTTTTTCACGTATGCTGGGCAACCCCATATTCTTATGTGTTTCAGATTAGGCTTCGTTCCACGCCATATCTGATACAGTGTTCTAGGAATAGATTTGGAAGGAAGGGGGCGTCTTTTTCATGTTGTGGATACATCTTAGATGATACGAAAAACGACGGGCAATTTCTCACCCAAGGGAAATTGTGTGGATTTGCACCACAGGGTTGTTGACATCCAAAGTACGAGATGAAGCGAAATTTTCGAAAGGTATCATTTGGCTTACCTCCTTATCAAATTCGATCGAACCAACTCCATATTCCTATTTTCGGGTGGTTGTACATTTACTTTTGTAAAATTTTAATTTTCGCTGCCACGAGCCACCCGAGGGAACAAGTCAACCCAACAGGTCCACTGTGAGTTAGGGCCATGAATAGTCCTCTTCGCACTATTGTTCAAGGAACTTGCTTACCACTTCGCCGACTTTATGACCTTCTTAATAGTGCAACTAATTTCTACGCTGGTACAACGTTAGCCAAGTTAAACTTCCAATTTGCTGACTTTTGTCAAAAGATTTCAACGCCTGAAGAAGTACCTGTGAAGCATATTGCAGATTCTGAATCTAAACGGGTAATTAAAAAAGATTTACCTGCTCCAAGTCTTCAAACAAAATCGGCACCTCAAGCAGCAAGTGTTTCAGAGTGTGCATCGGAACCAGATAAAGCGTTTCTACCAGAGTCCATACCTGACGCTTATGTTCCTGATGCTGAATCTATTGATCTTCCGATCGAAACGCAAGGCACATCATTTGATCCAGCTATTCAACCATTTCTTAAATCCTTAAAGATCTCATCCAAGTTCAAACAACCGGTTTTGCAAACGATTACTCTTGATGTTGGTCAAGAGTTTGGTCCTCTCCTAAAAGAAGTATTAGAAGAAGTTCGCGATCAAGCTAGTCAAAATACGGAGGCTCTCCACTGGATTAAGGATGAGATAGCCAAGATTGAATCTCAGAATATGGATACTCAGATTGCCCATAAACGTGGAGCTGCTCAGGCTACTGTTGTTGACAGCTTTAAAGAGTTTCAGGAAATTGCTTACGCTAATCGTGCCAATCAGATTGCAATGAAGGAGCATTTTGACAAACGAATTAATGATTTAGCGGCTTTTATGGCTCAAATTGCGAATCAAGTCTGTATTCTCATAGAACATTTCCTTAAAACTGATGATGGTAATAAGGGAAACAAGAGCAAAGCTCCTTGTTCAAGAGTTGCGAGTCCTCTGCCTAAGCGTGAAGAAATCCTTCCTCCCCCTCCTTCGCTCAACAAGCAATCGAGATACCCATCATGGGTAGCTGCTACTGGAGTACCTAGAAAAACTTCTGGGTTCCCTCCAATAGCATCCAGAGCTAATTTACCAGTGCCTTCTCAAGCCTATCTTAAACAATTCGATGTTCTAATTGAAAAAACTCCTCTTCCCGAGCCTATTGATCCAAAGCTTATAGCTAAGGAAAAAAATATGTCAGATTTCAACAGAGTGTTCATGATATGTCTTAGGCACATTGGTATTGACCCAACTGAATGGGATAAGCATTTTGTGGCTTATCAAAAGAGACAATCGAAAGAGAAGAAGTCCGTGATAGACAAAGATCATGCTGCAGTGACTACACTAGAACAAAATCTATCTGAAGCGATCAAAGCTGAAATGCATAGGAGATACAACGCTCAATCAAGATATTAAGAG
Source organism: Buddleja alternifolia (assembly GCA_019426215.1). Lineage (NCBI taxonomy): Eukaryota > Viridiplantae > Streptophyta > Magnoliopsida > Lamiales > Scrophulariaceae > Buddleja > Buddleja alternifolia. The sequence continues at coordinate 21,481,312 of CM033404.1, read as the reverse complement.
TTCTTGTATTTCATTATCTATATTCTTGTCTCTTTATATTTCTCAGATATTTTGGTTGTAAATTCCTGTACTATTCTTGATATATAATGAAGTGCATTTTCAGCTAAAACATCTCGTTGAGGCTTAAACTAACTTTGTCTAACCTTTCAAAGCTAACTATTGTATTTTGGCTGTCTAACTCTTGAACTATAAATGAGTAAGTATTGTCATCATCAAAAAGGGGGAAATTGTTAGGAATTTCTTGTTAGATGTTTTGATGATGACAATTAGAATTTTGTTGTTAGACCCCAAAATATGTAAATTTAATTTTTACTAGAATATACGTATAGGCTTTGAGAGATAGATTTGTATAAGGCTTTATTGATTTTTATTTTAGACTGTTAGGCAAAGTAATCTCAGAACTAAGCGTCTGATGTATTCTGAGTGAGTTTATCAGTAGATAGGTCTGGATATTCAAGCATCTGAAGTCTGAATGATGATGAAGATTCCAAGCGTCCAAGCATTGATTAAGTGACAAGAATCGTTCAGTGTTGAAGGAGTGTCTATCAAAGACTAGATTTTACCTAAATTTATTCCTAAGTCCTGAAGGAGTTTAATGCAAATGTTCTCGGATCATTAATTGCCAACAGTCATTTACTTCAAATGTATTAAATGCTGATAAGAACACTGCAGGACGTACGGAGAAGCCTTCCCAGGACTATCGATTTTACAAAGACTGCCGCGCCAACTTTCTCCAGCAGGTTTTCAGGGAAAAAAAACGAAAGTTGTTCACTCGTGAAAGTGATAGACACCCGCCAAGCCATGTGTCAAATGGACACTTTATCTAAGAAAGTCTATAAATAGGACTTCAACAACAAGCCAAAACATACAACAAGAAGCTTACATGCCAAAAAATCTGTTGCATTGAAGTCTCAATCCTTAAACTTTAAGAAAAGTATAAACCTTCAAAGAAACATTCTCTTTGCTTTTCTCCAATCCCCGAGATAGTCAATCAACATCTCAAACATCTTATTCAGAAGAAACCTACATTACTATTGAGATATTCCAAGTTGTTTGAACTTTCCAAAAATAAAACAAACCGTTAGACAAAACCTAGTCCAAGCCTCGCAATCTGTGTGAAGTCAAAGTTGGATACTTGTATTATTTCTGGGTGAAAGAAGCAAAAGGAAAGAAGTGTCTTATAGTAGAAATCTGTGTGACCAGGGAGCTTAAGTCATTCATATCCATCTCTCCTTATTTTGTAGAAGTTTCTGTGTGATTCTTCGAGAATCATTTTAGTAGATTGCCTCCAAGTGCTCAAAGGAGAAGAAGGACATAGTTGGGATTACCCCACCCAACGAACTTTTCAAACCTTATGTTTTTTATTTTACGGTCATCTTTATTATTGTCATATCATTGCATAATCTTTTAAGTAAACACATTGATAAAATCATTTAAAGATAAGCAACTAAGGAAAACCTTTGGGACGGTAAAATCTTTCACAAGGAAGACTTAAAATCATTTCGCTGTGCTAACCCTGATTAAAGAACTGGACGCTTAAACCTATCGGGTTATAGTATTCAAATCTTGAGTCTAAGTTAACTTTATCAAAATAGTCATCAAGTAGACGCTCAGCCAAGCGCCTTTATTTTCAAGCGTCCACAATATTTTGAGTACGAAATTTTTTAAGTCAAAAAAGATTTCAGGGTCTATTCACCCCCCCCCCCCCCCCTTCTAAACCCTTTAGTATGCCACTTGGCTTCAAAAATGGGAGGCCCCTTCTAGAATCCTTATCGGATGTTTCCTCCCTATAGAACCTTGGATCTGAATCCAATGGGAGGCCCTTCTTGTTAACTTTCAACAAAATACCATAATACTTCTTAGGTTATCTCGGGATCTTTTTTGATCTTCTTGGTGTTAGGATTATGCCCTCAGATGCCATATAAGATAGATTGTATAGGGCACTGCACTTGTAAATGACTCAAATTATTTATAATAAAAAGACATTATCTTTGTATTCACATAAATCTTATTAGCATTTGTAAGTAGTGTAAAACGTTTATCCCTGTTTTTAGGGCAACCTCTCTACATCTTATGAGTTAGGAAGAAAGACACTATAGAGATTGATCTAGATTACTTAATAAATTCGCAAGTGATGAAGTTTTTAGTAGACAATGAAACTTGGAATACTTGTATAATCTAAGCTTTGACATGAGAGTGCCACTCAAACACTATGTGATAGTGGGAGCTTAAGATTGTAGGCACATCAGTGGAACTGATATGCTCGAACATGACTCGCATCGGTTTTGCCACATTGGTTTTCACTCTGTGACTGTCAATGACAGAACTGATTATTCTTGATAGGTGTAAGTGAAACTATGACCTAAAGTATTAGATTGAAGATGTACTTATGACATCAAGTCTGTCACTAGAGTAGTTAGTGTTAGGTATATGACCTAGATGCCAATGAGGACAAATAGTTAGATTAAGGTATCTTATTATGTTGTACAAACTATTAAAATGATATAAATAAAGGCATCTGTATTTTGTTCATATAAATCTTTACGGCATCTAAATAAGTATTGAACATATAGTCCATGTGAACAAAGGTTTGACTCTTTGCCCTTTATGGAATAAGGACATGACATGAGAAGAGTCTTACACCTTATTACTTAAAAGGGCTCGCAAGTCAAAGAATCTTAATTGGGCATTAAGATTCGACTTGTATGACATATGCTCTGACGATGAGTGCCAGTCGAACACTATAGGGGTAGTGGGAGCAAGTATCATAGATATGTCAATGGAATTGACATATTCGAACACGGCTCGTAGTAATCCAATCACATGGGTATATACTCAGTGACTGTCAATGATTGGATTACTGATTGTAATAGTATGTGTGAGCCTTAGACCTGAGGGTTCATGATCAATGTGCTTGTATTATTGGACCTATTACTAGAGTAGTTAAGACCATATCACCCGTCGGTGGGGTCGACCTCGAAGTGCGATATCAATGAGACAAGTAGCAGTTGATCAGTGATCGCCAAGCTGGGATTCACTGTCTCGATAGTAAACAAGTGAGTATCATGTGCGATTATAGGCTAATGAAATTATAAAGTCTTTGGCCAAAGCATAACAACTAACTCATGTGGGACACTGATGGTAGTTTAGTAATTTTATTATGCTATAATCTAATCCACAATATCAAGTTTAGTGAGTTTGACATTTTCCATGACTCTCACTTGATCGGGATACGTCAGTGAAGGGCTTATACTCATATGGAACTTATGATCAAGAGGTTCGTAAAAGGATTCATTGATTTCATACTCAATTGGGTTACGATGTGAGTCCATGGGACTGGCTAGGTGACACTCACATCCTTAGGTAATTCCTCCCTTTTCCAATTGAGACGAACCTAAAGAGTCGCGCTATAAGAAACGAACGAGATGTATCTTTTTGTGTAAATCTTTTAGAAAGAATTAAATGGACTGATTGATTTGATTTGATTAAATCAATTAATTAAATATTAATTTAATCAGATTAAATTAAATTATTTAATTAGTATACTAATTAAAAGGAATTAATTAATAGTATATATTATATTTAAATTGGATTTAAATTAAATATATACACATGGGCTAGAAATTAGACAAGCCAATTAAAAGCCCACCCAGTCCAAGGAAGCCCTAGGAAGGGCGGCCACTTAGGGTTGGAGTAGCCTCCAACTTGTTCCACAAGCTAGTTGAGTTTAAAAGGACTCCTACAGTGGAACAAACCCTAAGACAAGAAAGAAACACAACACAAAAGGAAAAGAACTCTCTCCCCTCTCTAGCCATCCACTACTACAAAGAAGGAGGAGTTTCGGGATATTTGGAAGGCTCGTTTCGCGTGAAGCTTTTGAGACAGGAGCCCTTGGAGGATTGTTGTTCTGCAGAATCATTAAACGAATCAAAAGGGTATTTTTATTCGTTCTATTTTTCGCGAAACCCATTAAAAATCATCAGATCTATTTTTGTGATATGCCGTCAGGAATCCTCGAATCTTCCGCTGCAATTCTCTATTTTCATGTATAGTATTCCTAACAGTGGTATCCGAGCCGACTTAAACGGATCAGATGATTTTTGCGTTTAAGATTATGTTGGTTAAAATTGCATTTTATAAGTTTTATATTCATTGTTAAATTTGAAATTTTGAAAAAATTCATCGGCAACGATTACATGTTTTTTCGCCACCGGCAACGGCGAATCGGGGTGGCACCACCGTGTGTTTTTGAAGCACACGCGAGCACCACCGCTGCTCTTGTAATTAGAAAAACAAAAAAAAAGGAAAAAGGTAATCTGCGCCGCCACCACAGCGAGCGTTCTGGGCTCGGCCCAGCATGCGTGTGTTGGGCAAGGCCCAGCACGCGTGAGCTGGGCAAGGCGCGCTGGGCCTTAGTCCGGCGCACTTCTGTGCGCCCTAACCGGCGCTGGGCCGGGCCCAGTATATTAATATATATATATATATATATATATATATTTTTATATTTTTAATATTTAAATATATATATATATAAATTAATAAATATTAGGGTTTGACCTTAATAGACAAATTTGACCCGTGATTTGTCAAAACCCCTTTTTCCTAAAATGTTTTTCTTAATATTAAATTAAATTTAATTAAGTTAAAATTGAATTTGATTTTAATATTAAATTGAATTTAATAATATCATAAGTTAAATTGGATTTTTATTTATGATTTGCGACGACTAAATAAATAGGATTTATTTTAGGTTGATTATATTTTTTCAAAATAAATTAGGAATAAGTTTGACTTATTTCCTAAATAATAAATTGGATTTATTTCCTTTTAAAATTGAAATTAAAATTCTTCTTTTCTAATTAAATTAGATTTGATCGGTTTTTGAATTTTTTTTCGATGTTAAACTCAAAACCAACATAAACTTAAATAGTTTTCTTACATGCTTTGATGTATGTTGTGGTGGATGCTTCCATGGACTTAGGGCTTTACCGTTTTAGTATTATCTGGGTTGTATTAGGCAATTGCCCCCCGGTTTGTACTTTTAATTTTGGTAGTATGATGTATAGGGTGCTTTCTGAGTTGTGTGTATTAGAGGTAGGACCTTTTCTAGCTTGGAGCCCGAAGATCTATTAGAAATTAGATTTGTAATAGAACTCTATCCCCTGATTGATCTATTGGCTTGCATCAGTCTAGAATATCCATAGAAATGCATGTTGTTAGAATAACTAGGTTTTTCTATGTTTGCATGATTATATTCCATATATGCGCGCAATAAATTAATGTGCAAAGTGAGACCTTAATTTTTCAAAAATTATCCCACATTAAATACTAAGTAAGTAGGGGATATGGGATATCCTGGCTCTCCATCAAACTTGGAAAAGATGGGATTATGAGTTATGCATGGCGTCGTCTCGACTAATGGGGGTTATGCATTAATTCATAATCCATATCTCTTCAAGTGCATTTGATGCCATTGGTCGAAGCAAATCTTATCCCATACACCGTTACAGGTTGCGAGATAAGATTCAACTGTTAGATGGATAGGAGTTAATGGAAAAGTACTTAGGTGGATCACCACCAATATTTCGTTACAGGCTGAGGTTAAGTGATCCATGAGCCAAAGGTAGATTGAATCATCAGTAAGACTGGTTGACATGTCATGTCACTTCAAAAGCTCCAATGAGCCATACATCGTTACAAATTGCAACTCATTGAAATTTTTGAAGAAACCCATTAAAAATCATCAGATCTATTTTTGTGATCTGCCGTCAGGAATCCTCGAATCTTCTGCTGCAATTCTCTATTTTCATGTATAGGATTCCTAACAGTTAGATCCAATTCAACTATTGGTTGGGTCGATCTCGAAATGCTGCTTGATGGGCAAGTGGTAGTCTTAGATGATTACTAAGATGGGATTTGTTCTCTCATAAGTGAATGAGAAAGTGTCCTATGTAATTATAAATAATAGATCAAAGTCTTTGGCCAAAGCAATAGAGTCAATTGTGCTAGGCACAAAAAGCAAACTCAATGATCTCGTATTATTATAATTAATACATATGGTCAAGTTCTGTGAGTTTGACGTTACCGTGACTCTCACTTGACTGGAACACGGGAACAAAAGGTATACGTATACGGTATTCATGATTGGAAGGTTGTGGAATAATCCATTCAGTCGATTTTGTTTGGGCTACGATGTGGGCCACGTGAATGGCTAGATGTTATCCACTTCCTTTGAATTTCTCTCATTGCCAAACAAGACAAACCTAAGGAGTCGCGATAAAGGATTGATAAAGAAAAATGTGAAGGATTTTTCTATTGAAACTAGGAGATTTAATTTACTGGATAAATTTAATATTATTAATTAGTTACTCATTTGGCGATATAATTAATTAATGGATAAGATTCATTATTAATTAATTTCTTGAAAAAAATAAATTAATGAATTAATTAAACTAACTAATTTGGTTAATTAATTTATTTATTTTTTAATTGTAAAAATAAATAATTAATTAAAATACAACGCCAAGTCGGCCCATAATGGGCGTCTATATGGACGCTTGACATAAGGCTGGTGGCCTTGTCTTGGTCAATAACTCAAGTGATATAAGTACACATTACTTGTAAGATTTGACCTGAGTTATTCATAACTCTCCTAGAAATAGATTAAGAAAATTCCTCTATTTCTCTGAAAGCTCTAGCCATCACCCCCTTAGAGAACAAACATGGATTTTTTTCTTCTTCATCAATCCGCGTGATTATTTAGAGACAGAGTTTATTTGTTGATCAGATCAGACTTCAAGAGATCTTCAAAGAATTCAAGAAGCCTGGATTTTTTGAGAATTGGAGAAGCTAGCTATGTAGAAGATTTGAAAAATTTATAAGAGCCAGTTTCTCCAACCACTTCGCTTCAATGAGTAGGTTTTACCCTTTTTTATTTGAATATGTAAATCGAGATGACCACCTATTAGTTACTTATCTTCCTCTGTGTAATATTTTTGCGAAACCCAATAGTGCTATCAGAGTGAATCTCTAATCTGCATATTAAAATCTATGTTATGTGATTTATGATATGCGTTTTTTATATGTTTGTGAAGAATGTATTTTATGTGTTCTTAAATTAGTGTTTAATGATATTTTAACCTAGAATTGATATTTTATGTTATTCACGAACCTGGAACCTGGAACTTTTATGAATCTGAAAAAAGTCAAGAAACGAGGAAAAATGGGGCTTGAAGGCCCCTAATGCACAACATTGTGTGCCACGCACAGCACTGCGCTGTGCGTCGCACAACGCATGCACACTACCGATTAAAGAACGGCCCACTGATTTGGGTCTTGGATCCGAGTCTGAAATTGGGTCGGGTATTGGGTCAATATTTTAGTATCCAGGTTTTGAGTAAATTTAATTATCCGAGTGGATCAAAAGAATGATGACCCGGAATAATTGAAATTAAGCCCATTTAGTGAATTACTAATAATTTGACTTATTAATTAGTTTGGGCTTAATTTAATTTTGCCAAATGGGCTAGTGGATTGGTGATTTGGATTTGAATTAAAACTAGCCCAATAGAAATTAATAAAATAAATATTATTCTAGTTAATTAATTTTGGGCTGAATTATATTAAATCCGAGTGGACCAAGAGGATGGAGACAGTGGTTTGATGAAATGGAGCCCAAGTAAGTGAAAACAAAGCCCGAAGCCCATCTCCAAGGCCTGATTCGGCCGCCCCTCACTGAGTAACCTTGGCGGAGTCTTATATTAGGTATAAATAATCAGTCAGTGTCAGAACTCCGCACACAATAAACCTAATGCATTTGGAAAGAAAAATCCCTCCCTCTCCATCCGTCTAGAAGCCTGCAATTATTGCTGAGAAGGAGATCGAGCTTTTCTTGGAGAAATTTTTTTTCGCATGATTATCTAGAGGCAAGAGTCCAGGCCTGCTGCTGATAATTCAAGAATCAATAGACGAAAAAGGTAAATTGATTACTCTTAACAATTCTTGTTAATTGATCTATATGTCAATATCATGAATATGCTTGAATCGGATTCTCAGGTGTGATTTGGTTTAAAACTTTTATCCGCTAGACCGAATCACGACATCATCTTGTTCATCAATAACAATCTTTCCACCTACACCACCTTCTTGAATAAATTCATCTTCAAGAAAGTACGCTTGCAGTGCAACAATGATCCTTTGATCATCTTGCATGTAGAATAGGTATCCCATGGAATCCTCAAGAAAATCGATAAAACGTCCTTTAAGGGACCTAGTTCCAATTTCTCTGCCATTGCCTTTTTGATATAGGCAGGACATCCCCAAACCCTAATGTATTTAAGGTTTGGTTTCCTATTTCTCCATATCTCATCTAGGGTCTTAGGAACGGATTTGGAATGACATTTATTCAAGATATGAACAGTCGTAAGGAGTGCATGCCCCAACAAAGAAGTGGGTAAATAAGTGTAGTTGAGCATATATCGAACCACGTCCAAAAGCATTCGATTTTTGCCCTTTGCTACTCCATTTAGTTGTGGAGTCGCTGGTGGTGTGAGTTGCAATATTATCCCATGTTCCTTTAGGAACTCATCAAACTCATCACTCATATATTCACCTCCACGATCCAATCGTAGTGTTTTTATATGATGTCCAGTTTGATTTTCCTGTAGAGCCTTAAATTCTTTGAATTTTTCAAATGATTCAGACTTATGTTTCATTAAATACACAAGATCATACCTTGAATGGTCGTCAGTGAAAGTAATGACATAGTGAAAACCTCCACGAGCCATTTCTCCAAATGGTCCATAAATGTCGGTAAGCACAAGTCCTAATACCTCAGTGGCTCTTTCAAACCATAAATAATGAAGAACTTACTCTTTGTAGTGAAGTGGTTGGAGATTCACGTTCCTTGCAATTTTTGATCCAATGGGAATCCTAAAAAATTCAAGCTTTGTGAAAAGATCCAATCCTCGTTCAATCGAAAATTCTTCTTCTTGAATTTTTTACTCAAAAAACTAGTATGTAGTTGTCTCTAAATTATCATGCGTGGATTAGCAGATGAAAAATGTCATCTTTTTCTACTCTAGGTGACGACTAGCACAGAGAGTGAGGGAGGGATTTTTCTTTATTGGAGGCTAAGACAATTATGAAGTCACTTAGGATAAATTCTCTTTAGTGTTAAATATATACGCACACTTAAAACACTTAAGCCCATTAACGAACAAAAACAAGCAAGACAAGCCCAAGTAGGCATCCCTAGCCTTCTGGACTTAGCCTAGCCGAGTCCATATACTTGGTCCTACGTTTTGTATTTTAATTAATTATTTTATCCAATAAATTAATTATTTAATCCCATGAAATAATTTATTAATTAATTTCTCCAAAAAAATTAATTAATTAGTCTAATCTCTAGAATAATCAATTTATTAATCTAATAAGTAACTAAGTTCTAATATTTACTTTACCCAATAAATTAAATACACTTAAGCTCTCCAAAATATTCCCTTTATTATTCATTGCTAATCCTTAAAACCCGACTCTTTAGGTTCGTCTCTTATGGCAATGGGAGGAATCAAAAGATGTGGCTAAAACCTATCCAGTCACATGCCCCACATCAAAACCCAACTGAAATCAAAAGAGTGGATCATTCTCAAACCTTTCCAATTGTGAATATTGTACGAGTATAAACTTTTTATTCTAATATCTTAGTATAGTAAGAGTCACGGTTGAATCAAGTCAAGCTCACAAGACTTGACTATATGCTTAAGTCATAATGAGTCAAGGTCACCGAGCCTACTTTTGTGCGCAACACGAGTAGCTCCAATTGTTTTGGCCAAAGACTTTTGACCTCACTCATTTATGATGCTCATTCAATTACGAGAGAATAAATTCCATCTTGAAATCAGCTAAGACTACCACTTGGCTATCAAGGTACTTCGAGGTCGATCCCACCTACATGTAAATTGGATCTAATTATTCCACTGACGAACTTGATATTACAACTGCGTCTTCAACTTGATTTCTCAAGTTTAAGGTTAACATGCACCTATCACAATTAATAAGTTATGTCGTTGCCTGTCATAGAGTAAAACCCATGTGACAAAACCGATACGAGTTATGTTCGAACTCATCAGTCACTACTACAAAAAATGCCTATTACAGCGGTTATAATAATAACGGCTATAATAAGGGATCCTATTACAGCAGTTTTTGACCGCTGTAATTATTATTATAACCGCTGTAATAGGGGAACCTATTACAGCCTATTATAGCGGTTATAACAGTAATCGCTGTAATATGTTCCCCTATTACAACGGTTATAATAGGGGGTATTCTCCCACCTACTAGCTTGCACCCTTCCTGTATAACAGATTCAATAAACCAACACAACAAACAAGCTGCACAGTACAACAAATTCAACAGAAACAGCAATAACCCAAAACTTCAATATAACCAATTATTTTCTCCAACAACAAAATTTTATTATCTCCAACAAATAATCACATGTTTACAATCAACTAATTAAATCAATCACAATTTAAATACAACAAATCCAATCACTATTTACAGCAAGTCACAATTTACAAAAAATACATTACCCAATTTCTAATCACATTCGATAATGTATTGTGCCACTTCGCAGTGTACTTTATCAATATGCACTTGAGTGTAGAAGGAGCATCGACAATCATGAAAGTACTACAAGATATATATATAGAGATTGCAAACCAAAATGATGTTTCAGTTACCTACCAAAGTTTGAATAACTTCAAAAGGGAAAGAAATTGAGTATTAGGATTATGCATACGTTGTTGGGATTGTAGATTCTCTGTGGCTAATAATCTCCTTCATGAATCTCATAACGAATTAGCCACAATCTACATCGTTTGCCTACCGAGGGCACTACAAAAGTAATCAAAGTTGTATTAGAACACTAACTTTTATACGAGTAATCTCTTGAAAATAGAAAATACTAACCTTTATTTTAATCCATTTACAGGCCTTGTTTTTAAATTTCTTGAATTGGTTGTTGTGATTGGCACGAAATATGAGCATAACCCTGCAAAAAATACAAAAAACAAGGAAATAAGTCAAAAACAAGCAAAGAAACCTAGGAAGATATATACACTTTAAAAATAATATTAAATATAATGGATACATTGATTGAATGAAAAACTTACGGATTGATTTTTTTTTTCATGTCCAAATGGTTATCCGGATCACCATGCAAAGAATCTAGCTAGTAAACGACCTCTTGAAATGGATCAATCACAAGCAACAACCAATGTCCCCTAAAAAGCATTCAAAAGATAAGTTCAAAATTTGTTTTGCGTAACAAGTTTTACAAATTAAAGTTGGATCTTTAGTAGCTCACCGGATGTTGTAAGGCGCAAGAAATAACTTATTCATTTGTACACTCTCTATCGTAGCATTTGCTATCAACTGCACTTGTTCAATTTGCTGAGTACCTGATCCCGTAGATATAGAATATGGGCTAAGAACCCGAAAAGACCTTCTTTCCTTCGTGGACCACGTAATTAATTCACAAAAACTTAAATTGAGCATAAAATAAATTTCGAGTAACGAAAATAATCATAGTTCAGATGCAATGAAATAATTAAAAAACTTACTTTATGTACACTAAAATGAGAGAGGCTCTTATCTCTTCTTGATGCAAAAGGCGACAGATCTCCTCCCTCCCAATAAACTCTTGGAATTTAAGATTCATAATCCTTTTCTCAAAGTCTATTGTGATTTGGTCATAAATAGACATCCTCTTCATGTACTTTCCAGGAATTGAAAGGTCCTTAGGGAGTCCAGCTAGTACAAGGTCTTCACATCTACCGCCTTCAAGTGCAGGCTTGGCCACTGGAGGTCTTGGCTTGACAACTCAGTGATTGGACATTCTAGATTTCTGCTTTCCAAATGATTTGGATGGTCCAAGAGACTATTTAAGCAAAGAAAACAAAATGTGAATGCTATACGCCAAAGTATATTTAGTAACCTTAAACAATTGTTATAATTTATTAATGGTTAGCTATTAATTACAAATCGATGCATTAGTGACAATGACAAGACTCATAGGTAAGCAACATAGGTACCCAAAACATCAAAAATGGTGAGCACTTCATCATTGAGAGGAACGGGTATGGGTGTATCCTCCTCAACTGCAATGTCAATGCACCCTTTCACAAGGTTAGCGGGTAATGGACGGTTGTGAAGTGTTCTATCATATTGTCGATTGAACATATGTCCTTTAGCCACCACACGATATGACGGTAATGAAAGTGCTAATTGACACAACGCCTTAACCTATATATATATATACACCATTATATTAGAAAGTTTTGTGTGTTTTACAAAAATAGAGAGTTGCAAGTTACATGATCACTAAACAAGTTCAGATCATTACCTCAGGAAGCATCTTAACTAGTTCTGGGCAGCTATCTTTCAAAGAAATCACCTCATCTTCATGTGGCTGACGTGACCTAGATGCCCGCATCTAGTCAACCTCGCGTTGCAATGAGGATAGTGATTCGGTGAGGCTCATTACCATGTTTCTCAAGTTTTCCATCTCCATATCTTTAGAAGGCTTTGGATCCGTAAAGTACTCTCTTTGTGACACCCCAAATCCAACACCCCTAACGTGACCTGGATGCTCCTTATTTTTAAGAGCTTTAGCTAATAGATCGTCCCTACTCCTCTCGTTTCCACTATGGCTAGTACTCTCTTGTGAAATGCTCTCCTATAATAATACATTTAAAAAATAAAAAAAATTAGTGAACTTTGTTCTTTCGAAAGTATTTCAAAACAAACATATAACACATTATAGAGCTAAAATTGCAAACAACTCACCATTTCATTCACTACTCTTCTAACATTGACGTTATCAATTTCATTCTTTTTATAGGAATGCGCTATCCCCCACACGAGTGCTTATGTCACCTCTGTGCAATCGGACCCTGTATCCATTGTATTCTTCATCTATATTTTGTTTAAAAAATATATATTTATTAACAAGGAAATTTTATTAAAAAATTGTAAGGATTCACTGTTAAATGAACTACGTACCTCAATTTACTCCACAAGAGCATTTCCAAGACGTGCTTTCCTGTAAGGATATTCAGGTTCCTTTGCTCTTTCCTGATTTTCCCTACTTAGTTGTTGTTTATTACATAATCAAAGCACTAGTCAATGTATTAGTTAAATATAAACACAATAACCAACAAATGAAACCGTAAATTAAAATGACTACCTGGAACTCTTCACTTAGGCGAACATCTAAAAATGTCATCCAATCAGCTTGAGGTATCTCATATTGTGAGGGTGAGTTGTAATTAATGTTCCCATCATCATCCCATACCCACACTCTACTCAAAGAGCTGCTCAAGTTACGTGCTAGCTTCCCAACTTCTGCTAGTATGTACTTTTTTCTACTTTCTTCAATATCAAATGACAACTATAAAAAACGAACAACAAAGTATGTATTAAATCATAATTTATAGAAAATTTAATCAAAAAAATAAATAAATTAACAATTAGAAACATGATAATATCCAAATTACCACTATTTCATCCTAAATTACTCTTTTTGTTGGTGCCGCGACTTGTCGCCAATCACTGATGGTAATCGGCACCTTCTTCCGAGCAAGGACTCCTATATAACCAACAAGTGTTGATTTGTTTGGGTCAACTGCTTGGCCTCTGTTATTCCAGCTGACAGGTAGCCTTATGCCTTTACTTTTGGCATTGATGACTTTTCTCATAGCCATAACACCACTTCGTATCTCCTTTTCAGCACGTCTGTCTGTTCCACGTCCTTCTTCCTTGGGAAAACTTCCAGCGGGATCTGAAGCCATGGACCTACAAAAGCCAAAAATACAAAAGTTAGATTCATATACAAACAACATAAATTTAAATTAGAAGTAATAAATTTGGCAGATTCATTTGGCATTAATAATTTTAAACTAGAAGTTAGATTTGTTAGAGTGTATGCCCTCAAATGCCATAAAGAGGATAGACTTATAGGGCATTAACTTGTAACTAAACAATATCCATTTATTACATATAAGGCATTATCTTGTTGTTTTGTTATAGGCGTTTGTAAGGTGTTAATAAACAACGTAAAGTCCTTGAGTATAAGGCAAACCTTCTACTTCCTATGGGATAGGGAGAATGGCACTAGAAGGGTTTGATCCTTGTTCTCTAAATAGGGTTCGAAAGTCTAAGAAAGTATTTGACTGGACATCAATACAGAACAAGGACTTGCATGATATAAGTTTTGACAGAGAAAGTGCCAGTCAAACACTATGGGAATGATAGTGGGAACTTATGTCATGGACATATAAGTTGGACTAATATGTTCGAACACGGCTCGCATCAGTTTCATCACATGGGTATTCACTCACTGACAGTCAATGATGAAATTGATAAGTTGTGATAGGTACGCGTGAACCTTAGACCTGAGGAGTCGAGTTGAAGATGTACTTCTGACATCAAGTCTGTCATTAGAGTAGTTAGATCCAAATCACCCTTTGGTAGGATCGACCTCGAAGTGCGACTTGATGGGCAAGTAGCATTGTTGACTGATTAGCAAAATGGGATTTATTCTCTCATAAGTGAATGAGCTAAGTATCCTATGCAGTCATGAATGAGTGAGGTTAAAAGTTTTTGGCCAAAGCATAAAATGACCTAGACTCATTATGAGCTAAGCATATGGTCAAGTCATGTGAGTTTGACAAAAACCATGACTATCACTTGACTGGGATACAAGAATAAAAGATTTATACACGTACGGTATTCACAGCGTATATGGTTTGGAATGATCCTATTCATTCATTCTCGATTGGGATACGATGTGAGCTACGTGACTGGCTAGGTGTTACTCACATCCTTTTGGTTTTCTCCCAATTGCCTTTTGAGATAGCGATGGATTTGCTGTTCGAGAAAGGATTGCATAGCTGGTTCAGATTTCAACATACGCGAGAACGGTAATTAATTTTGTAAAACCCAATTTAAATACGAGAAATAGAGATCAGCCACTAGGATTAAACTTATAATTCTTCCGCTGCGTTTTTGTTTTTATGCTATTTTTCCCAACAGTGATATCAGAGCCAATCTCTGATTTCTGTATTTAATTGATTGCATGATTATGTGTTTTTTCCGTTTTTTGAAGCATTTTTTGAATATGTTTTTCATGATGATAATCCATGATTTTTCTGTGTTTAATTCATGAATGTTGTAGTATGATGACTTGTGAATTGAAAAATCTAATTTTTGTGAGAATCGGGTCAGAAAAACCCAGCGACGAGAGCGTTGAAAACAACGTGCGCAATCCAGTGCGCAGACAGCACACGCTTTGCTTGCAGCGGGTGGCCTTCGGGCCACACGCTCCCAGCGCACGTGGGCCCAGTTTCGTGGTCCTGGGTCCATGACCTTGGTCCTAACGGGTCGGGTTAATTTTCCTTGGGTCCAATTTTTTATTTAAATGGGTTTTGAGCTATTTTAATTATCCGGGTGGATCAAAAGGATGATGACCCGGATTTAATTAAATAAGCCCAAATTGTTTTATTTAAAAATATGGACTCTTCAATAAATTAGTTTTGGGCCTAATTAATTAAAATTAAATATGCCAATGGCTGGTAATTATATTTTAAGAAATAAAGCCCAAATTGTTTTTATGGAGTATTATTAATTTAAGTGAAATAATCAATTAATGGTTCTTGGAGAATTTTTTAAGTAAGTTATTTATTGAAATTAATGACTCTTACTAAATGGTTATTGTTATGATTATCAATAAAATTTGGAATTTTATTGAGGGAATTAATTAGTTGGACTAATTATTCATTAACTTAATCACCAACATAATTGCTTTATTTTTCACGAGCATGTATTATATGATGGTGACATTGTCCATGGGCTTAGGTTATTTCTTTTGATTGTATTTTCTTTTATGGTTTGTAAGGGCTGGAATTGAGCCCGTTTATTTTATTTCTAGAATTATGTATAGGTTGTTAAATAATCTCATGTAATAGATAGAAATAGAATAGGTCTTTCAAGAGGAGATCAATCCAAAAGAAGAGGAGCTTGGAGCCCACGAAGAATAGCTAGGCTTGTTTTTCTTTTTAATGATGGCCCATTGGCTTGGGCCCTCTAGATAAAGCCCATGGACATATGTGTTGGTTTATTGCTTTCGATGCATGTTCATTAGTTGTATGAACAATGTATGTTATCAATATGCGCTATATAAATTGAGTAATGTGTAAAGTGAGACTTAGATAAATGTTTAGAACATGAATTCTCCCAAGCAAAAATTGATACTAAGTTAGTAAGGGGTACTAGGCATCCTTTCCCTCCACTAAACTTAATGAAATTAAGTATTAAACCTAGTATATGGCATCTTCCCAGTAAGTGGGGGTCGTATATCAAGATTTAATTCTAGAATTTTATTCAGTGCATTAGATGCCTTAATCGAGACATATTTCACCCCAAATATCGTTAAAGGGCTTCAAGGTGAAATTCAAATGTTAGATTATGAGGAGTTAGTGAGAGTGAACTTAGATAATCCACAAAGCCTATAAATCGTTAAAGGGTTGCGGTTTTGGTGGATTATGGGAAAAAGAAGATTGAACCATCTATTGGATAGATTGATGTTGGACATCACTTTAATTTAAATAATGGACCATATATCGTTAAAGGGTTGCCAACTATTAGATTAATTAAAGAAATCAATCCCCACCACGAATTACATTGCAACGATCACTTTCATTTTTCACAGTGGGAGTGTAAATCTCGAAAAATGTAGTGGAAGCCAAGTTAGAAGTCGAAGTCCTTGATTTTAAACTTGGTTTTAGTTTAGTTACACAAGTCTAATAAAGTCTGGTTTATTTTCTGCAGCTATTTTGATTTATCTCTCTAAAAAACAAAAATGACTATCAACCCACTTTCCGTTTTACTCGAAAAGAACATCCTTACCGGACCCAACTACGTGGATTGGCTGAGGAACTTGATAATAGTTCTCAACATGGAGTCCTTGGAATACGTGTTGGACACAGACATCCCTGCTCCTCCTACCAGAACACGTGCCAACGAGGAAGAAGTCCAAGCTCATGAAAAATGGGTAAAGGACGATGTCCGAGTGAGTGGGTACATTCTCGGCTCATTGACAAACGAGCTTCAGAGATCCCACGAGAAGATGACCACAGCAAGGGCTATCTTGGCACACTTGGTCGAGCTCTATGGTGAGCACAGTCGTACTGCTAGATATGAGATATCTAAAGAGCTCTTCGGGGCTAAAATGAGAGAAGGTGAGAAAGTTGGGGATCATGTTCTCAAGATGATCTCGAGGATCGAGAGATTGGAGGCTCTCGATTTTACAATGAACCCACAACTTCAAACTGATCTCATTTTGCAGTCTCTTCCTGATTCTTTTTCCCAATTTGTCATGAACTTCAATTGCAATGAGATTGAATGCAACTTAACTGGGCTAATGAACAAATTAAACACTGCACAATCTCAATTGAAGCCCAAGGGAAAGGAAACTGCATTGGTTATCTCTTCTGGGCCTAAACGGGCAAAGAATAAGAAGAAGAAAGCCAAGAAGCAGAGTGGCGAGCTTGGAGCTCAGGGTGGTGTCGATAAAGGAAAAGGAAAAGCTCCTGTGAATCGCAAGCGTAAAGGGCTACAAAAGACAGACAGATGCCTACACTGCGGTGAGCTGAGCCACTGGAGAAGGAACTGTCCAAACATGGGACTGGGCGCACAAGGTATGGAATTTTATGTTCATGAAACTTATTGTTCTATGACCGTCTTCTCTACATCTTGCATTCTTGATTCTGGAGCAAGTGCTCACATTTGTTGTATGAATCAGGATCTGGTGCGAGGAAGGGAGCTGGATAGTGATGAGGTGAAGATAAAAGTAGGCAGCGGGCATAGCGTCGCAGCTACTAGAATTGGATCTACCTCATTGATTTTAAATTCTGGACATATACTATTTCTGGATAATGTTTTAGTTTTGCCCAAAGGGCTTCAAAACATTGTTTCTATTCCCGTTTTAGTTAAATTTGGTTACACTTTCTGTTTTATTAATGAACGATGCAACATTTATTATGGTAATAAATTAGTAGGCTTTGCTTCTTTAATAAATGGATTGTATTACCTTAATGTCCAGAATGAATGTTCTGTGAATACTATACCAAGGAAACGTAGTAGGCTTGGAATAAACCAAAGATTGATTTGGCATCTTAGACTAGGCTATGTCGGCGAACATAAAATTCGCAAAATGGAGAAATATGGACTAATTAGCCCATTGGGATTGGATCCCTATCCTACTTGTGAATCTTGTCTCAAAGGCAAGATGGCTACATCCCCCTTCACAGGGACTTTTGAAAGAGCCTCACAAATGTTAGGCTTAGTGCATACTGATGTTTGTGGTCCATTTGGAGAAATGGCACGAGGAGGTTTCCTTTACTTCATCACCTTCACTGATGACCATTCAAGATATGGTCTAGTGTACATGATGAGGCACAAGTCTGAATCCATTGAAAAGTTCAAGGAATTCAAGGCTTTAGTGAAAAATCAAACTGGTCAACATATAAAAACTCTTCGATCGGATCGAGGAAGAGAATATATGAACGACGAGTTTGATGCATACCTCAGAGAGAATGGTATAGTACTACAGCTCACACCTCCAGCGACACCACAGTCAAATGGAGTAGCAGATCGAAGGAATCGGACTTTGTTGGACATGGTTCGCTTCATGCTCAGCTACATTAACTTACCCATTTCACTATGGGGTCATGCGCTGCTTACAACTGTACACATTTTAAATAGATGTTCATCCAAGTCCGTTCCTATGACTCCCTATGAGCTATGGAGGAATAAAAACCAAGTCTTAATCACATCAAGATTTGGGGATGTCCGACTTATGTCAAAAAGACCAAAGTGGACAAGTCGGAGGTTAGATCCTTGAAGGGACGTTTCGTTGGATATCCTGAGGATTCAATGGGATACCTCTTTTACCTGCACGATGATCAAAGGATCATTGTAGCTTTGCAAGCCCACTTTCTTGAAGATGAGTTCATTCAAGAAGGAGGAGCAGGTAGAAAGATTGTTCTAGAAGAACAAAATGAGACTGCAGTGGATACATCTACATAGGAAGTGAGAACCGAACCTTCTGTAACACAACCACAACCACGAAGATCAAGTAGAGTACCTCAACCGCCTGAGAGGTACGAATATCTAGTACAAAGGGAGCTGGATCTCCATTCTGTATTAGAGGAGGATCATGGAGATGATCCCTCAACTTTTGATCAAGCAATGGTGGATGTGGATGCTACTAGATGGCGTGAAGCTATGCAAACTGAGATTGATTCGATGTATGCAAACCAAGTCTGGAAACTTGTGGACCAACCTGAAGGGGTAAAACCGATTGGGTACAAATGGATCTACAAGAGAAAGATTGGTGTTCATGGCAAGGTTGACACCTACGAAGCCAGGTTAGTGGCGAAAGGGTATAGTCAAAAAGAAGGAATTGACTACCAAGAAACCTTTTCGCCAGTGCCTAAGATCAAATCAATAAAGATTCTACTTGCAATAGCCGCACACCTAGACTATGAAATATGGCAAATGGATATCAAAACTGCTTTCCTAAATGGATTCCTAGAAGAGGATATCTATATGGAACAGCCTAAAGGGTTTGTATCCGAGGAGCATACTCATAAGGTTTGTAAGCTTGAGAGATCCATTTATGGACTCAAGCAAGCATCCCGTAGCTGGAATCTACGTTTTGATGAGGCTGTCAAAGGATTTAACTTCATCAAGAACGAAGACGAGCCATGTGTTTACAAGAAGGTTAGTGGGAGCAAGATAACATTCCTTGTGTTATATGTAGATGACTCATAGGGAATGATATAGGAATGCTCACCACTATAAAGAAGTGGCTTTCGAATACTTTCTCCATGAAAGACTTGGGAAAGGCAACTTATATTCTAGGGATTCAAATCTACAGAGATCGAACACATAGAATGATAGGGCTCTCTCAAGCCCTTTACTTAGAAAAGGTCCTAAAGAGATATAGGATGGAGGATTCTAAGAAAGGGTTACTGCCAACGAGGCATGGGATACATCTCTCAAAAACTATGTGTCCTCAAAGTGAGGAAGATAGAAAGGAAATGAGCACTGTACCCTATGCATCAGGAGTGGGTAGCCTGATGTACGCAATGCTCTATACTAGACGTGACATTGCTTATTCAGTAAGCGTTGTTAGTCGATTTCAAACAAACCCAGGCAAGAAACATTGGATAGCTGTGAAGAATAGTATCTGAACAGAACCATGGATATGATTCTCATCTATGGGAGTGGTAGCCTGAGAGTGGACGGGTACACTGATTCGGATTTTTAATCTGATGCCGATGACCGAAAATCCACCTCAGGATTTGTATTCACCCTCAATGGTAGGGCGGTAACTTGAAAAAGTTCCAAGCAAAGCACAACCGCGGACTACACTACAGAGGCTGAATACATAGCTGCCTCAGAGGCAGCTAAAGAGGTTGTTTGGATAAGGAAGTTCATAGAACAACTTCAAGTGGTTCTTAACATAAAGCTCTCATTGCCACTTTATTGTGACAACACCGGAGCAATAGCGCAAGCAAAGGAACCCAGGTCTCACAACAAGTCCAAACACATCGAGAGGAGATATCACAACATAAGAGAGATCGTTGCACGAGGAGAAATATCTATTCAGAAAATAGTCTCAGCTGATAATGTCGCTGATCCATTGACCAAGCCATTGGCACAGGCGGTGCTAGAAAAACATCTCGAAGGGATGGGTATTAAATACCATAGCAAATCGCATTGAGTGCAAGTGGGAGATTGTTAGAGTGTATGCCCTCAAATGCCATAAAGAAGATAGATTTATAGGGCATTAACTTGTAAATAAACAATATCCTTTTATTATATATAAGGCATTATCTTGTTGTTTTCTTATAGGCGTTTGTAAGGTGTTAATAACAACGTAAAGTCCTTAAGTATAAGGCAAACCTTCTACTTCCTATGGGATAGGGAGAATGGCACTAGATGTTAGAGTATATGTCATCGAATGCCATAAAGATGATAGATTTATAGGGAATAAACATTGTAACTAAACTGTGGTTTTTGTTTTCTTATAGGCATTTATAAAGTGTGAATAAACAACGTAAAGTCCTTGATGACAAGACGAACCTTCTACCTCCTATGGGATAGGAGGAAAGGCACTAGAATGGTTTGACCCTTGACATCTAAAAGGGTTCGCAGGTCTAAGAAATATTGATTGGGCATCAATAGTGAATAAAGACTTGTATGATGTAAGTTTCGACAGAGAAAGTGCCAGTCGTACACTATGGAAATGGTAGTGGGAACTTATATCATAGACATGTTAGTTGGACTGATATGTTCGAACACGGCTCGCATCAGTTCATCACATGGGTATTCACTCATTGACAGTCAATGATGAAACTGATAAGTAGTGATAGGTACGTGTGAACCTCTGACCTGAGAAATCGAGTTGAAGATGTACTTGTGACATCAAGTCTGTCATTAGAGTAGTTAGATTCAAATCACCTGTTGGTGGAATCGACCTCGAAGTGCGACTTGATGAGCAAGTAGCATTGTTAACTGATTTGCAATATGGAATTTATTGTCTCATAAGTGAATGAGTAAAATATCCTATGGGATCATGAATAAGTGAGGATGAAAGTCTTTGGCCAAAGCATTTAAATACCTCGACTTATTATGAGCTTAGGCATATGGTCAAGTTATATGAGTTTGACTTTAAACCATGACTCTTACTTGATTAGAATATAAGAATAAAAGGTTTATACACGTACGTTATTCACGGCGTAAAGGTTTGGAATGATCCTATTCATTCGTTCTCAATTGGGTTTCGGTGTGAGCCACGAGACTGGCTAGGTGTCACTCACACCCCTTTGGATTCCTCCCAATTGCCTTTTGAGACGAACCTAAAGAGTCGCGCTTAAAGGAAGTGCAAAAGGAAAAACATGGGAAAAAGACTTGAGAGAAATTCACAGCATTGGATGTCATAATTAATTAATTAATTATTGGATAATTTAATTAATTAATTAAATTAATGAGTTAATTAATTTCTTGGAAAAATTGAATTATAAATTAATTAGGAATTGAATTAATTGGATTATCAATTTATTTATTGGATACATTTAATTAGCAAGCAAAACGAAAGCCCGAAGGCTTCCGAGCCCACTAAGGGGTGGCCAAATAGGGCTCTTGCATGATACTGTTATTGTTTCATAATGATATAATTATATCACAAGGTGAAAAATAACACAAGGCAACTTACATAACTTTCTCTCCAAGAAAAAGTCTCTCACCTCTCTCTCTGTCTAGCCGTCTTCGACAAGGAAGAAAGGAGGAGTTTTTTGCTTTTGATTACGGCGTGACGAATTAGAGACGTTGGCAAATTCGGTGTTAAAGAAAAGGATCAACGTTTAGAAATCAACATACGCGAGAACGGTAATCTTTCTATACACAATTAAACACGAGGATTAGAGATGATTCGGGCTTTGGGAATTAAATTTACCTTCCACTGCATTTTATTCGTATAATTCCCAACACTAGAAGAGTTTGATCTTTATTCTCTAAATAGGGTTCGCAAGTCTAAGAAAGTGTTTGACTGGACATCAATACAGAACAAGTACTTGCATGATATAAGTTTTGACAGAGAAAGTGTCAGTCGAACACTATGGGAATGATAGTGGGAACTTATGTCATAGACATATAAGTTGGACTAATATGTTCGAACATGGATCGCATCAGTTTCATCACATGCGTATTCACTCACTGACAGTCAATGATGAAACTGATAAGTTGTGATAGGTACGCGTGAACTTTAGACCTGAGGAGTCGAGCTGAAGATGTACTTGTGACATCAAGTCTATTATTAGAGTAGTTAGATCCAAATCACCCTTTGGTGGGATCGACCTCGAAGTGCGACTTGATTGGCAAGTAGCATTGTTAACTGACTAGCAAAATGGGATTTATTCTCTCATAAGTGAATGAGCTAAGTATCCTATGCAATCATGAATGAGTGAGGTTAAAAGTCTTTGGCCAAAGTATAAAATGACCTCGACTCATTATGAGCTAAGCATATGGCCAAGACATGTGAGTGTGACTAAAACCATGACTCTCACTTGACTGGGATACATGAATAAAAGGTTTATACACGTACGGTATTCACAGCGTATATGGTTTGGAATGATCCTATTTATTCGTTCTCAATTGGGATACGATGTGAGCCACGTGACTGGCTAGGTGTTACACACATCCTTTTGGTTTCCTCCCAATTGCCTTTTCAGACGAACCAGTCGCGCTTAAGGGAAGTGCAAAAAGAAAATCGTAGGAAAAGACTTGAGAGAATTTTCGATATTGGATATCGAGATTAATTAATTAATCATTAGATAATTTTATTAATTAATTAATTAATTCCTCATGGGAATTTAATTATAATATTAACATGAATTTAATTGATTAGTTAATTAATTTATTTATTGGATAAATAATATTAACTATTTAATTAATTAATAAACAAAAGCCCAAAGGCTTAAAAGCCTACAAGTGGGCGTCCACTATGGGGCTTATGAAGCCTAGGTTATTGTTTTCTATTGTAGTATATATATACTACTTAGTGAAAAAATAACTAGGTCAAGAGAATTAACTCACAAACTTTCTCTCCAAGTCAAACTTTCCTCCCTTTCTCTCTCACTCTAGCCGTCCATCAAGGTGAAGGAGAAGGTGATTTTTGCTTTTGACTCCGGCGTGGAAATTTAGAGACATCGACGGATTTGCTGTTCAAGAAAGGATTGCATAGCTGGTTCAGATTTCAACATACACGAGAACGGTAATTAATTTCGTAAAACCCAATTTAAATACAAGAAATAAAGATGAGTCACTGGGATTAAACTTATAAGTTTTCCGCTGGGTTTTTGTTTTTATACAATTTTTCCCAACAAGATTCATTCCCATTATTCTAGAAAAAATTTGGCAGAGTAGCGACGCAAAAAATTGTACCAAGTTCTCGACCAATCCTTCTCCCAAACATGCTACAAACAAAATTCGGATCTTTCAACCACAACAAACCCAACATTCTGATCTTCCACCCACAACAAACCCAAAATTTCAATCTCATTATACGAAAATATTGATCACCAATTGGATCACATAAAGCATCATATTTCTAGCAACTACAAATATTGATCACCAGTTAGATCACATAAATCACAGCAAACTATAAATAAGGCGTCATATTTTCAGCAACTAAGTATAAATATTGATCACCAGTTGGATCACATAAAGCATCATATTTCCAGCAACTACAAATATTGATCACAAGTTGGATCGCATAAATAATATAAAACTACAAATAAAGCATCATATTTCCAGCAACTAAGTATAAATATTGATCACCAGTTGGATCACATAAATCACATAAAACTACAAAAAAATGAATAGATTATTTCTTGTTAAAGTAAACTCACTTATGAAATATGAAGATGGCATGAATATTTTACTTTAGTTCAGAATTTAAAGATCAAAAAATAAGTCTATCATATAATTATCAAATAAGTTCAAATACCTTTCATCGTTTTCTTTTTATCGTTGGCTTAGTAGTCTTTTGCTTCCCATCGGTATAACCATTTTTTTTAGTACGCCGACGAACTAATGGATTAATTCATATCCCCTCTTAGTGATCTTTTCGCATATACAATTCATCATCACTATCAATTGATTGTGAATCACTAAAATAGGATTTCCTCCATCATCTGCACTTTCTTCATAATCATCCTCAATAGAAGTATTTTTGTTTGCCGATAAAACAATGGACCACCTCTTATCAATTGGATTAGTGATAGAAAAACACTTGCTTAGTTTGTGATGCAAAAATGAAAGGTTCATCTTTGTATGCCACCTTTTCAATTATTTTGGACACCATTTTTATTGTTAACCCACCCACACCCAAATATAGGTACCCGAAACCAACTATATTCCAACTCCCATATACGTTCAATCACCCCAAAATATGATCATAGATAGGGTTATTATCTATTGCCCTTGATATATTCATGGCTTGAGCTACAAGACTCACCCCACTATTCTGTATTGTACTTCGTTCATCTTGGTCTTTTGTATAGAATGTGCGACCATTTATACGATAACCTGAATAACAAAATACAAAGTTGCCCAGACCCATCGACAACCGTGTCAATTTATCTGAAACTGAAAGTGGATTCTCTTTCTATTTCTCTTCATTATACTTTCGGAATCAATCGATGAAACTCTTGTTATTCTCTCTTGAAATCGGGCTTTAATTTTATTTAGATTTAATCACCTAAGTTGGTCCTTGTGCTCTTCAACATATGGGTCAACTTCATCGGTTTTGTGTGCAAGGAACACTAACTAATTGCTTTCCAATTACGCTTTCTCTTTCAGTTCCACCTCCCACGACATGAGACTTTGGAAGCTCTGCAACGTTAGAATCTGCTAGATATTCTATGCAAAATGTAATGGCTTTATCAGCTATGTACCACTTAACAATGCAACCTTCCGGCCGACTATGATTTTTCACGTAACCTTTCAATACCTTCATATAAAGCTCAGCCGGATACAAGATCTCATAAAAGCCGGTCTACATAGTTGTGTCTCTCTAACCAAATGAATAGGTAGGTGAGTCATTATATCAAAAAAAATCAGATGGAAAATACTTCTCAAGCTCACACAAAGTGATAATAATTTGTTTTTGAAGTGCAGGCAAATGTTCAGATCAAACACGTTGCTCCACATTGCTTTGAAGAAAAAACACAATCTAGTTATAGTTTCTCTCACCTTTTTTCGCAAAATGGCCCATATAGCAATTGTAGAAAATGATCCATGATTACATGACAATCATGAGTCTTCAAGTGCTTTAGTTTCAAGTCCTTCATTGATACAAGACTGCTAATGTTTGAAGAATACCCTTCTAAAACTTTCACTTTATTAAAAAACTCACATAATGCGATTTTTTCTTTCCTATATAGAGTGTGAGCTGCTGGAGGTAAATAAGTACCTTTTTCTTTCTTTGTTGGTGCCAATCTACCTCTTATATTCATTTCAACCAAGTCTAACCTTGCCTTTACACCATCTTTTGTCTTTCCGGCCACATTTAGTACCAATGACACTATCAAATACGTTTTTCTCAATATGCATAATATCAAGAAAATGTCTAACATGTAAGGACTGCCAATACGGCAATTCAAAGAAAATTGACCTTTTTTTCCACCCAATTTTCGCAAGGCGACCTGCAAAAGTCTTTCCAAATTTGATATCCAGGTCTTTACATTCTCAAAAACGTTTTCACCAATCAAGCACTTAGGAGCTTGACCTTCTTCTATCTTCCCATTGAAAGCTTTCTTCCACCGACGATATTGATGTTTCCGCTTCAGCCATCTACGATGCCCTTGGAATGCATATTTCTGAGACTGTGGCAATCGATATTGATCTGTACTCTTGACACATATGGGGCATCCACATTGGCCATGTACACCATATCCCTCGAGATTAGCTCTTGCCAAAAAATCATTGATTGTTCCAAATAACATGACACTAAGATTGAAACTTTCTTTTTTGAACCCATCATATACTTCAATACCGGTCTCCCACAACACCTTTAAATCCTCAATTAAAGGAGCCAAGTGGACATCTATATCATTTGCAGTTTGTTTCAGCCCAAAAATGAGTATAGGCATCATTATATGCTCTCGCTTCATGCATCGCGATGGGGGTAGGTTGTAGATCATCAAAATCACCGGCTATGTACTATGTGAGCTACTATGCAAACCATGTGGGTTCATGCCATCTGTATCTTATACAAGGTGCACGTTTCTTGGTTCTTCCCTAAATTCAGGGAAATCATCATCAATCTTTTTCCACTGAGGAGAATTTGACAGGTGTTGAATCTTGTCATCTTCAATCCCTTCTTCAAGCTTTCTATCGGTATTCCATGTGAAGTCCTTAGCCAACTCTTGACTACTGTACATGCCCCTAAATCTAGATATTATGGGAAAATACCACATTGTTTTGACAGGAGCAGGTCCATTCTTCTTGTACCATGAGGCGCCACATTTCGGACACGCCTTCAATGATGCATAATCATTTCTAAACAATATGCAATCACTGAGACAAGCATGTATTCTTTCATATCCGATGCCAGTTGAGGTTGACATCCGTTCAGCCTCATAAGTACGATTAGGTAACTCATTATCCTCGGGTAGCATGATTAATAGACCAAGTAAGTCTGTGACACTCTTATCACTCTACCTATTGTTGGCTTTCTATCTTGTGAATTTACTACCACTATATAGTGGTATCTTTGAATCACTTATCAAATTGTCAAACATTTTAGGACAATTTCGCAAATCCTCCTCAATCACATTTGTCATCTCCTCCAAACGATCAAGCTCATAATCATCCATGTCGAAATCCTTTGATGGATATGATGTACCACCCAAATCATCTAACGCGACACTGCTTTCACCGTGTTTTGTCCAACATGTGTAGCTTTTATTAATTCCATTACAAACCAAATGATCTTCCAAGTCACGTGGACTAATTCTCTTTCCAAAATAACAACGTAAACACGGGCAAGTGATCCTAGTAGGATCTGGTGCATGCTCAACCGCAAAGTTGATGAATTCTTTCATCCCTTTCTCATATTGTTCCAATATACGATCCGCTAAAATCTAACTTCGATCCATCTTGATTCTGATTTATATTCCCTTTTTCCTAATTCAAATTTCTCAGGTGACACAACTCTTGTCAAAACACTATAAAGTTTCAAAATTATTTGAAAATTAAACTAACATTAATTACTATCCTTACTTAGATAAATTAATATATTATCCTTTCTTAAATAATTTTATTAATTAACCTTTACTTAGATAATTTTATTAACATCAGTTGAGTTGAATTAATTAAATAATTTTAATTTTAATTTCTTTTCCATTATTCTAGAAAATATTTGGCAGAGTAACGACGCAAAAATTTGTACCAAGTTCTCGACCAATCCTTCCCCCAAACTTGCAAGCCAAAAAATTCGGATCTTTCAACAACAGCAAACCCAACATTTTGATCTTTCACCCACAACAAACCCAAAATTTCAATCTCACTCTACAAAAATATTGAACATCAGTTTGATCACATAAAGCATGATATTTCCAACAACTACAAATATTGATCACCAGTTGGATCACACAAATCACATAAAAGTACAAATAAAACATCATATTTCCAGCAACTAAGTATAAATGTTGATCACCAGTTGGATCAATGTACCCTAAACCATAATTTAATCCCAAATTAAACGTACTCAACCCCCAACTAACCTAAATTAACCCTAAATTCCGTCAAGTCCCTATTTCCCTTAAATTCTTCATAAAATAGGTAATTCTCAAGAACTACTTATACCACAAAATTTTCCATATTTATCTAAAAAAGTTACCCCAAATTCGTACAAACACAGACACATAGCACAAACCCGATACATTTTAGGAAAAATTTCCAACTTATAGCACAAACCCGAGACACATAGCACAAACTCTCTCTCTCTCTCTCTCTCTCTCTCTATATATATATATATATATATATATATATATTCATCTAAAAAACTTACCCCAAATTCGCAGAAACTAAAATGGTGGTGGTGGCGGTGGAGGCGACGGCGGTGCTATATATATAGAGAGAGTTATATATATATATATATAGAGAGAGAAAACATATACATATATATATCTACATATATATAGAGAAAGAGAGAGAGAGAGAAGAAGCTTACGGTGGAGGTGGTAGAGACGGCGCCGATATATGGTGGTGGTGGCGGCGGTGGTGGTGGTAGAGGCCGATTACTCTTTGTTTGTATATATATATATATATATATATATATATAGAGAGAGAGAGAGAGAGTAGAGAGAGAGAGACGAAATGGAGGGGTGGTGGTGGCGACGATGGTGGTTGTGATGGTGGTAGTGCCGAGCTTTTGGGGGGGATCGAGAGAGAGAGAGAGAGAGACCGAGAGTAGAGAGAGAGAGAGAGAGAGAAAGAGAGATGAAATGGGTGGGGGGGGGGGGGAGGCAGCCAAATTGTTTTGTTAGGGAAGCTGCTTATGACAGCGGTTCAAGCGGTTCACCTTGAACTGCTGTAATAGGTCACTGAACTACCTATTACAGCGGTTCAAAGATGAACCACTGTAATAGGTGTCCTGTTCTAACGGTTCCCCATGAACTGCTGTAATAGGTGCCTCCGTTTAATAGGTGTGTTGTAATAGTGTATTTTTGTAGTAGTGAGTCCCATTGATGTTTCTATGACACAAGCTCCAGTTATCCTATAATGTCCAACTTAAACTTCCCTGTCAAAACTCATGTCATATAAGTTTTATCCAGTTTTGATGTCCAGTCGAAACACTCTACGACTTACGAACGAGTTTAGAGATCAAGTACCAATTAGTTCCAGTGCCTTTCTCCTTAACCCGTAAAGAGTAGAAGATTTGTCTTGATCTCTTGGACTATATATTCTCTACAAACTTACAAATGCCAATAAATAAAACAATGGAAATGTCTTATACCTTAATGTTAAGCCTAATCACAAGAAATATGTTGGCGTCCTGGTGAGCATGCGCAGCCGAATAAAAACAAAACCCGGACGCCACTTTAGACATCGCTTATGATGTTATTGATATTTTTCATAATCAAGACATTAATCCAATTAATGATACAACGACAAATATGCTAACCTTCTTTGTTGTGATTGTTTTGTAATCCAAGCAACGAATCCTTCATCCCTCACCTCTAGATCGACATGTGAAACAACTGAAAATCCACTATTCCTCCCTCAATAGGCGGTTAGATGGTGATGGAGAGTTCTTCTTCTCTTTGTATGTTCAAGAGAGGCAGAAAATTTTTTCTCCAAGTTTTTCAATTATTACTTTGACTGCTGAATGTAAATTGTTACTTATGACCTAGGTATTACAGTTGGAGGGTATTTATAAATCTCCAGCAAACCCTAGTCATCTAATCTCTAAGACCAGTCTGAGTGGATCAAGTCTAGCCTAGCTAACTTGACAAAAATTGTTGCCCGACACTCACGTTCAGACATGCCATAGGACAACATTCGGACGTGCCCACGTCCGAGCATGGCTCTAGGTCACATTCGGGCGTGGAGCCCTTTGTCATCAAAGTGATTTCCTTATTGTTTCTAAAAGCGTGACTTTCTAGGTTCGTCTCGATTAGTAATGGGAGGATACCAAAGGATATGGGTGACATCTAGCCAGCCCTGTGGCCCCACATCATTGCCCAATTAAGTACGAATGAGTATATCATACGAACCTCTTGGTTATAGTCTCTATACAAGCATAGACTCTTCCCTGAAGTATCCTGATCGAGTGATAGTCGTGGAAGTTGGCAAACTAACATTGTTCGATACTATGCAATGAATCATAGTGACTCGATATGATGAAACTACCCTCCATGTCCCGCATGAGTTAGTTTATATGCTTTGGCCAAAGACTTTCATTTCAGTCACCTATGATGGCATAGGATATCTGCTCGTTTACTACCGAGATAGTGAATTCCATCTTGACAGTCACTTCACAACTGCTACTTGCCCATTAAAGTCGCACTTCGACGTGGGCACTACTCTTGTAACAGACCCAACGTCACAATCACATTGTGTCATCGACTTAGGTCAAAGGTCCATATATACCAATATAACCAATAATCCAATCATTGACAGCCAATGAGTAAAATCCATGTGATTGGATTATTACGAGTCATTTTCAAATAATTTGATTCCATCAATATATCCATAACACAAACTCCCACCACCCCTTGGCGTTCGACTAGAACTCCTTGTCAAAATATGTGTTATACAAGTCTATATAGATCTTGATGCCCAATCAAGATCTTCCGACTTGCGAACCCATGCTTAGTGACTAAGTACTAGGTCCTTCCAGTGCCCCTCTCCTTATCCCATAAGAAGTGGAAGACTTACATTAGTACACTTAGACTATTTGTTCGTTTAATGCATTATAGATGCCATTACATTTATAAAAACAAACTTAATGCCTTTTATTTTATATTAAATGTTCATAATATAACTTATGGCCCTATTACAATCTATATCCTCATTAGCATATAGGGTATAATTCTATCAATCTCCCACTTGCACTCAATGCCAATTTTTGTGGTATCTAATACCCATCTTTTCAAGATGTTGTTCCAGCACCGCCTATGGTAATGGATTGGTGAGTGGGTCAGCCACGTTATCTGCTAAGGCTACTCTCTACATAGCTACATCACCTCTTCCAACGATCTCTCTGATAATATGATATCGTCTCACAATGTGTTTGGATTTGTTGTGAGACCTTAGCTTCTTAGCTTGTGTAATTGCTCCATTGTTATCACAATGTAACGGTAATGGGAGATTCGCGCCAGAGACCACTTGAAGTTTACCTACGAACTTCCTTATCCAAACAGTTTCCTTATCAGCCACATATGCAGCCTCTGTGGTGGAATAAACTATTCTGCTCTGCTTGGAACTTTTCCAAGTCACAGCTCCACCATTGAGGATGAACACAAATCTAGAAGGGGATTTATGGTCATCTACATCAGACTAGAAGTCTAAGACCGTAAACCCATCTATTTTTAATTCTCCACTCTCATGTATGACTACCGTATCCTTAGTCCTTCTCAAGTACTTCAGGATACTTTTTATGGCTACCCAATGTTTTTTGCCAGGGTTTTCTTGAAACCTACTTACTACGCTCACAGCATGTACAAGATCAAGTCTTGTACACAACATTGCATACATAAGACTACCCACTACAGAGGAATATGGTATGGTACTCATTTTCTCTTGATCTTCCTCGCTTTGAGGACTCATCTTCTTGGACAAATGAATGTCATGCCTCTTTGGCAAAAACCCTTTCTTAGAGTTTTCCATCCAAAATCTTTTCAGGACCTTCTCTAAGTAGAGGGTTTGGGAAAGCCCTATAGTCCTATTCAATCTATCCCTAAAGATTTGAATTCCTAGGATGTAAGTATCTTCTCCTAAATATTTCATGAAGAATGTGCTCGAAAGTCACGTCTTGACCGTAGTCAACAAGCCAACATCATCCCCTATTAGTAGAATGTCGTCCACATATAGGAGTAAAAGCGATACCTTGCTCCCACTAACCTTCATATAAACATAGGGTTCATCTTCATTTTTAATGAAGCCATAGCTCTTAGCTTCTTCATCGAATCGAAGATTCCAACTACGAGATGCCTATTTAAGTCCATCCATGAACCTATTCAATTTGCACACTTTATGACAATCCTCTTGGCATGTGAACCTTTTGGCTGTTCCATATAGATATACTTCTTGAGGAATCCATTTAAGAACGCGATCTTCACATCCATTTGCCAGATTTCATAATCCATATGTGAAACTATTGCAAGTAGAATTCGAATGGATTTGATCATGGTTACAGGTGAAAAAGTTTCCTCATAGTCCATGCCTTCCTTTTTGAAAGTGTTATGTGCCCAACTAACCATCTGTTGGATTGAACATTAACGCTATGTCAGTCTTATCACTTAGATTATATCAAACCTATTATGGAATGCTTCTTTATTGTTATAACTAGTGTTCGTATAGATAAAGATCCCATTGATTACATATGGTTAGGGAGGCGGTCGGGAAAAACATATGGAATGCTCTCAAAGACCACAATCCTAAATCTGTTCCAAGTCATAGAGGCTATGAGATGTGGGATATCACTGGCCTTGTCAGGACTTGTTCGTGTATGTAGCTCTCCCAAGAGGTCGACGCGTTCCATTTTCGATGGCTAATATAGCCAATACATGGATGAAGATCCATACTTTCGTATGCGATTGAACTACCCCACAAGGATTCCTCGTTGGTGCTGTCGAACTTGGATTCCTTCGGCTTTCATAGTGTCAGATAATCCTTACACCTGAGATGTCATTAGAAAGGGTACTATCCACTCTGCTTTGATATGCACGTGCACTCCAGGAGAGTCATTCGACATGTATGTTGGCTATAGTCTGGTAGTTATAGCGGAACAATTGACAGTCATAGGGGATTCATCCAAAGTCATGAGTACCTAGTATTTCCTATGCTCTTGAGTGAAACTGAATGATCGAAAAGTCTCTGGCCAGAGCATTGTCTTATAAGAGGGATTGGTGGTCCTTGCTTAAAAAACCGGATCATTAGTTGAACCAACATAGTCATACTTTCTGAGACTATTAGAGTATCGACTGTCGCCAAACCCTCGGTCTTAAACGGGAAAAAGATGAAGGGATTCGACTCACACAAAGATCAAAATCTCGAAAGGTTTGTATTTTCATCGTTAACATCTAGGAAGTCGTGGCGACATTGCTAGACATCGAACCACGACCAATAGGTGCCTTGAGTTAATTGGTGAAATTAATCCAAAGCCTAATTAATTCTTATGAATAATTAATCTAGCCGTTGGAAGGACTTATTGCTAGTTTGTTAATGAGTCTAAGGGGTCACACAAAATATTTAGTGTAGTACCTATTAGCTAATTAATTCTTTGTGAATTAATAGATAGATTAATTAATTTGGATTAATTAATCGGGAAAAGGTATAAACTAATTAAGTGGTCTTAATTAATAAAAGTGTTATAATTTAATATTGGAATATTAAATTAGAAAAGACTAATTAATTATTTAATTAGTGGTCTAATTAATTAATATATGAAAGAGGAAATAAATATATATATATATGTTATAGACGTGGGCGTGTATATATGTATAGATTTGGTGGAGGATTTATCTTGTTCACCAAGTCTATGTATATATGAATATATATATATATATTTAATATATCTATCTTATAATATATTTGGTAGGATCTATTCTAATTAATTAGGTAACTAATTGATATGGAAAGATCTTGTAAATACATATTAGGATAAATATTGTAGATATGGAAAGATCTTATTTGATAAGATATGGTATATTTGATATGATATCAAATATATGGAAATATCTAATTAGTTAGAAAGTTTCCAATTAATTAAGAAAGATGAATAAGAGTTTGAAAAAGAAAGAATTCTATTTAATATTACATGTATATATATATATATATAGTGCCGTCTGTGCGTGATTAAGGTAACCAATTTTGGTGACCTTATATATATATATATATATATATTAAAGGAATTAATGAATTCACTTATCACAACTAAGAGTTGTGTGTTCTTTTTCTCTCTTCTTTTTCTCTCCATCTCTTTCACAAAGAACTTCTTGCAACTCACATATTGAGTATGAAGAACACCAAAATATGTTCCTACCCATTTCATAAGCAAAAATTTGATATTCTCCTTGCTAGCACTGGTGGAGATAATCGAGGGTAAGAGCTAACATGTGGATAAACTTAGAGGCGCAACACTTGGGGCGATAAGGAAAATCCAATCTGGAGAGGTGTAGCAGGGAGTTGCTTAAAAAGACGTTGCGGATTTTTGGTCTTCAAGAGGTAAACATGAGAAAACTTCCTCTAGGATAGTTTTGAATCCGATGGTACCATGTCTACCTAGCTCTAATTTCGGGGATGCGTCTGTAATTTTTAAATTTTTACCTTCTGCTGCGCCAGCATCCCCGAGGGTTTGTACCGAGATCCCAACAGTGGTATCAGAGCCAAGGTTTTGATATGGCTCGGATTCTTTGTATGTATTTATGTTTATGTACTTTAAATTTTGTTTTATCGCATGTAAAATGGATTGGATTTTTTTATTTTATTTTTGGACCTATTAAAATTGTTTAAATCTGAAAATTGATTTGGATCTGAAAAATGTATTTTTCGAAATCTAAAATTGTGTTTTGTAAATTTGTATATGGCTGCATTTTTGATTCGTAAATATTCATGTGTATTTTGGGTTCAACAGTGGAAGAAAATTATTGGACCCTCGACAGCACTCTCGTGCCGTCACGAATTTGCCGGAACCGCCTCGCATGAGCAGAGAACAGCCGTAGCTATTCGCGGAACCGTCGTGGACGGCGCTGTCGAAAACATCGCCATCATACGCGACGCCTTGTCTACGGGGCAGTGCGGCTGCTGCCCCCCCGACAAATTGAAACGTCGCCATTGACTAAGGTTTTGATCCTAGGGTTTTTTTAAAATTTTGGTCAATTGCAATTTGGCCCCTTGGGGTCATTTTGTAATTTATATTTCTGGGTTTGAAATGCAATTGAATATATTTCTGGGTTTCGACCTAAAAATGGAGTTTTCAAAAACATGGGCTTTTATTTATATTTTGAAAGGACGAAATATAATTGGCATTTTATTGACTTTCAAAATTGAAATAAAATTGGATTTTCGAAAATATGATTCTTTTATTTATTTTTGAAAGGACGAAATAAAATTGGTATTTTATTGACTTCCGAAATTAGAATAAAATTGAATTTTAAATTGGCCTCTCTTTGAAGAAATGGATTTCTTCGTGTTTTTCTTAGATATGCTTTTTCCTATAAAATTTGAAAGGACGAAATAAAATTAGTATTTTATTGACTTTCGACATTAAAATGAAATCGAGTTTTTATAAAAATTTGGGGCCTTTATGATTATGTGTAGAAGTGGACTTCTTCAAAGACTTTCAAAGAATATGAGTTTTATTCGAATTCCAAGTATGGGATAAAATTGGTATTTTATGGATTTTGGTAATTGAATAAAATAAATAATTTTTTAAATTGGGATTTTTCGGATTATATGAAAAAGTGGACTTTGTCATTGTTTTTCAAAATGTGAATTTATTATTTAGTTCTTGGAAAATTAATATGATATTAATTGATCCATAGAATAGAATAATATTAGAGTTTTGAAAATTAAATTAATTTTCAGATAAATGGAGAGCTATGATTTTTCATTGGATTTCTGAAATTTGTTTTTAGAAAATAATTAAATTGTCCACTAATTAAATCAAATTATCTTTAGTTAAAGTCGGTAAATTTATGTTTATGAAAGCATGATGCGAGCATGTATTATGTGATTATGTGGTGATTCGGGTCGAGCGATAGACTAGTCATTTTCTTTTGAGGCCTACGTGCCATCTTTTCATTTTTTGTACATGAGAGGCTAAGGTTTCTTTTTCTATTGTATTGTTAGAATTTGAAGACGGAGATGAAGACATCTTGAAGACGGTAATGGAGACGTTCAAGCTCAAGGACCTGTGAAGACCTTAGTGTAGGGTCCAGGTGTTGGGTTTTGTACATAAAAACGCAGTGGAAATAAAATACTCACGGTGGATTCATCTTTGAATTCACATATTGAGAAATATGTACCTTTTTCGCGTAATTAAAATTTCAGAAACAGCTTATTGATTCTTTTTGGAGCAGCAATAACATCATTCCCTCTAAATCACCACGCCGGAACCGAAAGTAAAAATCCCTTCTTTCTTCTCCTCTTGGACGGCTAGAGAAATGAGATAGACGTGGAGAGTTTTTCTTGGGGAGAAAGTCACAAGTGAGGCTTAGGTTTAATTATTCAGTAAGTAGTATATTTATACTACAACTAGAATAATTAACCTAGTTCACTAAAGGCCCGGGCGCCCAGATGGACGCCGTACTTGGGCGTTTTTAATGCCCTCCGGGCTTAGTCCATTTCGTGTATTTATTTAATTTATATTATTTATCCAATAAATATATCAATTAAATAACTAACTAACACATGTTAATTCCAAAATTAATTTCACAAGGAAATTAATTAACGCATTAACTTAATTAATAAGATCATCTAATGATCAATTAATTAATCATGATATCAAATAACGAAAGATCTCTCTCAAGTTTTATTCTATGATTTTTCCTTTACAATTCCTTTAAGCGCGGCTCTTTAGGTTGGTCTCAAAAGGCAATTGGGAGGAAACCAGAGGGATGTGGATACCACCTAGTCAATCCTGTGGTCCACATCATAGCCCAATTGAGAACGAATGTATAGAATCATTCCAAACCTTTCACGTTGTGAATGTCGTACGAGTATAAACCCTTTATTCATATATTTCAGTCAAGTGAGAGTCATAGTTTAGTCAAACTCAATGGACTTGACTATATGCTCAGCTCATAATGAATCGAGGTCACTTAGTATACTTTCATGTCCAACATAAGTATCTCTAATGCTTTGGCCAAAGTCTTTGACCTCACTTATTCATGACGACACAGGATATTTAGCCCATTCACTTATGAGAGAATAATTCTCATATTGCTAATCAGTTGAGATTGCTACTTGCCCATCAAACCGCACTTCAAGGTCGACTCGAATCTATTCAGCAAAGCCAACTCTTCTTCCTCATTGATATCTGAATTCTTTCCTTTATTACCCGATTTACCTTTGATTGATGCAATGAGCGCTCCAGATTCAATCACTAGATTACTCACAATATCACGAGCAGAGTTCAACTCGAACTCAAATGCTTTTAGCTCTGAAAAGGCGTCTTCTGGAGTTAGAAGATCCAGCATATTTGATTCTCTCATAGCGGTTGTCTTCATCAAGAATTTACTTGGTAAGCTTCTAAAGATTTTAACCACCATTTCTCGGTTCTGTAAGTCCATTCCCAATGATGTAAGTTCTGTAACTAGAGCTGTAAATCTTATATCCAATTGCTCTAACGTTTCATTGGGTAGCATCTTAAATCCGTTAAACTTTTCCTTGGCAATGGAGAGTTTGTTTTCTTTGATTTGAGCTGAACCACCACAAATCGTAGTCAACTTATCCCATATTTCTTTAGTAGTTTTGCAAGATTTGATCTTGTTAAATAAGTTGTCATTATCACCAATAGCCATATATAGAGCGTTACGACCAACATTGTCCAAATTAGCTCTTCGACGTTCATCTGGAATCCATTCTTGTTTTAGTTTCTCAACGTAACCATCAGGAGTTTCTTCCGTGGCTCCAGACGCTCTTGTGA
The DNA here is from genome assembly GCA_019426215.1 of Buddleja alternifolia. Lineage (NCBI taxonomy): Eukaryota > Viridiplantae > Streptophyta > Magnoliopsida > Lamiales > Scrophulariaceae > Buddleja > Buddleja alternifolia. The sequence continues at coordinate 21,443,298 of CM033404.1, read as the reverse complement.
TAACTTTGTATATTTTGATTGGCCCATCTGAAATAATATCACACATGTCATCATCACATGAACAGAGATATGTAAATGCTTTGACTTTCCATGTGTCAAAATTTGATTCAGTCAGTTTAGGAACTTTAGCAAATGCCATATCGAAAATTTTAAATGCAACTAGATTTTGAAAGAAAAGGATCTAAACAAGCAATTATGCTTGAAAATTTTAAAATTTCAATTTTAACCACTCTGATACCACTTGTTGGTCCCAAGTGGCATACGAAAGGGTCTAGAAGGGGGGTTGAATAGACCCTGAAGTCTTTTTTTTTTACTTCAAAAGATTTCGTATTTAAAGATTTTTGGACGCTTGAAAGGATAGACGCTTGAAGTGTCTAACGCTTGACTTAAGCGTTCACTTAAAATGTTGGCGCTTTGGCGAAGCGTCTGATGAAGACTAATTTTTAAAGTTAACTCAGACTTTGAGAATTGAATACTTTGACCAAGTAGGTTAAGCGTTTAGTTCTTTTAATAAGTGTTAGCACGGAGGAATGATTTTTGGAGTCTTCTCTTTGAAAGTTTTAGCGTGACACGAGGTTTCTTAGTTGCTTAGCTTTTGATTGTGTTTTACTTAATCAATTTATGCAATGATATGATAGATGAAAGAATTGACTGAAAAGTAAATGACACAATATTTGTAAGGTTCGTTGGGTGGTGTAATCCTAACTACGTCCTTCTTCTCCTTTGCACTCGGAGGCAATCCACTAAAATGATTCTCAAACAATCACACAGAATCTTCTAGAAATTAGGGAGAGATGGATGTCTATGACTTGAGCTCCTTGATCACACAGATTTCTGCACCAAATCACTTCAATCCCCTTGCTTCTTTCACCCAAAAATAATGCAAGTATCCAACTTCGACTTCACACAGATCGCGAGGCTTGGATAGAGGTTTTTCTAAAAGGGTTTGTTTGATTTTGATGAATTTCAAACAACTGGAATATCTCAGTAGTAGAGTAGTTTCTTCAAAAAGAATGTTTGAGATATTGGGTTGACTGTCTCAGGATTTGATGAAAAGCAGAGAAAATATTTTCTTGAGTATTCTGGCTTTTCTGAGAGTTTAAGGAATGAGACTTCAATGCAACAACAATTTGGCTTGATAATTGTTCTCTCTATTTGGCTTGTTGTTGAAGTTCTATTTATAGGCATTCTTGGAAAAAGTGTCCGTTTAACACATGCGAGGGCGCGTGTCTCTCACTTTCGCGAGTGAACAACTTTTGTCCTTTTTCCTGAAAATCTGCTGCACAAAAGTTGGTGCTGCAGTCTTCGAATTGTTGACAATCCAATAGGGTGGCTTCTCCGTACGTCTGAAAGTGCTTATCACATTTAATGCTCCTATCAGCATTTAATGCAATTTGAATTAGATGCCCGTTGGCATTTAATGCACTGAGAATATTTGCATTAAACTCGTTTCGATTTGATGCTTCAGAGAATGTTTGTCATTTGATAGACGCTTCATTCATGAGCTGAAAGTTCCAAATAATCTGGAGGACTATTTAATGCTTAGACGCTTGGAAAAAGTCTTCAGACTTTATTTAGAAGTATAGACGCTTGAGACTTCAGTCTTAGTTACTGGACACCTCACTCAGAACATGTCAGGCGCTTAGAGTGAACTTCTTCAAACTTCATTCACTATTAATTTCTTGGACTCTTGGAGTTTTCAGATTTCGCAGTCTTGATAAGCTCACTCAGAAAGTATCAAACGCTTTAATCTAACTGACTTCTTGATCTAAGAATGTCAAAAGTAAAAGGTAAAATAAAGCCTATACATTTCTAATGTTCAAATGCTTATACAATGTATCTATGAAATTTAAGCGTACATAACTTTGGGGTCTAACAAGATTCCTAATTGTCATCATCAAAACATCTAACATGAAATTCCTAACAATACTCATAGTGTTCGACTGACACTTCCCTGTCAAAACTTATATCATACAAGTTTATGTCCAGTAATGATGTCCAGTCAATACTCTCTTCGACTTGAGAACCAATTAAGATATTAAGGATCAAATACTTCTAGTGCCATTCTCCCTAACCCATAGGGAGTCGAATGTTCGCCTTAATATCAAGGACTAATTGTTGTTTATTTATACCTTACAAATGCCTATAAGAAACAACATCAAAAGCCTTTTATTAAAACAAGAATGTTTGGATACAAACTAATGCCTTATATTTCTATCCTCTTATGGCATTTGAGAGCATAACTCTAAAAATCTCCCACTTGCACTCAATGCCATTTGCTATGGAATTTGAGACCCATCTTTTCAAGATGTTTGTCTAGCACCGCCTGTGCTGTGCCAATGGCTTAGTCAATAGGTCGGCGACGTTGTCTGCTGAGGCTATTTTCTGAACAGATATGTCCCCTCTGGCGACAATCTCTCTTACGATATGATATCTTCTCTCAATGTGTTTGGACTTGTTGTGAGACCTCGGTTCCTTTGCCTGCGCTATTGCTCCATTGTTGTCACAATAAAATGGCAACGGGAGGTCCACGCATGGAACCATTTGAATTTCTCTAACAAACTTCTTTAGCCAAACAGCCTCTTTTGCTGCCTCAGAGTCAACCACGTATTCAGCCTTTGTGGTGGAATCTGCGGTTGTGCTTTGCTTAGAACTTTTCCAAGACACCGCTCCACCATCGAGAGTGAATATGAACCCCGATGTGGATTTTTGGTCATCGACATCTGATTGGAAATCTGAGTCGGTGTATCTATCCACTCTTAGGTCACCACTCCCATAGATGAGAATCATATCCTTAGTTCTTTTCAGATACTTTAGGATACTTTTCACAACAGTCCATTGTTCGTTGTCTGGGTTTGCTTAAAATCGACTAACAACGCTTACTGCATAACAATGTCAGGTCTTGTACACAACATTGCGTACATTAGGCTACCCACTACTGATGCATAGGGAATAATGCTCATCTCTTTTGTATCTTCCTCACTTTGAGGACACATAGTCTTCGAGAGTTTTATTTTGTGGCTCATTAGTAGGAACCCTTTCTTATAATCATCCATCCTAAATCTTCTTAGGACCTTTTCTAAGTAAAGAGCTTGAGAGAGGCCTATCATTATATTTGTTCGATCTCTATAGATTCGAATCCTCAGAATGTATGTAGCTTCTCCCAAGTCTTTCATGGAGAAAATACTCGAAAGCCACTTTTTAACAGTGGTGAGCATTCCTATATCATTTCCTATCAGTAATATGTCATCTACATATAGCACATAGAATGATATCTTGCTCCTACTAACCTTCTTATAAACACATGACTCATCTTCATTTTTATGACGTCAAATCCTTTGACTGCTTAATCGAAACGTAGATTCTAGCGATGAGATACTTGTTTGAGTCCATAAATGAACCTTTCAAGTTTGCACACCTTATGGATACCATCATTGGATACAAAACCTTTAGGTTGTTCCACATAGATATTCTCTTCTAGGAATCCGTTCAGAAAAGCAGTTTTGACATCTATTTGCCGTAGCTCATAATCAAGGTGAGCTGTTATTGCAAGTAGAATTCTTATAGACTTGATCATAGCTACTGGCGAAGAGGTTTCTTGATAATTAAGACTTGGTTTCCTATTTCTCCATATCTCATAGGGGGTCTTAGGAACGAACTTGGAGGGACATCTATTTAGAACGAATGTATAGAATCATTCCAAACCTTTCACGCTTTGAATACCGTACGAGTATAAACCCTTTATTCATATATCCCAGTCAAGTGAGAGTCATGATTTAGTTAAGATTGCTACTTGCCCATCAAACCGCACATCGAGGTCGACCCCACCAACGGGTGAATTGGATCTAACTACTTTAATGACGAACTTTGATGTCACGAGCACATCTTCAACGTGATTACTCAGGTCTTCACGCATACCTATCACAACTTATCAGTTTTGTCATTGACTGTCATTGAATGAAAACCCATGTGACATAACTGATGCGAGCCGTGTTTGAATGTACCAGTCTAACTAATGTGTCTATGATACAAGTTCCCACTAACATACTCATAGTGTTCGACTGGCAAAAACTTGACACAAAAAATCCTTACGTGTATAAAACAGCAAGTGGACTGGTCGTGTGCAGTAATAAAGTGGACTTTAAGTCTGAGTTATCGATCCCACAAAGACAAGATTATTTAAAGCTAAGAATTTAAAATAAATTAAAATTAAATTAAAAGATTGTGATTAATTGACGGTTAAAAGGTGAAAACATGACTTGGCAATTTAACTGAGATTCTTATGTGAGGAAACAACTACGGCATATGCTTCAGCCGAATTACTTATTTAAATATACAAATTATTCCACGAATTATTAGACTATTCTTGCTTTGGTGGAAAAAACCTTAATTAATTACTACCCGATGTCTCGGAAATAATAATCCTATGATTAATTGATGGTTCCCTAAAATATTTCTATCCGAAATCTAATCAACAATCATGCATTCAAGTTCTAGAATTAATCCTTGCTCAAAAGTCTCTCAAAGTAGTGAATTGTCAAACCCTATTGCTGTTATAAGAGGAGGTATTTATAGAAAACGATCCCCAAGTCTTCTGCTTGCATTAGGTATCAAAAAATTGCCAAAAAACTTTCAGCCTCTCGCCAAGTACGTACTTGATGATGTGGCATAAGTGGATTGACTGGTGTTGACTGCACTCAAGTACGTAGTTCACAGATTTCAAGTACGTACTTCAAGGGTCTCAAGTACGTATTTCACAGCCTCAAGTACGTACTTCAAATGCAGTTTAATTTTTCATTTTGCGTAGTAATCGTGTTTTTTTCATAACATTTTCCTCCAATCTCGGATTTATGTGATTCAAGTTCCCACGTGAATCTAAGATATAGATCTAAAACTTTGTGGAAGGACACTTCCTCAAATTCCATCTCTAAGCATACTGAAATATCGCCTTTTCGTCCATTGTTCCTCGATTGTCATGATTTTCACCCTGAACTCATTTAACACGCAAATCAAAAGCATATGTGCTGTAAATCATACATAATCAACCTTAAACCATGAAATTATCAACCTCTCAAATGTGTAAAACTCACACTTATCAACACCCTCAAACTTAACATTGATTGTCCCGAGCAATAAAAAGACTAAGACTAAGATCAAGACATCAATCTCAAACAAAACCAAAAAACAAAAATGACTCACTTTCGTGGAGTGCACGATTGCACTTAGCATATGCAACAAACCTTTAAACCTCAAAATTGACAAAGAGGACGAGTATAGTCTCGTGAGGGTTTGCAGAAGATATACCCACAAAATTCAGAAATTTCCATCCACAACCAATCCACACAATTCAACAAAATTAACAAGATTCAATGGCACAAAATCAACCGTCAAAGCTCAAAATTATATACACATATCAAATACTTGCTCATGTTACACCTCAACTCGAAGATACCTCCAAAGGGTGTAGTGATTGTAAGTCTAAGGCATTACAGTCGAGAGTCATCCCTACCACTTTTCAAATCTTAATCCCATATTTATTAACCGTCGATCGATCATAAAGCACAAGCCTCATAGAAAACTCCATAGCCACTTAAATTTCATTACGTGACCATTTTAGACTTTAAACTCACATGGAACTTCCATTCAAATTCATTAAGGTTAGGTCATGTGCAATGTTCTATTCCCTTAGGCTTTCAATGACACCCATGTATCGAGTTTTAGATCAATGACTCCCAAACTAGATAGTTTTAGGGCATTAAGTGTCTAGGCACTCCTTACGGATTTAATCACTCGACATCCAAAGGCCACGAAATGAAACTAGACCTTTCATTCACTTTAACTTTAATTGGCTTGAGCAAGCTCAAATTAGCATGACAGTATAGTATATATGCACATAACTTTTCACCACCAATACATGTCAGCTTGACTTTATAGTCATAACAATCATCACCCTTATTTATTAATTATTAAGCATATGAAGCAACTACTCAACTCATGACCCTAAGAAGAATCTAAGTCAATATTTCCGAGAAATTCCTTAAGTATTTCAAAATGATTATCCAATTTCACTCCTCTACCCTCAACTTATTGTGCATTTGTGAATCTTCTAAGGAAATCTACTCTTAATTAGAGTCCCACGAGCAAAGCAAAGATATGTATATTCACCTTAAATTCCAAATTAATCAAGAAATCATGCCCTTGTACTCAACTTAATCTATTTCATTGTGTTAGGAATTTCATGTTAGATGTTTTGATGATGACAATTAGGACTTTTTGTTAGACCCAAAAATATGTAAGTTTGTTTTTCAGCTTCGAAGCGTTAGATTTGTAATAGGCTTTGCTTTATTCTTAATTTAGATTGTTAGGTTAAGCTGTCTTAGACTAAGCATCTGATTTGTTCTCAGTGAGTTTATCAGAAGTAAAGTTTGAAGACTCAAGCGCCTGAAATCCGAATAAAGATCAAGATTCCAAGTGTCTAGAATGACCAGCTACACCATGCGTCACCCTATAGGATAGAAGTGATTCAAGGTTGAATAAGCGTCTATCAATGACTATTTTCACCTGAATTTATTTCTAAGTCCAGAAGGAGTTTTAATGCAAATATTCTCAAAGCATTAAATACCAACGGACATTTAATTCAAATGCATTAAATGCTGATAAGAGCATTAAATGTGATAAGCACTATCAGACGTACGGAGAAGCCACCCTATTGGCTGTCAACTATTTAAAGACTGCAGCACCAACTTTTGTGCAGTAGATTTTCAGAAAAAAGGACAAAATTTGTTCACTCACGGAAGTTAGAGACACGCGCTCTTGCATGTGTCAAACAGACACTTTTTCCAAGAATGCCTATAAATAGGACTTCAACAACAAGCCAAACACAGAGAACAATTATCAAGTCGAATTGCTGTTGCATTGAAGTCTCATTCCTTACAATCTGAGAAAAGCCAAAACTTTCAAGCAAATTCTTCAAATCCTGAGACAGTCAGCCAATATCTCAAAAACTCTTTTTAGAGAAACCTACATTACTACTGAGATATTCCTAGTTGTTTGAACTTTATCTAAATCAAACAAACCGTTCAGAAAAACCCCTATCCAAGCCTCACGATCTGTGTGAAGTCGAAGTTGGATACTTGCCATATTTCTGGGTGAAAGAAGCAAGGGATTGAAGTGATTTGGAGCAGAAATCTGTGTGATCAAGGAGCTCAAGTCATCGACATCCATCTCTCCCTAATTTGTAGAAGATTCTGTGTGATTCTTTGAGAATCATTTTAGTGGATTGCCTCCAAGTGTTCGAGGAAAAGAAGGACGTAGTTGGGATTACACCACCCAACGAACCTTAAAAATATTGCTCTCTACTTTACTTTCAGCATTCATATTGTCATATCATAATCTGATAAAGTAAAACTTAATCAAACGCTAAGCAACTAAATACACTTTCTGTGACTCTAAAGTTTTCAAAGAGAAGACTCCAAAAATCATTCCCCTGTGCTAACACTGATCAAAGAAGTGAACGCTCAAACCTATTTGGTTGAACTATTCAAGTCTTGAAATCTAAGTTAACTTTCTAAAAACAATCTTCATTAGACGCTTCACCAAAGCGCCTCTATTTTTTTTAGTGAACGCTTAGGTCAAGTGTTAGACACTTCAAGCGTCTACTTTTTAAGCGTCCAAAAACCTTTTTAATACGAATCTTTTGAAGTCGAAAAAGACTTCAGGGTCTATTCAACCCCCTTTCTAGACCCTTTCGTATGCCACTTGGGACCAACAAGTGGTATCAGAGCGGTTAAAATTGAAATTTTAAAAAAAAGATCCAAGCATAACTGCTTGTTTAGATCCTTTTTCAAACTTAGTTGCTTTATATTTTAAACATGGCATTTGCTAAAGTTTCCAAACTAACTGAGCCAAATTTTGACACATGGAAAGTCAAAGCATTTACATATCTCTGTTCATGTGATGATGACATGTGTGATATTATTTCAGATGGGCCAATCAAAATATATAAAGTTATCACAAGAGCGCCTGAAGCCACGAAAGAAACTCCCGATGGTTACGTTGAGAAACCAAAACGAGAATGGTCTCCAGATGAGCGTCGAAGAGCTAATTTGGACAATGTTGGTCGTAACGCTCTATATACGGCTATTGGTGATAATGGCAACTTATTCAACATGATCAAGTCTTGCAAAACCAGTAAAGAAATATGGGATAAGTTGGCTACAATTTGTGGTGGTTCAGCTCAGATCAAAGAAAACAAACTTTCCATTGCCAAGGAAAAGTTTAACGGATTTAAGATGCTACCTAATGAACTTTAAAGCAATTAGATATAAAATTTACAGCTCTAGTTACAAAACTTACATCGTTGGGAATAGATTTGTAGAATCGAGAAATGGTGATTAAGATCTTTAGAAGTTCACCAAGTAAATTCTTGATGAAAACAACCGATATGAGAGAATCAAATATGCTGGATCTCCTAACTCTAGAACACGCCTTTTTAGAGCTCAAAGCATTTGAGTTCGAGTTGGATTCTGCTAGTGATGTTGTGAGTAGTCCGGTGATTGAATCTGGAGTGCTTATAGCATCAATCAAAGGAAAGTCGGGCAATAAAGGAAAGAATTTAGATATCAATGAAGAAGAGGAATTGGCTTTGCTGAATAGATTCAGAAAGTTCTTAAGATATGAAAAGAAAGGAAAAGGTTTCAATAATCAAGGACAAAGTTCATAGCAAGCGCCTTCTCCGATGTAACAACAGATTCAAGCGCCTCAATATTATGTTCCTTCACCTCAAGCGCCTGTTCAGTACCAAGCGTCTAATCAAAATCTCTCAGCTCCAGTGGACTCAAAACCACACATTGCAAGGTTAACAAATGAACAAAAGATATAAACTAATCTTTATTACAATTGCAGGAAACCAGGGCACTACCAGGTAAATTGCCCTTATCCAAACGTATCCAAGCCCTCAAGGCGGGACTACTTGGATAGAAACCAATTCAGGAGCAACCTTCGTCAACAAGGTTTGCTAGCGGAATCAGAACCAGCATCCGCACCTGAAGATTTAGAATCATCATAAGAGAGTAGCGATGATGATGAGCCATTAGATGACTCAGCGCTCATATGTCTCATGGCCAGAGATGATGAAGCGTCTCCTGAGGTAATCAATGAATTATCTATTCCTCTCTCATGATGAATTACTTGACAAAGTCAAAGAATACTACAATGAATGTCAAGAAGCTGCCAAAGTATATCAAATTGATTTCGCTATTATTTCATCACTCACAAGAGATAAAGTAACGCTCAAAGCAGAGTTGCAAGTTCAGCAATAGTGCATTGAGAAGAACCAATCGCTTGAGAGTGAAATTAATCAATTAAAAAGCGATCTTGATATAATAGTCAAGAGAAAAGCTGATTTGATCGCTAGACTTGCTAAATCAGAGCAGCTTATCTCATCATTATCAAAAGCCTCTAGAAAGCTGGATAATGTGACTGAAGTAACTAGAATATTTGGTGAAAAGGCTGGTTCAGGATGCGATAAACTCGGTAAACAACCTAATAAATCTAATGTTACGGCAAACAACAAAGGAAAGGGTGTTATCTTTGTTGAGAAAGGTTCACAAGGTCAAACAAAAAAAGAACCTAGTGACAATGGTAAAAGGCCAAATGAGAAAGTCAAAGTTAACTCAGGCAAGGGTAAGGCTAAGGCAAATGATTCACAAAGACGGGTCTATCCAAATGCTCAAAAGGCTAAAGATAAGACTGACCACTGTGAATCAAGCACTAAGCGTCCAACACCAAAAGTGCAACCCAAGCCAGCGCCAAGGAAATACCAGCGTCAATATCCAAGACAGTCAAGATCATATTATTGATACTATGATGATTATGATTATGACTATGATTATGACTACCATTATAGTCGAGGATATTATTATACACCCAAAAAGCACACACAACACGTTGTGAAACCCAAAAAGGCCAGTATTCCTACAATGAAGATTAGGCAAATATGAGTTCCTAAAGTTCTAATTCAATCTAACAATGTTACTAATGTTAAAGGACCCAAGCAACAATGGGTACCTGAACAGAAATAGAACTTCCCTTTTGATTGCAGGTACCTTGAGCTAAAGCCGATACATCTGTGTGGTACTTCGATAGTGGATTGTCAAGACACGTGACTGGTTCTAAAGATCTTCTGATCAACTATCAAGCTGCCAATGATCCTCAGGTTGTATTTGGTGACAACTCCAAAGGTAAAGCCAAAGGTATAGGTACTATGCATAGGGGGAACATCATGATAAGTGATGTTTATTATGTTGAGGGTCTGAAGCACAATTTATTAAGCATAAGTCAATTTTGTGATAAAGGCTTTGAAGTCATATTCTCAAGTGACTGTTGCTACATAAATGACGCTAAGACTAAGTCTACTAAATTGAAGGGTAAAAGAACTAACAACGTATATTTGGTAGATTGGGGTTCAACACTTGATAACAACCCAACATGTTTTGTTGCTAAAAATTAATCTAAAACGGGTTGGTTATGGCATAGAAAAATGAATCACCTCAACTTTAAAACAATCTCTCAGCTTATAAGTCAAAATCTTGTAGAGGGATTACCAAATGGACCATTTCATAAGGATCGCCTTTGTGACGCTTGTCAAATGGGTAAACAAGTTAAATCATCGTTCAAGAGAAAACTTCATCTATCTACCTCTAGAATACTTGAACTACTTCACATGGATTTGTTTGGACCTGTTCAAAGGATCAGTGTAAGCGGTAAGAAGTATACTTTGGTGATACTAGATGATTTCTCTCTATTTACTTGGGTGGAATTTCTTTCATCCAAAGATGAACACATGTGACAAGTTAACAACTCTTATTGAACAACTTCAAATATTGAAAAATCTTAAGGTTGTAAGAATAAGAAGCGATCACGGTACTGAGTTTACTAACAAGATTGTTGAGAAGTTTTGTGCAGAAAATGGAGTACATCATGAGTTTTTAGCTCCCAGAACTCCCCAACAAAATGGTGTTGCTGAGCGCCAGAACCGAACGCTTAAGGAAGCCGCTAGGACTATGTTAGCAGAATCTCGCTCCTAGGTTTGGGGCGAAGTGATCAACACTGCCTATTACACTCAAAACTGTTGCATGATCAAGAAACAGCATGGGAAAACTCCATATGAACTATGGAAGGGACGTAAGCCAAATGTTTCATATTTTCACGTCTTTGGTTCTAAATGTTTTATCCATAATAATGGATCCCAAAGTCTAAAGACATTTGATCCTAAAGTGGATGAGGGAATCTTTCTAGGCAACGCCAAGAATGGAAAGAATTTTCGCATTCTAAATAAGATCAAATCGAAGGTTGAGGAATCTATTCATGTTGTTTTTGATGACGCTAACCAAGAACCGAGTAAGGTTGATATGAATGATGTAAGAGTTGAAGATCTATGTCATCAAGCGTCTAAGATTACTATTGATCAAGATACTGACGATGATGATGAGATCTCAGTACCACCTCCTAAGGTTACTCGTGAAGTTAATATGGACAATATTGTAAGAAACGCTGGTGATCATGAAGAGAGTGATCATCAAGAGCAAACAAGAATCTGTAAACTTGAAGCGCCTACACAAGAGGATAATCAAGCGCCTGATCGTCAAGCGTCTGTTCAACCTCTTAACCCTTTCCAACCAGATAGACTATGGCTGCGTGATCATCCACCGGAGCAGATTATTGGAGATATTGAAGTGCCTGTTAGGACTAGAGCCGCTACGTTCAATGAGGCTATGTTCGCAAGCTTTCTATCTCAAATGGAACTTAAGAAAGTGGATGAAGCGCTAAGCGACACAAGTTGGATTGAAGCCATGCAAGAAGAGCTTAATCAGTTTGAACGAAATAAGGTTTGGATGCTAGTATAAAGGCCAACTCACCAAGAAGTTATTGGAACTAGATGGGTATATAGAAACAAGATGGATGAGAACGGAATTGTGATAAGGAACAAGGCCAGACTCGTAGCTCAAAGATATTGCCAAGAGGAGGGTATTGACTTTGATGTGAAATAAGCTCATGTCGCTTGTCTTGAAGCAATTCGCATGTTTCTAGCGTATGCAGCGTTCAACAAGTTCATGGTGTATCAGATGGACGTGAAGAGTGCCTTCCTGAATGGTAAACTCCAAGAAGAAGTATATGTGGAGCAACCACCAGGATTCATCAACAATCATGGTAAGGGTATGGTTTACAAGATAGACAAAGCACTTTATGGGCTTAAGAAAGCACCCCGAGCATGGTACGACACTCTCTCTATCTTCCTGATTGGTAAAGGTTTTTCAAAAGGCAGCGTTGATACAACGTTATTCAAAATTACCAATAACGAAGATATTCTCTTAGTCCAAATTTACGTTGATGATATCATATTTGGTTCTACTAACAAGCGTCTGTGTGAGAAATTTTCGAAAATGATGCAAGAATAATTTGAAATGAGCATGATGGGTGAATTAATTTTCTTCTTAGGATGACAAGTTAAACAACTTCATAATGGTATATTTATAAACCAAGCTAAATACACAAGAGATATGATTAAAAAATTTGATATGGAAAATGCATCATATTCCAAGATTCCAATGAGCCAAACGCTTAAGTTAGATAAAGATGAAAGTGGAAAGAAAGTTGATATCACTAATTATAGAGGTATCATTGGATCACTTCTTTATCTTACTGCTAGTAGACCTGATATTATGTTTTCGGTATGCATGTGTGCACAATTTCAAGCTGATCCTAAAGAGTCACACTTAATTGCTGCCAAGAAGATCCTTAAATACCTGAAAGGCACACAAAATGTGTGCTTATGGTATCCTAGGAATTCTCCTTTTGAACTAATTGGTTACTCAGATGCAGATTTTGCAGGATGCAAAATAGATCGTAAGAGTACTAGTGCTACATGTCAATTTGTAGGTGATAGGTTAGTTTCATGGCATAGTAAGAAACAACAATCCATAGCTACCTCCACAGCCGAAGCTGAGTATGTAGCTGCAGGAAGTTGTTGTGCACAAGTATTATGGATGAGGCAACAACTTAGAGATATGGAATAATCCTAGGCCCAACCCCCATTCATTGTGATAACCAAAGCGCTCTAGCCATGACTCAAAATCCTGTTCTTCATTCCAGAATTAAACACATTGACATTAGATACCATTTTCTTCGTGACCACGTTCAAAAGAAAGATATCTCCATGCACTTCATTGGAACTGACAAACAATTGGCAGATATCTTTACCAAAGCACTCAACGAACAACATTTTCTCACTTTGAGAAGTGAATTACGTATGATTGATTTAAATGCTAAATTATTTTGCATCATATTTCATTAGACATATAATTTAGGGGGAATCCACTTAATTTGTATCTAAAATATTTTCCTAACTGGTACAAGTTATCAAATTTAGGGGGAACCTTAAAGTTGTACTTGACCATAATTGCAAGCGTCAATGATCAAAATTTTCAGATGCATGATCATCAATGCTCAGTATTACTTATGCATAAAATATTGGACGCTCAAACATAAACAGTTTTCTCAATCCTAAGCATCTAATTCTCATATACCAACAATTGGTTTAGTATCAGTTAAGCGTTGAACCAATTCCATTCAACTCTAAATATAAAAATATATTTTTACAAGTCATGCATAAAGTTTACAAGCTTTTTGAAGTAGTGGGTAAACGCAAAAGTCTATTTTGTACTCTACTCGCACGCTTCTATCACATCAAACTGGCGGGTAACCAAAACTTTTAAAAATGACGGTTCAGAGATAGCACGTGTTTGTGTACGTGTCAGTGTACCATCAGGAGCGTGTGCTACACTCTGAAAATACCAAACGTTTTTCTTATTTTTTTTAAAACTCGGATGTCAAATCATTATATGTAAGAATTACCATATGTAACTTCTCTCTCTTACACAAAACTCGCGTCCGCAGTTAATGAATTTATGGCTGAGATTCAAAAGTCTTTACACGTGTCTAAATCTTACAGAGACTAGAGAACACAAGTTTCAAAATTCTTTACTGTGTCATTTAAAACACATCTTCTGCAGAAAAAGCATTCACTTTTACTCAAAGATTTCTGCAAATTTCTCTCTCTCTCAAAGCAAAAGAAAATCTCAGTTGTCTTTACTTTCAAAAATGGCCCCAAAGAAAGCTTCATCTACTTCTGCCGAACCCATCATCCAGGTTACTAAAGGCCTTGTTGTTGATTGGAAATTCTTGTATGATCAACCCCAAATCAACCTGCATGATATGATGGATACTGTTACAAAGGCTGGACTCAAGACGTTCTTAACACAGTACTCATACTTATTTCCGACGGAAGTTGATATTTTCTGGAGGAATGCAAAACTGTCGAACGACAAGAAGTCTATCTCTTGCCTCCTCCCTATGTCCAAGAAAGAAGCCGCAAAAGAATTTGTGTTGACTGCTGACTCCATTGCAAAGAACTTCAATCTTCCTAATGAAGGTGATACACTGGATAGTGTTACTTTGGCACAAATCAAGGAAGCATGGACGGTTATGAGGCCGTACGATGATGTACCTTACACCCAGCACTTTGAAAAGAAAAATCTGGTATCTCAGTACAGACTGTTGGCTGATTTCTGCAGTAAAATTATTGAATGCAGAGTGGGTACGTTCGATAAGGTCAACCCTATCCAATTTTAGATGATGACTGCTATACTTCTCTCCATCAAAATCAACTGGAGTGAGTACATCTTCGGAAGGTTTAGGGACTGTCTAAACACCCTAACAAACCGTATGGACTTGTTTTGAGTGACCTTCTGGGCAAATCAGACTGCGTTTACTCCTCTGGTCTCCCGCTGAATAAGACCAAGTTTTTTGGACAAAGGATTCTGATCAATCTTTTCAATCCTCCCAAAATTGGTGGTGCTTCTAAACCACTTTCTGAGCGTCAGACTGTATGTGAAGCGTCTGATGAAGAGTCCGAGCGTCCTGCTCCAGAGGAAGCCGTGAAGCGTCCGGCTGTTACGAAGAAGAGGGCTCCAAGAAAGCCCAAGGTACAAGTTATTCCTGCTCCTCAGAAAGATGATGAGGAAACTGATGAGGATGCACAGGACAAGTTACCTCTCAAGCGGAGGAAGTTGGAAGGAATTATCAAACAAATCGAATTCGATGAACCAGCTGCTGCTCCTCCTGCTCAAGCGCTTAAAATCGTTGAAGGAGTCAATGTGAAGAAAATCTTCAAGCGTTCCAGGACAAGCAAGCGTCGAGCTGCTCCTGTTCCTAAAGAGCCTGAGACTATTGAGCCAAGCGCTCAAGCTGATGTTGAGCCAAGCGCTCAAAGTGTTGTTGTTGAGACAAGTTCTCAGGGTAAGTTTATTTCTTCCCACGACATTCCTATTCCTACATCTGTAGAAGATCCTACTCTTATAGAGGATAGTTCTTTTGTTACAGCTTTAGTTCCAGCTGCTGCTGAAGCGTCAATCGATGTCCATTTAGATGTTGAGATGACCGAAGTTGTGCCGATTTCCAAAGACATTGCCGCACAAGCTGCTGCAATTAAACCTGAAGAACCTGCTCTCAAAGAGGTTCAGTCATCAATCCCTGTTCCAGCTATAACAGAGGCACGCTCAGAGGTGAGAGCATTGCTGAAGACGTTACAAAGCCAAGGCACTTCTTCCAACTGGACCCGTTGAAGACAGTTGATCATTCAATCAACTACATGCCTCCAGCACTTGAAGAAGATTTCATTCCTGCTGGATATAATGAAGATAGATATATTCCTGCTGAGAATGAGATTGCCCTGCTGATTGATATCGACAATAAAATCAGGGATATAGTGTTTAACACTAAGATGACAGAAATTGAGAGAAAGTATTATAGAGCCATTGAACTATGAAAAACTTCTGGTCAAATACCGTCCTCTCTCATTCTTCAACAAGACAGACAAGGAGGTCGAACTCCTAGATGTGATGTGGATCTGGCATATTAAAATAAGTGACTTTGGAGCACCTAGTAGAACACTAAGGGAACCTCCAAGAGCACTATATCCAAATCTACCAATACCTACAAGAGCAATGTTAGAACAGTTTGACATCCCTCTTCAAAGAACATCCATTCCAAAACCTTTAGATCCAAAAATTTTAACTAAAGAGAGACAGATATCTAACTTCATCCGAACTTTCAAAATTTGTCTAAGGTATATTGGTATTGATCCAACTGATTAGGACAAACACTTTACTGCTTTCAAGAAGAGACAACAAGAAGAAAATAAGCTCATAATCAACAAAGATCATGAATCGATGATGACCTTGGAAGATAATCTGACTGAAGCTATCCGAGCTGAAATGCCCAAGCGATACAAAGTTAGATCAAGTCATTAAAGCTTTTTGATTTGCATTATCTATATTCTTATCTCTCATATTTTGTTTGTTTAATTGTAAAAATGCTTGTAATCTTTGATATATATAAAATGCATTTTTCAGGTGAAACATTTCGTTGAAGCGTAACTAACTTTAATTAACCGTATCTAATCAAAGCTAACTTTTATTTTGGCTATGTAACTCTTGAACTATAAAAGAGTAAGTATTGTCATCATCAAAAAGGGGGAAATTATTAGGAATTTCATGTTAGATGTTTTGATGACAACAATTAGGATTTTTTGTTAGATCCCAAAATATGTAAGTTTGTTGTTCAGCTTTGAAGCGTTAGATTTGTAATAGACTTTGCTTTATTCTTAATTTAGATTGTTAGGTTAAGCTATCTTAGACTAAGCGTCTGATTTGTTATGAATGAGTTTATCAGAAGTGATGTTTGAAGACTCAAGCGCCTGAAGTCTGAATAAAGATGAAGATTCCAAGCGTCTAGAATGACCAGCTACACCAAGCGTCACCCTATAGGATAGAAGTGATTCAAGGTTGAATAAGCGTCTATCAATGACTATTTTCACCGGAATTTATTTCTAAATCCAGAAGGAGTTTTAATGCAAATATTCTCAAAGCATTAAATACCAACGGACATTAAATGCTGATAAGAGCATTAAATGTGATAAGCACTTTCAGACGTACGGAGAAGCCACCCTATTGGACTGTCAACTATTTAAAGATTGCAGCACCAACTTTTGTGCAACAGATTTTCAGGAAAAAGGACAAATGGGTGGAAGCCGTGGCCTTGCCTACTAATGATGCTCGGGTTGTCACTCGTTTTCTGAAGAAGCATATTTTTACTAGATTTGGAACTCCCCGAGCCATCATTAGTGACGGGGGCACCCACTTCTGCAACAAGCAGTTTGAACTTTTATTGACCAAGTACAGGGTGAAGCATAAAATTTCGACCCCATACCACCCACAAACTAGTGGCCAAGTGGAGGTCTCGAATAGGGAGATTAAGCGTATTTTAGAAAAAACTGTCAACGCATCAAGAAAGGATTGGTCCCTTAAATTGGATGATGCTCTTTGGGCTTATCGGACCGCCTATAAAACCCCAATTGGCATGTCCCCGTATCGTCTTGTTTTTGGCAAAACATGTCACTTGCCCGTTGAACTTGAGCATCGTGCTTATTGGGCCATTAAGTTTCTAAATTTTGACTCTCAAAGTGTAGGTACACAATGTTTGCTACAACTCAACGAGCTCGAAGAATGACGTCATCTTGCCTATGAGAACGCGAAACTCTATAAGGAGCGGACCAAAATGTGGCATGACAAACATATTCTCCCCCGGGAATTCCACAAGGGAGAGCGGGTGTTTCTATACAACTCTCGACTCCGACTCTTCCCCGGGAAGCTTAAATCTCGATGGTCGGGCCCATTTTTTATCTCCCATGTCTATCCATCCGGCGTTGTCGAGCTTACAACAGATAAAGGACATACTTTCTTGGTCAACGCTCAACGTCTAAAACCTTACTTAGGGATGGATGGACCGAGAGACAAAGAGTCCTTCATCCTCGCGGACCCTTCGTGATTCTTCGCTTTCAGTCGAGCTAACGACTCTAAACTAGCGCTTCTTGGGAGGCAACCCATGTTTTCTTTCCGTTTCCTTTTCTTTTTCTCTTATTATCCCGTTTGTTGCTTTATTTTCTAGTCTTACATCTTTGTTAGTTTGTGTTTTAAGTGTTTTGTCTCTCCCCTTTTGAAACAGGAAATGAAATTCTTTACACAATATTTCTGAAGAGCCCGCCTAGGCGCCTATCGACGCGCGCCTAGGCGCCCATTTCTGAAAGGGGCGCCCAAGCGCCGAAAAACTCCCGCCTAGGCGCGGGAAGTGTCACTCAAAAATCCAGGTACGCTGTGTCGCGCGCCTAGGCGCCCAAACACGCGCGCCTAGGCGCCCGTTTCTGATTTAAACACATGTGTGGGTCAAAACGGTCAAAATTCCCACAAAATCTTCACAACTCCTCTCCCACGCGATTTCCGGCGACACTCTCACCATTTCCGGCCATTTCCACCGTGTTTCACCGCCACTTTCCATCAACATAATTCATTGCACAAGTGGCTCCTCTTTCACATCGACTCGGTGCGACAATTTTGGGGATAAAAGGTGAGTTTTGGCTTTACCCTTCTTCCATTTCCGATTCATAGCCGACGAGTAGGTGCCTTACGTTATATTTTGAGGATTAATTGGGGCATTGTCCGATTGTGGTTTGTTTTTTTTGTTGCATTTGAGGACTTTTATTGGATTTGTGGGTTGTAGTCAAATTTGGGGGTTGTTGTTGTTGAATTGGATGCTCTATTGTTGTTAAATCCGTGGGTTGTTATCAATTTGTGGGTTGTAGTTGAATTTGGGGGTTGTTGTTGTTGAATTGGATGCTCTATTGTTGTTAAATCTGTGGGTTGTTGCTTAAAATTGAGGAATCTGTTAAATCCGTGGATTGTTGCTAGATTGTGGGTTGCTCTCTGATTTTGGTGTGTTGTTGGGCGGTGACGATTGTTGTGTTGGGTTGGTTGCATTCGGGTTGATTTGAGTAGTTGAGAAATTGAGATAATTTTAACCATTGTTGTTGCAAATGACGAGAACTACGAACAAACCGTCCAAGGGTAAGAAAAAAGTGGGTGAGGGTTCCTCTAATGAGCCCGAGACTCCCGATAATACCCGTTTCGAAAACTCCCAAGTCCAAATTATGTGTCAGAGTTTGAGCACCCCCCGCACCCTTATTAAGGAGCACTATTTAACCACCCGGGGACAGCCCTCTGTGCACGAATTGATACAGTTCCATCACTTACAGTTTTTCTGTCAAAAGCCCGAGGCCATTCGTCTTCCTTGGGTCCTGGAATTCTTCAGCTCCGGGGTTTATGATGAGATTGAGACACGAGGATGCCTAGGGACTACCCTTTTGGTACGGGGCAAACATGTCAATTATGAGTTGAGACAGATTAGGGAGAGCATAGGCACCCCCACCCCTCAGACATGCGAGTTCACCACTCTTTACAATGCAGGGCGCCTCCGGGTTAGCCTGTCGGATATTTTGCGGGTTATTGCCCGAGAGGGGTGGGAGTGGGTACCCGGAGAAGCTCATGTCCCCCGTAGGGCTCTACTTCCCGAGGCTACTTTCTGGCTCGACTTCATCCGATTCAATTTAATACCGAGTACCAATCGGTCAGAGGCAAACAAGGAACGGGCCACCCTCATCTATGCTATTATGTCCAAGAAAGCTGTGGACTTTGCCCGGGTGATCCACAAGTCTTTGACGGACCACTTTAGGAAGTTGAAGAATGAGTTAGGGCCGTTGATTAACAAAGAATTGGCTAAGCAAAAGGGCGAAGGTCCCACTCGGAAGAATCCCATCATTCTCCCGTCACTGATCACAGTTTTATGCAAAGCAGCTAAGGTTCCCACATTTCCTATGGAGCGTACTGAGCTCCCTGGTTCTTATCTCGCCGTGGTAGATGACGACCTCCAGGTTCCTCCACCACCAGCTACTTCCAAGAGGCCTCGCCCGTCTTCATCCCGGTCTACTAGTTCCCCACAGTTTCCACCTATGGATGCCGCCGCCATTAGACAATTAAAGGATGAATTGAGGGATGAGTTGCGAGATGAGATGAGGGTGGTCATGTCCGACACTTGTGCTTATTTCCGTCAGCTTCTTGTCGAGCATAATGAGTTTGTCGGACGGGGGCCGTTTGATTATTCTACTCTTCCACCTTACCCGCACCCCCCGCCTCAGCAGCCCGCAGATTTGCACGAGTCAGGTGCTCTCGTTCCTGTAGGAGGTGATGATGAGGCTCATAATGATGAGGGTAGCCCGTTGATTGATTTGGATGATCTCGGCGGAACGGATGAGGACTACATTGACCGTTTTGGCACTACAGATTAAGCTTATCTTGTTTTATTTCCATGCATGTTTCGTTTTGTTTTTGGTTATCTTTTGTTGGGTTGTTGGATATTTTAGGTTTTATGTTTGGATGCTTGATGTTTTCTTTCCATGCATGTTTCTCGTTTTTGTTCGTCTCGTTTTGTTTTCTTCTATTCTATCCAATGTTTGATGCTTTGTATGGCTAGCATTTTTTTTTACCTATGTAGTGATCGACACAGTGATTGCCATCCTTGGACTCCATTGCCTTAAGTGGACTCGGGTATTGCTTTTCAGCTCCCCTATGGTGATGTGTACTTTACCCTTATTTTCTTTTGAACATTGGGGCCAATGTTCATGTTAAGTTTGGGGGGGTGTTTTAGATCATTCAGTCCAAGTTTGGGGGATGAAAAAAAAAAAAAATAATTTTTTTGGATAGAATTTCAACCCGTCACTTGATGAATTGAGCATGGTTAACGTGAATACATGGTATGCATTCTCTATCAATTTGGTTTTCAATTTGGTTTTTAATGGCTATACACGCAATTCCTTGTTTGTGAGACCCTAACTAGACTAGATTGACCTTAAGATGATTCACATATGCACATAAATCGAGGGTAGAGGAGTTGAGTGGGCAACCATTTTGAAACACTTAAAGGCTTGATCCCGGAAATATCAACTTAGAATTTTCACATGTGTTATGAGTTGAGAACGTTAACTTCGTGTGCTTAATAATAATAAAAAGAGGTTGAACATTGGTATGACTGAAAAAGTCAGGCTTAATAGATACTGGGGGCAAAGAGCACCATGCCTAGAATACTGTACTATTAAGCTAATTTGAGCTAGAGCTCAAGCCAATACAAGTGTTAAGTAAATAGGGACCTAGTTTGATTTTGTGGCCTTTGACACTCGAGCGATTAAGCCCTTAGGAGTGTCTCCACACTTGACACCCTAAAGCCGTCTGGTTTAGGAGTTATTGGCCTAAAGCTCGTTACACGGGTGTCATAGAAAGCCTAAGAGGATCGAACATTGCACATGGTCTAGCTTCTAATGTTTCAAGTTGAAAGTGCATAAGTTAAAGCCGAAAGTGGAATGAAGTGATGAATTTTTAAGTGGCTATGAAGTTGTATTCAATTCTCGTACCATGTGAATAATCAAAAGTTGATAAATATGGGGTTAATGCTTGAAAAGTGGTAAGAATGCCACTCGACTATAATATTTGAGATTTATTACACTACACCCTTAGGATGATCTTTTCGATGTTAAGGCGTAACATGAGCAAGTGGGTGACGTGTATATATATATAACTTGAGCTTAAATAGGTGAATTCATACCATTGTGTGCTATTAATCATTGTAATTTACGTTGAGTGATCGGGGTTGAAAATCTTTCGATTTTATGGGTATATCGTCTGCAAACCCTCACGAGACTATAACTCGTCCTTTGAGGTAACTCAAAAGCTCAAAGGCTTGTTGCATTCGCTAAATGCAACCGTTTACTCCACGAAAGTGAGTTAGGTAGTTTTCTTTTTGTTTCTCTCTTTGATTGATGATGTTTCCTTATCTTAAAACTCTTATTGCTCGAGGACGATCAATTGATAAGTGTGGGGGTGTTGATAAGAGGCATTTTTACGTGTTTTTAAGCCCCTTTGCGTTTATGTTTTAGGTTCATTTATCGCTTGATTCTTGCCACATGTGCGTTTAATTCGTGCATTAAGTGATTTCAGGTCTTAAATGGATACAATCAAAGAACGGGATGAAAAACGACGTATAAAACAAGTTTAGGCCAAACTGCTACGCACCCCTATGCCCAAGCGCCTTTCCACCCACGCCCAGGCGCCGGACAAGATGCAAATAACGTCAACATTCTGCTTACCACGCCTAGGCGCCATCCTGTCCACACCCGGGAGCCGTATCTGTACCACTTTCCACGTTCGAGCGCTATTTCCGTATGTTTAGAGACCGAATTGGATAAAGTTCCCTTCTACAATGTTGTAGAACTATGTGTTAGCTTCAAATGAGGACTTGAATCATCCAAATCGGAGTTTCTTGGAGAAAGTTATGAATGAAATAGGATTGCTGCGCAGGACACATTGCATTTAATTTCAGCATTCTGTCAGCGGCGCCCAAGCGCCGTAATGCCCACGTCTAGGCGTGACCACACCCGAGTTTTGATTCCTTTCAGCCAAAAGATCATCATTTGATGGGGGAATGGAACATTTAAAGCCAAGAGGTCATTACATGTATGGAGGGGATGTCATAAGTATGTTTCTTAGTAGATCTACTTTATGGAATTTTATACTACTCACTTTAGAATAGTGGAGGACACACTAGGGGAGACACACACTAGGGAGCCCAGAATTTCTGGTCTTCTGAAGGCATTTTCTTCACTTGGGACCGATGATAAGAGGAGGAGGAGGCAGCTGGCCATTACTCTTCACCCATCATCATTCATCACCATTCTTCATCATTTTGAAGATTGCAAAGAAGGGGGATTGTGCTAGAGATTGAAGCTACAAGCAAGGATTCATCATCATTCCAGACTTAGGGAGTTTCTTTTGCATTTCATTTACATATTTATGTTAATAACTATGTATATGATTGTTTTAGACCTTCTTGAGCTATTGAATATGAGCTAATCTTGTAGAACTAAGGCCATGTGAAGGCCGAATTCATGAATCTATATATGTGAAGTTAATTTTCGTATTAATTCTTCTAATTGCTTTGTGCGTTGATTTTGTGCTTTTATCACAATCATATGCTTGATCTCCATATGCTTGCTATTGTGCCTAATCTAGTCATTTGAGAGAAGATAGGTTGGGGTTCAAATGAATCAACACATCATCCGAAACTAATGTGGAATTGCTCCTAGAAATAGGTAAAGATTTCCGGGTGCGGTTAGCCGGATTTATCCGGGGAAACTCTAGAACGTTAATGCGTGGTTGTTGATTAGATTCTCGGATAGACATATTTAGAGAACCGTCAATCAATCATAGGATTGTTATGTGCCGAGACATCGGGTAATGATTAATTAAGGAGTTTTCACCAAAGCAATAGGAGTCTAATAATTCGAAGAGTAGCTCATATATATAGACGGGTGGATTTGGTCATAGCATGTGCCTTAGTCTTTTTAACCAATTCGTGAGGTTTAATTCATAGCTTGTTCCCTCCTTTGATCTTTCGTTTACTTAATTGTTTTTCTCTTGCTTTACTTGAATTGTCTTTACCTTCATTACGAATCTTAAACTAAAATTCAAGTCTCCGTGGTTCGACAACCCGGACTTATTTTGTCCACTTTTATTACTACACACGACTAGTGCACTTGCTATTAAAAGCACGTTAGGTATTAGCGTGTCATTGACAACTCATCTCCTTGATCCCCAGACATACGTCCTTTGCCATAAGGCAAAGCTCTTCCATGATATTATCGGATTCTTTCTCCACAGCGGGAATATGCACTTGGCAATGTTGTGGAAATAATTCTTGTCTTATGGCTTGAATTTTCTCGGCATGGGGTCTCTGTGACTCACATAGTCCTTTTTGTGGTAGAGGTGTAGCAACTGTTGGTACGACGATTGGAGTAGATGTCTCAATCATTGGTGATACTTCCCATGGACGAGGTGAGACTACTAATGATTTTATGTCTCTAATAGTGTTTTGCAACCATTCTACCTTCCCCTTCAGAGTCAGACTGTGAAATTGTGCGGCCATTATTAGAACCTGAAAAAAAATAGAAAACTAAAAATTGCAATAAAATCCCAAAATAAAATAAAACAAGTCCCTTGCAACGTCGCCAAAAACTTGACACGAAAAATCCTTATGTGTATAAAATAGTAAGTGGACTAGTCGTGTACAACAATAAAGTGGACTTTAAGTCTGAGTTATCGATCCCACAGAGACAAGATTCTTTAAAGCAAGTTAAAAGCAATTAAAATTAAATTAAAAGATTGTGATTAATTGACAGTAAAAAGGTGAAAACGAGACTTGACAATTTAATTGAGATTCTTATGTGAGAAAACAACTGAGGCATATGCTTCAGCCGAATTACTTATTTAAACATACGATTTATTCCTCGAATTATTAAACTACTCTTGCTTTGGTGGAAAAATTCTTAATTAATTACTACCCGATGTTTCTAAAATAATAATCCTATGATTAATTGATGGTATCCTAAAATATCTCTATCCGATAATCTAACCAACAATCATGCATTCAAGTTCTAGAATGTCCCCGGGTTAATCCGGCTAACTGCATCCGGGAGTCTCTACCTATTTCTAGGGGCAACTCCTTATTGATTACGGATTATGTGATGATTTCTTTGAACCCTAACTTATATTATTTCAAACTATTAAGCTAGGCAATATGACAAATATATGGTGATCAAGCATATGCAAGTAATTAAGCACAAAATCAATACACAAAACAATTGTAGAATTCATATGAAGAACAATATCATATATATAAAATCATAATCCGGCCTTCACATGGCCCTAGTTTGATGAAATTAGTTCATAATCGTAATGCCAAAAACAACAAAAGATATAGAGTTATTCATAGATAAATAAACTAAATTTAAAAATCTCCCTATTACGGATTGATGAATAATCTCGGTGTAGAATCGTCTTTCTCCTTGCCTAGGCTCGTCTCCTTGCTTCTCAAAGTAGTGAATTTTCGAACCCTATTGCTGTTATAAGAGGAGGTATTTATGGAAAGGATACCCAAGTCTTCTACTTGCATTAGGTATCAAAAACTTGCAAAAAACCTTCAGCCGCTCGCCAAGTACGTACTTCACAATCCTCAAGTACGTACTTGATGATGTGGCATAAGTGGATTGACTGGTTTTGAATGCACTCAAGTACGTACTTCACATATTCCAAGTACGTACGTCAAGGGTCTCAAGTAGGTACTTCACAACCTCAATTATGTACTTGAAATGCAGTTTTATTTACTTGGGTGGAATTTCTTTCATCCAAAGATGAAACATGTGACAAGTTAACAGCGCTTATTCGGCAACTTCAAACATTGAAAAATCTTAAGGTTGCAAGAATAAGAAGCGATCACGGTACTGAGTTTACTAACAAGGTTGTTGAGAAGTTTTGTGCAGAAAATGGAATACATCATGAGTATTCAGCTCCCAGAACTCCCCAACAAAATGGTGTTGCTGAGCGCCGTAACCGAACGCTTAAGGAAGCCGCTAGGACTATGTTAGCTGAATCCAAGCTTGCTCCTAGATTTTGGGCCGAAGCGATCAACACTGCTTGTTACACTCAAAATCGATGCATGATCAACAAACAGCATGGAAAAACTCCATATGAACTGTGGAAGGGACGTAAGCCAAATATTTCATACTTTCACGTCTTTGGTTCTAAATGTTTTATCCATAATAATGGATCCCAAAGCCTAAAGACTTTTGATCCTAAAGCGGATGAAGGAATCTTTCTAGGCTACGCCAAAAATGGAAAGAATTTTCGCATTCTCAATAAGATCAAATCGAAGGTTGAGGAATCTATTCATGTTGTGTTTGATTATGCTAACCAAGAGCCGAGTAAGGTAAATGTAAATGATGTAGGAGTTGAAGATCTATGTCATCAAGCGTCCAAAATTACTATTGATGAAGATACTGACGATGATGATGAGATCTCAGTGCCTCCTCCTAAGAATACTCGTGAAATCAATCTAAATTATCATGTAAGAAATACGGATGATCATGAAGAGAATGATCATCAAGAGCAAAGAAGGAATCGTGAACTTGAAGCGCCAACGCAGGAGAATGGTCAAGCGAATGATTCTCAAGCGCCTGTTCATTCTCAAAACCCCTTCCAAACAGATAGACTATGGTTACGTGACCATCCACCTGAGCAAATCATTGGAGATATTGAAGCACCAGTTAGAACTAGAGCCGCTACATTTAATGAGGCTATGTTCGCAAGCTTTCTATCTCAAATGGAACCTAAGAAAGTGGATGAAGCGTTAAGTGATCCAAGTTGGATTGAAGCTATGCAAGAAGAGCTCAATCAGTTTGAGCGAAATAAAGTTTGGATGCTAGTACCAAGACCAACTCATCAAGGAGTTATTGGAACTAGATGGGTATATAGAAACAAGATGGATGAGGACGGCATTGTTGTAAGAAACAAGGCCAGACTCGTAGCTCAAGGATACTGTCAAGAGGAGGGCATTGACTTTGATGAGACTTACGCTCCTGTTGCTCGTCTTGAAGCAATCCGCATGTTTCTAGCGTACGCAGCATTTAACAAGTTTACAGTATTTCAAATGGACGTAAAGAGTGCCTTCCTGAATGGTAAACTCCAAGAAGAAGTGTATGTGGAGCAACCACCAGGATTCATCAACAATCATGGTAAGGGTATGGTTTACAAGCTAGAAAAAGCACTTTATGGGCTTAAGCAAGCACCTCGAGCATGGTATGACACTCTCTCTATTTTTCTTATTGGTAAAGGTTTTTCAAAAGGCAGCGTTGACACAACGTTATTTAAAATTACCAATGATGAAGATATTCTTTTAGTTCAAATTTACGTTGATGACATTATATTTGGTTCTACTAATAAGCGTCTGTGTGAGAAATTTTCGAAAATGATGCAAGAACAATTTGAAATGAGCATGATGGGTGAATTAACCTTCTTCTTAGGACTACAAGTTAAACAACTCCCTAATGGCATATTTATCAACCAAGCTAAATATACACGAGATATGATTAAGAAATTTGGTATGGAAAATGCATCATATTCAAAAATTCAAATGAGCCAAACGCTTAAGTTAGATAAAGATGAAAGTGGAAAGAAAGTTGATATCACTAATTATAGAGGTATCATAGGATCACTTCTTTATCTCACTGCCAGTAGACCTGATATTATGTTTTCGGTATGTATGTGTGCACGATTCCAAGCTGATCCTAAAGAGTCACACTTGACTGCTGCCAAGAAAATCCTTAAATACCTAAAAGGCACACAACATGTGGGCTTATGGTATCCCAGGGATTCTCCTTTTGAACTAATAGGTTACTCAGATGCAGATTTTGCAGGTTGCAAAATAGATCGTAAAAGCACTAGTGGTACTTGTCAATTCTTAGGTGATAGGTTAGTTTCATGGCATAGCAAGAAACAACAATCCATAGCTACCTCCACAGCCGAAGCTGAGTATGTAGCTGCAGGAAGTTGTTGGGCACAAGTTCTATGGATGAGGCAACAACTTAGAGATTACGGAACAATCTTAGGACCAACTCCCATTCATTGTGATAACCAAAGCGCTTTAGCCATGACTCAAAACCCTGTTCTTCATTCAAGAACCAAACACATTGACATTAGATACCATTTCCTTCGTGACCACGTTCAAAAGAAAGATATCTCCATGCACTTCATTGGAACTGACAAACAACTGGCAGATATCTTCACCAAAGCACTCAATGAACAACGTTTTCTCACTTTAAGAAGTGAGCTAGGTATGATTGATTTAAACGCTTGATCATGAAGCATCATATTTTATTAGGCATATAATTTAGGGGGAATCCACTTAAGTTATATCTCACAATATTCTTTAAAAAAATATATATATATTTATACTGGACCATAACTGTAAGCGTCAATGATAAAAAAAATTTCAGATGCATAATCATCAACGCTCAGTTCTATGTTTGCATAAAATATTGAATGCTCAAAATATTGAAAAGACTTTTGACTTCAAGCGTCCATTTTATCAGCTAAGCGCTGAATAGTTTATCAAAAATTTATAAAATATTTTCGTTACAAGCCATGCATAAAATTTTCAAACTTCTTTCAAGGTCGTGGGTAGACTCAAAGGTCTATTTTGTACTCTACTCACACGCCTCTATCACATCAAACTGGCGGGTACTCAAATTTTTTTTAAAAAATGACGGTTCAGAGATAGCACGTGTTTGAGAATTACCAAATGTAACTTCTCTCTTTTACACAAAACTCGCGTCCGCAGTTAATAAATTTATAGCTAAGATTCAACAGTTATTACACGTGTTTAAATCCTACTAAGACTACATAACACAAGTTTCAAAACTCTTTACTGTGTCATTTAAAACACAAACTCTGCAGAAAAAGTAACTTACTTTCTACTCAAGCATATCTGCAAATCTCTCTTTATCTCTCTCTCAAAACAACAGAAAAATCTCAGTCCATCTTCTTCGTTTTTTTTAAAAAAAAAAAATGGCACCAAAGAAATCATCATCTACTTCTGCTGAAATTACCATCAAGGTAACTGAAGGTCTTGTTGTCGACTGGAAATTTCTATATGAACAAACTCAGATCAACCTGACGGACATAATGGACATGGTCGTCAAAGCTGGGCTCAAACCCTTCTTAACCCAATACTCGTATATGTTTCCCACTGAAGTTGAAACTTTCTGGAAGACTGCTACACTTTCAGAGGACAAGAAGTCCATTTCTTGTCAAATTCCCTTCTCCAAGAAGGAGTCTCCAAAGGAATTCATCCTATCTGCTTCCACCATTGCCAAGAACTTCAATTTTCCTAATGAGGGTGAGGCATTGGATTCTGTTACGTTGAAACAAATTAAGTAAGCATGGGCAATCATGAGTGCGTACGACGACGTTCCTTACACTCAGTACTTCGAGAAGAAAGACCTGGTGTCCAAATACCGGTTATTGGCTGATTTCTGCAGCAAGATCATAGAATGCCGCGTGGGAACCTTTGATAAGGTAAATCCTGTTCAATTTCAGATGATGGTTGCTATACTCTTCAACATCAAAATCAACTGGAGTGAGTACATCTTCGGACGGTTTCGGGACAGTCTAAGCGCTTCAAATAAGCCTTATGGACTCATCCTGAGTGACATCTTGTTTAAATCGAATTGTGTGTACTCGTCTGGACTTCCGTTGAATAAGTCCAAGTTGTTGGGAAAAAGGATTCTGACCAATATGTTCAATCCTCCAAAAGTTAGTGGTGCGGCTAGACCCCTATCTGAGCGGCTGGAAGAACGCCAACTGCTTGCTCAAAAGGCGGAGAGACCAGTGCCAGAGGAAGCTATGAAGCGTCCAGCAGCAACGAAGAAGAGAGCCCCCAGAAAACCCAAAGTTAAAATTGCCGTCCCCTCTCAAAAGATTGATGAGGAAACTGATGAGGATGCCGAGGACAAGTTGCCTCTCAAAAGACGAAAGCTGGAAGGGATCATTAAGCAAATAGACTTTGAAGAACCAGCTGCTGATCCTCCCGCTCCTCCGGCTAAACTAGTTGAAGGAGTCAACATTAAGAAAATCTTTAAGCGTTCCAGGACTAGCAAGCGTCAAGCTACTCCTGAAGAGCCTGAGACAGTTGAGCCAAGCGCTCAAGATGTTGCTGTTGAGCCAAGCGCTCCAGAAACTGCTGTTGAGCTTAGTTCTCAGGGTAAGTTTATTTCTTCCCACAGCATTTCTATTCCTACATCTGTAGAAGATCCTGCTCTTATAGAGGATGGCTCTTGTTTTTCAGCTATAGTTCCAGCTGCTGCTGAAGTGTCCACAGATGTTCTGTTGGATGTTGACCTGACTGGAGTCGTAGCTATCGCTCAAGATGTTGCCGCTGAAGTAGCTGCCATTGAACCTGAGGAACCTGCTATTTTAACAGAGGCACGTTCAGAAGGTCAGAGCGCTGCTGAAGACGTTACAGCTCCTCGTCACTTCTTTCAACTCGATCCGCTGAAGACAATTGATCATTCAATTAACTATATGCCCCCAGCGCTCGACGAAGATTTCATTCCTGCAGGATATAATATAGAAAGATATATTGCTGCAGAAGCTGACGCTGCAAGACTGATTGACTTTGACAGCGCAATCAAAGCAACCGTTCTAGACAGACCAGGAGACAGACCTCCTAGATGTGCCGTGGATGTGGCTTACTATCTTGACAATGGCCACAGCAGACCAACTGGGTTCGCGCTAAGGGATTACACTGTTCGTGTGTATGATCCTCTCCGTCCTAGCTTTCTCAATCCCTCAGAGTCAGTCTTGAACAGAGAAGGTTACACACATTTCCCACAGACGGCTCACAGCCCTGAAAATCTTGCATCGGTCCGTCCTCTCTGTCTATGGAAAAATAAAGAGATTCATGCTGGTGAGCGCCTTGAATCGTTGACCGATCTGCTCCAGACTGAAGCTGATGCTTACTTTGACAGCGTCTGGAATGCCAACTATCAGCCTGATAAGCACCGCTTTGAAGCCATAAGAGATATTCATCTTGAAGGCATTCGTGCTATGGTGACTGCTGGCACAGACTTCTGTATAAATGAAGTAAATTGGGTTGAAGCGTACATGGGCCATAAATACAACTTCCCAGAGTTAGTCCAAGCTCCCCATCTTTTCGGCATAGGCATGCATGACAAGAAGCGTCAATTCGCCAAGTATTGCCTCCTGAAGCGTCAACAAAGACTCGGACCTGTTCTCAAGCTCCCAATTATTAGACATCAAATAGAACAATGTCTACGTCAAGAACTTCAAAGATTATCCCTCACCCCTCTTCGGTTTAATGCTCAAGCGTCTTCCAGTGGTACAGTTGGTGAACGGTGCTTAAATCTTGCTCCAAGCCACTGTGAAGAAAACTTCAATCTGATGGTAAAGATTCTATCTCCCGTATCTCTCTTTGATAAAATCTTCACTGCCAATCTCAGATCTTGGAACGGCTCAGTGATCAATTCATTCAAAGGATATCCACTGCTCCCTTCCATTCGCAGTGAGGTACTCAATCACTATGAGTATGTTCTCTCTCTGCTTGAAAGGAATCAAGAGCTCGCTCAAGCCATTTATCCGTATCTTGAAGAGTACTATGCGGACTGTGTGCCTACACATCGACGTCCTGCATCTCTTCCCTCAGATTGCTTGATTGGATTTTCCAGAACTCACTGCACAGATTCACTATTCTCCATCGCTAAAGAGCCGTCCAAAGTTTTCCCAGATCATGTGCTGGATATCATTGGTCCAATGTACATCAGGGCCATTGATAGTCCTCTTCGCACATTTATCTCCGGTACTTGTATGTCCAGGACCAGACTCATTGAACTCTTGGATTCTACATCCACCTCTTATGCCGACTCAGCAAGCTGGAACTTCCAATTCACTGACTTTCGCCAACCTGAGTCAACGCTTGAGGAAGCGCCTGCTGAGACATCTGAAGCGTCCAAATCTGCAGATACCAGTATTCCTGACGCTCCTGAACATGCTACCATTGATAGTGCTGAAGATACTTCCCTGGATATTCGAGGTACTGTTTTTGATCCAGCCTATCAAGTTCCTTTTGACTCTCTCAAACACTCATCACGGTTCAAGCGACCAGCTCCTCAAGCGGTTCAATCAGATGAGAGTCAAGCCTTCGGTCCCCTGCTTAAATCTGTTTTGGAGACAATTAGCGCTCAAGCTACTCAGAGTGAAGAATCTCTCCATTGGATTAAGGAAGACCTGGCAAAGATTGAAACTCACGTAATGAGCGCTCAGATTGCTCATATGCGTAGTTCAGCTCAAGCGGCAGTTGGTGAGTGCAAACAAGACTTTCAAGAAATGCAGGATGCTGCCCACGCAACCCAACTTGCCATGAAAGAAGAACTTGAAAAGCGCCTTGCAACCCTTGAGATCTCTGTGAATGACGCCACCAGCGCTAAGCTTCTTGTTATGCAGGAACGCTTCGACAAGCGTCTGGATGACATCACAGATTCCTTATCTCAGATTGCTCATCAGGTAAGTGTACTCACAAACCACTTCTTAAAATCTGATGATGGCAATAAGGGGGAAGAGAAGAAGAAAGGAGAAAAGCGGAAAGCGTCCAGTTCAAAAGTTGAAGATCCTCCGTCTCCTAAGCGTCAAATGCCTCCTTCTCAGTCTGCGCTTAATCTCCCGTCTTGGATAACTGCTCTGAAACAAAGTTCATCCGGAGCGCCCAGTAGTACGCTAAGGGAACCTCCTAGAGCGTTATATCCAAACCTACCAATTCCTACAAAAGCACTGCTTGAACAGTTTGACATTCCTCTTCAGAGAACATCCATTTCAGAACCTACAGATCCACAGATCTTAGCTGAAGAAAGGAAGATGACTGATTTTAGCCAAGCTTTTCGAATCTGCCTAAGGTACATTGGTATCGACCCAACTGACTGGGATAACCATTTTACAATATTCAAGAAGAGACAACAAGAAGAAAACAAGCTTATCATCAACAAAGATCATGAAGCAATGATGATCTTGGAAGACAATCTGACTGAAGCTATCCGAGCTGAAATGTCCAAGCGATACAGAGTTAGACCAAGTCATTAAAGCGTTCTGATTTTACATTATCTATATTCTTGTCTCTTATATCTTTAAATATTCAGCTGTAAAAATGCTTGTAATTCTCGATAAATATGAAATGCATTTTTTTTGCTGAAACATCTCGTTGAAGCGTAACTAACTTTAACTAACGTCTACTGATCAAAGCTAACTTTTACTTTTGGCTGTCTAACTCTTGAACTATAAAAGAGTAAGTATTGCCATCATCAAAAAGGGGGAAATTGTTAGGAATTTCATGTTAGAAGTTTTGATGATGACAATTAAGTTTTTGTTAGACCCCAAAAAAGTTGTAAGTTTATTTTCGTAGAAAACTTGTATAGGCTTTGAAGCGTTAGACTTGTAATAGATTTATTAGGCTTTGTTATCTTACATTAGAGTGTTAGGCAAAATAGTCTTAGGCTGAGCGTCTGATGATTTCTGAGTGAGTTTATCAGTGGTAAAGTTCGAAGACTCAAGCGCCTGATCTCAGAAGATAGATACAGTCTCCAAGCGTCCACTTTGGCCAGCTATATCAAGCGTTACCTTATGGGACAGAAGTGATTTCACCTGAATTTACTTCTAAGTCCAGAAGGAGTTTAATGCAAATATTCTCAAAGCATTAAATACCAACGGGTATTAATTTCAAATGCATTAAATGTTGATAAGAGCATTTAATATGATAAGCAATGTCAGACGTACGGAGAAGCCACCCTATTAGACTGTCAACTATCTCAGACTGCAGCACCAACTTTCGTGCAGCAGATTTTCAGGAAAAAGGACAAAAGCTGTTCACTCGCGAAAGTGAGAGACACGCGCCAGTGCATGTGTCAAACGGACACTTTCTCCAAGAATACCTATAAATAGGACTTCAACAACAAACAAAATACGAGAGCAACAATTTTATCAAAGCCAAATTGCTGTTGCATTAAAATCTCATTCCTTAAACTCTCAGAAAAGCCAGAAAATTCAAGAAACATCCTACTTGCTTTTCTTATATTCCTGAGACAGTCAACAAATATCTCAAACATTCTTTTTGAAGAAACCAGATTCCTACTGAGATATTACCAAGTTGTTTGAACTTCATCAAAATCAAACAAACCTTTTAGAAAATCCCATCCAAGCCTCGCGATCTGTGTGAAGTCGAAGTTGGATACTTGCATCATTTCTGGGTGAAAGAAGCAAGAGGGTTGAAGTGATTTGAAGCAGAAATCTGTGTGATCAAGGAGCTCAAGTCATCGACATCCATCTCTCCCTAATTTGTAGAAGATTCTGTGTGATTCTTTGAGAATCATTTTAGTGGATTGCCTCCAAGTGCAAAGGAGAAGAAGGACGTAGTTGGGATTACACCACCCAACGAACCTTACAAATATTGTGTTATTTACTTTTCAGTCATTTCATTCATCTATCATATCATTGCATAAGAAAACAAAATCAAAAGCTAAGCAACTAAGAAACATCTTGTGACGCTAAAAACTTTCAAAGAGAAGACTCCAAAATCATTCCGCTCTGCTAACCCTGATTAAAAGAACTGAACGCTTAACCTACAAGGTCAAAGTATTCAATTCCTGAAGTCTAAGTTAACTTTATAAAACAGTCTTCATTAGACGCTTCACAAAGTCTCAAATATCTTATGTGAACGCTAAGGTGAAGCGTCAGCCACTTCAAGCGCCTATCATTTCAAGCGTCCAAATACGTTTAATACGAAATCTTTTTTAAGTCGAAAAAGACTTAAGGGTCTATTCAACCCCCCCCCCCCCCTCTAGACCCTTTCGTATGCCACTTGGGACCAACAGATGTGATCAATCAATTTGAGGAAATTGAGAAAATTAGGAAAGTCTAGTGCATTCCTAATATGGAATATGAATTAATGGACGCGATACAATTAATTCGACTATTTTAATTAATCTTATAGAATTAATTAAATTAATGGGCCAAGTAGAGTTCAAGTATTTTATTTAGCTGGGTTTGGTCCAAGTTAAATAAATAAGTCAATTGGAATAAGTAAATATAATTAAATGGGTTTTAATTATATGGGAATATTTAACTGATGGGTTTAGTCCATAATTAAATATGGAGTCAATAATTAATTTTTGGACTCCAAATAAGGATGATGCCCGATTTTTGGGGCCCTTGGCAGCTGGATTCGAAATCTATGTGAAGAAGGAAAGGGTTTTCTTCTTCTCCAAGTCTTGTAGTAGAATAAGGACTCTAGGGTTCCTATTCTATATATATGTGAGTGCAAGACTAAAACCCTAAACTTTTGAGGAGTGTAAAATTCGAAACCCCTGTTGGAAAATTGAGAGAGAATTTTCTGTATCATCCTTAAGCCAAAATCGCCCCTTCCCTTGTTCCAACAAGACGTCATTTTGTTCATATGTTGTACTTAACGATTCACATATTCCATTCCTTCACATAATCAAGCCTAGGTTTTAGACTTAAATCTATTTCATTGGCTAGCACCAATAATGAAGTAGGTGGTGACTTGAACGAGGTGTGGATACATCTTAGAGGTGCAATATTTGGAGCACTAAAACCGGGGATACAATCAATGGGGGATTTCCGCCAAGAAATCGTGTGGAATTGCACCACAGGGTTGAAAAGATCCAAGATTGTTGCTCCGAGAATTTAATCAAGAGGTAAAATTCTCACAACTTTCTCTATAGCATAATCGAGCGTACTATTATTCCTGTTTCGGGTGGTTATACGTTTAAAATTTGAAATTTTGCTGCCACGAGCCACTCGGGGAATAGATTCCAACCCAACCGTGGTATCAGAGCAATGGTTGGCTCGATTAACCTATATTATGTGTTAGCATGTTTTATTTATGCGTATGTAAGTAATGCATGTTAAAAATATATTCGTGGTTTAGAATAATTGATTTTTCGATTGGGATATAATTGATAGTTTGGTGAAAACGTTATTGGCTTTGAAAATTCAATTGGAAAAGATGAATCTTGGGTGTGTGTGGATTTTTTTGGATGATGAAGGATGATTTTGGAATCACCGGTGGTAGGACTTCGCTAGATAATCAGGCCGAAGGCTCAATTGTCAAGTGATTATGCCTGGCCCGAGGTGGGATCGAATTCGTCCATCATTAACTGAACGAATCACTCATGGATGAAAAAGGGAGAAATCCCGTACAACAACAGATGATGTCGCCCGCTCGCAGGCGCAGGGTGACTGGCGCCCAGGCAACGACAGGCGAGACCTAGTGCTCTTTCCTCTGCTGGCAGCGCCTGGGCACGGTCATGTAGGCACCTAGGCGCCGCTAGGTCGGCGCTTGGGCGTGGTTCTGCCGGTGCCGGGGAGTTGTCAGCAGACTAGGATCGAAAAAAAATTCTCGTTTTTTAAGCCGAAAGGTCGGGTAACCCAAGAACCTGACCCCAATTCATTGTTTTAAAGACCTATAATTTCTGAAACGGGTTTTGGAAATTGAAAATCAATATTATCCCGATGAAATTTGCAATTTTGTTAGACAACGGATGGGTAAATTTTGGATATCGCATATATACGTATGTTGCTTGGCATGCTTATGTGATGGGGATGAACCACGAGCATAGTCTATGTTGTATGGTTTTCTTTGTATGTAATTTTCTAGAGTTGTAAAAATAGCCGGTTTGGCTTTTACTTTTCTGTCAAGTATATTAGTAGTAGTTGATAGACTATGTAATCGAAGACGGAGCGAGAAGACGAAGCCAAGACTCGAAGACTTGTGTGCTGTGGTGGAACCCATTGTAATAGTCTAGTTATTTTTATTTTCTAGAATGTCCTGGCCCACTTTGGCTCAGTGGGTTAGTAGGTTAGGGCTCGAGGTGGTTCATCCTCAAATTACCGCTTTATGTGATGTTTATTTATCTTTCCAATGCGATATGTGATGTGTTGTGAAATGTACCCATAGGATAGATAACTAAACAAGATAATTGTAATACTGATGGGACCTACATGTATGCAATGTAATTCCCTCTATGAAAAATATTAGGCTAATGTGGGAATAAAATTGGAGTTCTATTTCCATTACTTCCATCATAAGTAATTGCCATGTGATATGCTGCTGAAGTTCAAATCCATTTGCTCAGAAAATGGGCTGGGTTGAACCTAAGAAACGCTGTGAGCATTACTAAGCATAAGATGCCCTATGGGATCATTGGTTTCATTACTTATCTCCGAAAATGGGGGTAATGGCATTGATGATTGGCCACGGGATATTTGATGGGTCGAGCCTAACATTCACTACCATGTGTTAGCTCAGAAAATGAGGCACATGCGAAAGATGAGGAAAAGGATCTTGAGAACTATCAAGGAAGATAGAAGGCCCGGTAAGGCTACTATTCGAACTACTCATATGTTAGCTCAAAAAATGGGGCATATGATGAAGTTTGAATAGATCTCAAGCCCACTAAAGAATTAACTATTCTTCGAATCACACCAAGAGGGTGGTGGGATTCGGAAAAATAATGGGAGACTTGTACAATTAAAGACCAAATTGTATAAGAACTTTATTTGAAATTACATTACTTATCGTCTGCCTCGTACATTTTGTAGATAATACGATATGTCTAATCTATTCAAAACAATTCTCGAAACAAACAAACTAACCAGTCCCAACTTTGAAGATTGATTTCGTAACCTTAAGATTATCCTTTTGTCTGAGAAAAGGGGATATGTCCTTGATATACTAGTGCAAGAAGAGCCGAAAGAGGATTCATCTGATGATAAGAAATTCTAGTACCAGCAATGGAAGGAAGATGATATACAAATGCGATGTCTCATGTTGGCCTCAATGAGCAATAAATTGCAAAGGCAACACGAGACGATCGAGAACTCTGCATCAATTCTTTTCCATTTGCAAGAGCTGTATGGTACTAAATCTAGGAGAGATAGATTTGCAATCTCAAGGGAGCTTTTCAGTGCTCGCATGACTGATGGCTCTGATGTAAGTACGCACGTGCACAAGATGATAGGGCTGGTTGAAAAGTTGGCTAATATTGGTGTGGCGCATAGTGACGAATTGTTTATAGAATTGGTCCTACAGTCACTCCATAGTTCTTACGACCAATTTGTGGTCAACTTCAACATGATTCAACTTAAAGCTAAGCTTCCTGAGTTGTTGAACATGCTAAAGATGGCTGAGAGCACTATAAAGAAAGACAAGCCGGTGCTTCTAATGAATTCATCTTCTAAACCTAAAAAGGGTAACAAGAAGAAGAACAAAACTAAGAAACTGATAGGCAAAGGAGGAATCAAGAAGGGTAAGAAAGCCAAATCGGATAAGTGCTTCAAATGTGGGAAGACTGGGCACTGGCAAAGGAACTGTAAAGAGCTACCGGCTCAAGGTACGTTCTTTGTTGAAGTTAACGATTCTTCTTGGATTCTAGACACTGGATGTGGAGTGCATATCTACAATAACTTGGAGGAGATGATAAGAAGCAAGGAGCTAAGTAGAGGAGACATGACCCTGCAGATGGGAAATAGAGCATGGGTCGCTGCTAAAGTCGTGGAGACGATCTACTTAGGGATAAGAGATAGAAATTTAGTATTAAATTTTGTTTATTTTGTTCCTGAAATAATAAGAAACATTATCTCGATTCCGGTTTTGGATCGAGAGGGTTATTGTTTTGAGATTCGTAATAAAACTTTGTTTTTATCTTATGAATCATCTCTATTATGGAATCAAAATTGCAAGATGGAGTTTATACTATTTTCTCAACAATTTCTAATCTCAATATTCAACAAAGAAATAAACGTGAACGAGATAATCAAGCAAACTCACTAATGTGGCACGAGACACTAGGTCATATCTCCAAAGAAAGAATACGAAGCTAGGCAACTCATTTAGGCCTCCAAAACTTAGATGAATTGACAACTTGCGAATTGTGTCTCAAAGGGAAAATGACCAAGTTGCCATTTTTGGGTAAAGCGGAATGAGCCATAAGTCCATTGGATTTGATCCATACAGATGTGTGCGGCCCTATGAGCATAAATGCTCGAGGAGGGTTTAGCTACTTCATAACCTTCACCAACGATCACTCTCGATATGGTTACGTATATCTGATGAGATATAAATCTGAATCCTTTGAGAAATTCAAGGATTTTAGATATGAGGTAGAGAAGTAACTTGGAAAAAGTATTAAAGCTCTTCGATCTGATCGGGGAGGAGAATACTTGTCTTCCGAGTTCATTGATTATCTTAAAGAGAATGGGATTCTCTCACAGTGGACTCTGCCAGGCACGCCTCAACATAACGGGGTAACCGAGCGATGGAATCGAACATTGTTGGATATGGTTCGATCCATGATGAGTTTCACTGAAGTTCCTAAGTCCATGTGGGGCTATGCGCTTAAAACGGAAACCTATGTGTTAAATAGGGCGCCATCCAAGGTTGTGCCCAAGACCCCATATGAAACTTGGTGTGGAAAGTCACCCTCGTATGCTCACTTGAGAATATGGGGGTGCCCCGCTTATGTAAAGCATTTAGTGGGAGACAAATTGTATCCTAAATCCTCATTGTGTTATTTTGTAGGGTATCCAAAGGAAACTATTGGATATTACTTCTACAACCCTGTGAATCAAAAAGTGATTGTTTCAAGAAATGACAATTTCCTAGAAACATGATTCCTTTTGGATACGAAAGCGAGGCTGTAGAGCTTGATGAGATAAATCAAAGTGATTTGAATCAAGGAGTACAAATAACCTACCTGACACCAATGAAGCTAATTCCGACATACCTACTGAGAACACACAACATGCAACAGCCAGAGGACTTTACATCCGAAACGAGCGAACACAAAGTGTGTAAGCTCCAAAGGTCCATTTATGGATTAAAGTAGGCTTCCCAAAGCTGGAATAAATGGTTTAACACTGTCATACAGGAGTATTGATATGTACAAAAAGTTGAAGAGGCTTGTGTGTACAAGAAGGTTAGTGGGAGCTCGGTTACGTTTCTCATACTTTACATTGATGATATTCTTTTGATCGGAAATGATATTGAAATGATGCAGTCGACTAAAGTATAGCTATCTAAACAATTTTCCAAGAAGGATATGGGAGAGGCATCCTACGTACTTGGTATGAAGATATATCGAGAGAGGTCGAGTAGGCTGTTGGGACTCTCCCAATCAGCATATATCGATCGCGTACTTAAGAGATATAAGATGGATGAATACAAGAGAGGATTTTTGCCAATGGGACATGGGATTACACTTTCCAAGTCGATGTCTCCTAAGACTCGAGAAGAAAGAGTAAGAATGTCCCAAATACCTTATGCCTCGGCAATAGGTAGCATAATGTACGCGATGATATGCACAAGACCTGATGTGGCGTACGCATTGAGTGTGTCCAGCCATTATCAGGCTGATCCCAGTGAGAAGCACTGGAATGCAGCAAAAGCAATCCTTAAGTATCTTAACAGGACTAAGGATATGTTTTTGATATAAGGACATGGAAAATTGGAGTTAGAGGGATACATCGATTCGAGTTTCCAAACAGATGTGGACAACTCAAAGTCGGTCTCAGGATTTGTCTATCTGCTCAATGGAGGAGTCGTTAGCTGGAAAAGTTCCAAGAAAGCAATTGTGGCGGACTCCACCACTGAATCAGAATATATCGCAGTTTTAGAGGCTGCGAAGGAAGGTGTTTGGATAAGGAACTTCATCCAAGAATTGGGTGTAGTTCCATTGATAGGTGTGAGATTTACATGTTTTAGAGCCTCATATTCATGTGATTTGTATTGGTTTATGCATGATTTATGCCACATATGCGTTTAATTTGTGTGCTTATTGAGTAAAGGTGGAAAATCATTGTAATTGATAAAAATGGGTCGGAAATGCAGAATTTTGGAGTATTTAGAGATGGAATTTGGCAACGGTTTCTTCTACAATGTTATATAGCTCTGTCTTAGCTTCACGTGTCAACTTGAATCACCCAAATTGAAGGTTTGTGGGGAAAGTTATGAAGGAACCAAGGTCTCTGCGCAAACGAAAAATGTTACTGTTTTTGACGTTCGAACGTTAGATATTACTGTGATAACAATGGGGATATTGAGCAAGCAAAGGAGCCAAGGTCTCATCAGAAATTCAAGCACATACAAAGGCAATACTACTTGAACAAGTATATCATTGGGAGACGCGACGTTCCAGTAGAACGTGTGGACTCGGTAGACAATGTGGTGGACCCCCTCACCAAACCCTTAAGACAAAAGTTATTTGAAGGACATCTAGGGAGAATGCGCCTCAAGTACATGGGCAATTGGCACTAGGGCAAGTGGGAGGTTGTTAGAGTTTATGCCCGGTGCACCAATTTTGCGCGCCATTCCATGTAATAATAACTCTAGCTCAATGAACTTTTTCAGATAAATAAAGTTAATCTTTTAGCATTCTTTATTCATGTATTTAGCTATTACAGCGGTTATAATGTGAACTGCTGTAATAGGAATTTTTATTTTTTTGGAACCTTATTACAATGGTTTTAACGTGAACAGCTGTAATAGGGGTCTTTTTTTTTTCCTCCCTACTAGTTTGCAACCTTCCTGTACAACATTGCCTTATTACAGTGGTTTTTATAATAATCGCTGTAATATGGCCTCTATTACAGCGGTTTTTAACCGCTGTAACAGGCTTAAACCTTATTACAGCGGTCTCTATCACAGCGATCAAAACTGCTGTAATAGGTAAAAAAAACCGCTATAATAGACGTTTTTTATAGTAGTATGGTGAATAAAGACTCTATGAGGTGACATACTGCTATGAAAGCTAAGATGGATTCGATGTATTCGAACCAAGTCTAGACTCCAGATTACCCCGAGGGTACCATACCGATCAGATGCAAATGGATCTATAATAAAAAGATTGGTCTGAATGGAAAGGTTGATACCTATAAAGCCAAGCTGGTGGCGAAAGAGTATAGTCAAAAGGAGAGCGCTGACTCTGAGGAAACCTTCTCGCCCATTTCTATGATCAAATTTATTAAGATTCTACCTGCTATAACTGCACACCTAGACTGTGAAATCTGGAAAATATATGTTAAAATTGCATTCTCAATGTCAGGTGTATGCCCTCAATGCCTGTGAAGAATTAGATTGAGTAGGGCTTTTGTTAGGAATTTCATGTTAGATGTTTTGATGATGACAATTAGGACTTTTTGTTAGACCCCAAAATATGTAAGTTTGTTTTTCAGCTTTGAAGCGTTAGATTCGTAATAGGCTTTGCTTTATTCTTAATTTAGATTGTTAGGTTAAGTTGTCTTAGACTAAGCGTCTGATTTGTTCCGAGTGATTTTATCAGAAGTAAAGTTTGAAGACTCAAGCGCCTGAAGTCTGAATAAAGATGAAGCTTCCAAGCGTCTAGAATGACCAGCTACACCAAGCGTCACCCTATAAGATAGAAGTGATTCAAGGTTGAATAAGCGTCTATCAATGACTATTTTCACCTGAATTTATTTCTAAGTCCAGAAGGAGTTTTAATGCAAATATTCTCAAAGCATTAAATACTAACGGGCATTTAATTCAAATGCATTAAATGCTGATAAGAGCATTAAATGTGATAAGCACTTTCAGACGTATGGAGAAGCCACCCTATTGGACTGTCAACTATTTAAAGACTGCAGCACCAACTTTTGTGCAGCAGATTTTCAGGAAAAAGGACAAATGTTGTTCACTTGCGGAAGTGAGAGACACGCGCTCTTGCATGTGTCAAACGGACACTTTTTCCAAGAATGCCTATAAATAGGACTTCAACAACAAGCCAAACACAGAGAACTATTATCAAGTCGAATTGTTGTTGCATTGAAGGCTCATTCCTTACAATCTCAGAAAAGCCAAAACTTTCAAGAAAATATTCTCTTTGCTTTTCTTCAAATCCTGAGACAGTCAACCAATATCTCAAACACTCTTTTCAGAGAAACCTACATTACTACTGAGATATTCCTAGTTGTTTGAACTTTATCTAAATCAAACAAACCGTTTAGAAAAATCCCTATCCAAGCCTCGCGATCTGTGTGAAGTCGAAGTTGGATACTTGCCATATTTCTGGGTGAAAGAAGCAAGGGGATTGAAGTGATTTGGAGTAGAAATCTGTGTGATCAAGGAGCTCAAGTCATCGACATCCATGTCTCCCTAATTTGTAGAAGATTTTTTGTGATTCTTTGAGAATCATTTTAGTGGATTGCCTCCAAGTGTTCGAGGAGAAGAAGGACGTAGTTGGGATTACACCACCCAACGAACCTTACAAATATTGCTCTCTACTTTACTTTCAGCATTCATATTGTCATATCATAATCTGATAAAGTAAAACTTAATCAAACGCTAAGCAACTAAATACACTTTCTGTTACGTTAAAGCTTTCAAAGAGAAGACTCCAAAAAACATTCCGCTATGCTAACACTGATCAAAGAAGTGAACGCTCAAACCTATTTGGTTGAAGTATTCAAGTCTTGAAATCTAAGTTAACTTTCTAAAAACAGTCTTTGTTAGACGCTTCACCAAAGCGCCTATATTTTTTTGTGAACGCTTAGGTCAAGTGTTAGACACTTCAAGCGTCTACTTTTCAAGCGTCCAAAAACGTTTTTAATACGAATCTTTTGAAGTCGAAAAAGATTTCAGGGTCTATTCAATCCCCCCTTCTAGACCTTTCGTATGCCACTTGGGACCAACAACTTTGATAAGTTATTTCTGCAAACAGTTTTTCGTTTCTATTTATAGAATAAAGGTTTTGATTTTGTTCATATAAATCTAATGGCATTTAAATATATTGAACAAATAAATCCATGAGATTTGAAGATAAATTTTCCACCTCTTATGGAAAGAAGGAGGCACTAGAAGAGTCAAGTACTTAATCTCTTAAATCGGGAGTTCGCGAGTTAAGGAATCTTAATTGGGCATTAAAATTCAACTCGTATGACACCTTCTTTGACAAGGAAGTGTCAGTCGTACACTGATTAGATAGTGGGAGCTGGTGTTATGAATATGATTAGTTGAATTAACATATTTGAACTCGACTTGTATTAATCCAATAACATTGGTATTTACTCTTTGACAGTTAATGATTAGGATTAAGATTGAAATAGTATGTGTGAGCTTGAAACTTGAGGAGTTATTTATGATGTGCTTGTAGTATTGAATATGTTATCAGAGTATTTAGACCAGTATCCTTTGAGAAGGTCGAACAATATCTGAAGTGAAGGCTTCATTTCCGCTTTAAGGCAATTAGCTGACAGGTGGGGTCGACCTCGAAGTACAATCCACATAGTGCATTCGACATTATAAGAAAACTACCAATATGGGATTCACTGTCTCGACAGTAAACGGGTATGGGACCTGTACGATCATAAGCAATAGAAATTATAAAGTCTTTGGCCAAAGCAAATATAAGGGTAGTTTGGTAATTTCATATTGTCATGATTACTGAGTACATCATCAAGTTTTATGAGTTTGACATACCATGGCTCTTACTTGATCGGGTCACGTCAGTGAAGAGTTTATACACATATTATAATGTAATCAAGGTTCGTGATGACATGTTCATCTCGTATTCAATTGGGTTACGACTTGGTTCCACGCTGTTGGCTAGGTGACAACCTTATCCTTTGGACTCCTCCCATTGTCAATGGAATCGAGTCTAGAGATTCGTGCTATGAGAAAAAAAGGAATACTTCCACGCTAAGGGTATTTAGGTAAAATCACATTAGAAGTAAATTGACTGACAAAATGGATGGCATGATTTAATTAAAGATATTTAATTAGATTAAATAAATTAATTAAATCATATTAATTCATGAGTTAAATTAATGGGAAATTAATTTATAAGTTTAATTATATTAATTAGATTAATTTTAACTAGATTAAAGCAATTAATTAATTGTCAATCGAATTGGATTTCGATTTAATTAATTACACATGAGCTAAGATGAAACAAAGCCCGGAAGCCCATCTGCACTAGGCCTAGTGGCCGTCCCCTCTCAATATGTCTAGGGGTTCAACTTATATAAATAAGTATTCAGTCAGTGTTAGAACTCTGTACACACAAGTCATTGTTTTAGAATCTGACTTAGATCCAAAAGGAAACCTAGAGCAATAGGAAAGAAAATTTCCTCCCTCTCTCTCCAACTAGATGTTGCTGTTGTTGTTGCCGGGAGAAACCTAGAGCAATAGGAAAGAAAATTCCCTCCCTATCTCTCCAACTAGCCGCTGCTGCCATTTTTCCGGGAGGAGATCAGAGCTTTT
Source organism: Buddleja alternifolia (assembly GCA_019426215.1). NCBI lineage: Eukaryota > Viridiplantae > Streptophyta > Magnoliopsida > Lamiales > Scrophulariaceae > Buddleja > Buddleja alternifolia. Next base: position 21,398,553 of record CM033404.1, on the reverse strand, counting down.
CTTAGAGAATTTTTCTTCCGCGTGATTATCTAGAGGCTGAAGTTTGGGGCTGCTGCTGATAATTCAGAATTTTATTGTCAAGAGGTAATTCGATTACTCTCTATCATAATTCTTTCCTATTGTGTTTTTCACCAATATCATGAATATCCTCGGATTCGATTCTCAGTGTGATTCAGATAAAAAAAATCTATCCGCTAGACCGAATCACAACACTCAATGGACTCCTCGAGGATGATATCTATATGGAACAACTCCATGGTTTCATAAGTTCTATAAGTTGGATAGGTCCATCTATAGACTCTAGCAGGTCTCATGTAGTTTGGAAATTCATTTTCAATGAAGAAGTTAGGCACTCTTGTTTCATCAAAAACTAAGATAAACCATATGTATATAAGAAGTCCAGTGGGAGCAAGATGTCGTCTCTAGTACTATACGTAGATGTCATTCTATTTATAGGAAATGACATAGGCTCATTGACTACGATTAAGACATAGCTCTCCAGCATATTCTCAATTAAAGACTTGGGAGAGGCAACCTATATCATTGGAATTTGCATCTAAAGGATAGAGCGAATAGGAAAATAGGGCTCTCCTAAGGTCTCAACTAAGAGAAAGTCCTAAAGAGATTTGGGATGGAAAACTCTAAGAGAGGTCTCCTGCCTTTGAGACATGGATACATCTCTCTAAGTCCATGACTCCTCAAAGTGAGGAGGACTGGAGGGAGATGCATATCATACCCTATGCTTCAGTAATGGGTAGTCTCATCTCACGATGTTGTGTACGAGACTGGACATTACTTGCGCAATAAACATAGTAAGTTGGTTTCAAGCGAACCCGTACAATGAGAACTGGATAGCCGTGAAGTATATTCATAATCACTGGAGACGAATAAAGGATATGGTTCTCATATATAGAGATGGGGTATTGAGAATGGACAGTTACATTGATTCAGACTTTCACTCGGACAGAGATGGTCGTAAGTCCATATACGGGTTTATATTCACTCTCAATGCTGGAGCAATGTCTTAGAAGAGTTGCAAGACCGCCGATTCCACTACTGAGGCTCGATACTTGGCTGCCTTGGAGATTGCCAATGATGTTATTTGGATCAAGAAGCTCGTGGAGGAACTTTAAGTGGTTCCTAGCGTGGAACTTCCATTGCCACTCTTTTGTGACAGCAACAGAGCTATTGTTAGGCTAGAGAACTAAGGTTTTATAAAAAATCAAAGCATATTGACAGGAGATACCACATCACTCGAGAGATTATTAGAAAAAGAGATATAGCCATGTAGAAAATAGCTTTAGCAGAAAACATGGTTGACCCACTCATTAGAGCACTATCACAAGCAGTACTAGAGCGACATCTTAACAAGATGGGTGTTAGATAACATTGATATTGGAATTGAGTGCAAGTGGGAGATTGTTAGTTGTATGCCTTTGATGGCAACGAAGAGTTGGATTGTATAAGACATTTCTTTAGATTGTATGAACTCTCCTCTATTTATAGAAAGACCTTTTCTTTTGCTTGTATAAATGTTAATGGCATTATAAAATTAATGAACAAATAACAAGTCCATGTGTGTCAAGTCAAACCTTCCACTCCTTTTGAGATAAAGAGAAGAGCATTAGAAGGACTTGATACTTGATCACTTAAGAAGTTCACAAGTCAGAGAATCATAATTGCGGATTAAATTCACATAGACTTGTATGACACATTCTCTAATAAGGAGTGCCAGTTGAACACTATGAGACAGTGAGAGTGTGTTTCATAGATACATTAATGAGATTATTGTATTCGAACATGGGTCACAACAATCTAATCACATGGGTTTTCACTCAGTGAGTGTCAATGATTAGATTACTAATCATGACAGTGTGTTTGTGACGTTGGATATGCTATCAAAGTAGTTAGACCTGATTCACCCTTTAGTGGAGCCGACCTCGAAGTCCGATCTCAATGAGAAAGTAGCAGTTATGAAGTGACTGACAAGAATGAATTCACTATCTCGATCGTAAACGAGAAAGTATCCTATGTGATCATAAGTAAATCAAATTAGAAGTTAGTTTTTGGCCAATGTAGATGAACATGCTCTTGTGGGACATTAAAGGTAGTTTGGTAATTTCATATTATTATGATTTCTAGCATAAATCCAGTGAATTTGGCATATTTCCTGACATAGACGTTCATAATGACACAATCATTTTGTATTTGGTTGGGCTACGATGTGGGACCACGAGGCTGGCTAGGTGTCGTCCACATCCTGTGTTGTTAGGAATTTCACGTTAGATGTTTTGATGATGACAATTAGGACTTTTGGTTAGACCCCAAAAATATGTAAGTTTGATTTTAGTAAGAAATTATGTATAAGCTTTGAAGCGTTAGATTTGTAATAGGTTTAATAGGCTTTGTTTTATTTTTATTCTAGATTGTTAGGCTAAGTAGTCTTAGGCTGAGCGTCTGATAATTTCTGAATGAGTTTATCAGTGGTAAAGTTCGAAGACTCAAGCGCCTAATTTCTGAATGAAGATAAAGTCTCCAAGCGTCCAATTGACTAGCTATATCAAGCGTTACCTTAAAGGACAGAACTGATTCTACCTGAATTTATATCTAAGTCCAGAAGGAGTTTAATGCAAATACTCTCAATGCATTAAATACCAACGGGTATTTAATTCAAATGCATTAAATGCTGATAAGAGCATTAAATGTGATAAGCACTTTCAGACGAACGGAGAAGCTACCCTATTGGACTGTCTACTATTTAAAGACTGCAGCACCAACTTTTGTGCAACAGATTTTCAGGAAAAAGGACAAAAGTTGTTCACTCGCGGAAGTGAGAGACACACGCTCTTCCATGTGTCAAACGGACACCTTTTCCAAGAATGCCTATAAATAGGACTTCAACAACAAGCCAAACACAGAGAAAAATTATCAAGTCGAATTGCCGTTGCATTGAAGTCTCATTCCTTACAATCTCTGAAAAGCCAAAACTTTCAAGAAAATATTCTCTTTGCTTTTCATCAAATCCTGAGACAGTCAACCCAATATCTCAAACATTCTTTTTGAAGAAACTACACTACTACTGAGATATTCCAGTTGTTTGAACTTCAACAAAATCAAACAAACTCTTTTAGAAAAACCCCTATCCAAGCCTCGCAATCTGTGTGAAGTCGAAGTTGGATACTTGACATATTTCTGGGTGAAAGAAGCAAGGGGATTGAAGTGATTTGGAGCAGAAATCTGTGTGATCAAGGAGCTCAAGTCATCGACATCCATCTCTCCCTAATTTGTAGAAGAGTCTGTGTGATTCTTTGAGAATTATTTTAATGGATTGCCTCCAAGTGTTCGAGGAGAAGAAGGACGTAGTGCGATTACACCACCCAACGAACCTTACAAATATTGTGTCATTTACTTTTCAGTCAATTCTTTTATCTATCATATCATTGCATAAATTGATTAAGTAAACCACAATCAAAAGTTAAGCAACTAAGAAACCTCTTGACACGCTAAAAGCTAACGTGCTATGATAGCAAGTGCACTAGTCGTGTGTAGTAATAAATGGATTGTAAGTCCGGATTGTCGAACCTCAAGGACTTGAATTCTAGTTTAAGATTTGTAATGAAGTGAATAAACAAAGTAAGAATAAATTCAATAAATTTTGTAAAGAACAAGAACAAAGATGAGCAAGTGATTTAAAACCAATTATAAAGGGAGACTAAGGCACATGCTAGGTTCAAATTGATCAAATATACTTATAAAGGTTCTTGTTGAAGGATTACACTTATATTGTTATGGTGAGAGCTCCGAGGGTAGAGAATAACCGATGTCTCGCGTATAAACTCCTATGCTTAGATCATGATTTCCCAAATATTCCTATCCGGAAATCTAACCACTAAACATGCATTAACGTACTAGAGTTCACTCGATTAGAATCGAACAACTTCACCCGGGAATCTTTACCTATGTCTAGGGCAATTCCTCATTAGTTGCGGGTCATGATGTGAATTTCTTGCACCCTAAGTTAATTTTCTCCCGAAATATCAACCTAGGCATAAGATTCTAACATATACTGATCAAGTATATGCAAGATAGGTAAAAACACAAATTCACATCACATAACAATATAAGTATAACCTCAAAAATCATCTATTATAAGCATATATCACAATTTGACCTTACATGGCCTTAGTCTTATGAATTTAGTTCATGATAGATATTATGAAAAACAATAATGAATAAATACACATGTTCATAGACATGAATGAAATGAAAAGGCTATAAAAACTCCCTCTAATGTGATAGATGATGGCCCCTTGATTGGAGCTTCAATTCCTAGCTTTCTCCTCTTAGAAAGATGAAGAATTGTGATGAATGAAGCTTGAGGACCGATTCCTCCTCCTCCTCTCCTCCAAGAATCTGAAATTGATAGTGAATGATGAAGAGTATGGGTTCCCCCTCCTTTTATAGCCAAAATTCCACTAAAGTATGCATTAAGAATTCCCATTAAAGTTCCCCAATGAGAATTCCACCTAAGGTGATGCTTAAAGTTTGGCTTTTAAGATTCCAACCAGCTAAAAAATGCTAAACGTTCGGCCCTTAAGAATTCCACCAAGCATAACCATGTGAAAACTTCAACAAAACACATGCATGCTGCCATTTTCTTGCTTTCCAGCGCAGTCTTAGTATTTTACTCATAAACTTCTCCACAGATCTCCAAATTGGATGATTCAAGTCCCCATGTTCAGATAAAACATAGATCTACAACTTTCCAGCAGGACAATTTGTCCAATTCGGTCTCTAAGTATACCTAAATTACGTTTCAACATGGAGGTTGTTTCTGATTTGGCGCCCATAAAGTAAATCTACCAAGAAACACACTTATGACAACCCCTCAACACATGTGCTGAATTATGGCCAAAAGTGATTCTTACCCATCATATAATGCTGGAATTTAGGCTGAAAAGGAGTAACATTCGGACTATCCATGCCTAGGCATGACTAGGAGGGCGTTGGGGCGTATCTTCGCACATGTACTTCTCTGTTCGGCGCAGCAATCGTATTTCCTTCACAATTATCTCTATAGACCTCCAATTTGGATGTTTCAAGTTCCCATTTGAAGCTAAGACATACATCTAAAACTTTGTAGAAGGAAACTTTGTCTAAGTCGGTCTCAAAATGTACGGAATTATCGCTCGAATGTGGTAAGAGATGCATAAACCGCCTAGGTGTTGAAAAACATGCTTGAACTTGTTTTGTACATCGTTTTTCTTCCCTTTTCTTCATGTATTCTCATTTATTACCTGTATTCACTTAACACACCTATTAAATGCAAATGTGACATGATTTAAGCAATAAGTGAATCCAAATCATAAGAATTACGGTCTTAAAAACACGTAAAAACACCTCTTATCAACACCCCCAAACTTATCAATTGCTCGACCTCGAACAATAAGAGCTATAAGGCAAGACCAACATCATTCAATGGGAGAAAACAAAACAACTAACTAACTCACTTTCGTGGAGTAAACGATTGCACTTAGCGGGTGCAACAAGCCTTTAAACCTTTGAGTTACCTCAAAGGACGAGTTATAGTCTCGTGAGGGTTTGCATACGATATACCCACAAAATCTAGCAAATTTTCAATCCCAACCGAATCAACACATCTCAATATGATCAACAAGAATGAATGGCATAAAATCAACTTTTTAAAGTTCACAAATATATATATACATATCAACTACTTTTGCTCATGTGACACCAATACTTGAAACGACTCCCTAGGGTGTAGTGAAATATAAATCTAGGGTATTTTAGTCGAGAGGCATCCTTACCAAATTTTGGACATTAATCCCATATCTATCAACTTTTAATCAAACACAAGGCACAATAATTATAGATAATCTCATAGCCATTTAAATTTCATTATCTCAAATATTCAACATTCAATTCATATGGAATTTCCATTAAACTTCATTAAGGCTAGATCATGTGCAATGTTTTATTCCATTAGGCTTTCTATGACACCCATGTAACAAGGTTTAGATCAATGACTCCCAAACTAGATAGTTTTGGAGCATTAAGTGTAGAGACACTCCTAAGGATTTAATCACTCGAGTATCAAAGGCCACGAAATAAAACTAGATCTTTTAAACAATTCACTTCTTTTGGCTTGAGCATAGCTCAAATTAGCATAATAGTACAGTATATAGGTATGAAACTTTTCACCTCCGGTACGTATTAGCCTGACCAGTTTTGGTCATACCAAAATTCAACCTTTTCAATTCATTGTTAGCATATAAAATTATTACTCAACTTATAACTTTATGAGAAATCTAAGTTAATATTTCTGGGAATAATTCCTTAAGTGTCTCAAGATGGTTATCCTCTCAACTCCTCTACCTTCGATTTAAGTGCATTGTGAATCATCTAAAGAATCAATTCTAGTCTAAGGTCTCCACGAGCAATTTCAAAGATATATATTCCATTAAATTCAAATTATTTCAAGAATTCATGCCATTTTTCCAAGTCCATCAATTTCAATGCATCAATTGGAAAAAAAATTTCATGCTTGATTTTCTCAACAAAGAAGCATATAAACATGATATCAACCAAACTTTCCCTAAAATTAAGCTAAAAATTAGGATTGCACCATCAAAGTTCAAAATAAGTACTCTTCTAAACACCCCCAAACTTAAATCCAACATTGTCCCCAATGTTGTTACAACAAGCATACACAACAGTAAAAGAACACTTACAACCAAGGATGTTGAAAAACATCCTTAAACTTCCAATACATAATCCTATAGCTTCTCCTCCTCTCGAGTAAAATGAGCATGGTCCAAATTTGCATCATATCTAACACTTCAACTTTTCAAACCATCAAGCATAAGAAAACATACATGCCAAAAGTGCATGTTTGAACACAACATAAAGAAACAAACTAAACAAAACAAAAACAAAATCAAAAAGAAAAAAAAACTTACAAACTTGGGTTGCCTCCCAAGAAGCGCTAGTTTAGAGTCGGAAGCTCGACTTTGTGCTCTTTGAGGTTCAAGTAGGTAGTCCATTTAACACGACCAAATCCTTGTCATGCCTCCTTTTAGCTCCATGGTCTACTTGCTTCCACTCATATTGTGGGATTTTGCAATAAGCCCTTTGTATTGAATGAGTCTTTTCAATCTTACGAGCACGGCGATGGGGTGGAATGTATTTCATGCATAAATCTTCTTTTCCCTCTTTGTTGTGTTTATCATAGGGAATCTCATCCTCCAACTCGAGTGTGCCCTTAGCCTTGCCATTTGCACATTTCTCATCAAGAGAAGGGTTAATAACATCGATATTGGAACAAGTAAGATCATCCATAGATGGTTTCCTGTTATTAGAAGCATCAAATATCACTTTTACATCTCCTACCCTCAATGATAACTTACCTTTTCCCATGTCGATCTTGGCATTGCTAGTGACTAGGAAAGGTCTTCCTAGAATCAAGGGCATCTCAACATCTTCCTCCATATCAAGGACCACAAAGTCAACCCAGAAAAAGAATTTGTCAACTTGTACAATAACATCTTTAATTATCCCCTTTGGTCTCTTAATTGATCCATCGGCGAGTTGGAGGCTCATTGATGTCGGTTTGGGATTTCCAAGGCCCAACTTCTTGAAGAGAGAATACGGGAGGAGATTGATACTTGCTCCCGTATCGCAAATAACCTTTTCAAAAGTAAGAGCGCCAATGGTGCACGGAATGGTGAGCCTCCCCGGGTCCTCACAAAGAGTCGCCACAATCCTACGGAAAATCTGATCCATATCCTTCTTTTTCGTTTTTTGTGCATTTGGAAATGGAAGACGAACCTCGATGGGATGATGCGTTGGAGTTGAAGGGCCAGCTGTGGAGGATACAGAATGTGGCGCTTGGGCGTGACAATCGGCGCCTTGGCGTAGCGACAAGGGCGCCTGGGCATGGATGGATGGGCCCTCGGGCGCATCAGTGCGAACATTATCACCTTTTACCTGTTCGCCACTTCTCAAGGTAATTCCATAGCATTGCTCTTTCGGGTTCTTTTCCGTGTCACTTGGTAAAGTTCCCGGGGCTCTCTCGCTGATTGTCTTTGCCATTTGACCCATTTATGTCTTCAAATCCTTCATATACATCATTAAATCCTTCATCATAGTACGGAGTTCGTTGATTGCTGAATCCGATTTCTTTATTTCCTCATCAAGACGTTCATCGGTTGTAGGAGGCCTAACTTGCCTTTGTACATGAGGATTACCTTGCCTTTGAGCTTGGTTATTGTTGAATGGGGGCCTTGGTGCTTGATAGACGCCGGGATGGGCATTTTGTGCCGGATTGGGCCTCCTTGGAAAATTTTCGGCCACATGGAAGTTCAATTGAGGTCGATTGACATTTCCAACATAGTTTACATTGCCAACCATTGTTTCCAAAGCAACTTCTTTGCCCAACTCTTGAACACAAGCAATCTTTTTAGTGGGTGTGATTTCTTCATCATCGGGATAGAGTTCATCTTCCCGGGCTAATTGCTCAATCTTGTCCCACACACTTTGGCAATTGAGCCCAAGGAGATCACCACCGGCGCCGGCATTGCGCCTATTTCAGATGCGCGAACGGACTCCATCATGGAATCGTAATACTTGCTCGCTCAATCTTAGGTTGTGATATGGACATTTTCGGAGCATGTTTTTATATCTAGCCCATGCCTCGGCTAAGGACTCATGATTCCCCTGCTTAAACTCCTTAATGTTGCTCCTTAGCTCATTGATTTTGGAGGGTGGAAAGAATTTGCTCAAAAAGGCATCGACCAATTGTCCCCATGTTGTGATGGATTGGGGTGGTAGAGATTTGTACCACATGGTCGCCCTTTCCTTTAATGAGAAGTGGAAGACTCTTAGACGAATTGCATCGAGATCCCGTGGATGAAATTGGGTAGTCATGAGAGTATCGTCTAAAGTCTCCAAATGCTCATGAGGTGATTCATGGGGCTCTCCATAGAAGGTTTCGCTTTGCACCATGCTAAAAATGTGTGACGGAATGTGATAATTTGATGCAAAGAAATTTGGAAAGACTACGGGCCCCGGTATGGTGTGGACCCTTGGAGGTAGACTTTCCCGGACCGATGGAAGTCTTTGAGGAGGTGCCGGTTGCATAACTTGGAAAAGATTTTGTAGCCATTCCCTGTTTTCCGGAAGATTTATGTCGGGAAAATTTCCATTTGGATTTAGATTGTCGGCCATTTCTCGAGCTTGTCTACTAGATCGAAGAACACGCTCTATCTCCGGCTCAAAATTGTATAGGGGCTCGTTAGAAGAGCGGATCATGCACCACAAATTACACCTAACAAATAAACACAAGAAAAAAAATTAGAATAATAAAATAAAAGAAAGGTTACAAATAAACGAAAAACTAAGAATTATGAAAATTTAAATGAAAAATCAAAAACTAAAATGAACAAGTCCCCGACAACGGCGCCAAAAACTTGACACGCTAAAAGCTAACGTGCTATGATAGCAAGTGCACTAGTCGTGTGTAGTAATAAATGGATTGTAAGTCCGGATTGTCGAACCTCAAGGACTTGAATTCTAGTTTAAGATTTGTAATGAAGTGAATAAACAAAGTAAGAATAAATTCAATAAAATTTGTAAAGAACAAGAACAAAGATGAGCAAGTGATTTAAAACCAATTATAAAGGGAGACTAAGGCACATGCTAGGTTCAAATTGATCAAATATACTTATAAAGGTTCTTGTTGAAGGATTACACTTATATTGTTATGGTGAGAGCTCCGAGGGTAGAGAATAACCGATGTCTCGCGTATAAACTCCTATGCTTATATCGTGATTTCCCAAATATTCCTATCCGGAAATCTAACCACTAAACATGCATTAACGTACTAGAGTTCACTCGATTAGAATCGAACAACTTCACCCGGGAATCTTTTACCTATGTCTAGGGCAATTCCTCATTAGTTGCGGGTCATGATGTGAATTTCTTGCACCCTAAGTTAATTTTCTCCCGAAATATCAACCTAGGCATAAGATTCTAACATATAGTGATCAAGTATATGCAAGATAGGTAAAAACACAAATTCACATCACATAACAATATAAGTATAACCTCAAAAATCATCTATTATAAGCATATATCACAATTTGACCTTACATGGCCTTAGTCTTATGAATTTAGTTCATGATAGATATTATGAAAAACAATAATGAATAAATACACATGTTCATAGACTTGAATGAAATGAAAAGGCTATAAAAACTCCCTCTAATGTGATAGATGATGGCCCCTTGATTGGAGCTTCAATTCCTAGCTTTCTCCTCTTAGAATGATGAAGAATGGTGATGAATGAAGCTTGAGGACCGACTCCTCCTCCTCCTCTCCTCCAAGAATCTGAAATTGATAGTGAATGATGAAGAGTATGGGTTCCCCCTCCTTTTATAGCCAAAATTCCACTAAAGTATGCATTAAGAATTCCCATTAAAGTTCCCCAATGAGAATTCCACCTAAGGTGATGCTTAAAGTTTGGCTTTTAAGATTCCAACCAGCTAAAAAATGCTAAACTTTCGGCCCTTAAGAATTCCACCAAGCATAACCATGTGAAAACTTCAACAAAACACATGCATGCTGCCATTTTCTTGCTTTCCAGCGCAGTCTTAGTATTTTACTCATAAACTTCTCCACCGATCTCCAAATTAGATGATTCAAGTCCCCATGTTCAGATAACACATAGATCTACAACTTTCCAGAAGGACAGTTTGTACAATTCGGTCTCTAAGTATACCTAAATTACGTTTCAACATGGAGGTTGTTTCTGATTTGGCGCCCATAAAGTAAATCTACCAAGAAACACACTTATGACAACCCCTCAACACATGTGCTGAATTATGGCCAAAATTGATTCTTACCCATCATATAATGCTGGAATGTAGGCTGAAAAGGAGTAACATTCGGACTATCCATGCCTAGGCATGACTAGGAGGGCGTTGGGGCGTATCTTCGCACATATACTTCTCTGTTCGGCGCAACAATCGTATTTCCTTCACAATTATCTCTATAGACCTCCGATTTGGATGTTTCAAGTTCCCATTTGAAGCTAAGACATACATCTAAAACTTTGTAGAAGGAAACTTTGTCTAAGTCGGTCTCAAAATGTACGGAATTATCGCTCGAATGTGGTAGGAGATGTATAAACCGCCTAGGTGTTGAAAAACATGCTTGAACTTGTTTTGTACTTCGTTTTTCTTCCCTTTTCTTCATGTATTCTCATTTATTACCGGTATTCACAACACACCTATTAAATGCAAATGTGACATGATTTAAGCAATAAGTGAATCCAAATCATAAGAATTCTGGTCTTAAAAACATGTAAAAACACCTCTTATCACCTCTTGTGACGCTAAAGCTTTCAAGGAGAAAACTCAAAAATTATTCCGCTGTGCTAACACTGATTAAAGAACTGAACGCTTAACCTACTCGGTTAAAGTATTCAAATCTTAAAGTCTGAGTTAACTTCTGAAAAATAGTCTTCATCAGACGCTTCGCCAAAGCGCTAATATTTTTTTAAGTGAACGCTTAAGTCAAGCGTTAGACACTTCAAGCGTCCAAAAATCTTTTAGTACGAAATTTTTTGAAGTCGAAAAAGACTTCAGGGTCTATTCAACCCCCCCCCCCCCTCTAGACCCTTTCGTATGCCACTTGGGACCAACAAGTGGGATCAGAGCGGTTAAAATTGAAATTTTAAAATTTCCAAGCATAACTGCTTGTTTAGATCCTTTTCTTTCAAAATCTAGTTGCGTTTAAAATTTTCAATATGGCATTTGCTAAAGTTCCCAAACTGACTGAATCAAATTTGACACATGGAAAGTCAAAGCATTTATGACACGCTAAAAGCTAACATGCTATGATAGCAAGTGCACTAGACGTGTGTAGTAATAAGTGGACAAAAAGTCCGGGTTGTCGAACCACAAGGACTTGAATTCTAGTTAATGATTTTCGATAAAAGATAAGACAATTAAAGTAAAGTGCAAGAAAAAGATTAAACAAACGAAGAACCAAAGAGAAACGTACTATAGATTTAATCTCACGTATGATAAAATGACTAAGGCACATGCTACAACCGAATCTACTCGTCAATATATATGAGCTACTCTTCGAATTATTAGACTCCTATTGCTTTGGTGGAAACTCCTAAATTAACTATTACCCGATGTCTCGGCACATAATAATCCTATGATTAATTGACGGTTCTCTAAATATGTCTATCCGAGAATCTAATCAAAAATCACGCATTAACGTTCTAGAGCTTCCTCGAATGAATCCGGCTAACAACACCCGGGAATCTTTACCTATTTCTAGGGCAATCCCTCATTTGTTTCGGATGATGTGTTAATTCTCTTGCACCCTAATCTATTTTCTCACGAACAACTAGATTAGGCAAGATAGCAAGCATATGGTGATCAAACATATGATTGGAATAAAAGCATAGCATTAACACACAAAGCAATAGGAGAATTAATACAAAAAGCAACTTCACATATATTGATTCATAAATTTGGCCTTCACATGGCCTTAGTTCTACAATATTAGCCTCTCATCAAAGCCTTAAGAAAATCTAATACAAACATATACATACTCATGGAAATAAACATGTAAATGCAAATAATTAAAACTCCCTCAATTGATTGATGATGGATCTTTGCTCTCTTGATCTTCAATCCTTAGCTCCTCTCTCTTTGTTCCCCTCCAAAAAGTGATGAAGAAATGATGAGTGAAAAGTGATGGCCAAAATGCCTCTCTCTCTTCTCTCCTCCAAGATGTGTCCGGTCAATTGTCCTCAAAAAATCCTTAAGAAGACCACCACAAATCAGCTCCTCATGTGTATGTCCCCCCTAGTGTGTCCTCCACTACTCTTAAAGTGAGTAGTATAAAATTCCCTAAAGTAGATCTAGTAAGAAACATACTTATGACATCCCTCCCATACATGTGATGACCTCTTGGCTTTAAATGTTCCATTCCCCCATCAAATGATGATTTTTTGGCTGAAAGGAATCAAATCTCGGATGTGGCCACGCCTAGGCGCGGGAATTATGGCGCTCGGGCGCCCAAATCAGAATGTTGGGAGTATTTGCCTCTGTCTGGCGCAGTAATTGTATTTCCTTCATAACTCTCTCCACAAAACTCCAATTTGGATGATTCAAGTCCTCATTTGAAGCTAACACATAGTTCTACAACTTTGTAGAAGGAAACTTCATCCAATTCGGTCTCTAAACATACGGAAAAAGCGCTCGAACGTGGAAAGTGGTGCTGATACGGCGCCCGGGCGTGGGCAAGATGGCGCCTAGGCGTAGGGGTGCATAGCAATTTGGCCTAAACTTGTTTTATACGTCATTTTTCATCCCGTTCTTTGATTGTATCCATTTAAGACCTGAAATCACTTAATGCACGAATTAAACGCACATGTGGCAAGAATCAAGCGATAAATGAACCTAAGACATAAACGCAAAGGGGCTTAAAAACACGTAAAAATGCCTCTTATCAACACCCCCACACTTATCAATTGATCGTCCTCGAGCAATAAGAGTTTTAAGATAAGGAAACATCATCAATCAAAGAGAGAAACAAAAAGAAAACTACCTAACTCACTTTCGTGGAGTAAACGGTTGCATTTAGCGAATGCAACAAGCCTTTGAACCTTTTAGTTACCTCAAAGGACGAGTTATAGTCTCGTGAGGGTTTGCAGACGATATACCCACAAAATCGAAAGATTTTCAACCCCGATCACTCAACGTAAATTACAATGATTAATAGCACACAATGGTATGAATTCATCTGTTTAAGCTCATATTACAAATATATACACATCACACATTTGCTCATGTTACGCCTTAACATTGAAAAGATCATCCTAAGGGTGTAGTGTAATAAATCTCAAGTATTATAGTCAAGTGGCATTCTTACCACTTTTCAAACATTAACCCCATATTTATCAACTTTTGATTATTCACATGGTACGAGAATTGAATACAACTTCATAGCCACTTAAAAATTCATCACTTCATTCCACTTTCGGATTTATCTTATGCACTTTCAACTCGAAACATTAGAGGCTAGACCATGTGCAATGTTTGATCCTCTTAGGCTTTCTATGACACCCGTGTAACGAGTTTTAGGCCAATAACTCCTAAACCAGATGGCTTTAGGGTATCAAATGTGGAGACATTCCTAAGGGCTTAATCGCTCGAGTGTCAAAGGCCACAAAATCAAACTAGGTCCTTATTCACTTAACACTTGCATTGGCTTGAGCTTAGCTCAAATTAGCAAAATAGTACAGTATTCTAGGCATGGTGCTCTTCGCCCCCAGTATCTATTAAGCCTGACTTTTTCAGTCATACCAATGTTCAACCTCTTTTTATTATTATTAAGCACACGAAGTTAACGTTCTCAACTCATAACACATGTGAAAATTCTAAGTTGATATTTCCGGGATCAAGCCTTTAAGTGTTTCAAAATGATTGCCCACTCAACTCCTCTACCTTCGATTTAGGTGCATATGTGAATCATCTTAAGGTTAATCTAGTCTAGTTAGGATCCCATAAGCAAGGAACGATGTGTATAGCCATTAAAAACCAAATTGATAGAGAAAACATACCATGTATTCAAATTAACCATACTCAATGCCTCAAGTGAAGGGTTGAAATTCTATCCAAAAAAATTAAAATTGCACACATTTCACATGTAGAGGTACAGCACCCCCCAAACTTGGACCGAAATATGTAAAACATGAATCAACATGACTATAATGGATCTAGTATACCCCCCCACACTTATCATGAACATTGTCCCCAATGTTTGAAAAAGAGAAGGCAAAGTACACGTCACCATAGGGAAGCTGAAAAGCAAACCCGAGTCCACTTAAGGCAATCAAGTCCACGGATGGCAATCACTGTGTCGATCACTACATAGGTAAACAAATGCTAGCCATACAGAGCATCAAACATTGGATAGAATAGAATAAAACAAAACGAGACAAAAAAAAATGAGAAACATGCATGGAAAGAAAACATCAAGCATCCAAACATAAAACATAAAATATCCAACATCCCAACAAAAGATATCCAAAAACGAAAAGAAACATGCATGGAAATAAAACAAGATAAGCCTAATCGGTGGTGCCAAAACGGTCAATGTAATCCTCATCCTCTCCGCCGAGATCATCCAAATCAATCAACGGGCTACCCTCATCATTATGAGCCTCATCATCACCTCCTTCAGGAACGAGAGCACCTGACTCGTGCATATCTGCGGGCTGCTGAGGCGGGGGGTGCGGGTAAGGTGGAGGAGCAGAATAATCAAACGGCCCCCAACCGACAAACGCATCATGCTCTACAAAAAGCTGACGGAAATAAGCACAAGTGTCGGACATGACCACCCTCATCTCATCTCGCAACTCATCCCTCAATTCATCCTTTAATTGTCTAATGGCGGCGGCATCCATAGGTGGAAACTGTGGGGAGCTAGTAGACCGGGATGAAGACGGGCGAGGCCTCTTGGAAGTAGCTGGTGGTGGAGGAGCCTGGGAGTCGTCATCTACCACGGTGAGATAAGAACCAGGAAGCTCAGTACGCTCCAAAGGAAATGTGGGAACCTTAGCCGCCTTGCATAAAGCTGTGATCAGTGACGGGAGAATGATGGGAATCTTCCGAGTGGGACCTTCTCCCTTTTGCTTAGCCAATTCTTTGTTAATCAACGGCCCTAACTCATTCTTCAACTTCCTAAAGTGGTCCGTCAAAGACTTGTGGATTACCCGGGCAAAGTCCACAGCTTTCTTGGACATAATAGCGTAGATGAGGGTGGCCCGTTCCTTGTTTGCCTCTGATCGATTGGTACTCGGTATTAAATTGAATCGGATGAAGTCGAGCCAGAAAGCAGCCTCGGGTAATAGAGCCCTACGGGGGACATGAGCTTCTCCGGGTACCCATTCCCACCCTTCTCGGCCAATAACCTGCAAAATATCCGACAGGCTAACTCGGAGGCGCCCTGCATTGTAAAGAGTGGTGAACTCGCATGTCTGAGGGGTCGGGGTGCCTATGCTCTCCCTAATCTGTCTCAACTCATAATTGACATGTTTGCCCCGGACCAAAAGGGTAGTCCCCAGCCATCCTCGTGTCTCAATCTCATCATAAACCCCGGAGCTGAAGAATTCCAGAACCCAAGGAAGATGAATGGCCTCGGGCTTTTGACAGAAAAACTGTAAGCGATGAAACTGTATCAATTCGTGCACAGAGGGCTGTCCCCGGGTGGTTAAATAGTGCTCCTTAATAAGGGTGCGGGGGGTGCTCAAACTCTGACACATAATTTGGACTTGGGGGTTTTCAAAACGGGTATTATCGGGAGTCTCGGGCTCATTAGAGGAACCCTCACCCACTTTTTTCTTACCCTTGGACGGTCTGTTGGTAGTTCTCGTCATTTGCAACAACAATTATCAACTTCTCAACTACTCAAATCAACCCAAATGCAACCAACCAAATACAACAATCATCAACGCCCAACAACACACCAAAATCAGAGAGCAACCCACACTCTAGCAACAATCCACGGATTGAACCGATTCCTCAATTCTTTAAGCAATAATCCACAATTTAATCAACAAAATAGCATCCAATTTCAACAACAACAACCCCCAAATTTTTTTTTTTTTTTTATTACAACCCACGAATCCAATAAAAGCCCTCAAATGCAATAACAAAAAAAATCAATCTACAATCGGACAATGCCCCAATTAATCCTCAAAATATAACGCAAGGCACCTACTCGTCGGCTATGAATCGGAAATGGAAGAAGGGTAAAGCAAAAACTCACCTTTTATCCCCAAAATTTTCGCACCGAGTCGATGTGAAAGAAGAGCCTCTTGTGCAACGAATTATGTTGATGGAAAGTGGCTATGAAATACGGTGGAAATGGCCGGAAATGGTGAGAGAGTCGCCGGAAATCGCGTGGGAGAGGAGTTGTGAAGATTTTGGGAGAATTTTGACCGTTTTGACCCACATATGTGTTTAAATCAGAATCGGGCGCCTAGGCGCGCGTGTTTGGGCGCCTAGGCGCGCGACACAGCGTACCTGGATTTTTTTGAGTGGTAATGCCCGCGCCTAGGCGGGCGTTGTTCGGCGCTTGGGCGCCCCTTTCAGAATCGGGCGCCTAGGCGCCTGTTTTCTCGGCGCTTGGGCGCCCCTTTCGGAATAGTTTTGTAAAGAATTTCATTTCCTGTTTCAAAAGGGAAGAGACAAAACACTTAAAACACAAACTAACAAAGATGTAAGACTAGAAAATAAAGCAACAAACGGGATAATAAGGGAAAAAGAAAAAGAAACGGAAAGAAAACATGGGTTGCCTCCCAAGAAGCGCTAGTTTAGAGTCATTAGCTCGACTGAAAGCGAAGAATCACGAAGGGTCCGCGAGGATGAAGGACTCTTTGTCTCTTGGTCCATCCATCCCTAAGTAAGGTTTTAGACGTTGAGCGTTGACCAAGAAAGTATGTCCTTTATCTGTTGTAAGCTCAACGGCGCCGGATGGATAGACCTGGGAAATCAAAAATGGGCCCGACCATCGAGACTTAAGCTTCCCGGGGAAGAGTCGGAGTCGAGAGTTGTATAGCAACACCCGCTCTCCCTTGTGGAATTCCCGGGGGAGAATATGTTTGTCATGCCACATTTTGGTCCGCTCCTTATAGAGTTTTGCGTTCTCATAGGCAAGATGACGCCATTCTTCGAGCTCGTTGAGTTGTAGCAAACGTTGTGTACCTACACTTTGAGAGTCAAAATTTAGAAACTTAATGGCCCAATAAGCACGATGCTCGAGTTCAACGGGCAAGTGACATGTTTTGCCAAAAACAAGACGATACGGGGACATGCCAATTGGGGTTTTATAGGCGGTCCGATAAGCCCAAAGAGCATCATCCAATTTAAGGGACCAATCCTTTCTTGATGCGTTGACAGTTTTTTCTAAAATACGCTTAATCTCCCTATTCGAGACCTCCACTTGGCCACTAGTTTGTGGGTGGTATGGGGTCGAAATTTTATGCTTCACCCCGTACTTGGTCAATAAAAGTTCAAACTGCCTGTTGCAGAAGTGGGTGCCCCCGTCACTAATGATGGCTCGGGGAGTTCCAAATCGAGTAAAAATATGCTTCTTCAGAAAACGAGTGACAACCCGAGCATCATTAGTAGGCAAGGCCACGGCTTCCACCCATTTGGAGACATAGTCTACCGCAACAAGGATATATTTATTTGAACAAGAACTGGGGAAAGGGCCCATGAAATCCACACCCCATACATCAAACAACTCACACTCTAACATGCTATTTAAGGGCGTTTCATGATGTTTAGAGATGTTCCCCATTCGTTGACAGCGATCACAAGATTTGACATAATGATGTGCATCTTTAACAAGAGTAGGCCAGAAGAAACCTGATTGGAGGATCTTAGCTACCGTTTTGGAAGGCCCAAAATGGCCACCTACCGCCATATCATGACAATGAGATAGGATAGCATGCACGTCCGTTTCGGGTATGCAACGTCGAATTAAACCATCTGCACAAACTTTGAATAAAAAGGGTTCGTCCCAAAGATATTGCTTTACATCAGATAGAAATTTCTTCTTTTGATGAAAAGTGATATCCGGGGGAAGACGGCCCGTAACAATGTAATTGGCAAAGTTAGCATACCAAGGTGAAATTTTTTCAGAAATAGCAAGGAGGTGTTCATCTGGGAATTCCTCACGAATTGGTGTCTCATCTAACGGATCATTCACTAGCTCTAATCGTGAGAGGTGGTCGGCTACTACATTTTCGGTGCCTTTCTTGTCTTTTATCTCTAAATCAAATTCTTGGAGTAACAAAATCCACCTAAGAAGTCTTGGTTTAGCATCTTTCTTGGCAAGCAAATATTTTAAAGCCGAATGATCGGTGTAAACTATCACTTTGTTTAGCACGAGGTAAGAGTGGAATTTATCGAATGCAAAGACTATGGCGAGTAATTCTTTTTCCGTGGTGGCATAATTCAATTGTGCATCGTTAAGAGTTTTACTAGCATAGTAAATGGTTCGAAATACCTTTTCCTTCCTTTGGCCAAGGACCGCTCCAACCGCGGTGTCACTCGCATCACACATCAATTCGAATGGTAAGCTCCAATCGGGGGATGACATGATAGGGGCGGAAACTAAGCGTTCCTTCAAATCAAGAAAGGCCTGCATACAAGAAGAATTGAAATCAAAAGGTGCATCTTTAACAAGCAAATTAGACAACGGTTTCGCAATTTTAGAGAAATTCAAGATGAATCGCCTATAGAAACCAGCATGCCCGAGAAAACTCCTAACAGCTTTTACCGATGTGGGCGGGGGAAGTTTTTCAATGACCTCAATCTTGGCTTGGTCCACTTCGATCCCTTTTTGAGAGATCTTGTGGCCAAGTACAATCCCCTCCCGGACCATTAAATGGCATTTTTCCCAATTCAAAACAAGGTTGGTTTCTTCACAACGTTTAAGCACAACATTTAGATGAGCAAGACAGATATCAAAAGTTGTTCCGAAAACAGAAAAGTCATCCATAAAAATTTCAAGGAAATCTTCAACCATATCATGAAAAATAGCCATCATGCATCTTTGAAAAGTGGCCGGGGCATTACACAAGCCAAATGGCATCCTTCTATAAGCAAATGTGCCATAAGGACAAGTGAAAGTGGTTTTCTCTTGGTCCTCAGGATCTATGGCAATTTGATTATAGCCGGAGTAACCATCTAGAAAACAATAGAAATCATGCCCGGCTAATCGTTCAAGCATTTGGTCAATAAAGGGGAGGGGGAAATGATCCTTACGTGTGGCATCATTCAACTTACGGTAATCTATACATACACGCCACCCACTAATTATACGAGTTGGGATAAGCTCATTATTCGCATTCTCAATTACCGTTATCCCCCCTTTCTTAGGCACCACTTGGGTAGGGCTCACCCACGCACTATCAGAAATAGGATAGATTATACCTGAGTCGAGCAGTTTAATCACTTCCTTCTTTACTACCTCTTGGATTTGTGGGTTTGATCTCCTTTGGGGTTGGCGTGTAGGCTTGGTGGAGTCCTCCATAAGTATTTTGTGCATACATATCGCTGGACTAATGCCTTTGATGTCCGCAAGTTTCCACCCAAAAGCCCGTTTGTGAGATCTCAACACCGTCATTAATTGCTCTTCTTGTGATCCTGAAAGAGATGAGGAAATGATCAATGGGAGTGTTTCGTCATCGTTCAAGTACACATATTTAAGGTGGGAGGGGAGGGGTTTGAGTTCGAGAGAGGGGGGTTCTTCAATAGATGGGCGAGGTGATCCTGACAATGATCTATCAACTTTGATGAATCCTCCCGAATGAGAGGAAGATTTGTACTCCAAGCTTAGAACCTTTTCCACTAGATCATCTTTCTCCGAGTCCACTTGCATGGATTTCATAAGATTCTGTTCGAGAGAATTTTCAATTGTATTGTCCTGTAAATACTCAACAATCAAATGGTCAAATGTATCAATTCGATAACACGAGTCATGATCAATAGGATGTTTAAGGACTTTGTAAACATCAAAGGTAACTTTGTCATCGCCCACATTCAAGGTAAGCTTACCATTAGCAATGTCAATTACCGCCTTACCCGTGGCTAGGAATGGTCTCCCTAGGATTAATGGTACCTCCACATCTTCTTCCATGTCGAGTACTACGAAATCAACGGGAAAATAAAACTTGTCGACTTGGACAATAACGTCTTCGATTATCCCCTTGGGCCTCTTGATCGATCGGTCGGCTAGTTGAAGGCTCATTGAGGTCGGCTTGGGATTTCCAAGGCCTAGCTTTTTAAACAGTGAGTATGGAAGAAGATTGATGCTGGCCCCCGAGTCACATAACACCTTCTTGAATGATAGGGATCCAATTGTGCATGGGATTGTGAGACTCCCGGGATCTTGGAGCTTAGTTGGCAATTTATTGAGTAATACGGCGGAGCATTCTTCCGTGAGGCACACCGTCTCATTCTCTTCCCACTTCTGCTTGTTGGAGAGTATGTCCTTGAAGAACTTCACATAATTCGGCATTTGGAGAATGGCGTCAATAAACGGAATATTAATTCTCACTTCCCGAAGGATTGCCAAAATTCGAAGAAAGCTCGGATCCATCTCCTTTTTCTTCTTTTTGTGAGCATTTGGGAAGGGGGAGACGAACTTCGATAGGGGGGAAAGCGTTGGATTAGACGGATGAAAACCCACAGAAACAGTAGGCGGCGCCTGGGCGCGTATATCGGCGCCTAGGCGCGGATCTGTTGGCGCCTGGGCGTGCATTTCTGGGCGCTCGGGCGCGGGATGCAGAACATATGCATCTGGCAGGTTTGTGGGTGGCGCCTGGGCGCGTATATTGGCGCCTAGGCGCGTATCTGTAGGCGCCTGGGCGTGCAGGTTGGGGCGCTCGGGCGCGGGATGCAGAGAGTTTTGTCCAGAACAGGTTAGATCAGGCGCCTGGGCGTGCATGTCGGGGCGCTCGGGCGCGGATGTACTGGCAGTGTCATTCTCCAATTGTTTGCCACTTCTCAAGGCTATGGCATTGCATTGGGCCTTCGGGTTCTTTTCCGTGTCGCTTGGGAGAGTCCCCGGGGCTCTACCGTTAACCGCATTAGAAAGTTGCCCTACTTGTGTTCGCAAATCCTTCATCTCCATACATATATCCTTTATCATACTCCGAAGTTCGTTGAAAGATGTATCGGACTTTTTCATGTGAGCATCCAGTTTCTCATCGATTGTGGGAGGTCGCATTTGCACTTGACCTTGACCTTGTCCATTGAAATTGCCTTGCCTCGGGGGTGGGTTATTGAAGGGTGGTCGTGGAGCTTGATAGATCCCCGGTTGATAGATCCCCGGTTGTGCGTTCTGTGCGGGGTTGGGCCTTTTTGAAAAATTCTCGGGTATATGAAAGTTCACCCGAGGTTTATTTTGATTCCCCACATAATTAACATTGCCAACCTCCGGTTCCAAGACTACTACTTCCTCAACTACTTCCTCAATACAAGCAACCTTTTTAGAGGATGAGGCCTCTTCATCGTCGGGGTAAAGCTCGTCTTCTCGGGCCAACTGTTCGACTTTGTCCCATACACTTTGACAGTCTAACCCAAGGAGATCTCCTCCCGCACCCGCGTTGAGTCTATGCCGAATACGTGACCTAACCCCATCATAGAAATGGAGTACTTGTTCATTCAACCCAAAATTATGATCGGGACATTTACGGAGCATGCCCTTATATCTAGCCCAAGCCTCGGCTAAAGATTCATTGCTCCTTTGCCTAAACCCTTTTATATTACTCCGTAGCTCATTGATTTTTGAGGGTGGAAAGAATTTATTTAAAAAGGCATCGACCAACTCACTCCATGTTGTAATAGATTGTGGAGGTAAGGATTTGTACCATGTTGTCGCCCTATCCTTCAATGAGAAATGGAAGACTCTTAGACGAATCGCATCAAGATCTCGTGGGTGATATTGAATGGTCACAAGAGCCTCATCTATGGTTTCCAAATGAGCGTGTGGTGATTCGTGCGGTTCTCCATAGAAAGGATCTCCTTGCACCATATTAAAAATGTGAGCCGGAATGTGGTAGTTTGGTGTGAAGAAATTAGGCACGACTACGGGTCCCGGAATGGTATGGACCCTAGGTGGTAAGCTACCCCGAACCGACGGGAGTTGTGGAGGAGGTACCGCTTGCATGGCTTGTAGAACACCTTGTAACCACTCCCTAGTTTCCGGTGAGTTCATGTCCGGGAAATTTCCATTTGGGTTTTGGTTGAGATTATTGGCCATTTCTCTTGCTCGCCTACTAGTCCTAAGAACTCGTTCCATTTCGGGCTCCAACTCGTATAGAGGCTTGTTTGAGGAGCGGGTCATGCACCTCAAGAACCTAATAATTAAATACAAGAACAAAATTAGACTAATCACGAAAATAAAATAAAATCAAGAAATGAACGAAAACTAAGAATTATAAAAAATGTAAACGAAAAAAAAAAAAAAACTAAAATAAACAAGTCCCCGGCAACGGCGCCAAAAACTTGACACGCTAAAAGCTAACGTGCTATGATAGCAAGTGCACTAGACGTGTGTAGTAATAAGTGGACAAAAAGTCCGGGTTGTCGAACCACAAGGACTTGAATTCTAGTTAATGATTTTCGATAAAAGATAAGACAATTAAAGTAAAGTGCAAGAAAAAGATTAAACAAACGAAGAACCAAAGAGAAACGTACTATAGATTTAATCTCACGTATGATAAAATGACTAAGGCACATGCTACAACCGAATCTACTCGTCAATATATATGAGCTACTCTTCGAATTATTAGACTCCTATTGCTTTGGCGGAAACTCCTAAATTAACTATTACCCGATGTCTCGGCACATAATAATCCTATGATTAATTGACGGTTCTCTAAATATGTCTATCCGAGAATCTAATCAAAAATCACGCATTAACGTTCTAGAGCTTCCCCGAATGAATCCGGCTAACAACACCCGGGAATCTTTACCTATTTCTAGGGCAATCCCTCATTTGTTTCGGATGATGTGTTAATTCTCTTGCACCCTAATCTATTTTCTCTCGAACAACTAGATTAGGCAAGATAGCAAGCATATGGTGATCAAACATATGATTGGAATAAAAGCATAGCATTAACACACAAAGCAATAGGAGAATTAATACAAAAAGCAACTTCACATATATTGATTCATAAATTTGGCCTTCACATGGCCTTAGTTCTACAATATTAGCCTCTCATCAAAGCCTTAAGAAAATCTAATACAAACATATGCATACTCATGGAAATAAACATGTAAATGCAAATAATTAAAACTCCCTCAATTGATTGGTGATGGATCTTTGCTCTCTTGATCTTCAATCCTTAGCTCCTCTCTCTTTGTTCCCCTCCAAAAGTGATGAAGAAATGATGAGTGAAAAGTGATGGCCAAAATGCCTCTCTCTCTTCTCTCCTCCAAGATGTGTTCGGTCAATTGTCCTCAAAAAATCCTTAAGAAGACCCCCACAAATCAGCTCCTCATGTGTGTGTCTCCCCTAGTGTGTCCTCCACTACTCTTAAAGTGAGTAGTATAAAATTCCCTAAAGTAGATCTAGTAAGAAACATACTTATGACATCCCCCCCATACATGTGATGACCTCTTGGCTTTAAATGTTCCATTCCCCCATCAAATGATGATCTTTTTGCTGAAAGGAATCAAATCTCGGATGTGGCCACGCCTAGGCGCGGGAATTATGGCGCTCGGGCGCCCAAATCAGAATGTTGGGAGTATTTGCCTCTGTCTAGCGCAGTAATTGTATTTCCTTCATAACTCTCTCCACAAAACTCCGATTTGGATGATTCAAGTCCTCATTTGAAGCTAACACATATTTATACAACTTTGTAGAAGGAAACATCATCCAATTCGGTCTCTAAACATACGGAAAAAGTGCTCGAACGTGGAAAGTGGTGCTGATACGGCGCCCGGGCGTGGGCAAGATGGCGCCTAGGCGTAGGGGTGCATAGCAATTTGGCCTAAACTTGTTTTATACGTCATTTTTCATCCCGTTCTTTGATTGTATCCATTTAAGACCTGAAATCACTTAATGCACGAATTAAACGCACATGTGGCAAGAATCAAGCGATAAATGAACCTAAGACATAAACGCAAAGGGGCTTAAAAACACGTAAAAATGCCTCTTATCAATTTACATATCTCTGTTCATGCGATGATGACATGTCTGATATTATTTCAGATGGGCCAATCAAAATATACAAAGTTATCACAAGAGCGCCTGGAGCCACGGAAGAAACTCCCGATGGTTACGTTGAGAAACCAAAATAAGAATGGACTTCAGATGAGCGTCGAAGAGCTAATTTGGACAATGTTGGTCGTAACGCTCTATATACGGCTATTAGTGATAATGACAACTTATTTAACAAGATCAAGTCCTGCAAAACTACTAAAGAAATATGGGATAAGTTGGCTACAATTTGTGGTTGTTCAGCTCAAATCAAAGAAAACAAACTTTCCATTGCCAAGGAAAAGTTTAACGGATTTAAGATGCTACCTAATGAAACTTTAGAGCAATTGGATATAAGATTTACAGCTCTAGTTACAGAACTTACATCGTTGGGAATGGAGTTACAGAATCGGGAAATGGTGATTAAGATTTTTAGTAGCTTACCAAGTAAATTCTTGATGAAGACAACCGCTATGAGAGAATCAAATATAATCGATCTCCTAACTCCAGAAGACGCCTTTTCAGAGCTAAAAGCATTTGAGTTCGAGTTAAATTCTGCGAGTGATATTGTGAGTAGTCCAGTGATTGAATCTGGAGCGCTTATTGCATCAATCAAAGGTAAATCGGGTAACAAAGGAAAGAATTCAGATATCAATGAGGAAGAGGAGTTGGCTTTGTTGAATAGATTCAGAAAGTTCTTGAGATATAAAAAGAAAGGAAAAGGTTTCAATAATCAAGGACAAAGTTCATATCAAGCGCCTTTTCCTGTGCAACAACAGTTTCAAGCGCCTCAGTATTCTGTTCCTTCACCCCAAGCGCCTGTTCAATACCAAGCGTCTACTCAAAGTCTCCCAGCTCCAGTGGTCTCAAAACCACACATTGCAAGGTTAACAAATGAACAAAAGATGAAAACTAATCTTTGTTATAATTGCAGAAAATCAGGGCACTACCAGGTAAATTGCTCTGATCCAAACGTATCCAAGCCTTCAAGGCAGGATTACTTGGATAGAAACCAATTCAGGAGCAACCTTCGTCAACAAGGTTTGCTAGCGGAATCAGAACCAGCATCCGCACTTGAAGATTTAGAATCATCAGAAGAAATTAGTGATGATGATGAGCCATTAGATGACTCAGCGCTCATATGTCTCATGGCCAGAGATGATGAAGGGTCTCCTGAGGTAATTCGTGAATTATCAATTCCTCTTTCTTATGATGAATTACTTGACAAAGTCAAAGAATACTACAATGAATGTCAAGAAGCTGCCAAAATATATCAAAATGATCTCGCTATTATCTCATCACTCACAAGAGATAAAGTGACGCTCAGAGCAAAGTTGCAAATTCAGCAACAGTGCATTGAGAAGAACCAATCGCTTGAGAGTGAAATTATTCAATTAAAATGCGATCTTGATATAATAGTCAAGAGAGAAGCTGATTTGATCGCTAGACTTGCTAAATCAATGCAGCTCATCTCATCATTATCAAAAGCTTCTAGAGAGTTGGATAATGTGACTGAAGTAACCAGATTATTTGGTGAGAAGACCGGTTTAGGATGCGATAAACTCGGTAAACAATCCAATCAATCTAAGGTTACGACAAACAACAAAGGAAAGGGTGTTATCTTTGTTGAAAAAGGTTCACAAGGTCAAACACAAAATGAACCAAGTGACAATGGTAAGAGGCCAAATGAGAAAGTCAAAGTTAACTCAGGCAAGGGTAAGGCTAAGGCAAATGATTCACAAAGACGGGTTTATCCAAACGCTTAAAAGGCTAAAGATAAGACTGACCACTGTGAATCAAGCGCTAAGCGTCCAGCACCAAAAGTGCAACCCAAGCAAGAGCCAAGGAAATACCAGCGTCAATATCCAAGACAGTCAAGATCATATTATCGATACTATGATGATTATTATTATGACTATGATTATGACTATTATTATAATCGAGGATATTATTATACACCCAAAAAGCACACACAACACGCTGAGAAATCCAAAAAGGCCAGTATTCCTACAATGAAGACTAGGCAAATATGGGTTCCTAAAGTTCTAATTCAAACTAACAATGTTACTAATGTTGAAGGACCCAAGCAACAATGGGTACCTAAACAGAAATAGAACTTCCCTTTTTGATTGCAGGTACCTAGATCTAGAGCTGATACATCTGTATGGTACTTTGATAGTGGATCGTCAAGGCACATGACTGGTTCCAAAGATCTTCTGATCAACTATCAAGCTGCCAATAGTCCTCAGGTTGTATTTGGTGTCAACTCCAAAGGTAAAACCAAAGGTATAGGTACTGTGCATAGAGGGAACATCATAATAAGTGATGTTTATTTTGTTGAGGGTCTGAAGCACAATTTATTAAGCATAAGTCAATTCTGTGATAAAGGCTTTGAAGTCATATTCTCAAGTGACTGCTGCTATATAAACGACGCTAAGACTAAGTCAACTAAATTTAAAGGAAAAATAACTAACAACGTATATTTAGTAGATTGGGATTCAACACTTGATAACAACCCAACATGTTTTGTTGCTAAAAGTGAACCTAAAATGGGTTGGTTATGGCATAGAAAAATGAATCACCTCAACTTTAAGACAATCTCTCAGCTAATAAGTCAAAATCTTGTAGAGGGATTACCAAATGGACCATTTCATAAGGATCGTCTTTGTGACGCTTGTCAAATTGGTAAACAAGTTAAATCATCGTTCAAGAGAAAATCTCATTTATCTACCTCTAGAATACTTGAACTACTTCACATGGATTTGTTTGAACCTGTTCAAACGATCAGTGTAAGCGGTAAAAAGTATACTTTGGTGATAGTAGATGATTTCTCTAGATTTACTTGGGTGGAATTTCTTTCATCCAAACATGAAACATGTGACAAGTTAACAACACTTATTCGGCAACTTCAAATATTGAAAAATCTTAAGGTTGCAAGAATAAGAAGAGATCACGGTACTGAGTTTACTAACAAGATTGTTGAGAAGTTTTGTGCAGAAAATGGAATACATCATGAGTATTCATCTCCCAGAACTCCCCAACAAAATGGTGTTGCTGAGTGCCGGAATCGAATGCTTAAGGAAGCCACTAGGACTATGTTAGCAGAATCCAAGCTCGCTCCCAGATTTTGGGCCGAAGCGATCAACACTGCCTGTTACACTCAAAACCGCTGCATGATCAACAAACAGCATGGGAAAACTCTATATGAATTGTGGAAGGGACGTAAGCCAAATGTTTCATATTTTCACGTCTTTGGTTCCAAATGTTTTATCCATAATAATGGCTCCCAAAGCCTAAAGACTTTTGATCCTAAAGCGGATGAAGGAATCTTTCTAGGCTACGCCAAGAATGGAAAGAATTTTCGCATTTTCAAAAAGATCAAATCAAAGGTTGAGGAATCTATTCATGTTGTTTTTGAATGATGTAGGAGTTGATGCTAACCAAGAACCGAGTAAGGTTAATTTAAATGATGTAGGAGTTGAAGATCTATGTCATCAAGCGTCTAAGATTACTATTGATGAAGATACTGACGATGATGATGAGATCTCAGTGCCACCTGCTAAGATTACTCGTGAAATTACTCTAGATAATCATGTAAGAAATGCTGATGATCATGAAGAGAATGATCATCAAGAGCACACAAGGAATTGTGAACTTGGAGCGCCTACGCAAGAAGGTAGTCAAGCGTATGTTCCTCAAGCGCCTGTTCAACTTCTTAACCCCTTCCAACCAGACAGATTTTGGCTGCGTGATCATCCACCTGAGCAGATTATTAGAGATATTGAAGCACCTGTTAGGACTAGAGCCGCTACGTTCAATGAGGCTATGTTCGCAACTTTTCTATCTCAAATGGAACGTAAGAAAGTGGATGAAGCGCTAAGCAACCCAATTTGGATTGAAGCCATGCAAGAAGAACTTAATTAGTTTGAGCATAGTAAGGTTTGGACGCTAGTACCAAGACCAACTCACCAAGGAGTCATTGGAACTAGATGGGTTTATAGAAACAAGATGGATGAGAACGGCACTGTTATAAGAAACAAGGCTAGACTCGTAGCTCAAGGATATTGCCAAGAGGAGGGTATTGACTTTGATGAGACATACGCTCATGTCGCTCGTCTTGAAGCAATCCACATGTTTCTAGCGTATGCAGCGTTCAACAAGTTCATGGTGTATCAAATGGACGTGAAGAGTGCGTTCCTGAATGGTAAACTCCAAGAAGAAGTGTATGTGGAGCAACCACCAGGATTCATCAACAATCATGGTAAGGGTATGGTTTACAAGCTAGAAAAAGCACTTTACGGGCTTAAGCAAGCACCCCGAGCATGGTATGACACTCTCTCTATCTTTCTTATTGGTAAAGGTTTTTCAAAAGGCAGCGTTGATACAACGTTATTTAAAATTACCAATAACGAAGATATTCTCTTAGTCCAAATTTATGTTGATGATATCATATTTGGCTTTACTAACAAGCGTCTGTGTGAGAAATTTTCGAAAATGATGCAAGAACAATTTGAAATGAGCATGATGGGTGAGTTAACTTTCTTCTTAGGATTACAAGTTAAACAACTCCCTAATGGAATATTTATTAACCAAGCTAAATATACAAGAGACATGATTAAGAAACTTGGTATGGAAAATGCATCATATTCAAAAATTCCAATGAGCCAAACGCTTAAGTTAGATAAAGATGAAAGTGGAAAGAAAGTTGATATCACTAATTATAGAGGTATCATTGGATCACTTCTTTATCTTATTGCCAGTAGGCCTGATATTATATTTTCGGTATGCATGTGTGCACGAGTTCAAGCTGATCCTAAAGAGTCACACTTAATTGCTGCCAAGAAGATCCTTAAATACCTAAAAGGCACACAGAATGTGGGCTTATGGTATCCTAGAGATTCTCCTTTTGAACTAATTGGTTACTCAGATGCAGATTTTGCAGGTTCATGCACTAGTGGTACTTGTCAATTTCTAGGTGATAGGTTAGTTTCATGGCATAGCAAGAAACAACAATCCATAGCTACCTCCACAGCAGAAGCTGAGTATGTAGCTGCAGGAAGTTGTTGTGCACAAGTATTATGGATGAGGCAACAACTTAGAGATTATGGAACAATCCTAGGTCCAACCCCCATTCATTGTGATAACCAAAGCGCTCTAGCTATGACTCAAAACCCTGTTCTTCATTCCAGAACCAAACACATTAACATTAGATACCATTTCCTTCGTGACCACGTTCAAATCTTTATATATGAGAATTACCAAATGTAACTTCTCTCTATTACACAAAACTCGCGTCCGCAGTTAATGAATTTATGGCTGAGATTCAAAAATCATTACACGTGTCTAAATCCTACAGAGACTAGAGAACACAAGTTTCAAAAATTCTTTACTATGTCATTTAAAACACAATTTCTGCAGAAAAACCATTTACTCTTACTCAAACATATTTGCAAAATTTATTCTCTCTCTCTCTCAAAGCAAAAGAAAATCTCAGTTCATCTCTTTCACTAAAAATGGCACCAAAGAAATCTTCGTCTACTTCTGCCGAACTTACCATCAAGGTTACTGAAGGCCTTGTTGTCGATTGGAAATTCCTGTACGAACAACCTCAGATCAATCTAACAGACATGATGGACATGGTCGTCAAAGCTGGGCTTAAACCGTTCTTGACCCAATACTCCTATCTGTTTCCGACTGAAGTCGACACCTTCTAGAGAACTGCTAAACTTTTAGAGGACAAAAATTCTATCTCTTGTCTCATTCCTCTATCCAAGAAGGAGCCTCCCAAAGAATTTATCTTGTATGCTGCCTCCATTGCCGAGAACTTCAATCTTCCAAATGAGGGTGAGGCATTGGATTGTGTTACACTAAAACAAATCAAGGAAGCATGGACAACCATGAGTGCGTACGATGATGTACCCTACACTCAGTACTTTGAAAAGAAAGAACTAGTATCCAAATACCGACTGTTGGCTGATTTCTGCAGCAAGATCATAGAATGCCGAGTGGGAACCTTTGATAAGGTGAACCCAGTACAATTTCAGATGATGACTGCTATACTCCTCAACATCAAAATCAACTAGAGTGAGTACATCTTTGGAAGGTGATCAGTGCAATATTTATATATTTTATTTCCTCTATATTTAGCATTTTTGTTGTGATTATATGGCCATTGGAACTGATTTTATCTCATTTTGTGATTTAGGCAAGATTTGGAGTGCAAAATATCAATTTCAATCAAAATGGCAGATTTGGCGATGTTTTGGAAATACTGATATATCTGGAGATACATAAGTTAGTTTCTATTTAATTTTATCCAGTTGAAAAGCTAAGACAAAGGCCTACATTTCTTGTGAAGAAGTCCAGACCCAGTTCGGAAGTTAAAGGGCCCAAAAGTGTTCAAGAACAGAAGATTTCTGTTCTGGACTGGACTGCGCTGCTGTGGTGAAAAATTCATAAATAGAGTTATGTATCTTGGATTTAGTCAAGGCCCATTGGAATTGAAAGATAACACACGAATCTACAACTTTATAGAAGGAGTCAAAGTCAGATTTGATGGTTAATTAGAGGCAATTCAAGGTGTAAATGGAAGAATATATTCTCCATGCTTTGATGTTAAAGGGAAGAATATATTCTCTATGCTTTAATGTTAAAGAGAAGAATATATTCTCCATGTCTTGATAAAGGAAGAGAGAATATATTCTCTCCATGATTATAGCATCTTTTCATTGCCTATATATATGTCTTGCAAGACTTGAAGAGAACAACAACAAAAACAAGAAGAAAACAAAGAGAAGAGAGTTAGAAAAATAGTATTTTCAAGTTTTATGCTTACAATTATGAGTAGCTAAGTTTTTATTTCGATTCAAGGGAGTTCATTTTGATTCACATGTTGTGAGACACGGAGCTTCATCTATCTATCTACGGTTTGATTATCTTTTGTTTCTTATTCTTAATGTTCATGCTTGTTTAGATAATAATCTAAGGTGCACATAGTTGATTATCCATTACAATCTATTGCTAACAAATCTTCATAATCCGTAATTGTTATGTTTGATTTGTGCATGTAGCAATTAGGTTTTCATGATTAGGATCCCAATTTTCGTTGATAACCTAAGGGAAACATTAGAGTAAATTAAATAGTTGGCGCTTGCTTAAACTATTGTTTATCCTTAGTCGCTTCTAATTTGTTATGCTATTATTAACATGATTAGGATTGCTTAATACCGAGTTAGTTGATAATAAGAATTTAACCGGGTGCTGGGCTTTGGTTAATGATATACGGAAGTTAATAGGGATATAAATAGCTGGTTATTTATGTTCTTGGCTAAGTAATCAAAGAATAGATAGTATTTTAAGTGTCTATGATCAACTTGAATTGAAGAACGAACTATCTTTGAATCGATGCTTTACATTTATTGAACTTCCTATTTAATTCCTGTCATTATTAATTCATCAAACAAACCTCCCCATTGAATATTATTTTGATCAACCAATCTCTAGGGTTCGACCTGGACTTACGAATACTACAAATTCTTGTGAGAACAGTAATTAAAATTTGGTGCATTCGACACGTACCAGAAGGTTTCGGGACAGTCTAAGCACCTCGAATAAACCTTATGGACTCGTTCTAAGCGACCTATTGTATAAATCAAAGTGTGTATACTCGTCTGGACTTCCGTTGAATAAGTCCAAGTTGCTGGGAAGAAGGATTCTGAACAATCTCTGTAATCCTCCCAAAATTGGTGGTGCTGCTAAACCACTTTCTGAGCATCTGGAAGTACGTCAAACGTCTGATGTGGAAGCGGAGCGTCCAGTGCCAGAAGAAGCCGTGAAGCGTCCGGCTGCAACAAAGAAGAGGGCTCCCAGAAAGCCCAAGGCTCAATTTGTTCCTTCTCCTCAAAAGGACGATGAGGAAACCGATGAGGATGCCAAGGACAAGTTGCCTCTTAAGAGGAAGAAGCTGGAAGGGATCATCAAACAAATAGACTTTGAAGAACCAGCTGCTGATCCTCCCGCACCAACGCTTAAGCTCGTTGAAGGAGTCAACGTGAAGAAAATCTTCAAGCGTTCCAGGACTAGCAAGCGTCAAGTTGCTCCTGTTCCTGAAGAGCCTGAGATTGATGAGCCAAGCGCTCAAGTTGCTGATGAGCCAAGCACTCTTGTTGCTTTTGAGCCAAGCGCTCAAAGTATTGTTGTTGAGACAAGTTCTCAGGGTAAGTTTATTTCTTCCAACAGCATTTCTATTCCTCCATCTGTAGAAGATCCTGCTCTTCTAGAGGATAGTTCTTGTATTACAACTATAGTTCCAGCCGCTGCTGAAGCGTCACCAGATGTCCTCCTGGATGTTGATATGTCAAAAGTTGTCACTATCGCTAAAGATGTTGCCGCAGAAGTTGCTGCAATTGAAGCTGAGGAACCTGCTACTACAGAGGTTCAGACTTCCATCCCTGTTCAGGCTATAACAGAGGCACGCTCAGAAGGTCAGAGTGTTGTTGAAGACGTTCTAGTGCCTAGACACTTCTTCAAACTCGACAAGCTGAAGACGATTGATCATTCAATCAACTATATGCCCCCAGCGCTCGAAGAAGATTTCATCCCTACAGGATACAATGAAGAACGATACATTGCTGCTGAGAATGACATTGCCCTGCTGATTAATACTGACCGTCAAATCAAGGATACAGTATTTAACGCTACTTTAACAGAAATTGAGAGGAAGTATTATCTGGCCACTCAACTTGGAAAGACCCCTGGCCAAATACCATCTTCCGTTATTCTCCAACAAGACAGACAAGGAGGAAGAACTCCTAGATGTGACGTGGATCTGACCTACTGTCTAGATTATGGCCACAGCAAACCAACCGGTTTCGCTTTAAGGGATTACAGCATTTGCGTGTATGAGCCTCTTCGTCCGAGCTTTCTCAATCCATCAGAGTCAGTCTTGAACAGAGAAGGCTACACACACTTTCCTCAAAGTGCTCATAGTGTTGAAAATCTATCTTCAGTCAATCCACTTCGCCTGTGGAAGAATAAAGCAGTTCATGCCGGTGAGCGTCTCGAATCATTGACATATTTGATTTAGACTTAAGCCAATGCATTTTTTGACAGCGTCTGGAATGCCAACTATCAGCCTGATAGATATCGCTTTGAATCTATCAGAAATATTCATCATGAAGGCATTCGTGCTATGGTCAACGAGGGAACAGACTACTGCATGAATGAAGTTAACTGGGTTGAAGCGTATATGGGCAACAAATATGCTTTCTCAGAGTTAGTCCAAGCTCCCCATCTTTTTGGCATAGGCATGCATGACAAGAAGCGTCAGTTCGCCAAGTATTGCCTCAAGCAATGTCAACAGAGAGTTGGACCTGTTCTAAAGCTCCCAATCATTAGACATCAAATTGAGCAGTGTCTGCGTCAAGAGCTTCACAGATTATTCACTTCTCCTCTTCTGTTCAACGCTCAAGCATCTTCCAGCGGTACCTCTTTTGTATCGTGCTTAAATTTTGCTCCGAGCCACTGCGAGGAGAATTTCAATCTGATGGTGAAGATTTTGACTCCCGTATCTCTGTTCGATAAAATCTTCACTGCCAATCTCAGATCTTGGAACAGCTCAGTAATTAGTTCATTTAAAGGATATCCACTGCTCCCTTCTATCCGCAGCGAGGTACTCGGTCATTATGAGTTTATCCTCTCCCTGCTTGAAAGGAATCAATAGCTGGCTCAAGCGATATATCCATACTTAGAAGAGTACTATGCTGATTGTGTACCTGAGAATCAGCGTCTTACGTCTCTTCCCTCAGACTGCTTGATTGGATTTTCCAGACATTACTGCCCAGATTCAATCTTTTCCATCTGTCAAGCGTCGTCCAAAGTCTTTCCGAATCATGTGCTAGATATCATTGGTCCAATGCACATCAGGGCCATTGATAGTCCCCTTCGCACATTCATTTCCGGTACTTGTATATCTCGAACCAGACTCACTAAACTTTTGGAAGCTTCGTCCACCTCTTATGTCGATTTAACAAACTGGAACTTCCAATTCGATGACTTTCGTCAACCTGAGTCAGCGCTCGAGGAAGCACCTGCTAAGTCAGCTGAAGCGTTCACGTCTGCAGTTACAAGTATTCCAGCGTTTGCTGAAGAACTCGTTCAAGCGTCTCAACCAGAGGATATTCCTGACGCTCCTGAACCCGTTACTGATGATATTGCTGAGGATCTTTCTCTTGACATTCGAGGTACTGTCTTTGATCCCGCATATCAAGTTCCCATTGACTCTCTCAAACACTCATCCAGGTTCAAGCGACCGGCTCCTCAAGCGGTTCATCTCGATGAGAGTCAATCTTTTGGTCCTTTGCTCAAATCCGTTTTGGAGAGTATCAGTGCCCATGCTACTCAGAATGAAGAATCTCTTCACTGGATTAAATACGATTTGGCAAAGATTGAGACTCAAGTTATGAGTGCTCCAATTGCTCATATGCGTAGTTCAGCTCAAGCGACTGTTGGTGAGTGCAAACAAGACTTTCAAGAAATGCATGAGGCCACTCAAGCAAACCAACTTGCCATGAAAGAAGAGCTTGAAAAGCGCCTAGAAACCCTTGAGACTTCTCTGAATGATGCTACCAGCGCCAAGATTCTCGCCTTGCAGGAACGCTTCGACAAGTGTCTGGACGACATCACAGATTCTATGTCTCAGATTGCTCATCAGGTCAGCTTATTCACAGATCATTTCTTAAAGACTGATGATGGCAATAAGGGTGAAGAGAAGAAGAAAGGAGAATAGAGGAAAGCGTCTAGTTCAAGAGCTCAAGAGCCTCCGTCTCCTAAGCGTCAAGTTTTTCCTTCTCCTTCTGCGCTTAGTCTCCCATCTTAGTTAACTGCTTTGAAAGTAAGTACCTCTGGAGCGCCTAGTAGTACACTAAGGGAACCTCCAAGAGCACTATATCTAAATCTACCAATACCTACAAGAGCACTACTTGAACAGTTTGACATCCCTCTTCAAAGAACATCTATTCCAGAACCTACAGATCCAAGAATCTTAGCTGAAGAGAGGAAGATAACTGACTTTATCCAAGCTTTTCGAATTTGCCTAAGGTATATGGGTATTGACCCAACTGATTGGGACAATCATTTTACTGCTTTCAAGAAGAGACATAAAGAAGAAAATAAGCTTATAATCAACAAAGATCATGACGCAATGATGACCTTGGAAATTGTTAGGAATTTCATGTTAGATGTTTTGATGATGACAATTAGGACTTTTTGTTAGACCCCAAAAATATGTAAGTTTGATTTTAGTAAGAAATTATGTATAAACTTTGAAGCATTAGATTTGTAATAGGTTTAATAGGCTTTGTTTTATTTTTATTCTAGATTGTTAGGCTAAGTAGTCTTAGGCTGAGCGTCTGATAATTTCTGAGTGAGTTTATCAGTGGTAAAGTTCGAAGACTCAAGCGCCTGATTTCTGAATGAAGATAAAGTATCCAAGCGTCCAATTGACCAGCTATATCAAACGTTACCTTAAAGGACAGAAGTGATTCTACCTGAATTTATATCTAAGTCCAGAAGGAGTTTAATGCAAATACTCTTAATGCATTAAATACCAATGGGTATTTAATTCAAATGCATTAAATGCTGATAAGAGCATTAAATGTGATAAGCACTTTCAGACGTACGGAGAGGCCACCCCATTAGACTGTCAACTTTCATAGACTGCAGCACCAACTCTTGTGCAGCAGATTTTCAGGAAAAAAGACAAAAGTTGTTCACTCGCAAAAGTGAGAGACACGCGCCCTTCCATGTGTCAAATGGACACTTTTTCCAAGAATGCCTATAAATAGAACTTCAACAACGAGCCAAACATAGAACAATTATCAAGCCAAATTGTTGTTGCATTGAAGTCTCATTCCTTAAACCTTCAGAAAAGCCAGAATACTTAAGAACATAATCTCTTTGCTTTTCATCAAATCCTGAGACAGTCAACCCAATATCTCAAACATTCTTTTTAAAGAAACTACACTACTACTGAGATATTCCAGTTGTTTGAACTTCATCAAAATCAAACAAACTCTTTTAGAAAAACCCCTATCCAAGCCTCGCGATCTATGTGAAGTCGAAGTTGGATACTTGCCATATTTCTGGGTGAAAGAAGCAAGGGGATTGAAGTGATTTGGAGCAGAAATCTGTGTGATCAAGGAGCTCAAGTCATCGACATCCATCTCTCCCTCATTTGTAGGAGAGTCTGTGTGATTCTTTGAGAATCATTTTAGTGGATTGCCTCCAAGTGTTCGAGGAGAAGAAGGACGTAGTTGGGATTACACCACCCAACGAACCTTACAAATATTGTGTCATTTACTTTTCAGCCAATTCTTTTATCTATCATATCATTTCATAAATTGATTAAGTAAAACACAATCAAAAGTTAAGCAACTAAGAAACCTCTTGTGACGCTAAAGCTTTCAAGGAGAAGACTCAAAAATTATTTCGTTGTGCTAACACTGATTAAAGAACTGAATGCTTAACCTACTCAGTCAAAGTATTCAAATCTTCAAGTCTGAGTCAACTTCCTAAAAACAGTCTTCAATAGACGCTTCGCCAAACCGCCAATATTTTTTTAAGTGAACGCTTAAGTCAAGCGTTAGACACTTCAAGCGTCTACCTTTTCAAGCGTCCAAAAATCTTTTAGTACGAAACTTTTCGAAGTCGAAAAAGACTTCAGGGTCTATTCAACCCCCCTCCTTCTAGACCCTTTCGTATGCCACTTGGGACCAACAAGTGTTATCCTTTAATTGCCAATTGAAACGAACCTACAGAATTGCACTACAAAGAATAAGCGAGAAATCACCTTTTGTATTTGGAGACCAGTTTGGTTATTTGTCATTGGATTAACAAATTAATTCATTGGACATAGCAAGTTAATTAATTGTTAATTTTATTAAATAATGGAAAATTAAATTAACAAATTGAAGTGTTTAAATTGACTAAGTTAATTAATTATTGAAAGTGGAATTTTAAATTAATCAAACATATGTTAATTAGATTAAAATACGATATGATTAAATCAAGTGGACTAAGTTGACTAGGTCAACTTAGCCCATATTAAGCATCCAAAAGGACCCTGAAGGCGTGTAAGCCCAATGCTTGAGTTGTAAGAATTTAAATCTGTAACACTTACTATTTCGTGATAAAACAAATACGAATGAGGTGGATCCGATTATTCGTTCTGAGCCCCGTGATAATCTATTACATAAGATTATCTTTCAACCCTTGTGTTCGATACGTTGTTTGGTGGTTCAAGTCTTAAATTATATGCTGATTATTGTTTTCGAATGCAATAATAAGATGAAAGAAAAATTCAAGTCAAGATAAAAACTATCTATCAAATATCTGAAAAAAGATAATTTTATACCTCCATGAGAATCTTTCAATCGGATGTTTACAAAACACAATCTTTCGGAAGAGAAAATCTGCCAACTCTTTGCTATGCTAAATCGCTCCTAAATTACGCTACAAACTACTCCTAAGGCTAGAGATACTTCTAAGAAAATAAAAAACGTACAGTTGTCATTGTGATTGTCCCCTTTTCTTCTCTTCTTAACTTGTATATATTCTTTCTTCACGAACCCACGTTCCTCATCTTCCGCAACTGCTCATAACTGCCCTTTCAAAATCTTTTGCTTAAGCTCGTCTCCTTCTTGGGCGGACTCCTCACTCTTTGAGCTTGTTTCCAAGTCTTTCGATTGACTTCTTTGGGCCCGAGTCTCTGATTCACAAAGCCTGAGTTTTAATGGGTTTACTTATTTATTTTCAGACCCAGTATCTTGTACTTTCTGGGCCGTTCAGGCTTTTTAATTTGAAAAGCCCATTTAAGTTTTTAAGTGTAAACAAACGCTCCCCTAATATACATGAACGTTTTGAGTTCATGTGTATCAAAGACACGTCCGTTCTCTAATAAATGTGAACGCTTCGACTTCGTGGGTTTTTTAAAGAATACGTATTTTATTAAAAATACCTTTCTTATTTTTGGCTGTTACAGAAAGACGCGCCCTTTTATACTTCACCTAGGATTTTGATCGACATCTCACCACTTTCTCATTGATAAGTGTGTTTCTTCGTGATCAGGTGCTAAATCCCATATAAATATTTCCATAGTTGGTTCTCGGATTCACAACTCTTAAACAAAAATATGGGATCGGGTGCTAAATCCTCTCTCTCTCTCTCCGTCTTTCTAGACAAAAATATTAGCAAAGCTTTGTTCTTTTATCCAATTATCAATAGCCCATTTGAACATCGCCTCGTCTCTCCTCGCGAAGCTCTCATCAATAGTCGTTCCTTGTCATGAAGCTGCCCATGACCTCATGTTTTTAATTCCTCGAGTGGCCATCTTGGATTGCAATGAGCCTGAAGAATTTTACGACGTAATTAGGGCTTCCCAAGCCCATTATAGTGATGTCAAGGTCGTGTCCCTCGAAGTGACGTGTATAGTTCCCCGATGGGCCTCCGATCGTCGAGGTCAATTGCTTAATCATTTGGTTTTTGGCCCGCGATTTGAATCAACGGCGTTCGAAAGCGCCGCCTCTGATATTCCCTATCTTTTTGGAACTTGGCCTCCCTTCGATAGTGATAATTATCCTCTTTGTATGAATCGGGTGGTCAATAAATTTGCTTGGACCAACATGAGCAAACCTATAAATGGTTGGATAGGCAATGCTGATGCTTTCCCATGGTTCGACAGCCTTCAACAATTTCATTCAAAATGGGAGGTTGATCGAATGATGGGGCTTGTTCGAATAACCTGCTACCAAACACTTCCCTTCGAGCAAGTGATGACTGGTGCCTTGGCATTTTCATTGCACCCTTTATACAACT
Organism: Buddleja alternifolia; assembly: GCA_019426215.1. NCBI lineage: Eukaryota > Viridiplantae > Streptophyta > Magnoliopsida > Lamiales > Scrophulariaceae > Buddleja > Buddleja alternifolia. Next base: position 21,358,854 of record CM033404.1, on the reverse strand, counting down.
GTTTTGTTATGCCTCGAGGACTTCAGACAATAACCCTCGAAGACATTGCTCTAATCACTGGGCTATCTCCTTATTGGCACTGTTCTTTCTTCTGGTGAAGTAACAAGTGAAGCTCGTGCACTTCTGGCATCTACTGTAGAATGGATAAAGCATCACGGAAAAAGTGGTGGTGCCAACATTGCTTATTCCACACTAGTCAATCATTCTTTCGGGAATGAGGACCCTGTTTCAGCTTTCGAGGAGGTATTGTTCATTAATTTTGTTTCCATTGTCTACCAATATTGCTGCAACCCTGGGGGCCATCGAATTTGGCCCCTCTTGTGCTAGCTCAATTTTATCGAATGATGTTCCACCTCCACCGGGACCCCTTAAATCTTAAAAGATTATCAGGTCCATTGTGGCTGTTGTCTTGTTGGGTTTTTCTATATTACCCGGAGTTGTTAAACATCAGGACTCTTACGTCCCATGAAGAAGTATCTCGAACTTCAAATGTTTTCAAACCTATCTCGAGTTGGGTTTGCTATGGAGAAACTGCTGTAAATCTGCTAATCCCTCTCAAAAAGGCATCATATCTTTTGGCCTTGAGTACTATGTATAACCCCCTCTATATCTCAACATGGTGTCCCTTCTTCGAGACAAGATATGAACCTACTCCTTGGTCCCACACTGCTCTACCAGATGGGTCAAGAGCAGTTGATTCTTTACGACATTCTGACGAAGATCAACCTTATTAGTGTTCCGTTTTATTTTCTCGAGACCTTTTGTATTCGAACAACACACTTGGCGTTGATGTTTATAATCCTTAGGTAATTTTCATAATATTTCCTTTGAGCATATAATATCTCTCAAATATTTCATTCAAATGTCTATTTTTCTCTATTCGATCATACATGTTCACGTTTTTCTTGTAGCTATGTTCGAGGCAATTTGACATAAATCAGAGTTTTGCTTTACCATGTCTGGGACCTATGAATCGCCCGTGGTCGAAGAGGCAATATTCTATCTCGAAGACAAACAGGAATCGAGCAGAGACGATCATTCGAGGGATGCCTTGTTGTCAAGCTCTCCCTATCCATGTCCCAGCTTTTTGTAGGGTCCTTCGAATGGAACAATGTTTCGCGGACTTCTGGAATCGCGTCTTACAACAAAATTATTTAAGACACATCATTTGAAAATTGGTCACCGATGCTACCAGGGCTTTTGGAGGTTCTAAAAATGTAGCTGAGCTCTCGAGGGTACTTTCTGTCAAGGTAATCAGATAAGCATCTTTTCTTGTTTTTCTTTAATTCCTTCGCTACCTTGTATAGTATATTTATCTATCTGTTTTTGTAGGATGACGCTTATCTCATCCCTTATGCACTAACATCTGGTTGGAGATTTGAAAGAGATGATCCTTTCATTCAAGCACATGAGGGGTTATTCCTAGCCCTTCGAGAATTGGAATCCACTGCTGGAACTGAGCTTCCCGATAGAGTTAGATCTTCCAAAAGTTCCTCTGTGGTGACAAGGTCGAGAATTGAACCTTCTAATGTTTCGGCTCCTATTACTCGAAAAAGTACAGCCCTTACCATTCGAGAGCTGCCCCAAGCTCCCAAACCGCAGTGGAAGATGAAGAGTCTGATGAGGATCCCCAACCTCTCAATGTAAAGAATAGTAAACTTCCACGTTTACAGGGATCATTTGGAGCCTCTCGTATGGATGAAAATCTACAAGGTATTTTTAATTATTCTTTCGAGGGTACTTATTGTCATTTCATCATTTTTATTATTTCATAATATGTGTATCCTTCGAAAATCTTTGTAGTCATTTCTACTGATGTCGCACCCATTCCTCCAGTTTCAGAGGACTCAATTCAAAAGAAAGATGATCATGCGCTGGCAATTGTTGCCACTAACCCTCCAGTGGTTTCACTTTCAGATAATTTATTCATATTATTCGTACACTTATTGCAATTCGAACTTTTCAAAGTTCTTTTACAAAAATATTATAAAATTCTCGCAGGGATATTGTCCCTCGAGAATTTGGCCATCCTTAACCTGCCGTCTTTGCTGCAGCTATCTTTTGCTTCTCTGACAGGGATAACTACGATTTCTGTTGATCCTTCTATTCTGAGTGGCCATAGAATGAACCCATTAGGTGGTGTTCATTTTCAGACTCTACCTGACCATCCTCGAACCACTGCTCCATCAGCCCAGATTGAAGAAATTGAGCATGATCAGACTTTGGCTCTTCCGGTCGAGCTAGCTTCAGATCCATCTCCTTCGAGTTTGGTGGTTCCCACGAATCTTGCCCCATTCGAAGGTTAGCATTCCATTTCTTCCTTGTAATTCTTCCTAATTTTGACTCTTCACTTATGCTATTGTTTTAATTCTTCACTTATTTTGACTCTTCACTTATGCTATTGTTTTAATTCTTTTAGGAGATGTTGCGCCTCCTGTATTCTCCAGAATTGATTTAATAGAGGCATTCCATTACATCAGGCGCCATCCTAATAATTCTACTTTGTTGAGGAGGCTTCATTTCCTTCTTGACAAGGCGCATTCGAGAGTGGCTGAGCAATGGCTGCCTATGTTTCAAGCAACCCACCAGGTATTCGAAGCTTGCCTTACCAGCCTCCGTGATTTTATTGACCAGGGAATCAATCCTTTAGAAGAGGAGATGTCCCTCGAGCACTCTCGACAGATAAACCAACTCCAAAATCGAGCTCCGGTCTTGGAGAATACTCGGGTAGACTATATAGCTCAAATTGCTTCTTTAGATGCTTAACTTGCTGATAGGAGTCATTTTTACGTGTTTTTAAGCCCCTTTGCGTTTATGTTTTAGGTTCATTTATCACTTGATTTTGTCACTTGTGCGTTTAATTCGTGCATTAAGTGATTTCAGGCCTTAAGTGGATACAATTGAAGAAAGGGTGGAAAAATGATGTATAAAACAAGTTTACGCCAAGATGTTTCACACCTCCACGACCAAACAAGCAAGAAATAAGCTGGAGTTAGCCAAAATCATGTTTTAGTACCATTTCCGCACACCTGGGCGCCAAAATCATGTTTTAGTACCATTTCCGCACACCTGGGCGCCAAAATCATGTTTTAGTACCATTTCCGCACACCTGGGCGCCAAATCAGAAACAACCTCCACGTTGGAACGCCATTTTGATATTTTTAGAGACAGAATTGGATGAAGTGTCCTTCTACAACGTTTTATATCTATGTCTTATCTTTACATGGGTACTTGAATCATCCAATTCGGAGATCTGTGGAGAAGTTTATGAATAAAACACTATCCCTGCGCTGGAAAACACGAAATTGGCAGCTCATGTTCTTGTTAGGTGGAAAACAAGAGAATGGTAGGTGCAAATTCTTGGTAGGTGGAAATTCTTGTTAGGTGGAAAACAAGAGAATGGTAGGTGCAAATTTTTGGTAGGTAGAAATTCTTGGTAGGAGGAAAGAGAAGAGTAGCTCAAATTCTTGGTAGGTGGATTTTTGGGTATTTAAAGGGGAGTGGGGAGCTCACTTGAGGACATCAAAAAATCATCCTTTGAGAGTGTGAGGACGAAAATTCAGGGGTTTGGGGGAGCATTCTCTTGGTTTTGAGTCATCCTATCATCATACTTGAAGAGCTAAGAAGAGGAAAAGGAGGGATTCAAGCTTCCAATCAAGAATCGATCATCAATCCAAAATAGGGAGTTTCTTAGTTTGATATTCATCTTTATCTATGAGTAATTCTATGTTTTTATTGTTTTCCCAATTTCAATTATGAACTAATTTTCCCTTAACTAGGGCCATGTGAAGGCCAAAGTTATGAGTATATATATATATGATATTATCCTTCGTATTAATTCTACAATTGCTTTGTGTTTTGATTTTGTGCGTAATTACTTGCATATGTTTGATCGCCATATGTTTGTCATATTGCCTAACTTAATAGTTTGAAAGAATATAAGTTAGGGTTCAAAGAAATCATCACATCATCCGTAAAAAATAGGGAATTGTCCCTAGAGATAGGTAGAGATTCCCGGGTGCAGTTAACCGGATTTATTAGGGGAAATTCTAGAACTTGAATGCATGATTATTGATTAAATTCTCAGATAGACATATTTAGAGAACTGTCAATTTATCATAGGATTATTACAGACGAGACATCGGGTAGTAATTAATTAAGGAATTTTCACCAAAGCAATAGTAGTCTAATAATACGAAGAATAGTTCATATTTATATTAACAAGTAAATTTGGTTGAAGCATGTGCCTTAGTTGTTTTATCTCATAAGAATCTAAATCTATTTGCTAAGTCTCGTTTTCACATTTTTATTGTAAATTAATCACAATCTTTTAATTCAATTTTAATTGCTTTTAAATTCCTAACTTTAAATAATCTTGTGTCTATGGGATCGATAACTCGGACTTAAAGTCCTCTTTATTACTATACACGACCAGTCCACTTGTTGTTTAATACACGTAAGGATTTTTCGTGTCAACTTTTTGGCGCCGTTGCCGGGGACTTGTTTAATTTTAGTTTTTGATTTTATTGCAAATTTTAAGTATTTATTTTATTTTTATTAAATTTTTTTATTATTATTATTTTTATTTTTTTCTTACACTCTTAGCTCGCAATGGCTAGAAATTTTCCAGATATGACCCTTCCGGAGAATCAATTATGGCGGCAAAGCGTCATTCAATTCGCAAAGGATAGTAATTTTTCCTAATATGACACTACCGGAGAATCAATTATGGCTGCAAAACGTCATTGAAGCGTGTTATGCACAAGGGTTCTTTCCACAACATTACCAAGAAAGAATTCCTACTCCGGAGGAACAACTTGATAACACCATTGGAGAGCTCCACTTTATGATGAAGGACGCACGGCGGGAAATGAAGGAGATGAATCATCAACTCAAGCAACTAACGAGCGACATATCTGAGAAAGTACCATGGGCATTGCTTGGTACCACTGAGATAGATCAAAAGGAAGAATGCAACACCTTGATGTTGAATGAGAGAAAGTTGGAAAATTCGAAAGCAGATTCCTCCAACGATGAGCATTCGACTCCAATCCTTTCTGAGGTTGTTGACATTCCTTTACCGTCTCCCCTAACCGCAAGTAAATCGGTACTCGATACCGATGATGGTAAGTTGTCAATGAATATAGAAGATGATATGGTTAATATCGATAACTATGAGGTTTTTGAGCATCCACTTGACTTTGATTTGAATTTTCACACTGATGCTTTTGATCCTTTTAGTGTTGAGCACTTTCAGGAAAAACGAACCAATCATCTTCTACATCCCTACATCGTGGATTTCATCTATGTGAAAGTGATGGGTAAAGAACGACGAGACATTGTCTCTAACTTGGAAGAGAGCCCACAATACCATCCTAAGCATAGGCAAGAAAAGGTAATAGAGGTATTGAGGGACCATAAAAAAACTCGTGAGTGGATGATTGCTTGGTCTCAACCTAGGGTATTTATCACACACGATGGACCAATCCTCAATACCAATATCCAAAGATTGAATTGATACCCGAGAGTGGAGTGGAGAACAAACAAAGCATTCATACGTCATCCTCCTTGAGCCGACCCGATAAAGTCAAGCTAGTGACTTTAAAACAAGCGCTTCTTAGGAGGCAACCCAAGTTTGTAAGTTTTCTTTTCTTTTTGTTTGTTTAGTTAGTTTGTTTATATTATGTTCAAACATGCACTTTTGGCATGTATGTTTTCTTATGCTTGATGGTTTGAAAAGTTGAAGTGTTAGATATGATAGACATTTGGACCCCATGTTTAGAGATGCTTATTTTACTCGAGAGGAGGAGAAGCTTTGTAACGATGCATTGGAAGTTAAAGGATGTTTTTCAACATCCTTGGTTGTAAGTGTTCTTTTACCGTTGCGTATACTTGTTGTAACAACATTGAGGACAATGTTGAGTTTTAGTTTGGGGGTATATGTGGGTAGTACTTTGTGGTTTTAATACATTCATATGATTGATCACCATGTGTTTGCTAGTTTTGTCATGCCATGTGTTCCTCGTTTAGCTCAAATTTGGAGGAATTTGTATGCTATCATGTTTATATGTGTTTATGTTAAGAAAATCAAGCATGATTTTTTTTTTATCCTTCCAATTGATGCATTAAAATTGATTAACTTGAAAAAAAAATAACATGATTTGTTGAAATAATTTAAATTTAATGGAACATATATATCTTTGAAATTGCTCATGGAGACCCTAGACTAGGATTGATTTCTTAGATGATTCACATTGCACAATAAATCGAGGGTAGAGGAGTTGAGAGGATAACCATCTTGAGACACTTAAGGAGTTTTTCCCGAAAAAATTATCTTAGATTTTTCATAAGGTTATAAGTTGAGTAGTAATTTTTTTATGCTAAACAATGAATTAAAAAGGTTGAAGTTTGGTATAACCACAAGTGGTCAGGCTAATATGTACTGGAGGTAAAAAGTTTCATGCCTATATACTGTACTATTATGCTAATTTGAGCTAATCTCAAGCCAAAAAGAAGCGAATTGATTAAAAGATCTAGTTTTATTTCGTGGCCTTTGACACTCGAGTGATTAAATCCTTAGGAGTGTCTTTACACATAATGCCCCAAAACTATCTAATTTGGGAGTCATTGATCTAAAGCTTGTTACATGGGTGTCATAGAAAGCCTAATGGAATAAAACATTGCACATGATCTAGCCTTAATGAAGTTAATTGGAAAGTTTTATATGAATTGAAAGTTTGAATGGTTAAGATAATGAAATTTAAATGGCCATGAGATTTTCTATGATTCTTATGCTTTGTGTTTGATCAAAAGTTGATAGATATGGGATTAATGTCCAAAATTTGGTAAGGATGCTTTTCGACTATAATACCTTAGATTTATTTTCACTACATCCTATGGAGTCTTTTCGAGTATTGGTGTCACATGAGCAAAAGTAGTTGATATGTATATATATTTGTGAGCTATAAAAGGATGATTTTGTGTCATTTATTCTTGTTAATTATGTTGAGATGTATTCATTTGGTTGGGATTGAAAGTTTGTAAGATTTTGTGGGTATATCTTCTGCAAACCCTCACGAGACTATAATTCGTGCATTAAGTGATTTCAGGCCTTAAATGGATACAATTGAAGAAAGGGTGGAAAAATGATGTATAAAACAAGTTTACGCCAAGATGTTTCACACCTCCACGACCAAACAAACAAGAAATAAGCTGGAGTTAGCCAAAATCATGTTTTAGTACCATTTCCGCACACCTGGGCGCCAAATCAGAAACAACCTCCACGTTGGAACGCCATTTTGATATTTTTAGAGACAGAATTGGATGAAGTGTCCTTCTACAAAGTTTTAGATCTATGTCTTATCTTTACATGGTACTTGAATCATCCAATTCGGAGATCTGTGGAGACGTTTATAAATAAAACACTATCCCTGCGCTGGAAAACACGAAAGTGGCAGCTCATGTTTTTGTTAGGTGGAAAACAAGAGAATGGTAGGTGCAAATTCTTGGTAGGTGGAAATTCTTGTTAGGTGGAAAACAAGAGAATGGTAGGTGCAAATTCTTGGTAGGTAGAAATTCTTGGAAGGAGGAAAGAAAGAGAAGGGTAGCTCAAATTCTTGGTAGGTGGATTTTTGGGTATTTAAAGGGGAGTGGGGAGCTCACTTGAGGACATCAAAAAATCATCCTTTGAGAGTGTGAGGACGAAAATTCAGGGGTTTGGGGGAGCATTCTCTTGGTTTTGAGTCATCCTATCATCATACTTGAAGAGCTAAGAAGAGGAAAAGGAGGGATTCAAGCTTCCAATCAAGAATCGATCATCAATCCAAAATAGGGAGTTTCTTAGTTTGATATTCATCTTTATCTATGAGTAATTCTATGTTTTTATTGTTTTCCCAATTTCAATTATGAACTAATTTTCCCTTAACTAGGGCCATGTGAAGGCCAAAGTTATGAGTATATATATATATGATATTATCCTTCGTATTAATTCTACAATTGCTTTGTGTTTTGATTTTGTGCGTAATTACTTGCATATGTTTGATCGCCATATGTTTGTCATATTGCCTAACTTAATAGTTTGAAAGAATATAAGTTAGGGTTCAAAGAAATCATCACATCATCCGTAAAAAATAGGGAATTGCCCCTAGAGATAGGTAGAGATTCCCGGGTGCAGTTAGCCGGATTTATTCGGGGAAATTCTAGAACTTGAATGCATGATTATTGATTAAATTCTCGGATAGACATATTTAGAGAACTGTCAATTTATCATAGGATTATTACAGCCGAGACATCGGGTAGTAATTAATTAAGGAATTTTCACCAAAGCAATAGTAGTCTAATAATACGAAGAATAGTTCATATTTATATTAACAAGTAAATTTGGTTGAAGCATGTGCCTTAGTTGTTTTATCTCATAAGAATCTAAATCTATTTGCTAAGTCTCGTTTTCACATTTTTATTGTAAATTTATCACAATCTTTTAATTCAATTTTAATTGCTTTTAAATTCTTAACTTTAAATAATCTTGTCTGTGTGGGATCTATAACTCGGACTTAAAGTCCACTTTATTACTACACACGACCAGTCCACTTGCTGTTTAATACACGTAAGGATTTTTCGTGTCACTTGCTAACCTTCAAGCAGAAATGAATCGACTTGCCAACTTAGTTGATCAAGTCAAATAAGATATCGTAGCCCTCAATGACCAGATTCTTCAATTAACCCATGAGTTTGAGGAAGTGATCAAGCCAACCATGCTCGAAAGGGATGCTTGCGATTCTGCCCTTGAAGTATTAGTCAATTAGTTACATTTTATCCAGTTCTAGCATATCTTTTAGCGATGTACTTTTGACAACATTTGTTTCGATGTAAAAATTTTTTACCAGTTTCGGGCAATCTTTCGAATAGTGTTGCTCATTTTCTTTCCATATACTTGGTGTATATTTCTTTAAGTTTTTTCATTCAATGCTCTTCCATATTCGGCTCCATCTAAATATCGAAGTCTGAATGAATTTCCTGAGAACTTATTTGCAATTCGAAACAGTCCTTCCCACTTAGGCGACCATTTTCCATAAAAATGGTCTTTTGAACCCTCTGGCAAGATCATTTTCTAGACTAGGTCTCCACTTTCGAAAGACCTCATTTTTACTTTTTTATTATAACTTCTCTGAACCTTCTTCTTCTTAAGTTCAATTTGCTGCAAAGCCATTACTTGTAACATTTCGTGATCTAATTTCTCGATGTTCATATTCTCATCATATTCTTTGGTTGTAAGTCGTGTTTGTTCTAGAATTCTTCTAGATTTAATATTGATTTCCATCGAAATAATAGCTTCATGGCCATATACTAAGTGAAAAGGGGACATACCTAAGCTATCCTTTTTTATTGTTCTTAGGGCCCACAGCGTATTAATTAGCAGTTCGTGCCAAGCCCTAGGGTTATTGCTTATCATTTTTGAAATACAGCCTTTAATCAATTTATGTGATGACTAGGCCTGCCTGTTTGCCTGGGCGTAATATGGTGTTGAATTTAATAATTTTACCCCAAATTGATTCAAGAATTCGAGCATCTCTGTATTGTTAAAAAATTTGGCCGGATCGAATGTTACAGACTCAGGGATCCCAAATCTAGTAATAATATTTTCTTTAATGAATTCAGCCACTTGTTTTGAATTGATGCTCTCGAAAGCTTTTGCTTCAACCCATTTGTAAAATAATATGTTGCTACCAAAATGTAGCTATGTCTTTTAGAAGAAGCAGGTTTGATTTCACCAATTATATCTGTAGCCCATCATCGAAATGGCCATGGCTTTACCATAGAATTTAGTTCGATTGTAGGTTGCCTCAATATTTTGTCAAATTTTTGACACTGTTTACAGCCTTTAGCATAACCTAAGCAGTCTCGTAGAACTGTAGGCCAACAAAATCCGTATCTGTGTATTAGCCATCTCATTTTTTGGCCGGCCTGATGTACCCCGCATATTCCTTCATGCGTCTCTGCCATTATAACCAAGGCATCTTCTAAATCGAGATATTTTAATAAAACTCCTTGAGAGCCTTTTCTATATAGCTCTTGTCCATCATATAAATTGTTGGTCCCAAGTGGCATACAAAAGGGTCTAGAGGGGGGGGGTTGAATTGACCCTTTTGTCTTTTTTGACTTAAAAATTTTGTATTAAAATAGTTTTGGACGCTTGAAATGAAGACGCTTGACTGAGCGTTTACTTGAACTACAGACGCTTCGGCTAAGCGTTTAATGAAATGAAGACTATTTTAGAAAGTTAACTTAGACTTTAAAATTTGAATACTTTAACCAAATAGGTTTAAGCGTTCAGTTCTTTAATCAGTGTTAGCACAGCGGAATAATTTTAGAGTCTTCTCTTTTTGAAAGCTTTAGCGTCACAAGTAGTTTCTTAGTTGCTTAGCGGCTGATTGTGTTTTAATTAATCAATTTATGCAATGATATGATAATAAGAGAATTGACTATAAAGTAAATGACAAAATATTTGTAAGTTTCGTTATGTGGTGTAATCCCAACTACGTCCTTCTGCTCCTTGATCACTTGGAGGCAATCCACTAAAATGATTCTCGAAGAATCACACAGAATCTTCTACAAAATAGGGAGAGATGGATGGCGATGACTAGAGCTCCTTGATCATACATATTTTTTCTACAAATCACTTCAATCCCCTTGCTTCTTTCACCCAGAAATAATACAAGTATCCAACTTCGACTTCACACAGATCGCGAGTCTTGGATGGGGTTTTTCTAAAAGGTTTGTTTGATTTTGATGAAGTTCAAACAACTGGAAATATCTCAATAGCAATGTAGGTTTATTTGAAAAGAAGGTTTGAGATATTGGTTGACTGTCTCATGAATTGAAGAAAAGCAAAGAGAATGTTTGCTTGAATATTCTAGCTTTTCTGAAAGTTTAAGGAATGAGACTTCAATGCAACAACAATTTGGGTTAGAATTGATCGTATGTTTTGTCTTGTTGTTGAAGTCCTATTTATAGGCATTCTTGAAAAAAGTGTCTGTTTGACACATGCACAGGCGCGTGTCTCTCACTTCCGCGAGTGAACAACTTTTGTCATTTTTCTTGAAAATCTGTTGCACAACAGTTGGTGCTGCAGTCTGTGAAAGTTGACATCCCAATAGGGTGGCTTCTTCGTACGTCTGAAAGTGCTTATCTCATTTAATGTTCTTATCAGCATTTAATGCATTTGAATTAAATGTCCGTTGGCACTTCATGCACTGAGAATATTTGCATTAAACTCCATCTGGACTTGGAAATAAATTCAGGTGTAAATGGTCGTTGATAGACGCTCATTCATCTTTTAATTACTTCTGTCCTAAACTGACGCTTGAAATAGCTGGTCTTCTGGACGCTTGGAAACTTCATCTTCATTCAGATTTCAGGCGCTTGAGTCTTCAAACTAAACTACTGATAAACTCACTCAGAAATCATCGGACGCTCAGTCTAAGAATACTTAGCCTAAAAATCTAGAACAAATTAAAGCAAAGCCTATAAAGCCTATTACAAATCTAACGCTTCAAACCTTATACATGATTTCTAAATAAAATCAAACTTACATATTTTGGGGTCTAACATAAAATCCTAATTGTCATCATCAAAACATCTAACATGAAATTCCTAACAATTTCCCCCTTTTTGATGATGACAATACTTACTCATTGATAGTTTAGAAGTTAGACAGCCAAAATAAAAGTTAGCTTTGGTTAGTAAAAGTTAGTTAAGCTTTAACGAGTTGTTTCAGCTGAAAAAATGCATTTTATATATATGAATGATTACAAGCATTTTTACATCTGAACAAGAAAACAAATTACAAAGAACAAAAGAGACAAGAATATAGATAGAGCAAAATAAACAACAGCTCTTAATCTTCTTCTTCTTCTTGAGCGTTAAGTCTTATGTTTACTCCTATTCTGATTGATTCAGAAATCCTTTCTTCAAGCTTAATCATGGAAGCATGCTCTTTATTTATTACTTTTTTCTGTTCTGCTTGTTGTCTCTTTTTATAAGCAACAAATTGCTTATTCCATTCACCTGGATCAAGCCTATCATCCTCAGGCATACTCTGAAAGCTTTGACAAATTCTGACTTCTTTTGCTCTTTAGCAATGATCTTTAGGTTAGAAGGCTTTGGAATAGGTGGTCTAGAGAAAGGAACATCAAACTATTCAAGCAATGCCCTTGAAGGTACTGGTAAAGAACGAAGGAAAGTTTGACGCTTGGGTGGAGGACTGGAAGCTCTTGAACTAGAAGCTTTCCGTTTCTCCCCTCTTTTCTGTCATTCCTCCTTATTGCCATCATCAGACTTCAGAGAATGCTGTGTGAGTAGGATGACCTAATGAGCAATCTGAGACATGGAAGCTGTAAGATCATCTTGACGCTTGTCGAAACATTCCTGCACAGCGAGTATCTCAGCGCTGATAGCATCACTCAGGGAAGTTTCTAAGTTGTCAAGACGCTTTTCAAGTCATTTTTCCATAGTGAGTAGTGTGGCGTTGGTAGCATCATTCATATTTTGAAAATCTTTGCGACACTCATCAACAGCTGCTTGAGCAAAACCACGCATATGAGCAATCTGAGCGCTCATAGTCTGAGATTCAAACTTTGCCAAATTCGTCTTAATCCAGTGAAGAGATTCTTCATTCTGAGTTGCGTAATTTCTCACCTCCTCTAAGACAGATTTCAGCAAAGGTCCAAAATCTTTACTCACATCCGATGGAACCGCTTGAGGAGTCGGTTGCTTAAATCTAGATGTATGCTTGAGTGAGTCAAGAGGAGCTTGATATGTAGGATCAAAAATAGTACCTCATACATAAATTTGAAGATCCTCAGCAGTATCAGCAGAAATGGTATCAACGAGTTCAGGAGCGTCAGGAATATCCTCTAGTTGAGACGCTTGAACTGGTTCTTTAGCAGACGCTGGAAGACTGGCAACTTCTGTCATGGACACTGGTGTAGATACTTCAATCCGTTTTACAAGCGCTCCCTCAAGTACTGACTCCGTTTGGCGAAAGTCATCAAATTGAAAGTTCTAATTGCCTATATCTGCATAGGAATCTGAAACAGCTTCCAGAAGTTCAGTCAATCTGGAACGAGAGATGCAGGTCCTTTGAATGAAAGTTCAAAGAGGACTATCTCTGGCTCGGATATACATTGGACCCATGATGTCCAAAACGTGGTTTGGGAGGATTCTTGACTGCGGCTTTGGAATAAGAAATAAGGTATCTGGGCAGTAATGTAAGGAAAATATGATAATTCTATCCGTTGGAAGACGTTGAGACTTGTGAGCTTCTGGCACATAACTGCAGTAGTAGTCATCCAAATACAGATACACTGCTCGAGCTATGCCTTGATTGCGTTCAAGTAGGGAAAGAACATAGGCATAATGATCGTTTACTTCCTGTCTGATAGAAGCTAGAAGTGGATAACCTTGGAAGTTTCGAATCCTCAAGCCATTTGGCTTCCTTAGATTTTCAATGAAGATCTTGTCGAAATGAGGAATGGGAGAAATAATCTTCATCATCAATCTGAAGTTTTCATCACAGTGGCTTGGTGAGAAGTTCAAACAAGATGGGGATGAACTACCACTGGTGGATGCTTGAGCGTTGAACTGGAGAGGAGTGATGGAAAGCCTATGTAGCGCTTGTCGTAGAAACCGCTCTATCTGTTGACGAACTTTGGGTAACTGGTCAACCGGTCCAACTCTCTCCTAACGCTTTACAAGGCAATACTTGGCAAACTAATGCTTCTTGTCATTCATGCCTATGCCAAAAAGATGGGGAGCTTGAACTAACTCCGGAAAGGTATATCGATGGCCCACATACGCTTCAGCTCAATTTACCTGGGCCATACAGTAGTCTATCCCAGCGTTAACTATAGCTCTAACGCCTTCATGGTGGATATCTCTGATAGATTCAAAGCGATATCTATCAGTCTGATAGGTGGCATTCCAGACGCTATCAAAGTATGCATCAGCTTCAGTCTGGATCACATATGTGAGAGATGCTAGACGCTCACCGGCATAAATTCCTTTATTTTTCCATAGTAGAAGGGGATTGGCAGAATTTTTGTTCTCATCACTATTCGCTATAAAAGGAAAATGCCTGTAGTCTTCTCGGTTTAAGACTTCCTCTGAAGGGTTGAGAAAAGTAGGGTGAAAAGGATCATACACAGAGATGTTGTAGTCTCTTTTAAAGCAAAACCGGTTGACATGTTGTGCCCATAGTTAAGGTAGTATGCCAGATCCACATCACATCTAGGAGTCTTTCCTCCTTGTCTATCTTGTTGAAGAATAAGAGAAGACGGTATCTGACCAGGAGATTTACCGAGTTGAATTGCCAGATAATATTTCCTCTCAATTTCTGTCAACTCCGTGTTGAACACTACATCCCTGATCTGATTGTCAATGTCAATCAGCGAGGCTACCTCATTCTCATCATTAATGTATCTTTCTTCATTATATCCTGCTGGAATGAAGTCTTTTTCTAGCGCTGGGGGCATATAATTGATTGAATGATCAATAGTCTTCAAAGGATCCAGCTTGAAAAAATACCTTGGCTTTGTAACGTCCTCAGCAATGCTCTGACCTTCTGAGCGCGCCTCTATTATATCCTGAACAATTGTTAACACTTGAACCTCTGTGGAAGCAGGTTCCTTGACTTTAATTGTAGTAGCTACTGCGGCAACATCTTTGGCAATGGCCACAATATTTGTCATCTCAACATTCAGATGGACGTCTGTTGATGCTTCAGCAGCAGCTGGAACTAAATCTGTAGCAAGATAAATATCCTCTATAAGAGTAGGATCTTCTATAGATGTAGGAAAGGGAATGTTGTGGGAAAAAATAAACTTACCCTGAGAGCTTGTCTCAACAGCAACTTGAGCGCTTGGCTCAACCATCTCAGGCTCTTCAGGAACAGGAGCAGCTTGACGCTTGCTTATCCAAGAACGCTTAAAGATCTTCATCATGTAGATTCCTTCAACGAGCTTTAGCGTTTGAGAAGGAGGAGCGGTAGCTGATTCCACAAAATCTATTTGTTTAATAATCCCTTCCAGCTTCCTACGCCTGATCAGAGGAATCTTGTCCTCTGCATCCTCATTAGTGTCCTCATCATTCTTTTAAGGAGAAGGAATGACTTGAGCCTTGGGCTTTCTGGGAGCCCTCTTCTTTGTTGCAGCCGAACGCTTCATGACTTCTTCTGGAACTGGATGCTCAGCTTCTTCATCAGACGCTCAGATAGTGGTCTAGCAGCACCACCAACTTTGGGAGAATTGAATAGATTGTTCAGAATTCTTCTTCCCAGCATCTTGGCCTTATTCAGAGGTTGACCAGAATAGTAGACGCAATCTGATCGATACAATAGGTTGCTCAAAATAAGTCCATAAGGTTTATTTGCGGCGTTCAAACAGTCACGAAACCTTCCAAAAATATACTCGCTCCAGTTGATCTTGAGGTTGAGGAGTATCGCCGTCATCATCTGAAATTGCACTGGGTTGACCTTATCAAAGGTACCCACTCTGCACTCTATGATCTTGCTGCAGAAATCAGCCATCAGTCAGTATTTGGATACCAAGTCTTTCTTTTCAAGGTTCTGTTTGTAGGTTACACCATCATAAGCACTCATAGTCATCCATGCTTCCTTCATTTGTTCCAAAGTAACACTGTCCAATGCCTCACCCTCATTTGGGAGATTGAAGTTCTTGGCAATGGAGGCGGCAGTCAATACAAATTACTTGGGAGGCTCCTTCTTGGATAGAGGAATTAGACAAGAGATAGACTTCTTGTCTGCGGATAGTTTAGCAGTCTTCCAAAAGGTGTCGACTTCAGTCAGAAATAGATAGGAGTACTGTGTTAAGAATGTTTTGAGCCCAGCCTTGGTTACCAGGTCCATCATATCTATTAGGTTAATCTGGGGTTGTTCGTACAGAAACTTCCAATCGACAACAAAGCCTTCAGTAACCTTGATGGTAGGCTCAGCAGAAGTAGAAGAAGATTTCTTTAGTGCCATTTTAGTGAAAGAGATGAACTGAGTTTTTCTTTTGCTTTGAGAGAGAGAGAGAGAGAAAGACTAAACTTTGCAGAGTAATTTTGCAGAGAGTAAAGTAAATAATTTTCTGCAAAAATTGTGTTTTAAATGACACAGAAGAAAAATTTTGAAACTTGTGTTCTCTCGTCTCAATAAGATGCAGACATGTGTAAAGCTATTTAATCTCAGTCATAAATAGTTTTAACTGCGGACGCGAGTTTTGTGTAAGAGAGAGAAGTTACATTTGGTAACTCCCACATATAAAGATTTGACATCCGATTTAAAATTTTAGAACTTTTGGGATTTTCAAAGTGTAACACACGCGCCTGATGGTACACTGACACGTACACATACACGTGTTATCTCTGAACCGTCATTTTGAAAATTTTTTGATTACCCGCCAGTTTGATGTTATAGAAGCGTGTAGATAGAGTACAATATAGACTATTGAGTCTATCCACTACTTCAAGAAGCTTGTAAAAAAAATTATGCATGAGTTTTATAAATAATTTTAAAGTGTTGAGTGGAATATGTTCAACGCTTAACAGATATTACTTGTTATCATTTGTTGTAATATTGACGTTTGAGATCAAAACCTTTTTATGTTTGAGCGTCCAACATATTTTGCATAAATAGTACTAAGCGTTGATGATCATGCATCTGAAAATTTTGATCATTGACGCTTACAGTTATGTTCAAGTATAATTTTAAGGTTCCCCTTAAATTCGTAACTTGTAACAATCTTTTCAAAAATCTTTTTGACATAAATAAAATGGATTCCCCCTAAATTATATGTCTAATAAAATATGATGTTTGATGATTAAGTGTTTAAATCAATCATACCTAATTCACTTCTCAAACTGAGAAAATGTTGTTCGTTGAGCGCTTTGATAAAGATATCTGCCAATTGTTTGTCAGTTCCAATAAAGTGCATGGAGATATGGTTTTTTGAACATGGTCACAAAGGAAATGGTATCTAATGTCAATATGTTTGGTTCTGGAATGAAGAACAGGATTTTAAGTCATGGCTAGAGCGCTTTGGTTATCACAATGAATAGGGGTTGGACCTAGGATTATACCATAATCTCTAAGTTGTTGCCTCATCCATAACACTTGTGCACAATAACTTCATGCAGCTACAAACTTAGCTTCGGCTGTGGAGGTAGTTATGGATTGTTATTTCTTACTATGCCATGAAACTAACCTATTACCTAGAAATTGACATGTACCATTAGTACTCTTATGATCTATTTTGCAACCTGCAAAATCTGCATCTGAGTAACCAATTAGTTCAAAAGGAGAGTCCCTTGGATACCATAATCCCACATTTTGTGTGCCTTTTAGGTATTTAAGGATCTTCTTGGCAACAATAAGGTGTGACTCTTTAGAATCGGCTTGAAAACGTGCACACATGCATACCGAATACATAATATCAGGTCTACTAGCAGTAAGATAAAGAAGTGATCCAATGATACCTCTATAATTAGTGATATCAACCCTCATCCCACTTTCATCTTTATCTAACTTAAGCGTTTGGCTCATTGGAATTTTTGAATATGATGCATTTTCCATACCAAATTTTTTAATCATATCACGTGTGTATTTGGCTTGGTTTATAAATATGCCATTAGGGAGTTGTTTAACTTGTAATCCTAAAAAGAAAGTTAATTCACCCATCATGCTCATTTCAAATTGTTCTTGCATCATTTTTGAAAATTTCTCACATGGACGCTTGTTAGTAGAACCAAATATAATATCATCAACGTAAATTTGGACTAAGAGAGTATCTTCGTCATTTGTAATTTTAAATAACGTTGTATCAACACTGCCTTCTGAAAATTCTTTACTAATAAGGAAAATAGAGAGAGTGTCATATCATGCTCGGGGTGCTTTCTTAAGTCCATAAAGCGCTTTGTCTAACTTGTAGACCATATCCTTACCATGGTTGTTGATGAATCCTGGTGGTTGCTCCACATATACCTCTTCTTGGAGTTTATTATACAGGAAGGCACTCTTCACGTCCATTTGATACACAGTAAACTTGTTGAACATTGTATACGCTAAAAACATGCAGATTGCTTCAAGATAGGCAACAGGAGCATATGTTTCATCAAAGTCAATACCCTCTTCTTGGCAATAACCTTGAGCTACGAATCTGGTTTTGTTCCTTATCACAATGCCATTGTCATCCATCTTGTTTTTGTAGACCCATATAGTTCTAATAACTCCTTGGTGAGTTGGTCTTGATACTAGCGTCCAAACCTTACTACGCTCGAACTGATTAAGCTCTTCTTGCATGGCTTCAATCCAACTTGGATCGCTCAGCGCTTCATCCACTTTCTTAGGCTCCATTTGAGATTGAAAGCTTGCGAACAGGGCCTCATTAAATGTAGCGGCTCTAGTCCTAATAGGCGCTTCAATATCTCCAATAATCTGCTCAGGTGGATGATCACGCAGCTATAGTCTATCTAGTTGGAAAGGGTTAAGAGGTTGAACAGGCGCTTGATGATCAGATGCTTGACAACCTTCTTGCGTAGGCGCTTCAAGTTCACTGATTCTTCTTTGCTCTTGATGATCACTCACTTCATGATCATCAGCAAATCTTGCATTGTTATCTGAGATAACCTCACGAGTAATCTTAGGAGGTGGCACTGAGATCTCAACGTCGTTGTCACTATCTTCATCAATGTAAATCTTACACGCTTGATGACACAGATCTTCAACTCCTACTTCATTCACATTAACCTTACTCGGTTCTTGGATTCTTCAACCTTCGATTTGATCTTATTTAAGATGCGAAAATTCTTTCCATTCTTGGCGTAGCCTAAAAAGACTCCCTCATCCGCTTTTGGATCAAATGTCTTTAGGCTTTAGGGTCCATTATTATGAATAAAACATTTAGAACCAAAGACGTAAAAGTATGAAACATTTGGCTTACATCCCTTCCATAGTTCATATGGAGTTTTCCCATGCTGTTTGTTGATAATGCAACGGTTTTGAGTATAAAATGCAATGTTGATCGCTTCTGCCCAAAACCTAGGAGCAAGCTTGGACCCTGCAAGCATTGTCCGTGCGGCTTCCTTGAGCGTTCTGTTTCGACGCTCAGCAACACCATTCTGTTGGAGAGTTCTGGGAGCTAAATACTCATGATGTATTCCAATCTCTGCACAAAACATCTCAACAACCTTGTTAGTAAACTTAGTACCGTGATCGCTTCTTATTCTTGCAACCTTAAGATTTTTCAGTATTTGAAGTTGTCGAATAAGCATTGTTAACTTGTCACATGTTTCATCTTTGGATGAAAGAAATTCCACCCAAGTAAATCGAGAGAAATCATCTACTATCACCAAAGTATACTTTTTACCGCTCACACTGATCATTTTAACAGGTCCAAACAGATCCATGTGAAGTAGTTCAAGTATTCTAGAGGTAGATAGATGAGGTTTTCTCTTGAAAGATGATTTGACTTGTTTACCCATTTGATAAACGTTACAAAGGCAATCCTTGTGAAATGGTCCTTTTGGTAATCCCTCTACAAGATTTAGATTTAGAAGCTGAGAGATTGTCTTAAAGTTGAGGTGATTCATTTTTCTATGCCATAACCAACCCGTTTTAGATTCATTTTTAGCAACAAAACATGTTGGGTTGTTATCAATTGTTGAACCCCAATCTACCAAATATACATTGTTTGTTCTTTTACCTTTTAATTTAGTAGACATAGTCTTAGCATCATTTATATAGCAACAGTCACTTGAGAATATGACTTCAAAGCCTTTATCACAAAATTGACTTATGCTTAATAAATTGTGATTTATACCCTCAACATAATAAACATCACTTATCATGTTGTTCCCCCTATGCACAGTACCTATACCTTTGGTTTTATCTTTGGAGTTATCACCAAATACAACCTGAGGACCATTGGTAGCTTCATAGTTGATCAGAAGATCCTTGGAACCCATCATGTTCCTTGACGATCCACTATCGAAGTACCAAACAGATGTATCGGCTTTAGCACTAGGTACCTGCAATCAAAAGGGAAGTTCTAGTTTTGTTTAGGTACCCATTGTTGCTTGGGTCCTTCAACGTTAGTAGCACCGTTAGTTTAAATTAGAACTTTAGGAACCCATACTTTCCTAGTCTTCATTTTAGGAATACTGGCCTTTTTGGGTTTCACATTGTGTTGTGTGTGTTGTTTGGGTGTATATGATCTAGACCATTGTGGATATTAACACTGGTATTTCCTGGGCACTGGCTTGGGTTGCATTTTTGGTGCTGGACGCTTAGCGCTTGACTCACAGTGGTCAGGTTTATCCTTAGCTTTTTGAGCGTTTGAACGAACCCGTCTTTGTGAATCATTTGCCTTTGCCTTACCCTTGCCTGAGTCAGCTTTGGCTTTCTCATTTAGCCTCGTACCATTGTCGCACGGTTCATTTTGTGTTTGACGTTGTGAACCTTCTTTAACAAAGAAAACACCATTTCCTTTGTTGTTTGCCGTATCATTAGATTTGTTTGGTTGTTTACCAAATTTATTGCATCCTAAACCGGTCTTTTCACCAAATAACCTTGTTACCTCAGTCACATTGTCTAGCTTTCTTGATGCTTTAGACAATGATGAGACGAGCTGTTTTGATTTAGCAAGACTAGCAATCAGAACTTCTCTCTTGACTATTATATCAAGATCACTTTTCAACTGGATTATTTCATTCTCAAGCGATTGGCTTTTCTCAATGCATAGTTGCTGAACTTGAAACTCTGCTTTGAGCGTTACTTTATCACTTTTGACCGATGAAATGATATCAAAGTGATTTTGATGTAATTTGGCGACAACTTGACAATCCTTATAATATTCTTTGACTTTGTCAAGCAATTCTTCATAAGAAAGAGGAAGATATAATTCAATGTTTACCTCAGGGGACGCTTCATCATCTCTGGCCATGAGACAGATAAGCGCTAATTCATCCACTTGCTCATCATCATCACTAATCTCCTCTAAAGACTCCAAATCTTCAGGTGCGGTGTCCTGATTCTGCTAGCAAACCTTGTTAGCGAAGGTTGCTCCTGAATTGGTTTATGTCCAATTAATCCTGCTTTGAAGGCTTAGATACGTTTGGATAAGGGCAATTTACCTGGTAGTGCCCTGGTTTCGTGCAATTTTAACAAAGATTAGTTTTCATCTTTTGTTCATTTGTTAACCTTGCATTGTGTGGTTTTGAGACCACTGGCGCTGAGAGATTTTGAGCAGACGCTTGGTACTGAACAGGCGCTTGGGTTATTGGAACAGAGTACTGAGGCGTTTGATATTGTTGATGCACTGGAGCAGGCGCTTGATATGAACTGTGTCCTTGATGCTTAGGACTATTTCCTTTCTTTTCATATCTCAAGAACTTTTTGAATATATTTAGAAGCGCTAGTTCTTCATCCTCACTGATATCTGAACCTTTTCCCTTATTACCCGATTTACCCTTGATTGATGCTACGAGCGCTCCAGACTCAATTACCGGACTACTCACAACATCACTGGCCGAATTAAACTCAAACTCAAATGTTTTGAGCTCTGAAAAGGCGTCTTCAGTAGTTAAATTATCCAAATTGCTCGATTCTCTAGTTGTTGTTTTCATCAAAAATATACTAGGTAGACTTCTGAAAATCTTAACCACCATTTCTCTGTTTTGCACATCCATTCCCAACGATGTAAGTTCCATAACAAGAGCTGTGAATCTTATGTCCAATTGTTCTACTGTCTTGTTAGGTAACATCTTAAAGCTGTTGAATTTTTCTTTAGCAATGGAGAGCTTATTTTCCTTGATCTGAGCTGATCCACCACTGATTATGGCCAACTTATCCCAAATTTCTTTAGTGGTATTACATGATATAACTTTGTTAAATAAGTTATCATTATCAGCAATAGCTGTATATAAGGCGTTTTGACCAACATTGTCCAAATTTGCTCTTCGACGCTCATCAGTGGACCACTATTATTTAGGCTTCTCAACATAACCATCTAGAGTTTCTTCTGCGGCTCCAAGCGCTCTGGTAATAACCTTCAGAATTTGTATTGGTCCATCTGAAATAATATCGCACATTTCGTCATCACATGAACAAAGGTATGTAAAAGCTTTGATCTTCCATGAGTCATAGTTTGACTTGGTCAACTTAGGAACTTTAGAAAAATCCATAAACAAAATTTAAAGCAACTGTATTTGAAAGGGATCTAAACAAGTTGTTATGCTTGAAAATTTTAAAATTTCAACTTTAACCGCTCTGATACCACTTGTTGGTCCCAAGTGGCATACGAAAGGGTCTAAACTTGGGGGGGGGGGTTGAGTAGACCCTTTAGTCTTTTTCGACTTAAAGATTTCACATTAAAATAGTTTTGGATGCTTGAAATGTAGACGCTTGACTGAGCGTTTACTTGAAGTACAGACGCTTCGGCTAAGCGTCTAATGAAATGAAGACTGTTTTAGAAAGTTAACTTAGACTTTAAGATTTGAATACTTTAACCAAATAGGTTTAAGCGTTCAGTTCTTTAATCAGTGTTAGCACAGCGGAATAATTTTAGAGTCTTCTCTTTTTGAAAGCTTTAGCGTCACAAGTAGTTTCTTAGTTGCTTAGCAGTTGATTGTGTTTTACTTAATCAATGTATGCAATGATATGATAATAAGAGAATTGACTATAAAGTAAATGACACAATATTTGTAAAGTTCGTTGGGTGGTGTAATCCCAATTACGTCCTTCTTCTCCTTGATCACTTGGAGGCAATCCACTAAAATGATTCTCGAAGAATTACACAGAATCTTCTACAAAATAGGGAGAGATGGATGGCGATGACTTGAGCTCCTTGATCACACAGATTTCTACTACAAATCACTTCAATCCTCTTGCTTCTTTCACCCAGAAATAATGCAAGTATCCAACTTCGACTTCACACAGATCGCGAGGCTTAGATGGGGTTTTTCTAAACTGTTTGTTTGATTTTGATGAAGTTCAAACAACTGGAAATATCTCAATAGCAATGTAGGTTTATTTGAAAAGAAGGTTTGAAATATTTGGTTGACTGTCTCAAGAATTGAAGAAAAGCAAAGAGAATGTTTGCTTGAATATTCTAGCTTTTTTGAAAGTTTAAGGAATGAGACTTCAATGCAATAGCAATTTGGATTGGAATTGATCGTATGTTTTGGCTTGTTGTTGAAGTCCTATTTATAGGCATTCTTGGAAAAACTGTTTGTTTGACACATGCACAGGAGCGTGTCTCACTTCCGCGAGTGAACAACTTTTGTCCTTTTTCTTGAAAATCTGCTGCACAACAGTTGGTGCAGCAGTCTGTGAAAGTTAATAGTCCAATAGGGTGGCTTCTCCATATGTCTGAAAATTCTTATCAAATTTAATGCTCTTATCAGCATTTAATGCATTTGAATTAAATATACGATGGCACTTAATGCACTGAGAATATTTACATTAAACTCCTTCTGGACTTGGAAATAAATTCAGGTGAAAATGGTCGTTGATAGACGCTCATTCATCTTTGAATTACTTCTGTCCTAAACTGACGCTTGAAATAGCTGGTCTTCTGGATGCTTGGAAACTTCATCTTCATTCAGATTTCAGGCGCTTGAGTCTTCAAACTAAACTACTGATAAACTCACTTAGAAATCATTGGACGCTCAGTCTAAGAATACTTAGCCTAACAATCTAGAACAAATTAAAGCAAAGCCTATAAAGCCTATTACAAATCTAACGCTTCAAACCTTATACATGATTTCTAAATAAAATCAAACTTACTTATTTTGGAGTCCAACATAAAATCCTAATTGTCATCATCAAAACATCTAACATGAAATTCCTAACAAAAATAATGACGGGCCACTAATTTTAATCTATTCGAAAATCTTCCTTTAGCTTGATTTTTCAGATAATCAATGATTTCGAAGAGCCAGTCCTCCTTTTCTTTCAAAATATCAATTTTGTTTATCTGCACTGTCCTTTGTTCGAAATGCAATAAAATCCTAGGTTCGAGTTGAATAGTCGATTCAAGCATATCAGGATCAATTTTATATCTTGACGCTAACTGAGCCAAATCATTGGACATTTGGTTCTTTTCCCTTGGCACATAAGTGGTTTTCACCGATTCGAAAAGTCTAATTAATTCATGCACTTGAGCATATGAAGCTATTGATAATGGGCGCATGTATTTGAACATCCCTTTCACCTGATTTACAATTAACTAGGAGTCTCCCTTTACTTCGATGTCTTTAGCACCCATATCAAGTAATACCTCTAAACCCAAGATAAGATCTTCGTATTCTGCTCTATTATTTATACAATCTCCTACGATCTTTGCACACAATTTGGTAATTAATTTTGATGGAGATATAATATATATCCCTATTCAGGCACTGTCCCGAGTGCTCGACCCATCGAAGTATAAAATCCAAGGAACTGTATTTATAAATTTGATTTCGAATCTTTCTAACTTCTTTTCGCTCATCGAAGGATGATCAGCCAAGAAATCAACCAATACCTGCCCTTTCACAGCTTTTTGAGGTACATAGACTAAGTCAAACAGGAGTAAACAGGGGCTCCATTTACTTAATCGACCTTTTACTATGGGTTGATTAATCATAAATTTAATAACATCGGTTGGGGACACCACTTTGATAGAATATGTAGCAAAATAGTGTCTCAATTTAACTGATGCAAAATAAAGACTAAGACACCATTTTTTGATTGAAGTGTATCTTTTCTCAGCATCATTCAGTAATCTACTTAGATGAAATACGGCTTGTTCGTAACCTCTATCACTTTCTTGTACTAGGAGACAACCAATCGAGTAGTTAGCTGCAGATATGTAAAGTCTCAATTTCTTTCCCTTTCGAGGGGAAATTAATACTAGAGGCTGAGTCAAATATCTCTTCATGGTTGTAAAAGCTTCCTCTTGATTTCCTCCCCAAATAAATTCATCCTCATCTTTTAAACGCAAGAGGGGTGAGAATGCTTCTGCTTTCCCAGCCAAATTAGCTATAAATCTTCTTAGGAAATTGACTTGTCCTAAGAAACGCTGTAATTCTTTTTTATGACCTGGGGATTTGGCTTCCAAAATAGCTTTGGCTTTGTTTCGATCCACGTCAATGCCTCGATTATGGATTAGAAATCCCAAAAAATTTCCAGCTTCTACACCGAAAGCACACTTCAAAGCGTTCATTTTTAAATTAAAATGCCTCATTCCATGGAAAGTTTTGACTAATTATTTTAAATGCTCCTGATACGTTTGTCCCTTGACTACGATATCATCAATATACACTTCTAATGATTTGCCGATAAGATCAGGAAACATGTAATTCATGGTCCTTTGATATGTCGCCTCGGCATTCTTCAAACCAAAAGGCATGACTATCCATTTGAAAGTTCTAATAGAACCTGGACATCGGAATGCTATTTTATTTCTGTCTACTTTGGAAATTTTGAATTGATAATATCCCGAGTATCCATCCATAAATGACATCACTTTGTATCTGGCAGTTGCATCGATTAAAGTATCTGCCATTGGCATCGGGTTCTCATCTTTTAGCAGTAGCTTTGTTTAGGTTTCTAAAATCGATACAGACCAGCACTTTACCATTCTTTTTAATTACCGGCAATATTTGCTAGCCACTCAACATACCTAGCTGGTCTGATAAACTTAGCTTCAACCAATTTCTCAATTTCATCTTTGATTACGCCCATTAAATCAGGTGATAATTGGCGTGGTGCTTGTATTATTGGTTTAAAACGAGGTTTAATTGGTAGTTCATGTCAGGTGATGGCCATATCGACTCCCGACATTTCATAAGGTGCCCAGGCAAAGCAATGTTTGAACTGATGCAATATTTTGATTAATTATTCCTTTTCCTTTTGTTCCAATTTCGAACTTATGTAAGTGACTCTTGGATTTTCAATAGTTCAAAGATTAATTTCCTCTAAAGAATCTTGGATATTTTTTCTGATATCTTCATCTAGTTCTACAATTCCCAGTTCAATGATTCCATCTGAATTGTTATCCCGATGTTCGATCGAATTTAAGCTCGAGCTCGAATTACACTATTCAAAATGGTTATCGTAAGCTCGAGCTCAAATTACACTGTTCGAAATGGTTATCGCAATAATCAAATAATTTTAAGTTAATTTTTCCGATAATTAACTTTTGAAAACCATTGTTAATTACATCATTTTGTTCCAAAACAATTGTTTAAACTAGACATTCCTATCATTGCCCTAATTCGTCTTAGTCTAACTTTACATCTATCTCGAGCGTAGACCGATCTTCGACTTTACTTACTTCAACACTTTTCTCTGCATCTTCCTGTCCTGCCTTTTCGATGACTGGGCCTCCTAGAATCAAATGACCTTCTTCTTCTAGTATTTCTGCTTGTTACCTGGCATTCACAATTTGAGTATCGATAAAATAAGAATTCTTTTCAGCCTTAACCACTTGAACTTATGGCCATTCCGACAAATCAAAACTTGATGTAAAGTCGAAGGGATACAATAATTTTGATGTATCCAATCTCTTCCTAACAATGCATTAAATGATGATGAATTCGTTTTCACCCCAAAGAATGCCGAGTAAGAACTTTGAGTTCCAATTTTTACTCGACATGGCAGAACTCCTAACACCTTAGTTACTTGCCCCGAGAAACCATAAACTGCTACGTTGGTGGCTACTAAATCTTTCGAACTTTTTCCTAGTTTTGTCAATGTTTTTTCGGGTAAAATATTAACTGTAGCACCATTATCAATCAAAACCTTATTAATTGTGACACCTTCGATTTCGGCTTCCATGAATAACGGTCTCATATGATTGATGTTAATCTTTTCTTTCAAAAACAAAATTTTAATCAATTGTTCATTCTCATCATCATCTTTGAATGATTTGTGACTGGACATTTCAAAACAGAAAGGGTTACCTTTTTCTGGGGTAGTCATTATCTCGAGCATTTCATCCTCCTCATCCATTTCCTTTCCATCAGCGGCAAACGCTGCTAGCAATATTGTCACCATATTAACGTCCTTGTCCTCCTCGAGTCGTAGGGCCCTTGTCCTCCTCATCCAAGTCCAGAAGGAGTTTAATGCAAATATTCTCAGTGCATTAAGTGAAAACGGGCATTTAATTCAAATGCATTAAATGCTAATAAGAGCATTAAATGTGATAAGCACTTTCCGACGTACGGAGAAGCCACCCTATTGGACTGTCAATTTTTCACAGACTGCAACACCAACTTTTGTGCAACAGATTTTCAAGAAAAAGGACAAAAGTGGTTCACTCGCAGAAGTGAGAGACACGGGCCTGTGCATGTGTCAAACGGACACTTTTTCCAAGAATGCCTATAAATAGGACTTCAACAACAAGCCAAAAACAACGATCAATTCTAAGCTAAATTGTTGTTGCATTGAAGTCTCATTCCTTAAAATCTCAGAAAAGACAGAATATTCAAGAAAACATTCTCTTTGCTTTTCTTCAGTTCCTGAGACAGTCAACCAATATCTCAAATATTCTTTTTGAAGAAACCCACATTAGTATTGAGATATTCCCAAGTTGTTTAAACTTCATCAAAATCAAACAAACCGTTTAGAAAAACCCCATCCAAGCCCCGCGATCTGTGTGAAGTCGAAGTTGGATACTTGCATTATTTATGGGTGAAAGAAGCAATGGGATTGAAGTGATTTGGAGCAAAAATCTGTGAGACCAAGGAGCTCAAGTCATCAACATCCATCTCTCCTTAATTTGTAGAAGATTCTGTGTGATTCTTTGAGAATCATTTTAGTGGATTACCTCCAAGTGTTCGAGGAGAAGAAGGACGTAGTTGGGATTACACCACCCAACGAACCTTACAAATATCGTGCTCTTTACTTTACAGTCATTCTTCATATTATTATATCTTTGTATAAATCTGTTAAGTAAAACTGAAGTGAACGCTAACAACTTCAACACTTTCTGTGACGCTAAAGCTTTCAAAAAGGAAGACTTCAAAATCATTCCGCTGTGCTAACATTGATTAAAGAAGTGAATGCTTAAACTTATTTGGTTGTTGTATTCAAATTCTAAAATCTAAGTTAACTTTATAAAATAGTCTTCATTAGATGCTCAGTCGAAGCGTCTATATTTAAAGTAAACTCTTAGTCGAGCGTCTACATTTCAAGCGTCCAAAACATTTTAATACGAATCTTTTTGAAGTCGAAAAAGACTTCAGGGTCTATTCAATCCCCCCTTCTAGACCCTTTCGTATGCCACTTGGGACCAACAAGTGGTATCAGAGCGATTAAAGTTGAAATTTTAAAATTTCCAAGCGTAACAGCTTGTTTAGATCCATTTTCAAAATTTAGTTGATTTTAGTTTGTCTTTCATGGCATTTTCTAAAGTTCCTAAGTTGACCGAGTCAAACTATGACTCATGGAAGGTCAAAGCTTTTACATATCTTTGTTCATGTGATGACGAGATGTGCGATATTATTTTAAATGTACCAATACAAATTCTAAAGGTTATTACCAGAGCGCCTGGAGCCACAGAAGAAACTCCAGATGGCTATATTGAGAAGCCTAAACAAGAATGGTCCACTGATGAGCGTCGAAGTGCAAATCTGGACAATGTTGGTCGAAATGCTTTGTATACAGTTATTGGTGATAACGACAATTTATTGAACAAAGTTAAATCATGTAACACCACTAAAGAAATTTGGGATAAGTTGGCTATAATCTATGGTGGATCAGCTCAAATCAAGGAAAATAAGCTTTTCATTGCTCGAGAAAAATTCAACAGCTTTAAGATGTTACCTAACGAGACCCTAGAGCAATTGGACATTAGATTCGCAGCTCTTGTTACGGAACTTACATCATTGGGAATGGATTTGCAAAGCAGAGAAATGGTGGTTAAGATTTTCAGAAGTCTACCTAGTAGATTTTTGATGAAGACAACCGCAATGAGAGAATCTAATATGTTGGATCTTTTAAGTACAGAAGACGCCTTTTCAGAACTCAAGGAATTTGAGTTTGAGTTAAACTCAGCTAGTGACGTTGTGAGTAGTCCAATAATTGAATCTGGAGCGCTCGTAGCATCAATCAAGGGTAAATCGGGTAATAAGGGAAAAGGTTCAGATATCAGTGAGGACGAGGAACTAGCACTTCTAAATAGATTCAGAAAGTTTTTGAGATATGAAAAGAAAAGAAGTAGTCCTAAGCATCAAGGACACAGTTCATATCAAGCGTCTGCTCCAATACATCAACAGTTTCAAGCGCCTCAGTATTCTGTTCCTACATCCCAAGCATCTGCTCAGTACCAAGCGTCTACTCAAAATCTTTCGACGCCCGTGGTCTTAAAACCACACAATGCAAGATTAACAAATGAACAAAAGATGAAAACTAATCTGTGTTATAATTGCAGAAAACCAGAGCACTACCAGGTAAATTGTCCTTATCCAGACTTATCTAAGCCTTCAAGGCAGGATTACTTAGATAGAAACCAATTCAGGAGCAACCTTCGACAACAAGAGATGATGAAGCGTCTCCTGAGTTAAACACTGAATTATCTTTTTTCTTTTTTATGAAGAATTACTTGACAAAGTCAAAGAATATTATAATGATTGTCAAGTTGCCGCCAAATTATACCAAAATCACTTTGATATTATTTTATCGCTCAAAAGTGATAAAGTGACGCTCAAAGCAGAATTGCAAGTTCAGCAACAGTGCATTGAGAAAAACCAATCGCTTGAGAGTGAAATAATCCAGTTGAACAGTGACCTTGATATGATAGTCAAGAGAGAAGCTAGGTTGTGGGAGAATGGAATACATCATGAGTATTCAGCTCCCAGAACTCCCCAACAGAATGGTGTTGCTGAGCACCGGAACAGAACGCTCAAGGAAGCTGCTAGGACAATGTTAGCAGAGTCCAAGCTTGCTCCTAGGTTTTGGGCCGAAGTGATCAATACTGCCTGTTACACTCAAAATCGCTGCATGATCAACAAACAGCATGGGAAAACTCCATATGAACTGTGGAAGCGACGTAAGCCAAATGTTTCATACTTTCATATCTTTGGTTCTAAATGTTTTATTCATAACAATGGATCCCAAAGCCTAAAGACATTTGATCCTAAAGCGGATGAGGGAATCTTTTTAGGCTACGCCAAGAATGGAAAGAATTTTCGCATCCTAAACAAGATCAAATCAAAGGTTGAAGAATCTATTCATGTTATTTTTGATGATGCTAACCAAGAACCGAGTAAGGTTAATATGAATGATGTGGGAGTTGAAGATCTATGTCATCAAGCGTCTAAGATTACAATTGATGATGATAGTGACAACGATGATGAGATCTCAGTGCCACCTCCGAAGATTACTCGTGAGGATATTTCGGATAACAATGCAAGATCTACTGATGATCATGAAGAGAGTGATAATCGAGAGCAAATAAGAATCAGTGAACTTGAAGCGCCTACGCAAGAGGGAAGTCAAGCGTCTGATCGTCAAGCACCTGCTCAACCTCTTAACCCATTCTAACCAGATAGACTATGGTTGCGTGATCATCCACCTGAGCAGATTATTGGAGATATTAACGCGCCTGTTAGGACTAGAGCCGCTACATTTAATGAGGCTATGTTCGCAAGCCTTCTATCTCAAATGGAATCTAAGAAAATGGATGAAGCGCTAAGCGATCCAAGTTGGATTGAAGCCATGCAAGAAGAGCTGAATCAATTCGAGCAAAGTAAGGTTTAGACACTAGTACCAAGACCAATTCACCGAGGAGTTATTCGAACTAGATGGGTATATACAAACAAGATGGATGAGAATGGCATTATGATAAGGAACAAGGCTAGACTCGTAGCTCAAGGATATTGCCAAGAAGAGGGAATTGATTTTGATGAGACATATGCTCCTGTCGCCCGTCTTGAAGCAATTCATATGTTTCTAGCGTACGCGGCGTTCAACAAGTTTACAGTGTATCAAATGGACGTGAAGAGTGCCTTCCTGAATGGTAAACTCCAAGAATAAGTATATGTGGAGCAACCATCGAGATTCATCAACAACCATGGTAAGGGTATGGTTTACAAGCTAGACAAAGCTCTATGGGCTTAAGCAAGCAACCCGAGCATGGTATGACACTCTCTCTATTTTCCTTATTGGTAAAGGATTTTCAAAAGGCAGCGTTGATACAACGTTATTTAAGATTACCAATGATGAAGATATTCTCTTAGTCCAAATTTATGTTGATGATATTATATTTGGTTCTACTAACAAACGTCTGTGTGAGAAATTTTTCAAAATGATGTAAGAACAATTTGAAATGAGCATGATGGGTGAATTAACTTTCTTAGAATTACAAGTTAAACAACTCCCTAATGGCATTTTTATTAACCAAGCTAAATATAGAAGAGATATGATTAAGAAATTGGGTATGGAAAATGCATCATATTCAAAAATTCCAATGAGCCAAACGCTTAAGTTAGATAAAGATGAAAGTGGGAAGAAGATTGATATCACTAATTATAGAGGTATCATTGGATCACTTCTTTATCTTACTGCTAGTAGACCTGATATTATGTTTTCGGTATGCATGTGTGCACAGTTTCAAGCCGATCCTAAAGAGTCACACTTAATTGCTGCCAAGAAGATCCATAAATACCTAAAAGGCACACGAAATGTGGGCTTATGGTATCCTAGGGACTCTCCTTTTGAACTAATTGGTTAATCAGATGCAGATTTTGCAGGTTGCAAAATAGATCGTAAGAGTACAAGTGGTACATGTCAATTTCTAGGTGATAGGTTAGTTTCATGGCATAGTAAGAAACAACAATCCATAGCTACCTCTATAGCCGAAGCTGAGTATGTAGTTGCAGGAAGTTGTTGTGCACAAGTGTTATGGATGAGGCAACAACTTAGAGATTATGGCATAATTCGAGGTCCACCCCCCATTCATTGTGATAACCAAAGCGCTCTAGCCATGACTCAAAACCCCGTTCTCCATTTCAGAACCAAACATATTGACATTAGATACCATTTTCTTCGTGACCATGTTCAAAAGAAAGATATGTCCATGCATTTTATTAGAACTGACAAACAATTGGCAGATATCTTCACCAAAGCACTCAAAGAACAACGATTTCTTACTTTGAGAAGTGAATTAGGTATGATCGACTTAAACGCTTAATCATTATGCATCATATTTTATTAAACATATAATTTAGAAGGAATCCACTTTATTTATGTCCAAAAGATTTTTGAAAAGTTATTACAAGTTATCAAACTTAAGGAGAACCTTAAAATTGTACTTGAAACATATTTCAAGCGTCAATGATCAAAAACTTTCATATGCATGATCATCAACGCTCAAAATTATTTATGTACAATATGTTGATGTTAAAATATAAAAGGATCTTAATTTCAAGCGTCAATATAAATTTAACAACGAGTGGTATCTGTTAAGCATTGAACCAACTCCATTCAACACTCTATATGAATCACTTATAAAACTCATGCATAAATTTTACAAGCTTCTTGAAGTAGTGGATAGACTCAACAATCTATGTTGTACTCTATCTACACGCTTCCATCACATCAAACTGGCAGGTAATCAAAACTTTTCAAAATGGCGGTTCAAAAGTAGCACGTGTCTATGTACGTGTCAGTGTACCATTAGGCGCGTGTACTACACTCTGAAAATCCCAAACGTTTTTCAAATTTTAACTCTCGGATGTCAAATCATTATATATGGGAGTTACTAAATGTAACTTCTCTCTCTTACACAAAACTCGCGTCCGCAGTTAATATTTTCATGGCTGAGATTCAAAATTAAAAGGAATTCCTTACACGTGTCTAAATTCTACAGAGACTAGAGAACACGTGTTTCAAAAATTCATTACTGTGTCATTTAAAATACAATTTCCGCAGAAAAATTATTTACTTTCATTCAAAGCTTTCTGCAAATTTACTCTCTCTCTCTCTCTCTCTCTCTCTCTCTCTCTCTCTCTCTCTCTCTTTCAAAGCAAAAGAAAATCTCAGTTCATCTCTTTCACTGAAAATGGCACCAAAGAAATCTGATTCTACTTTGGCCGAGCCTATCATCAAGATTACTGAAGGCCTTGTTGTCGATTGGAAATTTCTTTATGAGCAACCTCAGATCAATCTAACTGATATGATGGACATGGTAACCAAGGCTAGGCTCAAAACATTCTTGACTAAGTATTCCTATCTGTTTCCAACGGAAATCGACATCTTCTGGAAAACTGCTAAACTCTCCGCGGACAAGAAGTATATCTCTTGTCTCATTCCTCTATCCAAGAAGGAGCCACCAAAGGAATTTGTTTTGTCTGCTGCTTCGATTGCCAAGAACTTCAATCTTCCAAATGAGGGTGAGGCATTGGACAGTGTTACTTTAGAACAAATCAAGAACGCATGGACGGCTATGAGTGCTTATGATGGAGTACCATACAAACAGCACTTTGAAACGAAAGATAGTGTCCAAATACCGACCGATGGCTGATTTTTGCAGCAAAATCATAGAATGTCGAGTGGGTACCTTTGATAAAGTAAACCCAGTTCAATTTCAGATGATGACGGCGATACTCCTCAATCTCAAGCTAAACTGGAGTGAGTATGCATTTGGAAGGTTTAGAGACTGTTTAAGCACCTCAAATAAACCTTATGGGCTTATTTTGAGCGACCTATTGTATAAATCAGACTGTCTCTACTCATCTGGTCAACCACTGAACAAGACCAAGATGTTGGGAAGAAGAATTCTGAACAATCTATTCAATTCTCCCAAAGTTGGTGGTGCTGCTAGACCACTATCTGAGCATCTGGAAGTACGCAAAGCGTCAGACGAAGAAGCTGAGCATCCAGTTCCAGAAGAAATCGTGAAGCGTCCGGCTGCAACAAAGAAGAGGGCTCCCAGAAAGCCCAAGGCTCAAGTCATTCCTTCTCCTCAAAAGGATGATGAGGACACTGATGAGGATGCAGAGGACAAGATTCCTCTCATCAGGCGTAAGAAGCTGGAAGGGATTATTAAACAAATAGACTCTGAGGAACCAGTTGTTGCTCCTCCCGCTCAAACGCTCAAGCTCATTGAAGGAGTAAATGTAAAGAAGATCTTTAAGCGTACCAGGACAAGCAAGCATCAAGCTGCTCCTGTTCCTGAGGAGCCTGAGACTGTTAAGCCAAGTGCTCAAGTTACTGTTGAGCCAAGCGCTCAAGTTGCCATCGAGCCAAGCGCTCAAGTTGCCGTTGAGACTAGCGCTCAAGTTGCTGTTGAGACTAGTTCTCAGGGTAAGTTTATTTCTTCCCACAGCATTTCTATTCCTACATCTGTAGAAGATCCTGCTCTTATAGAGGATAGTTCATGTGTTACAGCTTTAGTTCCAATTGCTGCTGAAGCATCAACAAACGTCCACCCAGATGTTGAGATGACAGAAGTTGTGGCTATTGCCAAAGATGTTGCCACGGAAGCTGCTACACTTGAAGTAGAGGAACTTGCTCCCCAAGAGGTTCAAGCTGTTAGGAATCCCGTACAGGAAAACAGAGAATTGCAGCAGAAGATTCGAGGATTCTTACCGGTAGATCACAAAAATAGATCTGATGATTTTTCATGGGTTTCGCGAAATTTAGAACGAATAAACATACCCTGTTCATTCGTTTATTGATTCTGCAGAACAGCAATCCTCCAAGGGCTCCTGTCTCTAAAGCTTCATGCGAAACGAGCCTTCCAAAGATCCCGAGACTCCTCCTTCTTTGCAGTAGTGAACGGCTAGAGAGGAGAGAGGGGAGATAGTTCTTTTCTTTTTGTGTTGTGTAATGTTATCTTGTTACTTTCTTTCTTAGGGTTTGTTTCACTGTAGGAGTCCTATTTAAACTCAACTAGCTTATGGAACAAGTTGGAGGCTACTCCAAAACCCTAAAAAGCCGCCCCTCCTAAGGCTTCCTTGGACTGGGTGGGCTTTTAATTGGCTTGTCTAATTTCTAGCCCATCTGTATATATTTAAATTTAAATCCAATTTAAATATAATATATACTATTAATTAATTAATGTACTAATCAAATAATTTAATTTAATCCAATTAAATTAAATATTTAATTAATTGATTTAATCTAATTAAATCAATCAATCCATTTAATTCTTTCTAAAAGATTTACACAAAAAGATGCATCCCGCTCGTTTCTTATAGCGCGACTCTTTAGGTTCGTCTCAATTGGCAAAGGGAGGAATTACCTAAGGATGTGAGTGTCACCTAGCCAGTCCAGTGGACTCACATCGTAACCCAATTGAGTACAAAATGAACGAATCATTTTACGAACCTCTTGATCATAAATGTCGTATGAGTATAAGCCCTTCACTGACGTATCCCGATCAAGTGAGAGTCATGGAAAATGTCAAACTCACTAAACTTGATACTGTGCATTAGATTATAGCATAATGAAATTACTAAACTACCCTCAATGTTCCACATGAGTTAGTTGTTATGCTTTGGCCAAAGACTTATAATTTCATTAGCCTATAATCGCACAGGATACTTTCTCGTTTACTATCGAGACAGTGAATCCCATCTTGGCGATCATTGATCAACTGCTACTTGTCTCATTGATATCGCACTTCGAGGTCAACCCCACCGACGGGTGATATGGGCCTAACTACTCTGGTAACAGATCCAATAATACAAGCACATTGATCATGAACCTTCAGGTCTAAGGCTCACGTATACTATTACGATCAGTAATCCAATCATTGACAGTCACTGAGTAAATACCCATATGATCGGATTACTACGAGCTGTGTTCGAATATGTCAATTCCATTGACATATCTATGATACTTGCTCCCACTATCCCTATAGTGTTCGACTGGCACTCATCGTCAGAGCATGTGTCATACAAGTCGAATCTTAATGCCCAATTAAGATTCTTTGACTTGCGAACCCTTTTATGTGATAAGGTGTAAGACTCTTCCCATGCCACGTCTTTATTCCATAAAGGGCAAAGAGTCAAACCTTTATTCACATGGACTATATGTTCAATACTTATTTAGATGCCATAAAGATTTATATGAACAAAATGTAGATGCCTTTATTAATATCGTTCTAATAGTTTGTACAACATAATAAGATACCTTAATCTAACTATTTGTCCTCATTGGCATCTAGGGTATATACCTAACACAAGCATCAACTAATGTTCCGGTTATAACAGAGGCATGCTCAGAAGGTCAGAGCGTTGCTGAAGACGTTACAAAGCCAAGGCACTTCTTCAAATTGGATTATCTGAAGACGATTGATCATTCAATCAATTATATGCCTCTAGAATTTGAAGAAGATTTCATTCCTGCAGGCTATAATGAAGACAGATACATTGTTGTTGAGAATGAGATTCCCCTGCTGATTGATATTGACAGTAAGATCACGAATATAGTGTTCAACACCGAGCTGACAGAAATTGAGAGGAAGTACTATCTGGCCGTTCAACTTGGTAAATCCCCTGGTCAGATACCATCTTCTCATTTTCTTCAACAAGACAGACAAGGAGGTAGAACTCCTAGGTGTGATATGGATCTCACCTACTACCTAGATTATGGGCACAATAAGTCAACTAGTTTTGCTCTGAGAGACTACAACATCAGAGTGTATTATCCTTTTCGCCCAGAGTCTCTCAACCCTTCAGACGAAGTCTTAAACAGAGAAGGCTACACACATTTTCCTCTTATAGCAAACAGTGATGAGAACAAGAATTCTGTCGATCCTCTTCGACTGTGGAAGAATAAAGGAATTCACACTAGTGAACGTCTATCATCTCTCACAGATATGATCCAGATTGAAGCTGATGCATATTTTGATAGCATCTGGAATGCTAACTATCAAACTGATAGATATCGCTTTGAGTCTATCAAAGATATCCATCATGAAGGCATTCGAGCTATGGTTAATGTTGGAACAGACTACTGTATGGCTGAAGTCAACTGGGTTGAAGCGTATGTGGGCCATAGATATATGTTCACAGAATTAGTTCAAGCTCCCCATCTATTTGGCATAGGCATGCATGACAAGAAGCGTCCGTTTGCCAAGTATTGTCTTCTAAAGCGTCAGGAGCGAGTTGAACCTGTTGCCAAGCTGCCTAAAGTCCGTCAACATATAGAGCAGTGTCTGCGTCAAGCGTTGCACAGACTGTCCATTACTCCCCTCCAATTCAGCGCTCAAGCGTCCACCAATGGCAGTTCATCTCCATCCTGTTTGAACTTCTCACCAAGTCACTGCGATGAAAACTTTAGATTGATGATGAAGATCATGGCTCCCATTCCACATTTCGACAAGATCTTCACTGAGAATCTACGAAAGCCAAATGGCTCGAGGATTTGAAACTTCCAAAGTTATCCACTTCTACCTTCTATCAGACAGGAAGTAAGCGATCATTATGCCTATGTTCTCTCCTTACTTGAATGCAATCAAGACATATCTCGGGCAGTGTATCCGTATTTGGAAGACTATTACTGCAGGTATGTGCCAGAAGCTCACAAGTCACAGCGTCTTTCTACAGATCGGATTATCGGATTTTCCCTGCATTACTGCCCAGATACATTATTTCTCATTCCAAAACCACAGTCAAGGATCTTCCCAAACCACGTATTTGACATCATGGGTCCAATGTACGCCCGAGCCAGAGATAGTCCACTCCGCACCTTCATTCACGGGACTTGCATCTCTCGCTCACGCCTAACTGAACTTCTGGAAGCTGCTTCAAATTCATATGCAGATATAGTAAATTGGAACTTCCAATTTGATGATTTTTGCCAACCAGAGTCAGCTCTTGAGGAAAAATTTGCTAAGTTAGTTGAAGCGTCTGCACCCTCCGAAGTTGAAAATATTCCAGCATCTGCTGAAGATTCAGTTCAAGCGTCTCCACCAAATGCTATTCCTGACGCTCCTGAACTCGTAGATTCTGTTGCTGCTGATACTGTTGAGGATCTTCAAACTGATGTACGAGGTACAATTTTTTACCCTGCATATCAAGCTCCCCTTGACTTACTCAAGCATACATCCAGATTCAAGCGACTGGCTCCTCAAGTGGTTCCATCGGATGTGCGTCAAGCGTTTAGACCTTTGCTGAAATCTGTCTTAGAGGAGATGAGAAATCAAACTACTCAAAATGAAGAATCCATTCACTGGATTAAGACAGATCTGACAAAGATTGAATCTCAAATCATGAACGCTCAAATAGGTCATATGAAAGGTTCTGCTCAAGCGGTTGTTGATGAGTGTCGTAGAGAATTTCAAGAGATGAATGATGCTACCAACGCTAAGCTTCTCGCAATGAACGAACAGTTCGACAAGCGTTTTAATGATATTACAGCTTCATTGTCTCAGATTGCCTCTCAGGTTAGTCTACTCATAGAACATTTTCGGAAGGATGATGATGGCAATAAGGGGGAAGAGAAGAGAAAAGGATAAAAGAGAAGAGCGTCTGGTGCAAGAGCTCAAGATCCTCCTCCACCACCGAAGCGTCAGCATTTATCTACTCTCTCTGAGTCAAGACTCCCATCTTGGATACCTGCTTATGGAGTAAGTGATCCTGCTGGAGCGCCTAGTAGAACGCTAAGAGAACCTCCACTAGCACTATATCCAAATATACCAATACCTACTAGAGCACGGCTTGAACAGTTTAACATTCCTCTTCAAAGAGCATCGATTCCAGATACTTGTATTATTTCTAGGTGAAAGAAGCAAGGGGATTGAAGTGCTTTGGAGCAGAAATCTATGTGATCAAGGAGCTCAAGTCATCAATATCCATCTCTCCCTAATTTGTAGAAGATTCTGTGTGATTCTTTGAGAATCATTTTAGTGGATTACCTCCAAGTGTTCGAGGAGAAGAAGGACGTAGTTGGGATTACACCACCCAACGAACCTTACAAATATCGTGCTCTTTACTTTACAGTCATTCTTCATATTATTATATCTTTGTATAAATCTGTTAAGTAAAACTCAAGTGAACGCTAAGCAACTAAAACACTTTCTGTGATGCTAAAGCTTTCAAAAAGGAAGACTTCAAAATCATTCTGTTGTGCTAACACTGATTAAAGAAGTGAACGCTTAAACCTATTTGGTTGTAGTATTCAAATTCTAAAATCTAAGTTAACTTTATAAAATAGTCTTCATTAGACGCTCAGTCGAAGCGTCTATATTTAAAGTACACGCTTAGTCAAGCGTCTACATTTCAAGCGTCCAAAACATTTTAATACGAATCTTTTTGAAGTCGAAAAAGACTTCAGGATCTATTCAACCCCCCCCCCCCCTTCTAAACCCTTTCGTATGCCACTTGGGACCAACACACCAGTTCGAAGTGAACGATATCTGTGGAGTTAGCACAGAGTGCTTTTTGCAACTTTACCAAATTCCCCACCACTTTAGGGGGTATCTTAGCCTTTGTCTTGAGTACTTCCTTGTAAGTCTTCTCATCACTCCCTCTAGCCAGTGGGGTTAGTTTGATTTCTGACTCTTTTTCCTTTTGCTTTTCATCTTGGTTGAAATCCAGGACTCTCTTTTCAATTCCTGATAGGAATATCGTCCCTCTTTCGAGCTCTTTTGCTACAAAATGCCTGAATATTTAACACTGGTCAGTGGTGTACATAGTATTCATGTGCCATCTACACATGTTCTTAACTCCTTCATCTTTCACTTTGAGGAAGATCAAGATTCCTTCGGCTATCAGCTTATTGAACGTTCGATTCGTCAACTTAGCTTCCCTGGAAACCTGCAGATCAAAAGTTTCAAAATGGTCAACCTCAACAGTATTTATTTTGAAATTTAAAACGGGAAATGGATCCTCGTCAATATTCATTTTTTGACTATCAAGGAAAATAATTTCCTTCGAGTCTAAATTTTCTTTATTAAATTTTGGAACATAATACACTCATTA
Organism: Buddleja alternifolia; assembly: GCA_019426215.1. Classification (NCBI taxonomy): domain Eukaryota; kingdom Viridiplantae; phylum Streptophyta; class Magnoliopsida; order Lamiales; family Scrophulariaceae; genus Buddleja; species Buddleja alternifolia. Next base: position 21,318,882 of record CM033404.1, on the reverse strand, counting down.
GTTTCATGTGAGAAGGCATTATGCCATTTAAAGTATGGCTTGCCTTTGATTTCTGCTTTTAATGGGATTCGATGTTTTCCTTTAAACCTAAGTTTTTTATTAGCCAATAACCAATCAAAAATTTGTTCTATTTTCTGTACATCGAAGGTATACTTCTTTTCTTTTTTCGATTGTAAATAACTAGTAGCTACACATTCTTTCTTTTCGACGACCACACATTGGAAAGGAGTTCCTTTTATGAATTCTGCTAAGTCGATTTCATAGGCATCCTCAAATGCCCATGGGACTCCTATCGAAAGTATTAAAGCCCTAATGTTTTCTTAGACTTTCTTTTCTTAGCATACTTTCATATCTTATTGTGTTCTCAACTAAGCTTCTAAAATCAGGAAATACCATCCCATCAAACTTTATCCTATACTCGAAGGACATATTCTGCTGAGCTAATTGAACAAACTCAGACTTTAGTATATTTAAATGACACTTAACCTTAGCCTTTTTAAATTGTGCTAAGAATTCTTCTATCGACTCCCCTGTATTTTGCTTGATCTTTTTCAGATCACTCATTGATATCACTGGGTCAGTTCGAGCAAAATAATTTATGAATTAAAATTGCATTTCATCCCAAGCGTGTATCAAGTTAGGTGACAAATTAATATACCAATTAAAAGTTAACCCAGTTCAAGAACTAAGAAGCAGTCTTAATTTGAGATAATCTTTATCGGCTACCTCTCGACATTGGCAGTTAAATCGAGATAAATGTTCAAACACTGACACATTATCATCCCCCGAAAACAATGTAAAATTTGGAATTTTATAAGTTCGTGGGAAAGGAAAATTTCGGTCTATCCAATCAGGGTAAGGTTTTCTTCTTCGGAAACCCGGACCATACTTTCTTTCAATAGCCAATTTACTGAAAAGGGTCTTGGACTTGTGGTCCCATGTTACCCCCCACATAGACGTTGGGCATAGCTTGCCCCCTAGTATATGGGATTTGAAAGTTATTCGGCATGAAAGAAGGGTTTTGACTAGTTTGGAAGCCTGGAACATTTTGGTTTCCTGTGTTAAAAGGGATGTTAGAAACTCCTGGGTAGTTTTGACCTTGCTGTTGGTTTTGCCCCCCAGGATATTGCCCTTGAGCAAAACCGACATTTGGTTTGAAATATCCAAAATTAACATTCAAGGAATATCATGTTGACATTTGTCTCTGACCACTTGGTGGTATCGGAAAATTAAGCCTCACAAGTTGAGAACTAAATTGGTTTGAATTTACATTTTGTAAATTAGGATGTGGAGTTTGGTTACAATTCGAATTTATATTTTGCTGACTCGTATTATTCTGCTCTTCAAGAGGTAAACCATTCGAAGTTTGACCGACTTCGAATTGGCTATTTCAAGGTCAAGCCTCTCAAGGGTAACCTAATGGGATCTCATTTGGGTTAATATATCTACTTTGAGTCCTTGGTTCGGCTGACACTAAATGGGACATTTTTTTTATTAAAATATGATGCTTATTAATTAAGGGCTCGAGTTCTAAAACTACTTGGGCGTTTATCATGCTCGAAAAAATGTCGCATGTTTGATTAAATATTTCACCCAATTCGGTTATTACCCGGGTGACTTCTCGAGCAAGCCCATCTTGAGTACTCACAGCAATGTCCTGCACAATCTCTATGAATATTCGGGCAGACTCTTGGGCCAGTGCTCAATACTGACCGTCAAACTCTTTTCTTTGATCTTCTCGAGCACCTGCTAAGGTCTGTTTCATAACTCGGACGAATTGTTCATACATTTTGTCCGCTCTGACCTTGTGTCTCGAAATCGGTTGAGCATTAATATCCTCACCAAATTCGTCTCTGGTTGACTCTTCTGACATTATTTATTATATTTTATTTTACTTTGGAAATGATTAGGATATCGATTATAAAAAATGACTCCCACTGTGGTCGCCAAAAATTTGTTTCGTGATAAAACAAATACGAATGAGGTGGATCCGATTATTCATTATGAGCCCCGTGATAATCTATCACTTGAGATTATCTTTCAATCCTTGCGTTCGATACGCTATTTGGTGGTTCAAGTCTTAAATTATATACTGATTATTGTTTTTGAATGCAATAATAAGATGAAAGAAAAATTCAAGTCAAGATAAAAACTATCTATCAAATACTTAAATCTGAAAAAAAAAAATTATACCTCCATGAAAATCTTTCGATCGGATGTTTACAAAACACAAGTTTTCGGAAGAGACAATCTTCCAACTCCTTGCTATGCTAAATTACTCCTAAATTACGCTATAAACTACTCCAAAGGCTAGAGCTAGTTCTAAGAAAATAAAAAATGTAGAGTTGTGATTGTGATTGTCCCATTTTCTTCTCTTCTTAACTTGTATATATTCTTGCTTCACGAACCCACATTCCTCGTCTTCGGCAATTGCTCATAACTGCCCTTTCAGAATCTTTTGCTTTGGCTCATCTCCTTCTTCGTCAGACTCCTCATTCTTTGGGCTTGTTTTTAGGTCTTCCGATTGACTTCTTTGGGCCCGAGTCTCTGATTCATAAAGCCTGAGTTTTAATGAGTTTACTTCTTTTATTTTCAGACCCATTATCTTATACTTTCTAGGCCGTTCGGGCCTTTTAATTCGAAAAGCCCATTTAATTTTTTAAGTGTAAAAATTTACCTAGATCATAAAACTTTTACCTAGACTTCAAATTACAAGAAGACAAAAATCCTTTCCCTCTCACCACCACTAGTCGCCGTCCAGTAAAGGAAGTAGGAGGATTCCTGCTATTTACCTTATGCTACAAAGGTTGTATACCTTTTCATGTATTTTACTTTATAAAAAATTAAGAAAATCCTAAATTGATGTTTGGCTTGGGATTCATAACTTTATTTTTCCGTTGTGTTACATTGTAGAATCCAAAATAAACATCCTTATCAAGCCAAGATAAAAGGTACATTCGTTATGGCTATTTTAGTCGTTTTTCATAAAAGTGAATTAGTTATGAAATGTAAAAGTATATATTAATGGCACTTCCAAAGTTGTAAGAACTTCTAAATAGTTTTGTTTCATATATCAATAAAATTGGGTTTATTTCTTTATTTATTAATGCTCAAAGGATTTACACCAATAAATTTATAAGATAATTGCGAGAAATTGAGTATAAAATCTATAAGATAATTGAGAGTAAAATATGTAAAAAGATGTAACAGTTGTTTATTAATCATCAATAATGAATATTAATACAAGATAGATGGCTTCTATACAAATATGGTAAGAATCCGATTGATTTCCTTCTTGTTCTATTTATGGTAGGCAACGTTATTTCTAGAAGTTTTGGGTGTCCTAAAATCTTCCTAAACGCATCTGATCCAGGTCCATATTTTTTCGTGTCCTATCCTCCTGTTTTGATAAGTATTTGACCAATCTTCATTACTGATTCCTAATGGGATATTTGATTGGATATTGTATGCTGATTGATATTCTTCCTTTTAGGACTCCGGTCAGGCTCTTCTTCAGATAATGGACGAGGCCGAATTATAATTACATGGGTCGAATTATTATAATAAAATAGGAAAAGATAAATAATATTCTTTAGGCTTTTCAGCTTGGCCCCATGGATGATATCTACCCACATCAATATTCTCCCAAACTCTAAAGTTTGACTTGTCAAATTGAAAGAGTTGTGAAGAATCGATTATGGAAGCCAAGCTGATAGCTAAAACTCCTCCTAAATTTCTGTTGAATATTTAGGCTAAAAGAACTTCTGGTTTTCCTCCTGTGCAGCATGCTGAAAGAATTATTCTGTAATGGCTTGTTTGAAAAGCATCTATAGGTTTCCAGAATTATTTTTTGAGAAAACCCTAATCATGACGTCACTGATGGGCTGGAGACGTTTGGGCTTCCCCAAGATAATAACTTTGCAGCCTTTCCTCCTAAATGCTCGCGCCACCATCATGGAATTTACCTTCCTCGCCGCCACAACTGCTCCTTGATTCTCACGGATATGCGCCACGTGTATGGTCATGAAGTGACCCTCACATAAGAAAATTTACATTTTCTTCCTTAACTGCAATTTCAAAATTTGAAAATCTTATTTTCTTCCATTTTAGTCGATCTCTGTTGCCTTATTTTTTTATCTTCTTCTCCTTAAAATTATCCTTCCCACTTCTCCCTTTTTCTCCATCTTCAATTAACTGGGCAATTATTACTACGAGACCTACGTCCTTTACCTTCGATTTTAGGTACTTGTCTCTCTCTTTCTGCTTTGTCCTTTATTTATATTTTGCGTGTTGTGTAAAGAACTTAGTTAATGTTCTTCCCTATTTCTGAGAAATGTAGCATGTTTCCAATCCTAATCCTATCTCCTCTGATGATAACATTCAAGTACTCCCTCCTGCGGCTATAGTTTTAGATAATCCTCCTCCTCTCAGAGGAGATATCAAAAATGCTTCACATACTCCGGTGGCAGGGCCACCTGTAAATGTTAATCATACACCATCTCCTCCCCTTTCTACAGGTGAATCCTATGGTGCTCATCAACCTAGAGGAACCATAAATTTAGATTCCTCCTCTTCTACTCCTTAGAATAGTCCCTATATTTCTGGTTTTCTTCCCTATTAGCCTAACCAATCTCGGAAAGGCATCCTTCTGAGACTTCTCTGGAAATCCTGCCATAAATCCCTTTGGAAGATTTTGGCCAGCCTAACCCGGACTTGCTTCTGATTCACTTCCTCAAAATCAAAGATTGTTGACTTATTTTAATGGGATGAATATGATGTGGGGAAGTTGGTTGATCTATGCTTGTCGTACCGTTTTACTTTGAGTCATATAGAAGTGGATATGAGGGGTGAAACCATAGGTAGTCTTTATAGCTGAATGCTTATGTTTCTGTTGATGATTTTTCTTCTAAGTTTTTATCTGACTATTGTTCTGAAATTATTTTGCAGCTGAGTAATGGATGCTACCAGACTTGCTGAAGCGAAGCACGGAAGGCAGAGGGCTCCCGATGCTGCTCCACCCATTCTGCCTGCTCCTCTAGTTGTCAACCTTCCAATTACTCCTCCAGGATCTCAACTTCCTGCAGGGCAAGCGGCCATTATTTCACCTCATGCTTGTGCTCACGGTACTTCTGCTCGTGTCTCCCTTACCCAGCTTGGCAGAGACCCGCTAAAGCGAAAGAGATTGCGACAGGAAAGAGAGTTGCTGATTTCTCCTCCGATATTCCCCTTCCCAAGCATGGTAATACAGGTATTCAACTTAAAAAGGCCATACCCTCCTTGACTTTTTAACACCTCCGAGTCTCCTGCCCTTCGTACCCATTCTCGAGCTCAAGACCTCCCTCACACTTTCATATTGAAAAGTGAGGATTTAGTGGTGATGGCAGTTCTTTGAAGAATATGGCCAACTCCCTGGATCTCCAGTTGCTGAAATCCCTCTAGACTCAGGAGACCATTAATTGATTAATAGACATGTCCCCCAAGGTACGTAATATGTGCTTTGTATTTTAGTTTCCTGTTTTTGTATTATGCTAGTGTTTTATTTGTCCCTTCCATTTTTGCATGCATTTTTTCCTTTATCCAGGGCAGGCTTTGATAGACATTAGCCAATCGACCGAGGTAGACGATTTGAAAAGGGACCTGGCCGAGCCCAAAAAGCAAGTAGGGGCGTATGCCTCCCTGGAACAATCCTGGCAGAAAAAGAAGGAAAATCCTTCCTGAAAATCCAAGTACGAATCCCGTGCAGCTGATTTGGCGGGTAGGGTGAGGGTCCTGGACGACCACCGGAAGAGTGCCCTAGAGCATTAAAAGTTGGAGCTTCAAGATGCCCTTGCTAAGGGTCGCCGGATGGGTATTGAGGACTTCCCCAATTTTGTTGAAGGGCAAGCTTTCCTGGAGATGTAAAAACTAAATTTCTGGCCTTCTCCGAGTTCCAAAGCATGGTGAATGATAAAACTCTAGAGCATTTTGGAAAAGGCTTTGAAAGATGCAAGGACCAGTTTGCTGTTGTAGGTTATCCACCTTCTGGGAGTGACATATCTTTTCTCAATGTTGATGTTGCATTGGATATCGCGCTATTGAAGCCTCCAACTCTTGCAACTGAAAATGTTCCCAATGAAGTCCCTCTTGCTGCCGCTTTGGAGGTTAATCCTATCTCTGGCCATATTGCTGACCATCCGGGTGACCAGCCTGCTAACAATCTTGCTTGTGGACTGCAGAATGTTGCATAAAATGCTTCTGTTAATGCAGAGTAGGATTTATATCATTTTGAAAAGTAGTTTATTTTAGGCATAGGCTGTGTTATAGCCTTAAAACAAGATTTTTCTTTTGTTTTTTTTGTTTTGTTGCCCTTCGAGGCACATGATGTTTTAAGATTCTTATGTTTTAACTACTATGAATGATCTAGGTTCAATTATATCATATCTATTTGTGCTTATTAAAATTGCATGTATGTTTTGATGCTAACTAAGATGAATACTTGCAAAGGTATACAATAAGAACGAACTAAAATATGATGTGATGAGAATAATTTAGCATCAAATTGAGCACATAATTCTGATAGATTTCAGCTAGCTGAGTAGTAAGATAATTTGGAACATGCTTGTAGCGCATTGAAAGAGTATCCATTCGCTCGCGCATATAACAAGGAATATGGCAAGATTGTGCACATGTTAAAGATATATCAGCCTTTTAACTCCAATGAATCCATCACCCGATACCATAATCCTTCCACATGCTTGCACCCGGCCAATATGCTACCGGGGGTTTTCCTTGCTTATTTCTGCCTTTTCTCTAACTTTTCTCGCCTTTATACCACCGTGGAGTACGAATGGACTAGTATGTCTCACCCCATCCTGGGGATCAACCAAGAGGCTATTCCCCAACCTTATTTCTTCTAACCACCCTCGATGCCATAGAGGAATTAGATCAATTAGGGCATTTGTCTTTATGTTATACAAACTTTTTTTATTAATAGAGGCATTTGTTTTGTTCATATAAATCTTGATGGCATTAATATAAGTATTGAACAAATAAGTCCCGAGTAATCAAGATGAAGCTTCTGCTCCTCATGGTTCTAGGAGAAGGACACTAGAAATATCGGTTCCTTATTTACTTAAACTAGAGTTCGCAAGTCGAAAACTCTTAATTGGCAATTAAGACCAAACTTATACGATGCAAGCTTTGACATGGAGTGTCAGTTGGTCACTTTATATGGATTGAGCTTGTGCCATAGATATATTAATGCAATTGATATATTTGAACACGGCTCGCCGTAATTCAATCACATAGGTAATTACTCGTTGACTGTCAATGATTGAATTATTGGTCACGGCAGTGTGCGTGAGCCTTAGACCTGAGGTAAATGAAATTATAAATCTTTGGCCAAAGAAGGAAAACTAACTTATGTATTGTACACAAGGGTAGTTCGGTAATTTCATCTTACTATGATTCACAAAGCACAACATCGAGCCTTGTGAGTTTGACACAATCCATGACTCTCACTCGATCAGGATGACAGTGAAAGGCTTATACTCACAGGATTACTATGACCTAAAGATTCGTATTCATCTAATCATCTCAATTGGGTTTCGATGTGAGTACACGAGATTGGCTAGGTGACACTCACATCCTTGGTTTCCTCCCAATGCCAATTGAGACGAACCTAGAGAATCGCGGTTTAAAGGAATTGAGCGAAAATAATTCTTTCATTGTAAAATATATAAATTGGGTAATTTGCTATTTGATAAGCAAATTAATTTATTTGATAAAATTGGATCAATGAAAATAAATTAATAATAAATAATTGGATGTATTTATTATGAATGCATTAATTTATTTGATTAATTGGATTAATGAAAATAAATTAATAATAATTAATAATAGGATGTATTTACTATAGTCATCCTATTCTAAATTAATAATTGGATTATTTAATTTACATGATTATTAATTAATATCATATTTTAATCAGATTAAACTATGTTGGACTTAATTAATAATTAGACTAAGTTGAAAGTCAACTTAGCCCAATATTGGATGCATGGGGCGTGTGTGAGGTGTGTACGTAGGAGTTGGATGGGCTCAAGGAATTAGTTAATTCCAAGGTCATCACTCCTTGTATATACCTAGCTGCCTAGTTCAAAAACCCTAAGTCTCTCACAATTAACTTGACAGCAAAGAAAGAAGAAGAGAAAAAACACTCTCTCCCCCTACATTGTAACCATCGTCCTCTAGGAGAGCTAAGGAGGTGGATTTTTTCTTCAAACTTCTTCCAGCGTGATATCTAGAGACAGATGTATTCAATTGTTGCTATCCGGAAAATCAAGTTTTTGAATCAAATCAAAAGTTTAGTAATTAGATGAAATTTGATTTCATCTTCTTCATGATTTTCAAAATCTATTAAATTATTAAAACCCAAATGTCATCCAATTGAGAATCAGGATATGTCTTTACGTTTCTACTGCGCATGAACCATGATTCACAACACCTTATTTCTTCTGGTTTGAGAAATAGACCGAGAAGTCTCCAACCTTATTTCTTCTTGTCCATCTTTATTTCTTCTTTGAATGGGGCCAGATAGACCCGTAGATGACTTTTCCCTAACTGAACGGATCCAGGTTACCTATCCATTTGTTTTGTCCTAACCACTGTCTACTTCACACCACCTACACCCCTTATCTTTGATGTGTGTGAAAGTGAAAATAATTATACAATTAAACATATTCTATAAAGATTCATTGTATATGACATACATTCTATGAAACAAATCATACCATTTGCAGAAGATAAATCGAAAAACACGATAACAAAAAATAATCATAATATTACTTAGTTTATGATGCATATTCTTGCCCTGCAAAATTGTCTCACAATCTTCCTGACCACACTCCTGACTAGGAATATACAATGAATTTAGAAATATCTCCTTGTGTTTCATAGACATAATATCTCTTTTGGTTTGCACATTCCATGGACGAGGGAGTTGTTTTCCCTCTCCATTCTGTAGCTCGTAGGCTCCTCCCCTCAGCACCTTAGTTACCTTGTATGGACCATCCCAGTTGGGTCCTAACTTCTTCACCAAATGTGTGGCCTTTTTTCTTTTTAGGACAAGGTCAATTACCTGAAAATTCCATTCCCGAACCTTGCTAGTCTGGGATCTTTGGATGCACTACTTGTACAGTTCTATGCGTAGGTATGCCTTGCTTATCCCTTCCTTGATCATATCTAACTCTTCCCTCATTCTAGCTTCATTTTGTTCCATGTTGAAGCATTTGATCTGAAGGTTGGAACCCTGATTTCAGGTGGTATTACAACTTTTGTTCCATAAACGAATTGGAAGACTCTCTCCCATGGTTGTTTTTGGTGTAGTTCTGTAGGACCATAGTACAGAGGGTAATTTTGTTAGGTGTTATGCCCGCTATGCCATTGAGCAATTAAATTTAATTGGGCATTTTATATATATTGTATAAACATTTTTTATTACTAATAAAAGACATTGAGTTTGTTCTTATAAATCTAATTGTGGCATTGAATGTATTGAACAAATAGGTCCTTAAGATCAAGGTGTACTCACCACTACTTATTTCATAAGTAGAAGCACTGGCGGAGTTAAGTGCTTGATCTTATAAGCATGGTTCGCAAGTTAAAGAATCTTAATTGGACATTAAGATTCAACTCGTATGACACTTGCTTTGAAAAGAAAGTTCTAGTCTTACACTGATTGGATAGTGGGAGCTGGTGTTATGAATATGATTAATGGAGTTAACATATTCGAACACAACTCATGGTAATCCTATCACATGCGTTTTTACTCGATTACAATCAATGATAAAGATTACCTGTTACGATAGTATAAGTGAGCTTTAAACCTGAGGAGTCCTTTACATTGTGCTCGTACCATTGAATAAGCTATTAGAGTAGTTAGGCCCAATCACCCGTTAGTGAGGTCGACCTCGAAGTATGATTCAATTGGTGCGTTCAATAATCGAAAGTGGACTGTCAATATGGAATTCACTGTCTCAAAAGTAAACGAGAAGCGACCTATACGTCATAGGTGTTGTGAAATTAAAGTCTTTAGCCAAAGCACTTATAACTGACTTGTACTGGATACTGAGGGCAGTTGGTAATTTCACATCGATGTATTATATAGTACAATATCCAGTTGTATGAGGTTGACATTCCATGACTTTTACTTGATCGGGTTGCGTCAGTGAAGAGCTTATACGCATATAGTAATTGTAACTTAAAGGTTCGTGATGACGTATTCATCTCGCACTTTATTAGGTTTCAATATAGCTTCACGGGATTGGCTTGGTGATAACTATATTCTTGGAATCCTCCCAATGCCAATCAAGACGAGCCTAGAGAGCCGCGCTATATAAAGATGATAGAATAAAAGAGTTTTTACTTCATAAGGGTATTTTGGTCATTTCACTTAGAGTGAAGATTATTAAAATAAAAGGGATTTATTGATTATAATATATATATATATATAAATTTAATTATTGGAGTTAAATATATTTATTCAATCAATATTAATGGTATCAATATTAATTTAGAATTAATAATAAGATACTATTAATTAAAAGAGTGGAGTATTTAATTACTTGTCAATTGGATTAGACTCGGATTTTAATTAAATACTTAACACTAGACTTGGATTTGGATAAGCCCAGTGACCTTATCCCTAAAGGCCATTTCCCCCCCCCCCCCCTATGCTAGGCATGGATGTGATTTTTATTTAATCACTTGTTGGTTAATTAAAAATTATATCAATTACACTTTTATCTTAGAGAGAAAAAGAACACAAAACCTCTCTCCGTCTCACAAAACCGCAGTCATCCATCCATGTCTAAGGTGAGGAGATTGGATCTTCAAGAATGAAGATCATTTTTGTATGATAATCTAGAGGAAGGAACGATATGTTGCTTCTAGAAAAAGATCGGCTATAATTAAATCGTCAAAAAGGGAATCAGATTACCCATCTTCTTTTTAATTCTTATTTTGTGCTTATAAACTATCAAAGCACAAATTGTACCTTGGTTTGTGAATCGAACAAATTTTTTATTCGCTATAACGATTCACAACAGTGGTATCAAGTCAAAATTCTTTGCTTTTTATATTTTTCATGCGATTATATGTTTGTATTATTTGATGAATATGAATGTATGATTACATTTTTTCATATTGTATGCATAAACATGAATTGGGTGTTATGATTTAATAAAATTGCATGTTAAAACAATTGGGTTTTGATTGATTAAAATTGCATGATTGGAAAAGATGAGGCGGATCCGTGGAGACACCGTCGAAACTCGACCACCGAACAGAGCACTGTGCGCCACTCGGTGGTCGACCGATGCTGCATGGTGCAACACACGGTGACCACGCTATGCAGCATGGCCTAACCGCATCACACAGGGCGGCATGGATGTGCACGGCGCTGCGCCCTACATAATTGAGGCACAGAGCTGCCCCAGCTAGGGCAACGTCTGTTAGAGTATATGCTCTCGAATGCCATAAAGAGGATAGATTTATAGGGCATAAACATTGTAACTAAACTATGGTTTTTCTATTAATATAAGGCAGTTGATTGTTGTTTCCTTATAAGCATTTATAAGGTGTGAATAAACAACGCAAAGTCCTTGATGACAAGGCGAACCTTGTACCTCCTATGGGATAGGAGGAAAGGCACTAGAATGGTTTGACTCTTGACATCTAAAAGGGTTCTCAAGTCTAAGAAATATTGATTGGGCATCAATAGTGAATAAAGACTTGTATGATGTAAGTTTCGATAGAGAAAGTGTCAGTCGTACACTATGGAAATGGTAGTGGGAACTTATATCATAGATGTGTCAGTTGGACTGATATGTTTGAACACGGCTCGCATCAGTTCATCACATGGGTATTCACTCATTGACAGTCAATGATGAAACTGATAAGTAGTGATAGCTACGTGTGAACCTCTGACCTGAGAAATCGAGTTGAAGATGTACTTGTGACATCAAGTCTGTCATTAGAGTAGTTAGATTCAAATCACCTGTTGGTGGAATCGACCTCAAAGTGCGACTTGATGGGCAAGTAGCATTGTTAACTGATTTGCAATATGGAATTTATTCTCTCATAAGTGAATGAGTAAAATATCTTATGCGATCATGAATAAGTGAGGATGAAAGTTTTTGGCCAAAGCATTTAAATACCTCGACTTATTATGAGCTTAGGCATATGGTCAAGTTATATGAGTTTGACTTTAAACCATGACTCTTACTTGACTGGGATATAAGAATAAAAGGTTCTTACACGTACGGTATTCACGGCATAAAAGTTTGGAATGATCCTATTCATTCGTTCTCAACTGGGTTACGGTGTGAGCCACGAGACTGGCTAGGTGTCACTCACACCCCTTTGGATTCCACCCAATTGCCTTTTGAGACTAATCTAAAAAGTTGCGCTTAAAGGAAGTGCAAAAGGAAAAACATGGTAAAAAAACTTGAGAGAAATTCACGGTATTGGATGCCGTAATTAATTAATTAATTATTGGATAATTTAATTAATTAATTAAATTAATGAGTTAATTAATTTCTTGGAGAAATTGAATTATAAATTAATTAGGAATTGAATTAATTGGATTATCAATTTATTTATTGGATAAATAAATTATCCGATTAATTAATTAGCAAGCAAGACGAAAGCCCGAAGGCTTTCGAGCCCACTAAGGGGCGACCAAATAGACGCCCAAATAGGGCTCTTGCATACTAGTGTTATTGTTTCATAATGATATAAATATATCACAAGGTGAAAAATAACACAAGGCAACTTACATAACTTTCTCTCCAAGAAAACATCTCCCACCTCTCTCTCTCTCTCTAGCCGTCTTTGACAAGGAAGAAAGGAGGAGTTTTTCATTTTTGATTCCGGCGTGACAAATTAGAGACGTTGGCAAATTCGGCGTTAAAGAAAAAGATCACGTTCAGAAATCAACATACGCGAGAACGGTAATTTTTCTATACACAATTAAACACGAGGATTAGAGATGATTCAGGTTTTGGGAATTAAATTTACTTTCCGCAGCATTTTATTCGTATAATTCCCAACAGTGGTATCAGAGCCAATCTCTGAATTCTGTGTTTAATTGCTTATGTGATTGACTGTTTTTTCGCGTTTTTGAGGCATGCTTTGAACGTGTTTTTCATATGAAAATATTCTGAATCTCGCTGAATTTTCTTCATTAAAGTTGTATTTTAATGAGTTTTGAATCTGGGCATATAAAATTTATGAGAATCGGAGAAGTATAACCCTGTGACGAGCGCGATGCAAAAAGTGTGCGCAGTCCGCGCGTTGCGCACACAGCGTGCACACTGCGCACACTGGGTGGGCCCCCAACGCCGTGCCGATAGGAGGGGCTGGCCGGACGCTGGGCGTCCAGCGTCCGGCCAAGCACGATTAAACCGTGCGCTGGGCGCATGGCAGCATACACCGTGCCATGCGCCCAGCGCACGGACTTGTTTCGGGGTGCCCGGGTTTTCGTGACTCGGGCCCTAATGGGTCGGGTAATATTTTCCTAAGGTCCAAATTTTAATTGAATAGGTGTTTGGGCTATTTTAGTTATCCGGGTGGATCAAAAGGATGATGACCCGGATTTAATTAGAAAGGGTCCCAAATTGTTTTGATTAAAATTGTGGATAATTCAATAAATTAGTTATTGGGCCTAATTAATTAATTTTGAATATGCCAATGGTTGGTAATTTAATTTTGATAAAATTAAGCCCAATATTGTTTTTATTGATTTTTATTTGAATGAAATAATTAATTAATAAACTCTTGGAGAATTTTATTTATTAAGTTATTTATTTAAATAAAGAATTCTCATAAATAGGATTATTTTCATATGAATCAATAAAATTTGGAATTTTATTGTGGAAATTAATTAAGTTGGACTAGTTAATTTTTATTAATCACCAACATAAGTGTTTTATTTATCACGAGCATGTATTATGTGATGGTGACATATGTCTATGGGTTTAGGATGCTTCTTTTGATTATGTATTTCTTTTGATGGGTTGTAAGGGCCGGTTTGAACCCATTTTATTTTATTTCTAGATTTATGTATAGGTTTTAAATTACCTCTTGTAATAAATAGAAATAGAATAGGTCTTTCAAGATGGAGAACATGCAAAAGAAGAGGAGCTTGGAGCCCACGAAGATTAGCTAGGCTTTTTTTTTCAATTTTTTGATAGCCCATTGGCTTAGGCCCTCTAGATAAAAGCCCATAGACTTGTGTGTTGTATTATTTCTTTCGATGCATGTTCATTAGTTGTATGAAGCATATGTGATATCAATATGCGCTATATAAATTTGGTAAATGTGCAAAGTGAGACGAATTAAATGTTTAGAACATGAATTTTCCCAAATAAAAATTATACTAAGTTAGTAAGGGGTGCTAGGCATCCTTTCCCTCCACTAAACTTGATAAGATCAAGGATTAAATCCATATGCATCTTCCCAGTAAGTGGGGGTCATGTATCAAGATTTAGTTCTAGAATTTTATTAAGTGCATTAGATGCCTTAATCGAGACATATTTCACCCCAAATATCGTTAAAGGGTTGCAAGGTAAAATTCAAATGTTAGATTATGAGGAGTTAGTGGGAATGAACTTAGATAGTTCACATTACCAATAAATCGTTAAAGGGTTGCGGTTTTTGTGGATTATGGGATAAATATGATTGAACCGTCTATTTGATAGATTGGTGTTTGACATCACTTTAATTAAATAATGGACCAAATATCGTTAAAGGGTTGTCATCCATTATATTAATTAAAGAGCTCAATCCCCACCACGAAGTTTTTTCAACGATCGCTTCCGTCTTTTCACAGTGGGAGTGTGAAATTTTGAAAAATGTAGTGGGAGCCAAGTTATAAGTCGAAGTCCTTGATTTTAAACTTGGTTTTAGTTTAGTTCAATAATCTAATTAAGTCTGGCTTATTTTCTGCAGTCATTTTGTTTTATCTCTCTCAATCAAAAACCATGTCTCCCAAACCACTGTCGAAGTTAATGGAAAATACGATTCTCACAGGTCCAAATTACATAGAATAGCTCACTATGCTTAGGATGGCCCTTAGCAGTGAATCCATTGACTATGTATTGGAAATTGGTCATCCTCCCATTCCTAGACCAGACGAGGGTGATGAAGTTCGCCTAGCTCATTGGGATTGGTGTTGTGACAACCATAGAGCAAGAGTGTACATATTGAGCTCAATGTGCATAGAGCTGCAAAGGTCAAATGATAAGATGGATAATGCAAGAGACATTATCCTTCATCTGGATGAATTGTTCGGAGAATGCGGTAGGACCGCCAGATACTTTATTTCAAGGGATCTATTCCGAACTAAAATGACTGAAGGAGAAGATGTTGGAGAACACATTTTCAAAATGATGACCATGATAGAAAAACTAAAATCTTTAAACTTCTTCATGGACCTGCATCTCCAAGTCGATCTTATTCTACAGTCACTCCCAGATTCGTTCTATTATTTCATCATAAATTTTGATATGAATGACATTGAGGGATCTTTAGCTGGGCTATTGGAAAAAATCAAGGTTGCTCATAAACAAATAAAGACGGACAAATGGAACAATCCGATGGCTATTACATTTCCTAAAACATTTGATGGAAAAAGGAATAATGCCTATTTAGAGGAGGGAGCATCCAGTACGACTTGCAACAAGGCACAACGAAGGAGAAATAAGAGGGCTAGAAAACAGGACACATGTTTATGCTGCGATGAGCTGGGCCACTGGAGAAGAGACTATCCTAATATACAAGCAAAAGGTGAATAACTTTATAGTTTGAAACTAATTGCTTTATAATAGTCCCTCTTCATCGATTATGATTCAGAAGTTGATACCTTTTGTGAATCAAAATCTGGGAAGAAGAACGGAGCTGAGCCCTAATGAGGAGAAGATCAAAGTAGGCAGTGGGCAAGGCGTCGCGGCTACTAAAACAAGATCTGCCTCATTATTTTTTATTCTAGACATATGTTATTTCTGGATATTGTTAAACATTGGTTCAATTTCCGTTTTAGTTAAATAAGGTTACACTTTCGTTTTATTAATGAACAATGCAAGATTTATTATGGTAATAAATTAGTAGGCTTTGTTTCTTTGATAAATGCATTGTGTTACCTTAATGTCAAGAATAAGTGTGTTGTGAATACAATACAAAGGAAACGTAGTAGGCTTGAAATAAACCAAAGATTAATATGGCACCTTCGACTAGGCCATGCTGGCGAACAAAAGATTCGCAAAATGGAAAAAGATGGGCTAATTGGCCCACTGGGATTGGATCCCTATCCTACTTGTGAATCGTGTCTCAAAGGCAAGATGGCTTGATCGCCCTTCACAGGGAATTTTGAAAGGGCCTCACAAATCTTAGGCTTAGTGCATACTGACGTTTGTGGTCCATTTGGAGAAATGGCCAGAGGAGGTTTCCTTTACTTTATCACCTTCACTGATGACCATTCTCGATATGGTCTAGTGTGCCTGATGAAGCATAAGTCTGAATCCATTGACAAGTTCAAGGAATTCAAGGCTTTAGTGGAAAATCAAACAAGTCAACGTATAAAAACTCTTCGATCTGATCGAGGAGGAGAATATATGAGTGACGAGTTTGACTTATACCTCAGAGAGAATGGTATAGTATTACAACTCACACCTCCAGCGACTTCACAGTTGAATGGAGTAGCAGAGCGAAGGAATCGAACCTTGTTGGACATGGTTCGCTCCATGCTTAGCTACACTGATTTACCCATTTCACTGTGGGGTCACGCGCTGCTTACAGCTGCACACATTTTAAATAGATTTCTGTCCAAGTCCGTTCCTCTGATTTGGGGATGTCCGGCTTATGTCAAAAAAAATAAAGTGGACAAGTTGGAGGCTAGGTCCTTAAAGGGATGTTTGGATATCCTGAAGATTCTATGGGATACCTCTTTTACCTGCACAATGATCAAAGGATCATTGTAGCCTTACAAGCCCACTTTCTTGAAGATGAGTTCATTCAAGAAGGAGGAGCGGGTAGAAAGATTGTTCTAGAAGAACAAAATAAAACCCCACTGGATACATCTACACAGGGAGTGAGAACCGAACCGTCTGTAACACAACCACAACCACGACGATCGAATAGAGTATCTCAACTGCGTGAGAGGTACGAGGGAGTTGGATCTCCATTCTGTGTTAGAGAAGGATCATGGAGATGATCCCTCCACTTTTGATCAAGCGATGGTGGATGTGGATGCTACTAGATGGCGTGAAGCTATGCAAACTGAGATCGATTCGATGCATGCAAACCAAGTCTGGAAACTTGTAGACCAACCTGAAGGGGTAAAACCAATCGGGTGTAAATGGATCTACAAAAGAAAGATTGGTGTTGATGGCAAAGTAGACACCTACAAAGTCAGGCTAGTGGCGAAAGGGTATAGTCAAAAAGAAGGAATTGACTACCAAGAAACCTTCTCGCCAGTGGCTATGATCAAATTAATAAGGATTTTACTTGCAATAGCAGCACACCTAGATTATGAAATATGGAAAATGGATGTCAAAACTGCTTTCCTAAATGGATTCCTAGAAGAAGATATCTATATGGAACAGCCTAAAGGTTTTGAATCCGAGGAGCATATTCATAATGTGTGTAAACTTGAGAGATCCATTTATGGACTCAAACAAGCGTCTCGTAGCTGGAATCTACGTTTTGATGAGGTTGTCAAAGGATTTGACTTCATCAAAAACGAAGACGAGCCCTGTGTTTACAAGAAGGTCAGTGGGAGCAAGTTGACATCCCTAGTGTTATATGTAGATGACATATTACTCATTGGGAATGACATAGGAAAGCTCACCACAACCAAGAAGTGGCTTTCGAGGACATTCTCCATGAAAGACTTAGGAGAAGCGACCTATATTCTAGGGATTCGAATCTATAGAGATCGAACCAAAAGAATGATAGAACTTTCTCAAGCCCTTTACTTAGAAAAGGTCCTAAAAAGGTATAGGATGGAAGATTCTAAGAAAGGGTTCCTACCAATGAGATATGGGATACATCTTTCTAAATCTATGTGTCCTCAAAGTGAGGAAGATAGAAAAGAAATTAACATTATACCCTATGCATCTGCTGTGGGCAGCTTGATGTACGCGATGCTCTGTACTAGACCCGACATTGCTTATGTTGTGAGCGTTGTTAGTCGATTTCAAGCAAACCTTGGTAAAGAACATTGGATAGCTGTGAAGAATATCCTAAAGTATCTGAAAAGAACTAAGGATATGATTCTCACCTATGGAAGTGGTGACCTGAGGGTAGACCGGTACACTAATTCGGATTTCCAATCTGATGTTGATGACCGGAAATCCACCTCGGGATTTGTATTTACTCTAAATGGTGGAGCGGTGACTTGGAAAAGTTCCAAGCAAAGCATAACCGCAGACTCCACCACAGAGGCTGAATACATAGCTGCCTCGGAGGCAGCTAAAGAAGCTGTTTGGATTAGGAAGTTCATTGAGGAACTTCAAGTAGTTTCTAAGATAAAGCTCTCGTTGCTATTTCATTATGACAACACCGGAGCTATAGCGCAAGCGAAGGAACCTAGGTCTCACAATAAAGAGGAGATATCACATCATAAGAGAGATCGTTGCACGAGGTGAAATAGCTGTTCAGAAAATAGCCTCAGCCGACAATGTCGCTGATCCATTGACCAAGCCATTGGCACAGGCGGTGGTAGAAAAACATCTCGAAAAGATGGGTATTAAATACCACAGCAAATGGCATTAAGTGCAAGTGGGAGATTGTTAGAGTATATGCCCTCGAATGTCATAAAGAGGATAGATTTATAGGGCATAAACATTGTAACTAAACTATGGTTTTTCTATTAATATAAGGCAGTTGATTGTTGTTTTCTTATAGGCATTTATAAGGTGTGAATAAACAACGTAAAGTCCTTGATGACAAGGCGAACCTTCTACCTCCTATGGGATAGGAGGAAAGGCACTAGAATGGTTTGACCCTTGACATCTAAAAGGGTTCGCAAGTCTAAGAAATATTGATTGGGCATCAATAGTGAATAAAGACTTGTATGATGTAAGTTTCGACAGAGAAAGTGTCAGTCGTACATTATGGAAATGGTAGTGGGAACTTATATCATAGACGTCAGTTGGACTGATATGTGCGAACACGGCTCGCATCAGTTCATCACATGGGTATTCACTCATTGACAGTCAATGATGAAACTGATAAGTAGTGATAGGTACGTGTGAACCTCTGACCTGAGAAATCGAGTTGAAGATGTACTTGTGACATCAAGTTTGTCATTAGAGTAGTTAGATTCAAATCACCTGTTGGTGGAATCGACCTCGAAGTGCGACTTGATGGGCAAGTAGCATTGTTAACTGATTTGCAATATGGAATTTATTCTCTCATAAGTGAATGAGTAAAATATCTTATGCGATCATGAATAAGTGAGGATAAAAGTCATTGGCCAAAGCATTTAAATACCTCGACTTATTATGAGCTTAGGCATATGGTCAAGTTATATGAGTTTGACTTTAAACCATGACTCTTACTTGACTGGGATATAAGAATAAAAGGTTCATACACGTACGGTATTCACGGCGTAAAGGTTTGGAATGATCCTATTCATTTGTTCTCAACTGGGTTACGGTGTGAGCCACGAGACTGGCTAGGTGTCACTCACACCCCTTTGGATTCCTCCCAATTGCCTTTTGAGACTAACCTAAAGAGTCGCGCTTAAAGGAAGTGCAAAAGGAAAAACATGGGAAAAAGACTTGAGAGAAATTCACGGTATTGGATGTCGTAATTAATTAATTAATTATTGGATAATTTAATTAATTAATTAAATTAATGAGTGAATTAATTTCTTGGAAAAATTGAATTATAAATTAATTAGGAATTGAATTAATTGGATTATCAATTTTAAATTATCCGATTAATTAATTAGCAAGCAAGACGAAAGCCCGAAGGCTTCCGAGCCCACTAAGGGGCGGCCAAATAGACGCCCAAATAGGGCTCTTGCATGCTAGTGTTATTGTTTCATAATGATATAAATATATCACAAGGTGAAAAATAACACAAGGCAACTTACATAACTTTCTCTCCAAGAAAAAGTCTCCCACCTCTCTCTCTCTCTCTCTCTCTCTCTCTCTCTCTCTCTCTCTCTCTCTCTCTCTCTCTCTCTCTCTCTCTCTCTCTAGTTGTCTTTGACAAGGAAGAAAGGAGGAGTTTTTCGTTTTTGATTCCGGCGTGACGAATTAGAGACGTTGGCAAATTAGGCGTTAAAGAAAAGGATCACGTTCAGAAATCAACATACGCGAGAACGGTAATTTTTCTATACACAATTAAACACGAGGATTAGAGATGATTCGGGCTTTGGGAATTAAATTTACTTTCCGCTACGTTTTATTCGTATAATTCCCAACAACGTCGTGCGTCAGGCTTGGCCCTGTTAGGTTAATGTCCTCAAATGCCACTAGAGGATTAGTAAATGATATGACATTATCAATTTGTAATTGTTTTTAAGCAATCAATAAAAGGCTATTAGTTGTTTACTTTTATATTGGCATTTATATATTGTAATTATCTATAAGTCCATGAACAAAAGAGTTAACTCTCTAAGGCACTAGAGAAGTTTGATACTCGTGTACTAAAATAGTCTGCAAGTCAATGATTTTCAATTGGGCATTAAAAATCATGAAGACTTGTATGATATGAGTTTTGATGAGAAAAGTTCCCGTCAATCACTAGGAAGTAGTGAAGAACTCATATCATAAGTGCACTGATGGAGATAGTGGCACTCAGACATGACTCGCATCGATTCTGTCACATGGGTTTTCACTCTTTGACAGTCAATGACAGAGTTGATTAAGTTGTACCTACGTGTGTCTGAACTTTAGACTTGAGAAATCGAGTTGAAGATATACTTATGACATTAAGTTCGTCATTAGAGTAGTTAGGTCCAATTCACTCGTTGGTGGGGTCAACCTCGAACTACAACCTAATGGGCAAGTAGTAGTCTTAACTGATATCCAAGATAGGATTCGTTCCCTCGTAGGTGAACAAGGAAGCATTCTATGCATTTATAAGTAAGTTAGATCTTATAGTATTTGGCCAAAGCATTCACTGGTCTGAACTTATTATAAATATAGCATAGTGTCAAGTTAGTGAGTTTGACCAAAATCATGACTCTCACTTAACCGGGATAAGGAAGCAAAGAGTTTATATTCACACAGTATTTACAATTGAAAAGGTAAAAATGATCTAATCATTTCATCTTATTGGGTTAAAATATGAACCACTTGACTGGCTATGTGAGATCCATATTCAATAGAATCCTCCCATTGCCAAATATAGATGAACATAAAGAGTCACGCTTAAAAATGAAAAATTGATAGAAAAATGGAATATTTCTTGTGGTGATATTTTAAGTATTGGATACTTCAAATTAATTAAATGGAATTAATTATTTGAGAAAATAAGTTAATTCATTTAAAGCTTAATTAATATATTATTTTTTGGAGAAATAAAATTAATTAAACATGTTATCTATTATTTAATTAGATTAATTTATTAGATTGAATTAATTAATTAAATAGTAGATTACACGAAGCTCAAATTGGTACACTAAGAGGCAGACCAAAGCCTAAGAGGGGGGGGGGGGCACTAGGCGCCTTTATAGGCTTAATTTGAGCCCAAGGTAATAACTTAAGTGATCTAAATATATCACATTAGTTAATACCTAGGCAATAAGTTGTAATTCACTAAGCCACAAGAAATAGAATTCCTCTCCCTCTCTCTATCTAGCCGTCGGTTTTGCACACCAAGGAAGGGGAAGATCTTTCTCATCAAACTTTTCCAGCGAGACAATTTAGAGGCAGAACAATTGGACTGCTTAGATCATCAAATTTTCAGTCGGAGTAATTTCGCGAAGAACTTGAAGAATTCAAGCTCGTGAGAATTTTCAATCACTTAGCTACAACGGGTAAAGTTTGTTTTCCCCTATCGTACATACGTGTGATAAAACCCCAGGATTGATCCTGTTATGGGGAAAATCCGATAAAAAAAAAAGAAATTTAAATTCTGTTTTCCGCTGCGTTTGGTTTATTTTCCCCAATAGTGGTATCAGAGTGAAATCGCGGGGTTCGGCGTATGTAAATTATGCGTAAATATATGATATAGATGCATGATTTACAATTTTTTTGTCGATGCATGATTAGATATGTGGATTTCGCGTTATTTGTATTCTTGAGGAATTTATTTGTTTTCGTTCATTAGAAATTAATGAAATTTGGATTTTATGTAATTTTGATGTGATGAAAATAAACTATGAATCATGGCTCCGACTCGTCGCCAGTGCCGCCAGAGACAGCACGGCGCAGTGCGAAGCCTGCGCGCGCACAACGCTCGATGCGCTACTACGCAACCCATCACTCTTGGCAGCTAGGTTGCCGAGAGCGATGTGCGAGCCCATCAGCTGGAAGTTGGGCTCGCAATTGCCGACAGCTGAGCTGCCGTGCAATTGTGATAGCCCACCCGTGTGTTTTTTAAACACATGGGTTGCAAACCCGACCCAGGTCGATCCTTAGGTAACTCGGGTCATTTATTAAATAAATAAATATATATATATATATATATATTATTCGATTTTGATTAAAATTGAATTTTAATGCAGAATAAATAATATTAATTATTTAATAAGAGTATTTTATTTTCATCCAATCTAATGTTGATTAAAGCTGAACTTTGAATTAAATTGGATTGTATCTATCGTGAAATTAATTATGTTGAACTTAGAGATTAATTTTTATTAAAATTAGATTTATTATAAAATTAATTGGAGTTCACTAAAATTGAATTTTTAAGTAGAATTAAATAAATTTAATTTCCTCAAGAATATGAAAAATAATAATTAAATTTAAAATTCAATTAAAAATTAACATATATGATTTTTGTGTGTTATGTGAAATAAAAAAAAATAAGAAATGTCATTTCATCCAATCGGGCCTAAGAATATTCCAAGTTAATATATTCCGATGTGTTTTACTCAAAATAACTTGCTTCAGTTCAGACAATTAGACACTTGCTCGACTGTGTTTGGTTTAAGAGGTAAGTCGACTAACCATTTCCTCAATTTTGCCAAAAAGAAAAAAAGAAAAATGGAAAGAGACAATGAGTGACATTTCAACGTGGGTAGCTGAGGGTCTAAAGCAGGTAAGTTGCGAAAGCAGTACATGCTGGAAACGTCCAATCTGTGTGTACAGATATATATATATATATATATATATATTAATGGCAGAAAAGGGTTTTGAACTGATAGCTAATGTCACCTCTAACTTCTTCCTTTATTTACATTGTAGATATATTATTATTATTATGCACTGCACTCACTCCCCCACCTCTTTGTAGCGCGTAATTTCCGGGCGTATTGAGCCCATTTGGGACCCAACTGCTCCAGAACTACAGTCTCAGACACATAGTAAAGCCTGTGTCACATACTCAGTCATACCACTGCAACATATTGCTACTAATTTCTGCAATTTCTCTTCATAAGTTCTTCCTAAGATAAATTTAATTTTTATACTTGTTCATTAATTCAGATATGTCATGCATCTCGTTCTTTTACACTATTTTGTATGTAAGGTGTCATTAATCTCAAATGCTCAAACCTAATCATTTGAGGTAGGACCAGACCTAAATGCATAGAGCTCTCCCGAGAAAGTTTTATGAATTCACAAGGAGTTGAAAATAAAACACCTTGATTTAAGATTGAATTACCAGAATCCCTCCCACCCAAGACAATTTCTTTGGCTATGCATTATTTAAATTATAATGAATAGTATCATTTTTCTTTGATTTTTACTTGGTGATGACAAATTGGATATTGTTCCCATTTTAATAGTTAACGATGGTGATTTTCATTGCTAAAGGTGAAAATATTTTATGGTTAACAATGGTGATATTCATTGCTAAAGGTAAAAATAATATTTTCATTTTTCAAGTTTTCAGTAAAGAATTACTGAGCAGTAGTTGTTATCTTTCTCTAACCCCTTTTAAGAACATCTGTCTCTATATATATTGTATATAATAACTTTAAACTCAATATATATTCTAACCAAATAAGGGAATAGAAATTCATATAGATTCCTTATGTATGGTTTAATATGTTCTCTAAGTGAGTATGCACCAAATTGAGTTTAATTAGAAGTCATTAAATAATATATAATAATGTTATGATTTTATTTTATAATATCATTATATACATTTGATTCACATATATACGATCCTACCCACTTAGTGACAGAAAATAAATAATAATCTAAAACCTAATGTACCTCTGGAGTTGGTAGTATTCAGCACTGGTAGAACTGTTACAAGTGAAGTTTGACTCAACATGAGTGGCTGTAAAATAGGTTAATGGAGGTTTCTCAATTTTGGGTCAATTGATTATGGTTAAGTTTTTGACTTTCGAATTTTACCTGTAAAATATTGGATTATATATAAAAAAGCAAATGATGCAAATTTGGAGTTTATATTATTAAAGTTTTTTCGTTCGGTTTTTAAAGCCAAATTCTTAAATCAATCATAGCATAAATATTTATCTTCTTTTTTAGTAAAACGGTTACTTAAAATATGTATCAGTAATTACATGGGTTATAGACTATAAAGCATGGACACCTTGAAAATTATCCCTAGTCGGTGTCGGGCGCGTGTCGAACACGACAAGCCTCCTTCATGTGCCGGACACGGTTAATATGTATTCATGGTTAAAAAATAAAAAAGCAATTCGAACACCGTGTCGGACACGACCAAATGTGTGTCCGACACCGTGATACACGGTTGATAATTTTCCTAAGAAATTAAACAGTGTGGGGTTCCAATTGTTAATAGAAAAACTTCAAAAATCCTAATTCTAATTCTTGAGCATTTGATACTTTTATTGAATTTTAATTGTTTTGTAATTTATGACTGTTTATATTTTTGTTTTGCATTCGTTATTGACTTATTTTTAATAAGTAGTTGAATTTTTTCAAACATATAGAGATTTACAAAGAAGCAATAAAAATACAAATTTAACAATACAAGTAAACATTTCATAAATTATTTTTCTAACAAATTATATTGATCAATATCTAATTTTTGACATTCGTGTCGGATCCGTGTCGTGTCCTAATTTTTTGAAAAATATCGTGCCGTATCTGTGTCGTTGTGTCAGTGTCCGTGCATCATAAGTTATAAATATTATCAATTATCAAAACTCAACCATTAAAAATCATCAATTATAAATAATTAAGTAACCAAGTAATGATACACGTGTAACAGAAATCTCTACTTTTTAGTGGAATTTGAACTTACAAGTTAAGAGGCATGTTTGAAAAACTAAAAAAAACACTTTTGAGCTTTATGTGGATTTAAACTGTTTTTTGCTATTCGATTTCATTGTTTCTGATTCTATTTCTCTAAAAAGAAGCTGAAAATAAGCATAAATTAAAAGCAAATTTTTAGGTACTTCTAACGGCTTCTTCTATTTTTTCTACATTTTAGCAAATTTTGCAAATACACTCAATTTTAACTTTTTAACTACTTTTATAATTTATTTTTAAAATTCAGTACTTCTGTATAGGCATAATTTTTGGGCCTAATATCATGATAAATCAATTTTGTCAACTGAATTAAGGTCCCATTAAAAATATATATATATCAAATATTTTATTTAGGAACAATATATGAATTACGTCATTCAATAGTCAAATCACAAACATAGAAGAAATAATACGTACAATCAATAAGTTTATATCAAATCATATATGAAAAAACTGTAGTGAAAGGAAATAATCCTAGCATTTTTTTTTTGGGGAAAATTCAAAATCATCCGTGAAATTTTTAATCTTATTAATATTGTCCTTTTAACCAAATTTTATTAGTAAATTCCAATAAATAAAAGTATTCTTTTTTAGATTATTTAAATACCCTTATATAAGATTATTTAGTGTCACTAATTTTTCTTTTCTTTTTTCGATTGTTTTTAATGAGTTGGAAAAATCAATCCATAAAGTATATGGTTATTTTATTATCTATTTTCCCTTCCTTAAAATCTCTCACCCAATTTTTTTTCCCTTTAATTACATCATCTAAATAAAATTTGATATTAAACTATACTTAAATATAATTTCTACTTTAACATATTCTACTTAATCATTTTTTATGATCGAATACTTTATTTTACATAAATCGAACATAAAATAGTATCTTGTTTGAGAGTGAAACAACCTACTGTAAATCATCATCTGTTTACTCGGTTATCAATTTATTGTTAATTAAGACAACAAAAATAGAGTCCTATATGTACTTTACAGTGTAAATCAAATACCAATCTTTTTTCATTTGGAAAAATTAGAAATGTGTTAAATAGTTTTTCATGTAAAATTAAAAACCTTATGTCGAGACAAATTTACTTAGAAGTTACCTTTTCTCACCAACAAAAAAAATGTGATACAATTGAATTTTTTTTTTTTTATGATATTGACAATTATTAAAGACAAGAAATAATCAATTAAAACTGATAAAAATATTACTTATCTACTTTCATACCAACACGTAACATTAATGATATATTATCACACTTTTTCTGTATGTATGGTTAAAGATAAAATTGATAGTATTATCACACTTTTAAATCATGTAACATTAGTGATATATTATCATAATGTATCTATATGGTTAAAGATAAAATTGATAGTCTTCATTTATTTTGTTATGAAGTTGTGTTTCTTTTAATATATAATTTATTTATTGAGATTTATGATAAGTAAAAAATAATAAAAATTAAGATTAGATGATGTAATTAAAGAAAAAAGAAAAATAAATGGGGTGAGAGATGTTAAGGAAGAAAAATTAGCTAATAGGAGAACCACATTTTTAAGGATTAATTTTTCCAATTCATTAAAAATTTAAGAAAAAGAAAAGATAGTGACACTAAATAATCTTATACAGTGGCATATTAGTAATCTAAAAAGGAATATCTTTATTTGTTGGATTTTACTAATGAAATTTAGTTAAAAGAACAACATTAATAAAATTAAAACCCTCCTGGATGATTTTGAAAATTTGGTAAAAATTCAGGGACGCTTTTGAATTTATTTCCTTTTTTTTTTTTTCAGATATGAGCAATGTGGCCACTTGGTGGATGTTGGGCAAACTAGTGGAGGTGGTAGGAGATATTTCCCCAGAAAATTCTCACTCCAACTTAAGTCCAATTTTTGCACAAAACACCCCTCAATCAATAAAATCTCTTAAAAATCTCAAAAAAAAAAAGTCAAATTTCATTTCTTCACTTTATTAAAGTGATATTTCAACCCAAATTCGCTTTCACTCGCTCCATCTAAAAGACATTTTTCGGTGAAAGGGCTGACGTTACGGCGAAACAAACTCAAAATTCTCAACTCCACTGATTAGATGTACCATTTGAGATTTATACTACCCATATTTCGATATGATCGAGAGCTTCTAAGCTTCCAATTGAATGATACGCTTCACTTGATTTTCTCAAGATAAAAACAAAAATATTACAATCAAACTAGATTTTAGAAATTGATCCTTTCATAATCCGATGGTTACTCGGTTACGTGATGGCACTCACAATCCTTGTATCCTCCAGTCTATGTCTGTCATCTCTCCTCTTCTCTAACTGAAATGCTATTTTCAGGTTGCCAAGGATCCATTATGGCGCACTGCTATAACTGACAAGTTTAATGCTCTTCAAGCCAATGACACTTGGATCTTGGTACCACCACATCCTTCTCAAAATCTTGTTGATTCAGAGTGGGTGTATAGAGTGAAATTACAATTAGATGGTTCTATTGAGCAATATAAGGCCCATTTAGTCGCTCAGGGGTTTAAGCTGTTGGGTTTCGTTCGACAAAGTATAAACGCAGCGGAAGGGATTTAAAAAATTAAAACGAAAACCCAATTGGTACTCTAATTCACATAATTGAATCTAAAAGTGTATAACGAATAAAACTTACTCGTTAATATGAATATGATGATGGAGAAAAACTTCTTCTTCTCCAAACTCGAAATATTGAAGCTTCCAAATCTTCAATCCTTTGGTTTGATTCTTCAAACTTGAACTTGATCCGAACAATGAAAATACGCCGTCTCTAAATCGTCACGCACGGATCAACAAACGAAAAATCTTCTTTCTTCTTTCTCTATGGTCGACGACTAGGTATAAAGGAGGGGAGGAATATTTTTCTTTCTTTTAAGAGTTATGAGAGTTGTGTATTCTCTTTTTTTCTTGTTCTAAGTCAAAGAGTCCTTATATAGCTCATGACTTATTGAACAAGTCAAAACAAAAGAGCCCTAATGTGTGGCCTCTCAAAGACGCCACTTTGAGGCCTCATAGGCATCCAATTGGACTCCTTATTTAGCCCCGCGATTTATTTTGTTTAATTAATTTCTTATTTCAATTAATAATTTATTATATCCAATAAATTAATTAATTAATTAAATAACCAAATTAATTAGATTAATTAGTTCATTAATATATTTCACAAGGAAATTAATTAATAATTAATTTTAACATTATAATTAAATATTTCATCTAATGAATAATTAATTATTTAATTTATCCAATAAATTAAAACTCCCAGAAAAAATAATAGAAATTCCTTTTTCTTCATTTTTCTTTGTCAAGCCTTTAGCGTGACTCTTTAGGTTCGTTTCGTTTGGCAATGAGAGGAAACCAAAGGAACTGGGTAACACCTAGCCAATCACGTGGCCCACTTCGTAACCCAAACGAAAACGAATGATAGGATCATTACGAAACCTTCCAATCGTAAATACCGTATATGTATAAACCCTTTGTTCACGTTCTCCGGTCAAGTGAGAGTCATGGTTATGTCAAACTCACTGGACTTGACCATATGTATAAATCATAATAAATACGAGATCATTGAGATCGATTTAGTGCCAAGCACAATCGTCTCATTTGCTTTGGCCAAAGACTTTGATATCTATTTATCTATAATTACATAGGGTACATACTCATTCACTTATGAGAGAACAAATCTCATATTAGATATCTGCTAAGATTACCACTTGCCCATCAAGTTCGCATTTCGAGGTTGACCCCACCAAGGGGTGAATTGGGTCTAACTACTCTAGTGAAAGACATGACGTCACAAGTGCATCTTCAGCCTAATACTTCAGGTTAAAGGTTCACATATACCTATTACGCATAATCAGTTCTGTCATTGACAGTCACAAAGTGAAAACCCAAATGACAGAACCGATGCGAGTCGTGTTCGAACATATCAGTTCCACTGACATGTCTACAATCTTAATCTCCTATCATCCCATGATACCAGACAGGCACTCCCATGTCGGAACTAAGATTGTTCAAGTATTCGAAGTCTTTATTTGTCCATTAAAGACTTCATATTACTTGCGAACTTATTTTAGTAATCAAGATCGATCTCTCTAGTGTCAATCTTCCTATCCTATAGGAAGTAGAGGGATCGCACTAAAAACATAGACAAAACGTTTTACACAACTTATAGATGCAGATAAGAATTAAGTGAAAACTCAATAATGCCTTTTATTTAAGAAGAGTTTAAGTTCAATACAAGATATATGCCCTATACATTCTATCCTCTATGGCATCTGAGGGCATAATCCTAACATAAGTAACAACTTGGTATTAATTTCGGTGAGACCTTCAGCGAGGCTATTAAGCCAACTACTATTCGAATTGTACTTTCCATTCACATCTCTCGTTAATGGTCCATTCGACAACTTGATGTGAAGAATGCATTTCTTCACAACGATCTCACCGAGACTATTTACATAGCTCAACCTTGTGGCTTTATTCACCCTCAATATCCTTCTCATGTCTTTCAGTTGAACAGGGCTATCTATGGTCTGAAATAGGCTCCTCGTGCCTGGTTTTAAGAGTTTTGTTCTTACTTGCACCATCTTGGGTTCACATGTAGCAAAGATGACATGTCCATGTCCGTGTATCGTTCCAGATGAATTACCTTAGTTCTCTTCCTCTATGTTGATGATATCATTTTAACTGAAACTGACTCACAGGCAGTTGCTACTCTCATCTCTCGTCTTTCCCAGTAGTTTACTATGAAGGATTTGGGGGATCTTCACTATTTCCTTGCCATTCACTCTATTCGCTATGCTCATGGGATTTTCTTTTGCGAAAAAAGTATGCGATTGAGCTTGTTCAACTATGAATCCTGTTGCATATCCTCACTCTCTACAAAGTCCAATCCCTCGACTCTTGAGGGTGCTCTCTTTTGTGATACAACTTTATAGCGCAATATTGTTGGTAAATGCAATATCTTATACATACTAGGCTTGACATCACCTGTGTTGTTGCCTTAGTTGGTCAGTTTATGCACTCTCCAGGGGAGGTTCATTTTCAGATGGTCAAGCGAATCATTCTTTATCTCCAGGGTTCTCTCGATTTCAATTTTGCTTATTCGCCCCCCTCTTTGGATTCACTTACTGTCTATGCTGATTCTGATTGTGCTGGCTGCCATGGTAGTCGTCAGGCCACTACTGGATATGCTCTTTATCTTGGTAACAACCTTGTTTCCTGGTCTGCCAAGAAATAGGCTACAATTTCCTGTTCTGGTAATGGGTTTGAGTACCGTTATGTAGCCTATGTTGTATATGAAACTTGCTGGCTTCACTATATTCTGGGTGACCTTGATGTGTTTCTCCCTCAGCCTGCTCGTTAACTACGATAACATCAGTGCCATCTATCTAGTTCTCACTTCTATTTTTCATGCTCGTATGAAACATATTGAGATTGACTACCACTTTGTTCAAGAAATGGTTGTCACTGGAGATATTTTGGTGAAATATGTCTCTACTTCTGATCAGGCTATCGATATTTTCACCAAAGCTTTATCTACGACCAAGTTCACGTAGCTTCATGCCAATGTTCCGGTTGGTCCCACTTATCAGCTAGCGGGGGCGGGGGCAGGGAGTTAGTGTGTGTTTGTATATAACCATGGCCCATATTCTGTATAATCAGAGCCCGTTAATTTAAACCCATACATAGTGTATCTCGTATATTGTAAATTCATTCAGGTCAATCCATATACTTTAAACAAAAATCATATCTCCTTACATCCCCCTGGAACTCTATCAAATCAGATATATATTCTGGGCATCTAGAAGAAATACATAGATTTAAAAGCAGATAAGAAAAAATCCTGTCCAAAATCAGTTTGACTATATTTTACAAGCGACTTTTTTCCTGTATTAGATACATGTTATATATATGTTTAATTAATGTTAAATTATTATGTGGCTATCTTAAATTGGATTTATTCCTTCTAACTAAAGTTTCCCGGTATGAGAAATTGTAAAATTTGTTGGTTATAGCAAGAAATTAGTTAGTTGAAAAGTTTTTTTTTTTTTTTAATCGTTCTCAAGCTTCTGGTTAATAATTAAGATTAAAGGTTAGGACAGCATAGGGTTTGATTAAGTTGACTGCCGCTCCCCGTAAGAACTAAGTGCTCCATTGGTAATTATTACTTTTGAATAGAGTTCTATTTAGGGAAAATTACAATTTTGGTTTCACAACTTTGCCCACGTGTGCTTTTTGACTTTAGCATTATACGTTCCATAATTTCAAAAAATGTGTGTTTTTGGTCCCAAGATACGATTACATCATGTATTTGTACGAGATTGACATGTGTGGCTCACGTGGGATCAACAAAAATGTGTGTTTTTGGTCCCATAACTCCAAAACACGTGAGCCGCACATGCCAATTCCGCGGGAAAAATGCAAAAATCGTCCTATAATTATACCACTTTTCACTTTTAGTTCGTTATGTATCAAGCCTAGCAAAAATATCCTATATGTTTAAAAAATTGGCACATTTAGTCCGAGTTTAAAATTTTCTGGCCAAGTTGGCCGGAAAATCGCATGTGTCGGTCACGTGAGGGGCCAAATTGGGGATTTTAGGCTGTGTTTGGTTTTGCTTTCAAACCCATTTTGGCCAAAAATTTTGGCCAAAACTTGTTTGTTTTGTGTTTTTTTGACCAAAAATGATTTTTTTGGTCAAAAAAATTGTCAGCTATCGTCTCCCTATTTGTCTCTACTTTAGGGTACCTACTAATTACATCAACTACAATATAATCATTTAAAACTTATATTATATTATATTTTTCAATCATTAATTAATTATAAACACAACTTTTCAGACAAAAACTTACATGATTTGACTGCTACAGTAACTTTTGTCTCTTCTGAAAATAAAATCAAACATTAAACCAAACACATTTTCATCAAAATACACAATTTCCAATAAACCTTTTCACCAAAAAAAACCCCCAAAATAAAACCAAACACAGCCTTAAATTTTGGGGGGAAAATTGATGATTTGGCATGACACTTGGACAAGGATTGATAACTTTGCATGCCACTTGGATAAAGGAAATTTTTTTTGCTCCCATGGTGATTTGAAATTGGGTGGGAGACTTGGCAACAAGGCCCCCTACGACCACACCAACTAGAAATTTGATAACAGTTCTTGGATTTTTATGTAATTATACATTAGCTATCAATAGTTAAATGTATTTACATATAGTTTATAACTAATAATATTGGTTAGATATAACTAATACTATATAATTCACATATATAATTATAAAAATTATTATTCACTGTATTTTAAAATATTAATTTTAAAAATTATTTTATTTTAAAATATTTAGTATAAAAATTACTGTATTTTAAACTAGAATAATTTCAAAATTATTGTATTTACTGTATAACATATATAATTTATTTTATTTACTGCATTAAAATTATATATAAAATATTTATCATATTTACTTAAGTTTAAAAAAATTATTGTATTTTGAAATATTTATTGTATATTAATTTTAAAATTATTTTATTTTAAAATATTTAGCTTAAAAATTACGGCATTTTAAAATAGTTACTATATTTCAAGATTATACTTTTATATTCTGTACTTTAAAATATTTAAAGTATTTTAAAAAAAATAATTTTAAAATTATTGTATTTACTGTATAACATATATAATTTATTGTGTTTATTGCATTAAAATTATTTATAAAATAATTATTGTATTTATTTAATTTTCAAAATTATTATATTATGAAAATATTTACTATATATTAATTTAAAAAGCATTGTATTTAATATATATATATACATTATTTATTGTATTTTATAATATATAGTTTTATAAGTAAATACATTTAAATTATGTTAGTGTTGACAAATAAGGTATATGAACATATAAAATCAAATAAGTACCAAATTCGTAGTTGGTCTAGTGGTAGGGTGCCTTTCTGCCATGATTTTCACCCAAGATCAAATCACCATGGCAGCGAAAAAATTTTCTTTATACAAGTGGCATTCCAAATCATCAATCCTTGTCCAAGTGGCATGCCAAGTCATCAATTTTTCTTCTAAAATTGAAAATCCCCAATTTGGTCCCTCACGTGACCGGCACATGAGATATTTCGGCTAAATTGGCCGGAAAATTTCAAAATCGGACTAAATCTGCCAATTTTTAAACATACAGGATATTTTTGCTAGGCATGATACATAACGGACCAAAAGTGAAAAGTGGTATAGTTAAAGGACGATTTTTGCATTTCCCCCCCAATTCCGCCAAATACATGACGTAATCGTATCTTGGGACCAAAAATGCACATTTTTTTAGAGTTATGAGAAGTATAATGTTAAAGTCAAAAATACTGGACTAAAAACACAAATGGGCTAAATTATGAGACCAAAATTGTATTTTTTTTCGTACAATTTACATCTTTTTGGAATGTACATATATTAGACAAGAACCGATGGAGTATATTTAAATTTATTTGGTAATAAGAATCTATAAAACCACAAAAAGATGATATATATATATATATAATATACAATAAAAGAATGTAGTACTCGATCAGACCGAAATTTTTTAAGGTGGAGCGAGAGTGGGGTGAAAACTTACTTACTCTATAATGTAAAATTTTTAATGTAGTACTCTATAAAACTTACTTATTCCGTGTAAATCACCCCACTCCAAGTGTTTGTGTGGTGAAAATTGGACCGGGAGCAATACTCCGGTCCACGATAGAATTACCCTATCGGACCCCTTTAGCCAATCAATTTTATTTCTGTGCACAAGGAATGGTGGTCTCTCTCCTTCGCCGCCAGCTATTCTTTGAGATTCAAAGAGCCCACACCAGACATTATCTTCCAGCCACACATGTCATTCTTGTCTCTCTTTATACATCAACCAAAACACACACAACACACACACACAGAATACCCCCGTACACACACACACACTATATATATATAAATACGTAAAAAAAATTATTTACATATCTCTCTCTGTGTCTAGTATATATATACATGCATTACTATGATTTATTGTTTTGCATGCAATGCGCACGTGGTTTTCTGCAACTCTTGGTTTTATCGCAAACAGTACATTCATGTTATCACTTACACAATAACGTCTGTTTGGGTCAGTGAACTTTTCACTGTTTACCGTTGAATCTGCAGTGGGTTGTATCTATCTTGAACAATCCCTTTGCACGATGTTACGATATGTGAAGTCACCTACCAACTATTATTTCCACATATTTTACCATTCTTCAACTGTTACTCGATAGCCAAAAAAAAAAAAAAAAAACTGTTACTTGAAAAAATGTCATTATCAGACATTAGGGTTCCAGCCACTTGTGAGAGCCAAATTTTAGAAAAAATTACAAAATTAGTCCTCCACCTATAAGGGATTGGCAAAATTGGTTCAATAATTATCAAAGACTTGCGAATTAAAGACAAATTTCGCCTTAATTTTTCAATTTTGCCACTTGGCAACTTCAATATGGGGATTTTCTTTTCAATTCTCCACAAATTTCGTTTATGTGGGCACAACGGGTTGCTTACATATGATTAAATTGACATATAAGGCGCCATGTGGACATTGCTTGGAGAGAGAATGTGCCAAGACGATTTTTTTTTCTAAAATTCCTTTAAATTTAAAATAATGACATGGAAAGCAAAAAAATTAAAAAATATTTAAAATATATAAGAAAATTAAAATATCCAAAAAAACTAGAAAATTATAGGCTGTGTTTGGTTTTATTTTGGAGTTTATTTTTTTGGTGTAAATTTTGGTGAAAAAGGTTTATTGAAAGTTGTGTATTTTGATGAAAATGTGTTTGATTTTGTCTTTGATTTTATTTTCAGAAGAGATAAAAGTTACTGTAGCAGTCAAATCATATAAGTTTGTTGTCTGAAAAGTTGTGTTTATAATTAGTTAATGATTGAAAAATATAATATAATATAAGTTTTAAATGATTATATTGTAGTCGATTTAATTAGTAGGCACCCAAAAGTAGAAACAAATAGGGAGACAATAACTGACAATTTTTTTTAACTAAAAAAATCCTTTTTGGTCAAAAAACATAAAGCAAACAAGTTTTGGCCAAAATTGGTTTGAAAACAAAACTAAACACAGCCATACATTTTAATAGATTTGAATAAAATAATATTTTATTGTAAAAAAAGTTAATATTTAAATCATACAGTAAATTTTTTTTTACAAGTATGAATGTAGTGAAATGCAGTAAAAAAATTCACTGAAATCACTAACTTTTTATTTAAATTTATTATAATTAATTAATATGTTATTTTTATATTATTATTATTATATAAAAAAATAATTCTCCGGGAGTTGGAATGTGAGATGAATGTGGAGTTGGAACGGGAATTTGCGTTGTGGTAATCAAATCCCTTTCTTCTATGTCTTCGTTAACTTCTCCGGGCCCTGATAGTTTGCCTCCTATTTTTTTTTTTTTGAAATTTCTGGCGTATCACTGGTCCTGATATTATTCGTGTTGTCCTAGCTCTTCTAAATAATCACACTTTCCTACCGGACTTTAATTTTAAAGATATTGTGCTTATTCCGAAATGTGATTTTGCGGAGTTTGTCACTTTAGTTTAAGCCTAATATTTTAGGTAACATTTATATAAATTGGCCTTGAAGACTAGAGTTGATTGTATTAAGCCTCTCTTGCATGGTATTATATCCCCTTCCCCAATCAGCTTTTATACCTGGTCGTTGCTGATAACATCCTTGTCGCTTTCGAATAAAACAATTATCTGAATACTAAGAGCTCTGGTTAAAAAGGCTTTGCAACTTTAAAATTGGATATGAGTAAGGTGTATGACATGGTGGAATTGTCATTTCTCAAGCGAATCCTTCTAAGAGTTGGGTTTAGTGATCGGTTTGTTTCCCTTATTATAATATGCATCTGGTCTGTTACATACTCTTATCTTTTTAATGGGAAATAGTTTGGGTTCATTCATCCTACGAGGGGGATCTTTCAAAGAGACCCCCATTTGTTTCTCTATTGTGCAAATCCTCTTAGCTAGTCTTATACAAGCTGAGGAAGATAGGGGGTGTTGAAAGGAGTGAAAATTTGTAAATGAGCATCACTGGTCTCACATTTGTTGTTTGCAAATGACACCATGATATTATGTCAAGCAACTCTGGATGCTTTCCAATGATCAGTCTTATAGAGATATGCTTCGACTTCGGGACAGGTGATCAATCTATAGAAATCCACGACGATCTTTAATCGAAATTTGGAAGGGACATGTAGAGAGCAACTGGCGAGTAACCTTGGTGTACATGTTGAGGATCAACATGATATCTATCTTGGCTTACCAGCAATTACGAGATATAATAAAATGGATGGATTTAAGTAAATTAGTGAACGGGTGTGGAGGCAAGCGTTAGGTTGGAAAGAGAAAACTCTATCTCACATGGGTCGTGATGTTTTAATAAACTTAATCATTCAAGCAATTACCACATATGCAATTTCATGCTTTCGACTCCCTATAAGTTAATTTGTGATATTTAATCACTCACGACGTCCTTTTGGTGGAGTGCGTTTGACACTCGTACAACACATTGGATTTCTTGGCATGCTCTTTGTGATAAGAAAGAGGATGGTATGAGCTTTATGGATGTTAGGGCGTTACTAGACAAACAAGGATGGAGCCATATAAATTTCCTAACTCCCTTATGTCTAGAATTTAGAAAGCACGCTATATTTTTCCAATTGTTCTTTAATTGAGGCTGGCAAAGATACTAGGACATCTATATCTTGGTCGATTTTTTGTGGGCTAGGGAGGTCAGTTAAGTGGGATTGTGGTGGAGCATTGATTGGGGTCAATCAGTCTCAATTTGGTCAGATAGGTGACTGCTATTGGGAATCATTCAACTGAAACGTAACGGAATAAAAATTTGATTTGATTCCAAAAACCATGGATCAATTTTGTCCATTGTTGATTTTAATCAAACAAATACGAGAAACACAAAAACATAAATAACCTCATTGTATCATGTTTTGTTTCTTGATCTACAATCTATAGCAGCAACTCTGGGCTCCTGCCTCTAGCTAATCACGCGCGGAAATCGTCAAAAATCTTCCCCCTCTGTCTCCAAGTGGCGGATAGAAGAAAAGAAGGAGACAATATTGTCTCTCTTCTATTATGTAATTTTGGTGGCAACTTATTAAGTCATTAACATAAGTCTAAGTATCAGAGGATTTAAATAAAATCCTCCTTCTTGGACCTAGGTTACAAGCCTCATAGGCCTATGTGGACGCCCAAGTGGGTTAAGTTGGTCCAGACAACTTAGTCCCCTTTAATTTAATAACATTTCATATTAATTCAATTAAATATGTATATGATTAAATTAATATTTAATTCAAACAATTTATAACCTAGTTAAATAAATATTCAAATTAATTACTTGTGCATTCAATTATTCAATCCAATTAAACAATTAATTAAATTAATTCGTCCACTTAATTAATATGTCCATCTAATGATAAATTACCAAACTGCCTCTCTAAGTATACAAAGTAATTTCCCGCTCATTTCTTGTATCGCGACTTTCTAGATTTGTCTTAATTGGAAATGGAAAGATACCAAAGGATGTGGGTGACACCTAGCTAGCCCCGTGATCCGACATCGTAGCCCGATCAAGTAAGAAATAACTATGTCACTACGAACCTTTCAATAATTTCCATATGAGTATTACCCCTTTCACTAATGTACCCCAATCGAGTAAGAGTCATGAAATATGTCAAATTCACATAACTTGATGCTATGCTATGAACCATAGTAACATAAAATGACCGAACTACCCTCTGTGTTCCACACGAGTCAGTTTAACTGCTTTGGCCAAAGACTTTCCATTTCAGTTACCTATCATTGCATAGAGTATCTTCTCGTTTACTTTCGAGAACATAAATACCTTCTTGGCAATCACTTCACAACTGCTACTTGTCTATCGGGATCACACTTTAAGGTTAGCCCCACCAAAGGGTGAATTGTGCCTAACTACTCTAATAACTTATCCAACGTCATAAGCACATCATGATAGTGAATCCTTAACTTAAGGCTCACACATACCATCATAGTCAGTAATCCAATCATTGACAGTCACTGAGTAAAAATCCACGTGGTTGGAGTAGGGCAAATCTCAATTTTTGTCTCGTAAGTGGGTACGAGTACACATTTAGTCCCCCGCTTTATGAAAACCTCACATTGAGTCCCATTAGTTCTAAAAAGTCTCTCTTTTGGTCCCAACCGAATATTCTGTCCAAAACTTAATAGTCAACTATGTTAGTAAACCTTTTGACCTACTTTTTGGGGAGATTTTGTTCTTGAATGACACGTGATATTAAATGAAAATATCATGATATTATATATAACCAATGTGTGAGTGCATTTACACGTGAATTCTCCCAAAAAAATTGGGTCAAAATGTTGACTAACAGAGTTGATCGTTAAGTTTAGGACGAAATATTCGGTTTGGACCAAAAGTGAGACTTTTTAAAACTTATGGGACTCAATGTGAGACTTTAATAAAGTGGTGAACTAAATGCATTCTCTTACCCACTTACGGGACCAAAAATGAGATTAGCCCATTGGATTACTATGAGTCGTGTTCGAATATATTCATTTTATTAATGTATTTATGACATAAACTCCCACTATTTCATAGTGTTCGATTAACACATTTTGTCAAAGCATATGTCATACAAGTCTATTTAAATCTTAATGCTCAATTAAGATCCTTTGAATTGCTAACCCTATAGAGTGTTCAAGTACCAAGTCCTTCTAGTGCTCTTCTCCTCATCCCATAAGGAGTGGAAGGTTTGCCTTGAGAAACATGGACTTATTATTCATTTATTACTTATAAATGCCATGAAGGTTTACATGAACAGAAAGATAATGTTTTTCTATATTTATGATTAGGTGTATAATACAATGAAATACCCTACTTAATCTAATTCCTCATTAGCAAACGAGGGCACATTCCTAACAACTGCCTCACTTGAGTTCTTTTCGTGTCGTAATTGCCCCAAATTTGCTGCCTTATAATGTTTCAGTTGCCTCTTTGATTGACCCTATTAATCGAGAATGGTATTCACAGCTTGTACAAAAGACAATTTAGGCCTCAGACATTGATGTTATTTTGTTTATCCCTCTAGCTCGACATCCGAGTGACAACTTCATTGTGAGGCACCATACTAAGAATGGTCTTTTTTCTGTTAAAAGTGAGTATCATGTTGGTCGAGGTATGGAAACTGAATGAGTTTCGAATTCTTCGAATTTGTCTAATAACTGGAAATTTATTTGGGGCTCCAAGGTTCCTCATAAGGTTCGTATCTTTGCTTGGCGTGTGTGTCATGATATTCTACCAACACTCTCTAATTTGTTGCGTCATAGATGTCAAGCTGTGGATGTTTCCCTATGTTGTGGTATGCATGATGAAACGTATATACACATTCTCCTGTAGTACAACATGGCAATTTACCATGGGATGTAGTGTCTCATGTATATGGCTCGGCACAAATGTGTATAAGATTTGTTGCTCATCAGCTGGACTATATGGATTTTCAATTGTTTATTGCCATTGCACGGTCTATATGGTAAGCTAGAAACAAAATCGTGTGGGACAACAAAGTAATTGAGCCGATAAGTATAGTATTGCGGGCGAAGACTGTTGGTCCCAGGTGGCATACGAAAGGGTCTAAAAAGGGGCGGGGGGTTGAATAGACCCTGAAATTCTTTTCGAATTTTAAGACTTGTTTTTAGAAAGATAACTTAGACAATAGTTTTGAGTACTTGATCAAGATGGATCAGGCGCTCAGCACTTATATCAGGGTTAGCACAACAGAAGTTTTGTACAAGTCTCTTAGAGTAAATAAATAGTCGCTTAAAAAATATTTGATTGCACGTGTTTTAAGAAGGTATGCTTTAAGATAATGTAAGAAGATAATAATGAATAAAACAGTAAGTAATCAAGACACGAGAATTGTAAGGTTCATTGGGTTTATGTAATCCTAGCTACGTCATTCTACTCCTTTCCACACAGGAGGAATTTACTAAAATGAATCACAAAGCTTCACAAAGACAGCTTCAACACAATAGCAAATGGTGATGGCTTGATCTTGAGTTCCTTGATCACAAAGATTTCAACTCGGCTAAGATTTGCTTTTGACAAGCTCTCTCACACAGAAATACTACTTTGTCTTCAACAACTTCGTTACACAAATTGAAGAGGTTGATAGGTTTTATCAAGGCTTGTTTGATTTGAAAAGTTCAAACACTTTTGGAATATCTCTTTAGAAAATTATAGTTCTTCTATGAACAGGTAAGAGATGTTGGTTTGGCTATGGGGATGAATAAGCTCAAAAATATTTTTCACTATGGAGGTTTTGAGCTTTTAAGGATGAAGATAGATTTCAACAGCGTAAGTGTATATCAAGTTTTTGATAAAAATTCTCGGTATTTAGGGTTGAGCTGTGAGGATCTATTTATAGAATTTTCTCAGAATTTATCAGTTGGACACAAGCAGGAGCGTGTTTAACATGTGGCGCGTGACTTAGTCTTTTTCTGGGATCTCTGAAAATTTTGTTGCACAGAGTTGGTAGCAGACCTACTTTGAGTTGACAGCCAATGGGGAAGGCTTATCGATACATCAATAGTCCTTATCACATTTAATGCTCTTATCATGGAATTAAATGTTCGTTGAATGTTGCATTTAAGTGCTTATTGACTTCAGATTTAATTCAGGTGAAGACAGACGCTTGTAGCCTGATCGCCTAGGATGATTCTTAAGCGCTTGACAGACGCTTAACGAATCTCCTATCTTCAAAGTCTTCAGACGCTGATCTTCGATATCACTTTGATAGACTCACCTAGAATTCTATCATAGCTCAAGCGCTAGATGCTAGTCTAAAACTATAAAGATAAAAGGCCTTATATTGAAAAATTACAACTCGATAACTTTAAATGCTTTGACATATTCTAATAAA
Source organism: Buddleja alternifolia (assembly GCA_019426215.1). Lineage (NCBI taxonomy): Eukaryota > Viridiplantae > Streptophyta > Magnoliopsida > Lamiales > Scrophulariaceae > Buddleja > Buddleja alternifolia. The sequence goes on along the minus strand of CM033404.1, from coordinate 21,277,416 downwards.
GATGAACTTACATAATCTTTGGGATCTAATATAAAACCTGTTAGGAAATTTCATGTTAGATGTTTTGATGATGACAAGATAGGATTTTATGTTAGACCCCAAATATAATGTAAGTTTTTGCTTTCATAGAGTATATGTATAAGCGTTTGAAAGTTTATTAGTTTGTTAGGCTTGTGATTTTTATCTTTGTAGATTTTAGACAAAGTATTAGATACTGAGTCGCTAATAGAATTCTAGGTGAGCCTATTAGAGATGAAGTTGAAGATCAGCGTCTGAAGTCAAGTGAAGATGAAGATTTGTCTTAAGCGTCTGTCAAACGCTTATAGACTATTTCAGGATTTATGAATCAAGCATTCAAGATAATGTTCTTAGCGCCTAGCTAACGCTAAAGGACTATTCCAGGAGTGTTGGCACAATCACTCAAGCGATTCAAGATCAGATTCACCTGAAATACACTTTCAAGTCATGAAGGACTGAAATGCAATCCAACGGACATTTATTTCCAACAAAAATAAGTTCAAAACACATTAAATGCTTGATAAGTGCATTAAATGTGACAAGACAATATGACTTGTGGACAAGCCACCTTTTGACTAGACTGTTAGCTTTTCAGAGTTCAAGTCTGCTCCTGTCCAATCGGAACTAGCAGAAATTGAGGAATGTCAGAAAAGGACTATTTGATGCACTGCGTGAGAGACACGCACCTGATTGTGTCCAACGAACAAATCCCAAGAATCTCTATAAATAGTATCCCTCAACAAAACCTTTAAGAGAGAAGACGGGTGCAGAGAGAGAAACTTTGCTGAAATAATTTGAGAGAAAAGCTTGCAAACTCCATAGCCAAAATCCATCAAGCTTCTCAAATACATTCCAAAGACAGTCACGGATATCTCAAACATCTTCATAGAAGAACCCTACACTATTATTGAGATATCCCAAGTTGTTTGAACTTCCCAACACCAAACAAACCTATTACAATAAACCCCCAACATCTTTCATCCGAGTGAGAAAGTTTGTTGACTTCTACAAGCAATATGTTTGAGTAAGAGAATCTTGTTGAAGAAGGTCTTTATTAGAGATGAAGTCTGTGTGATCAAGGAGCTCAACGCCATCTTGGAGAAGATCTTTATTGGAGTTGAAATTTGTGTGATCAAGGAGCTCGAAATCGTCTTTCCAGAAGCAGAGGATTGAAGTGGCTTGTAGTAGAAATCTGTGTGACCAAGGAGCTCAAGTCATCCATATCCATCTCTTCCTTGTTCCCTATTTTGTGAAAGTCTCTGTGTGACTCTTCGAGAATCAATTTAGTGGATTGCCTCCAAGTGCAAAGGAGAAGAAGGACGTAGCTGAGATTATACCACCCAGTGAACCTTACAATATTTTGTGTCACTTACTGCTTTATTGCTTTACTTTATATTTGCATATCATATATTTAAAAAGGCTTTAAAATAGTTAAGTGATTACATTTGGAAAAAGAGAACGCTAAGCTTTCAAATCAGTCTTAAGCGCTTGACTAAGTGCTAAGCACTCTAAGCGTTCAAAACGTTTTAACCAAAAGCAACTAAGGAAAAACTTTGTGACGCTAAAACCTTTAAAAGAGAAAACTTGTAAAATCATTCCACTGTGCTAACCCTGATTAAGCGATTGAAACATTACCCTATTTTGGTAAGCGTTGAAATCACTAAGTCTAAGTTAGTTTTATCAAAACAGTCTTCGAGTAGACGCTCAGCCAAGCGACTACATTTCAAGCGTCTAACAAATTTTAATACGAATCTTTTTGAAGTCAAAAAAGACTTTAGGGTCTATTCAACCCCCCCTTCTAGACCCTTTCGTATGCCACACGGGACCACCAAAACCTATCTTGGCATCATCAAAACATCTAACATGAAATTTCCTAACAATTTCCCCCTTTTTGACGATGTCAAGACCTTAACTTTTTTATAGTCCAAGAGCTAGAAAATCACCAAGGATTATATAAAGTTAGCATGTAAAAGTTAGAGCTTACCTATAAGTTGGTACATATAGCGAGAAACAAGATGTTTCAACAAACTCATTCATTCGTAAATTGTCATGTAAATACAATGAGTTAAAATAGAAACATTCATAAAAACATTCATAAAAGCGCTTAAAACATAATGGAACAGTAAACTCTAGCGCTTTCTCTTTGTGGAAGAATTTTGTGATTTCTTTTGATCTTACTTCTTTCGCTATTGTTTAAAAAATATCTCCGCAAACTTCCACAATCTATCATTTGCTTCCCTCATCTTCTGCTATTAGCATATTGTATATTTCCTATCTTCTCGGCCAATTTCTCAAAGCTATGAAGGGGCTTGTGCCAGACAGAGCAATCAACTCCAAGTTCACATAATAATTCTTCAAAAATTTCAAAAGTCATTGTGACTGGAGCTCTATAAGGGTTTTGGTAACGTGGAACATAAACAACAAAAAGAGGGATGCTTAACTCTTCAAGGAGCTCAACAGAGAAATCAGGAATTGGGTAACGTTTGTGGAAACGAGGTTTGAGTTTCTTAAGGACAGCCTACTGGATTGCATAGATCGCACTTTGAAGTTTTTCCCAGCACTTGTCTTCAGAGCTTGCCACGCTCTTGGACGTGCCTTTACCCTTTTCCCCCTTTCTTGACATCAGCATCAAGAGGTTGAGATGAACGAATCTCAGACAAGTCTTTTCGTTAGAGCTTGACTTCATTGATTAGGAGACCTACTTGAGCAGCAATACTTTCAGTTGCAGAGTTGGAGAGATTGTGACGTTCAGCGTCTGCAGTGGCATTTAGGGCAAGCAAGCGGTTGACGCTTTCAGAAAGATCAAAGATGAGTGGAACCATCCTATCAAGTACAGTGATAGTACTTTGGTTACCAGCATTGCGCATGTCATTTAATCGATGTCTTTCTACGGCATAGATAATTGAATTACTCTAACTTTCCAAGCGAGAGAAGGAGCCCTTGGTATCAACTATAGAGTTTTGAACCACTTTCTTAAAGTCCTGAGCTTCTGGATCATCATCGATGTCTAAACTGTCACTAGAGGAATACGCTGGAAGGGGCAAAGGTTCTTTAGAAGCAACAACTTTGCCTCGCCCTGGATCTCTGATAAGAGATTCCTTAGATTCGATAACTGGTTCCTGTTCAGGAAGAGCAACATCTGGAGCATTGACTTCTACAATGTCCATGATGACATCATCTCCATCGGCCTAAGCGCTAGAAATAGATTTAATCTGATCAACTGGAGCAGGAGCGCTGGCAGGGGCATCTTCTTCGAAAATTATCTCCACGTCATCATCTGATGGCGCTTCTCGGACAAAAGGAACACGAGCCTCTGTAAACTTAAAGGCAGATTCTGTAAGTCGCATCGCTGGAGAAAAGATGTGGAAAAAATTAGAAAGCCACCGCAACGACAGAAGGAGAGGAGCATCTGGAATGATCTCTGCCAAAGTCATTCCTGCTGAAAGCATTATTTGGGTCCATAGAATATTCTCTGAAATGGTTGATAGCTGAAAGAGTTCTTGTTGGAATATGGAAATTGGACTTTCTCTAGCAGTTACCCACATCGAACCAATGGCATCTATAGGGTGTATTGGATTTAACCTGGCACTGGACCCTGGAATGAAGAAAAGAGAGTCCTCAGTTTTTTCCTTGCTGAAGTACAACATCCTATCTTCTAGCAATACTAGAAGGTTTGAAATGTAAGGCTTGCAATAATCTTCCAAGTAAGGCAGAACAGCTTGAGCAAGCGCTGGTCTGAAGTGCCCTTCTAGCAGATCGATCACACTCTGGTAATGAGCATTTAGCTCTTGGGGATAAGAATCCAGAAAGATAAATCCATAGAATTCATTGACGCTCACCCCAATTGCTGTGACAACGTTTCGAGTAAAGATGTGGTCGAAGACTTTTGCAGCATCTCTGAGTTTCATGCGATTGAAAAGAAACTCATAGCACTGCTTAGAGACAACTTTCACACTGGCGCTTGAAGACTCATCATTGGGAGCGCTGCTACAATCGAGAATGAGATTGTATTGATTGAGCTCAGCAAGCACTTGGCAAAGAGATTCTTCAGATGGACACTGAATTGATGGCAAAGAATGAACTGGTCCAAGTCGTTGAATCCTGGAATCGAGGCAATAGCGGGCAAACTGTTTTCACTTATTGTGAATTGCCTGATTGAAAAGAAGTGGGTTGGCAACCATGTCTTCAAACATATGGCGCTTGGATGCATATGCTTCAACCCATTCAGCTTCCTTAAGTAGTCACCCAGTCCTGGTTGCTAGGATAGCTCTTATGCCGCAATCCTGAATGCTCTTCAAGGAGAGAAAGCGTTGGAGATTTGCGTCATAATCTCCATGCCAAACTCTTTCAAAGTAGAGTTGCGCTTCGCGAGAGATCATCTTCTTGAGATCCGCTGGTTTATCAGGAATGGCAATTCCTTTAGCTTTCCACAAGCGGAGAGGCTGAGCAGTCTCAAGATTAGAGTAATGAAAGACTCTCTCATAGAAATAAGAATAGCCAAGCTTGTTAAGCGTCTCCTCACATGGACTGACTAAGAGGAACTGGAGAATACTTATCCTAGAAACTGAGCGACTCATTCCTCGACTGTTGAGCCTCTGGTTCACTGTACAGATGAACACTAAAGTATGTAGAATCAATTTTGGCTAAAATCCTTTGAACTGGCTTAGGAGCTTTATGTGGCTTAGAAGTGCGATCTCACCAAGTAGATCAGCTAAAGTCTTTTTATGGACTTCTTCTTCTGCAGTACTTGAAGAAGACTTGGAGTTAGAAGACTTAGACGATTTAGTCTTCTTTGACATTTTGTGGGGAGGCCTTGGCTCCTCAGAGGCGATTCTAATAAACTCCTCTTTTTGAGCTTCTGTCAAATCTTGATCAAACATAATCCGAGAGAACCAGGCGTTGAACTCAATGGCTTGTTGAATACAATGTTCGGCATGTATGTAACTTTCTTCATAATCTTCATGCGGAACAAAGTTTTCATTGAGTAAATTCGGAGGAGCGAGAGCGGCGTGGTCTATATCTCTATCTAGAACCATCCAATGCCTAATGGCAGATCCACCCACAAATTATGGGAGATCATCATCAGCGGTTGCAGCAACTTCCTGAGCGATTGCCACAACAGCGGAAAGATCAACATCAAACTCCACTGGCACGCTCTCTGGAATACTGGCAGTAGCGTCTGCTTCAGTATCGAGTTCTAAAGGATCTGAAAAGAAAAAAAAAACAAACCTTAAGAACTAAATTTTCTACAGAGGGTAGAAAATCTAGAGAAGTCCTTGGTACAAGAAATTTCTTGCCCTGAGCACTAGTCTCAGCAATTGGTTCTAGAGGATGAACTTGTGGTTCACTAGCCTCAGACTCCTTCTGCACATTAGTTGCATTGGCTGATAGTTCTTGATGAGCGTCTGATGCTCTGGCAGATTCAGCACTTAGCTCTGCAGGAGCGCTTGCGGGGGGTGCTTTTCTCTGTCTCAACAAGGATAGATCCAGCTGTTTTCTGACGCTTAAGAGCTTCTGTTTGCTCTTCTTCCTCAGATTCCTTTTGAAAATTCAAAGGTGGAGGAGGAGGGGACATCGGCTTCTTCCGCTTAGGCTTCTTAGAAGACACTTGAAGAGCCTTCTTCAGTTTCTTCAAGCTCAAGCCTAAAATGACGTTAGTTGGGTGCTCGTCAGTGGGAGATGCCAGCTTAGGAAAATCTTCACGAAACTTAGCTGCAGCGATTCGTTGAAGAGCTTCCTCTTCCTGGTTCTTGCTTAACTTTTCTTCTTGAAGAGGAGCATGTTTTTCTTTTGGCAACACAATTCCACCCACAGCAGGAGGGTTGAGAACAGTCGAGACCATCTTCTTACTAAAAAACTTTTCTTTGGGCACCGCAGTTCCAGCACTTGGAACATGACCGCTCCATTAGAGAACGTAACTTAAAAGCAGTCCATAGGGCTTAGCAGGAGGTTTTTCCCTAACATGGATGCTACCCTTTCAAAAATATACCTCGACCAATTTATTTGATAATTCTTAGCAATGGAGACCATTATCTGAAACTGTAGATGACTAATTCCATCAAAAAATTCGGCTCTGCACTAAAGTACCTTCGCGCAGATGTCCGCCATAATTTGGTACTTTGTCTTTAAGCCCTTTTTCTTGAAGTTGTGCGAGTAGGAGGAGTCTTCCTTTGATCTCATCAGTTCCCAAACAATGGGAAAATCTCCGATTCCGACATCTGAGGGCAAAATCCCTTCATTTGGAAGTTGAAAGAAGTCGGTAATGAAATTTGATGAAAGAGTGAAAACTTTGTCTGGAAATTCTGGAAACAAATAGGTAATAGAAAGACCATCATCAGAAAGCTTGGCATTCTCGTAGAATTCTTAGAGAGCCAAAGAGTATAGTTGAAAATGACTGGTCATAAGAGGTTTTAGATTTTGTTCTTCAAAAGATAGAAGAATACTGTGAATAGGAAAGTGTTGTTGGGAGTGAAGATAATCCCAATCAACCAGAAATCTAGGATTAACATGAAATTGATCCTTGGCTTTCTGTGAAGAAGGAGCAGCAGCATATTTGGAAGATTTACGAGGGGTCGTTTTTGAAAAAGTTGAAGAACTTTGATTCAGTTAATTTTTGAAAAGAGGAGAATTTGCAGAGAGCTTTTAGAGAATATGAAAGTGATCAAATGAATAGTTCTGCAATTTCTTGAATTTATAAGGAAAAGAAAATAACTGATCAATTGTGATATGGCCACGTGTTAGAGAAATTAAATCTGTGTTGTAAATTCCATAATAATGGATGAAAAAATGGGCGATAAATATGGAAACTGCATTTGATAAAGACAAAATATAAAATTTGGTGTCCGCGGTTACTTTTGCAATTACTTTTTGAATTTCAAAGGTTTTTGAAATATTTAGCATGAGCTGTACGCACCCTAAGTACATTGTAGTGTAGACACGCGAGTACATTCTCTGAATCATCATTTTGAAAAGTAATGAGTACCCTTTGGTTTTTTTGATCAGAGGAGGTAAATGTCATATCAGCATTAATTGCTTTGACTTATCCACTGTCTTGTTTAGCGTCATGTAGAATGCTCTTTTGAGATTCATTTTTACTAAGCGCTAACTAGGAATTGGTTAAGCGTTTAACTTCTTTCAAGAGAATGTTCATACGGTAAAAAAGTAAAGCGTCTAAACAATTTTAATGCATAAATACAAGTGCTTATGACCGATGCAAAGAAGAACATTTTTGGTCAATTTCACTTTTCTAATAAAGTTTTCCTTTTTAAGGTTCCCCCTAAAATTAACAACTTATTAGTATTTTCTTTAAAACATTTGAACATAAAACAAGGTAAGTTCCCCCTAAATTTTATACCTATAAATATGTTTTGAATGATCAAGCATTTAAATCAATCATACCTAGTTCACTTCTTAAAGTGAGAAAGCATTGTTCGTTGAGCGCTTTGGTGAAGATATCTGCCAATTATTTTTTTGTACCAATAAATTGCATAGGGATATCTTTCTTTGAACATGGTCACGTAAGAAATGATAGAGAATGTCGATATGTTTAGTTCTAGAATGAAGGACTGGGTTTTGGGTCATAGCGAAAGTGCTTTGGTTATCACAATGGACATGGGTAGGACCATAGAGCATTTCATAATCTCAAAGTTGTTGCCTCATCTAAAGGATCTGTGCACAACAGCTTCCAGCGGCTACATACTTGGCTTCAGCGGTAGAAGTCGCTATGGATTGTTGTTTCTTATTATGCCACGAAACTAATCTATCACTTAGAAATTGACATGTACCACTAGTGCTTTTATGATCTGTTTTGCTTCCTGCAAAATCTGCATCTGAGTAACCAATTAGTTTAAAAGGAGAGTCCCTTGGATACCACAAGCCCACATTTTGTGTGATTTTTAGGTATTTAAGGATTCTCATGGCATCAATTAAGTGCGACTCTTTAGGATCGGCTTGAAAAAATGTGCACACATGTATACCGAAAACATAATATCAGGTCTACTAGCGGTAAGATAAAGAGGTGATCCAATGATACCTCTATAGTTAGCGATATCAACCTTCTTCCCACGTTCATCTTTATCTAACTTAAGCGTTTAGCTCAATGGAATTTTCAAAGAGGATGCATTTTCCATACCAATTTTTTTAATCATATCTCAAGTATATTTAGTTTGGTTAATAAATATGCCATTAGAGAGTTGTTTAACTTGTAATCCTAAGAAGAAAGTTAATTCACCCATCATGCTCATTTCAAATTGATCTTGCATCATTTTCGAAAATTTCTCACACAGATGCTTATTAGTAGATCCGAAAATAATATCATCAACATATATTTTGACTAAGAGAACATCTTTGTCATTGGTAATATTGAATAACGTTGTATCAACGCTGACTTTTGAAAAGCCTTTACCAATAAGGAAAATAGAGAGAGTGTCATACCATGCTGGAGGTGCTTGCTTTAGGCCATAAAGCGCTTTATCTAGCTTGTAGGCCATACTCTTACCATGATGATTGATGAATCCTGGTGGTTTCTCCACATAGACTTCTTCTTGGAGTTTGCCGTTTGATACACTGTGAATTTGTTGAACGATGCATACGCTAGAAACATATGATTGCTTCAAGATGGGCGACGTGAGCATATGTCTCATCATAATCAATGCCCTCTTCTTGACAAGTCTGTCTTTGTTTCTTATAACAATACCATTCTCATCGATCTTGTTTCTATAAACCTATCTAGTTCCAATAACTCCTTGGTGAGTTGGTCTTGGTACTAGTGTCCAAACCTTACTACGCTTAAATTGATTAAGCTTCATGCATGGCCTCAGTCCAAATAGGATCACTTAACGCTTTATCCACTTTCTTAGGTTCCATTTGAGAAAAGAAACTTGCAAACATGGACTTATTGAATGTAGCGGCCCTAGTCCTTACACGAGCTCCAATATCTCCAATAAGTTGCTCTGGTGGATGATCATGTAGCCATAGCCTATCTGACTGGAATGGGTTAAGAGGTTGATCAGGCGCGTGACTAATTTCTTGCAGAGGCGCTTGATGACCTTCTTGTATAGGTGCTTTTAATTCACAGATTATATTTTGCTCTCGATGATCATTCCCTTCATGATCATCAGTAGTTCTTACATTATTATCCTTAATAACCTCACGAGTAATCTCAGGAGAGGGCACTAAGATCTCATCATCGTCATCACTTTCATCATCAATAGTGAGCTTTGACTCTTGATGAAACAAATCTTCAACTCCTACATCATTAGTGTTAACCTTACTCGTTTCTTGGTTAGCATCATCAAAAATAACATGAATGGATTCTTTAACCCTCGATTTGATCTTATTGAGGATATAAAAATTCTTTCTATTTTTGGCATAACCTAGAAAGATTCCCTCAACTGCTTTAAGATCAAATGTCTTTAGGCTTTGGGATCCATTATTATGAATAAAGCATTTTGAACCAAAGACGTGAAGATATAAAACATTTGGCTTGTGTCCCTTCCATAGTTCATATGGAGTTTTTCCATGATGTTTGTTGATCATGCAACGATTTTGAGTGTAACATGCCGTGTTGATCGCTTCGGCCTAAAATATAGGAGCAAGCTTGGACTCTGCTAACATCGTCCTAGCGGCTTCCTTGAGCGTTCTATTTCGGCGCTCAGCAACACCGTTATGTTGAGGAGTTCTAGGTGCTGAATACTCATGATGTATTCGATACTCTGCACAAAACTTCTCAACAACCTTGTTAGTAAACTCAGTACCGTGATCGCTCCTTATTCTTGCAATCTTGAGATTTTTTAATGTTTGAAGTTGCCAAATAAGCATTGTGAGCTGTCACACGTTTCATCTTTGGATGAAAGAAATTCCACCCATGTAAATCAAGAGAAATCATCTACTATCACCAAAGTATACTTTTTACCGCTTACATTGATCATTTGAACGGGTCCAAACAGATCCATGTGAAGTAGTTCAAGTATCCTAGAGGTAGATAGACAAGGCTTTCTCTTGAAAGATGATTTAACTTGTTTTCCCATTTGACAAGCGTCACAAAGGTAATCTTTATGAAATGGTCCTTTAGGTAATCCCTCTACAAGATTTAGCGTTATAAGTTGAGAGACTGTTTTAAAGTTGTGGTGATTCATTTTTCTATGCCATAACCAACCCGTTTTAGATTCATTTTTAGCTACAAAGCATGTAGGTGGTTGTCTATTGTTGAATCTCAATCTACCAAATAAATATTGTTTGTTCTTTTCCTTTCAATTTAATAGATCCTGTCTTAGCGTTATTAATGTAGCAATAGTCACTTGAAAATTTGACTTCAAAGCCTTTATCACAAAATTGACTTATGTTTAAAAGATTATGCTTAAAATCCTCAACGTAATATACATCACTTATCATGATGTTCCCCCTATGCATAGTACCTATACCTTTGGTTTTACCTTTGAAGTTGTCACCAAATACAACCTGAGGACCATTGGTAGCTCAATAGTTGATCAAGAGATCCTTGGAGCCCGTCATGTGTCTTAACAACCCACTATCAATGTACCAAACAGATGTATCTGCTCTAGCTCTCGGTACCTGTATTTAAAAAGGGAAGTTCTATTTCTTTTTAGGTACCCATTGTGACTTGGGTCCTTTCACATTAGTAGCGTTAGTTTGAATTTGAACTTTAGGAACCCATATTTGCTTAGTCTTCATTGCGGGAGGATTAACCTTTTTGAGTTTTACCTTGTGTAGTGTGTGCTTTTTGGGTGTATAGTAATATCCTAGATTATAATAATAATCATAATCCCATTCGTAATCATAATCATCATAGTATTGATAATATGACCTTGATTGTTGTGCATATTGACGCCGATATTTCCTTAGCGCTGGCTTAGGATACACTTTGGGTGCTTGATGCTTAGCGTTTGATTCACAGTGGTAAGGTTTCTCCTTAGCCTTTTGAGCGTTTGGATAAGCCTTTCTTTGTGAATCACTCACTTTCGTCTTTCCCTTGCCTGAGTGAGTTTTGGCTTTCTCATTTGACCTCTTACCATTGTCCTTCGGTTCAATAGGTGTTTGACTTTTTGAACCTTTCTCAACAAAGAACACCCTTTCCTTTGTTGTTTGTCGTAACATTGGATTTATTTGGTTGTTTACTGAATTTATTGAATCCTAAACCGGTCTGTTCACCAAATAATCTTGTTACCTCGGTCACATTGTCTAGCTTTCTTGACGCTTTAGACAATGATGAGACGAGCTGCTCTGATTTAGCAAGTTTAGCAATCATCTCAGCTTCTCTCTTAACTATTATATCAAGATCACTTTTCAATTGAATGATTTCAGTCTTAAGTGATTGGTTCTTCTCAATGCATTGTTGCTGAACTTGCAACTCTGCTTTGAGCGTCATGCTATCACCTTTGATCGCTCATATGATGTCAAAGTGACTTTGATATAATTTGGCGGCATCTTGACAATCTTTATAATATTCTTTTACTTTGTCAAGTAATTCTTCATAAGAGAGAGGATAAGCTATTTCAGTATTTACCTCAGATAGTGAGTCTGAAGACATTTCATCATCTCTGGCCATGAGACAAATTTGCGCTGTGTCATCCACTCGCTCATCATCATCACTACTCTCTTCTGAAGACTCCAAATCTTAAGGTGCGGATGCTGGTTCTGATTCCGCTAGCAAACCTTGTTGACGAAGTTTGCTCCTGAATTGGTTTCTATCTAAGTAATACTGCCTTGAGGGCTTGGATACATTTGGATAAGGGCAATTTACTTGTCAGTGCCCTGGTTTCCTGCAATTATAACAAAGATTAGTTTTCATCTTTTGCTCATTTGTTAACCATGAATTTTGTGGTTTTGAGACCACTGGCGTTGAGAGATTCTGCGGAGAAGACGCTTGAAATTGATTTGGCGCTGAGGGAGTAGGGACAGAATATTGAGGCGCTTGACACTGTTGTTATGCTGGAGGAGGCGTTTTATAGGAATTTTGTCTTGATGCTTAGGACCTTTTCCTTTCTTTTCATATTTTAGAAACTTTCTAAACCTAATTAGCAACTCTAATTCCTCTTCCTCACTTATGTCCGACACCTTTCCCTTATTACCCGATTTACCGTTGATTGATGCTATTAGCGCTCCAGACTCTATCACTGAACTGCTTACAACATCACTCGCTGAATTTAACTGAAATTCATAAGCTTTGAGCTTTGAAAAAGCATTTTTTGGAGTTAGAAGATCCAACATATGCGATTCTCTCATAGCCGTTGTTTTCATCAAAAATCTACTAGGGAGACTTCTGAAAATCTTAACCACCATTTCTCCATTTTGCAAATCCATGTCTAGGGATGTTAACTCCGTAACAAGAGCAGTAAATCTTACATCGAATTGTTCTAGAGTCTCATTAGGCAACAATTTGAAACCATTAAACCTTTCCTTAGCAATCGAAAGCTTGTTTTCTTTGATTTGCGCTGACCCACCACATATTGTAGCCAACTTATCCCATATTTCCTTAGTTGTAGAGCACGACTTGACCTTATTGAATAAGTTATCATTATCACCAATGGCTATATGCAGAGTGTTCCGACCAACATTAAACAAATTTGCTCTACGACGCTCATCTGTAGGTGACTCATGCTTTGGTTTTTCAACATAACCATCAAGGGTCTTTTCTATGGCTCCAGGCGCTCTAGTGATGACCTTGAGAATTTGAATTGGCCCATCTGAAATGATATCACACATTTCATCATCACAAGAACAAAGATAAGTAAATGCTTTGACCTTCCATGAGTCATAGTTTGACTCGATCAACTTAGGTACTTTAGCAATGCCATGAATTATTTTTTTAAAGCAACTAATTTTTTTAAAAAAGGATCTAAACAAACAGTTATTCTTGGAAATTTAAAAATTTTAATTTCAACCGCTCTGATACCACTTGTTGGTCCCAAGTGGCATACGAAACGGTCTAAAAGGGGGGGGGGGAGTTGAATAGACCTTGAAATACTTTTCGAATTTTGAGACTTGTTTTTAGAAAGATAACTTAGACAATAGTTTTGAGTACTTGATCAAGATGGATCAGGCGCTCAACACTTATATCAGGGTTAGCACAACAAGAGTTTTGTACAAGTCTCTTAGAGTGAATAAATAGGCTCTTAGAGAATATTTGATTGCACGTGTTCAAAGAAGGTATGCTTTAAGATAATGTAAGAAGATAATAATGAGAAGTCATTGTCATGGCTGTGCTAGACCAACATCTTGAGAAGATATGTATTATATACCATAGCAAGTAGGAGATTGTTAGAATTATACCCTCATATGCTATAGAGAATTGATTGTATAGGACATAAAATTTGTAATTGAACTCTTTTTTTTTTTAATAATAAAAAGAATTTTATGTTGTTTCACATAAACCTTATTTGCATTTGTAAGTGGTGTAGAACGTCTAGTCCATGTAATCAAGGAAAAACTTCTACTCCAAATGGGTTAGGAATATTAACATAAGAAAGGTTTGATACTTGATCACTTACCTCGTTCGCAAGTTACAAGAATTTCAATTGGGCATTGAAACTCAGTAAAACTTGTATGACATAAGCTTTGACATGAGAGTGCCAGTCAAATAGTACGGGTTTATGTGAGCTTGTGTTATAGACGCACATCAGTGAACTGATGGGTTCAAACATGACTCACATCGATTCTGTCACATGGGTCTCACTATAAATGGTCAATGACAAAATCGATTGTTTGCGATACGTATGCATGAACCTTAAACCTGTAGGATCATGTTGAAGATGTAATTGTGACACCAAGTTTGTCATTAGAGTAGTTCAAACCAATTTATCTGTTGGTTGGGTCAACCTCGAAGTGCGACTTTGATGGGTAAGTGATAGTCTTAACCGATCACAAAAATAGGATTTGTTCTATCGTAAGTGAACGAGTATGTATTCTATGCATCAATGAATAAATGAGAGCAAAAGTCTTCGACCAAAGAAATGGAGCTTCTCATGTGAGACACAAGAGGAAGCTTAGTGATCTCATCTTATTATGACACATGCATATGATCAAGTCCTATAAGTTTGACAAGTTCGTGATTTTCACTTGACTGGGATACGAGTATAAAATGTTTAAACTCATACGGTATTCACAATTGAAAAAGTTTAGAATGATCTAATCGTTCGTTCTCTTTTGGGTTGCTATGTGGGGCAGTGACTGGTTAGGTATCACCCACATCTTTTGGTTTCCTACCTTTCCAATTGAGACGAGCATAAAAAGTCACACTAAAAGGATTTTCAATGAAAAACAATGGGATTAGCTCAAAGGGTATTTTAGGTATTGGATACCACTTATTTATTGAATAAATTATTTGAGACTGAATAATTAATTTTCCATTGGATGAATTAATCAATTATATGATAAGTTTAATTAATTACTTCCTTAGAGAAGTAAAGTAATAGATTAAATTATCATGTTAATAGATTAATTTATTATTTATTAGATAAATGTTTAATAAAGAAATTAAATGTAAGACTTGGCTTTGACTTTGGTTAATTACTTAAGTGATATAAGTATATCACTTAAGGGTTTTAACCTAAGTACTCACTACACTTTATCTCAGTAGTCTCAAAAGTAAAATTCGCTCATCTCTCTCTTCCTTCTAGCTATACTTAGTAGAAGAAAAAGGAGGAGTTTTCCAGCTGCTTTTCGGAAAAGTGATTGTTGGATTTTTTGCCCGTCTAGCCAATTTTGGACATCATTCTATGTAATAGATAAACTCAGTAGGAACAATCTTTTTCATATAAATAAAGTCGATTATCTTTTATAGAATTCTTTATTCTTAAATAGTGTTTACTTAGCTTAGAATAAAATCCTGAAGGATCTAATACAGCTATGGAACTATTAGGTTTATGTCCTCGAATGCCATTAGAGGATAAGAGATAATAAGAACATTTTGATCATGTATATTCTTTATTATAATAAAAGGCTCATTAGTTGTTTACTTTATTATTGGTATTTATATATAGTAATCATCTATAAGTCCATGCATACAAGAGTTAACTCTCTATGGCACTAGAGGAGTTCTATACTTGTGTGCTAATTTGATTTGCAAGTCAAGGATTCTCAATTGGGCATTAGAAATCACCAAGACTTGTATAATATGAGTTTTGACAAGAGATGTGCCTGTTAATCACTATGAAATAATGGAGACTCATATTATAGGTGCACTGATGGAAGTCATAGCACTCGGATATGACTAGCATCAATTCTGTCTCTGGGTTTCACTCTTTGACAGTCAATGATAGAATTGATTAAATTGTAATAGGTGTGTTTGAAATTTTGACCTGAGAAATCCAGTTAAAGATATACTTGTGACGTTAGGTTTGTCATTAGAGTAATTAAACCCAATTCACCCGTAAGTGGGGTCAACCTTGAACTGCAACCTAATGGGCAAGTAGTAGTCTTAACTGATATCCATTATCCTATGCATTTATAAGTAAGTTAGATCTAAAGTCTTCGGCCAAAACATACGAGCTATTTGAGAAAGACTTAATTAGGAAAACTCACTGATCTAGACTATTATAAATAAAGTATAAAGTCAAGTCTATGAGTTTGACCTAAACCATGACTCTTACTTGACTGAGATATAGAAACGAAGAGTTTTTATTCACAAAAAAATTACGATAGGAAAGATTTATAATGATCTAAATTATTTCAGCTTATTTGTGGTGGCAACGGGTCTCCAGCGGCTTAATACGCAACTGTGCGTGTGCAGGCTGGGCCTGCGCATGCATAGCTGTGTAATGCAGCTGGGTTGTCGAGGCGGATGGGCAGCACAGCGTGGCCCGTTGCCCGCGTATTAGGCACACTCAATTGCACGACAGCTGGGCTGCTGTGCAATTGGGCCTCATAGCGAGCCCTCCAATGTGTTTTTCAACACATGGGTCAAATTGACCCCGGGCTATTTTTTAATAAATTAATATTTTAGTTATTGATTAAAATTGGATTTATTGCAAAAATAAATAATTTTGTTCATTAAAATAGAGTTTTAAAATTCCAAGTTATCTAATTTTATTAATGTTGGAATTTTAAATGAAATTAGATAATTTCTATTATAAAATTAGTTTTAATGGACTTAGAGATAAGATTTATTAAAATTGGTTTTTAATATAAAATTAATAGGAGTCTAGAATGAAATGAATTTTATTTTCCTCAAGAATATGATTTCTATAATTAAATTTGAAATTTAATTAGAAATTAACATATAAATTTTTCTTGTGTTATATGATATACCATGTTTGACATGTTATGTGATTGGAGACACGATTCATGGAGTTAGGCTCGTTTTTTATGATGTATTTCCTTTTATGGATTGTAAAGGCCAAATTGAGACTATGTTGTATTTTACTTTCTATAGAATTTTTTATAGGTTGCTTATTA
This sequence comes from Buddleja alternifolia, assembly GCA_019426215.1. Classification (NCBI taxonomy): domain Eukaryota; kingdom Viridiplantae; phylum Streptophyta; class Magnoliopsida; order Lamiales; family Scrophulariaceae; genus Buddleja; species Buddleja alternifolia. The sequence continues at coordinate 21,260,985 of CM033404.1, read as the reverse complement.
CAAATGTAATAGTTAGAAATAGAATAGGCCCAAGGAGAAATTCAAGTCAAGCCAAGGAGATACGAGAAGGAGTTTTGGAAGCTTTAGTGTAGTTTCTTTTTTGTGATTGAGACATTGCTTTGGCTCAATCTACGTTTATAGTCCACGAATCATGTGTTGTTAGCTTTTTAGGATTGCTTTCAATTTATAATGATCAATGTTTATGTGCTATGAATAAATGGATTAATGTGCAAAGTGAGACATTATAATAATTAAATTCCCCCACATTTAAAATATTAAGTTGGTAAAGGGTACCGGGTATCCTGCTCTCCACTGAACTTAGGAAAAATTGAAATTATCTTTAATATATAATATCGTCCTTAAGCAATGGGGGTTATATATTGAAATGTAATTTTATATTTTTCTAAGAGCATATAATGTCGTTGGCCGAAACAAATTGCACCCCATATGCCATTAAAAAGTTGCAAGATGAAATTCAATTGTTAGACTAATAGATAGTCAGTGGGTTAATCTTAAATTATTCATAAATCAATAAGACTGTTAAAGGTTGCGATTTGATGAATAATGAGCAAAGGGATTGAGTCATGCATTTGATGTGTTGGTGTTGGACACACTTTAATAGAATAATTAGGCCATATATCGTTAAAAGGTTGCAACCTATTAAACTAGTTAAAGAATTCAATCACCACTACGAAGTCTATCAAAGATGACTTCCAAATTTTGCAGTGGGAGTTTGGAATTTCGAAAATGACAATTATGATTAAATCTGATAAGTTTATTTACTTTTCTGCAGTTATTTGCTTGTTATCTCTCTCATAATGACTATTAACCCATTATCTGTATTACTTAAAAAGAACACCTTGACTGGTCCAAACGATATGGACTGGCTCCGAAATCTATGGATAGCCCTCAATATAGAGTCATTGGAATATGTGTTGGACGCAGACATCCCAGCCATGCCGGCAAGGACGCATGCTAGTGAGGAGGAAGTCACGGCACATGAAAAGTGGGTCAAAGACAACATCAGAGTTCGTGGATATATGCCGGGCTCAATGACCAATGAGTTGCAGAGATCCCACGACAAGATGGCCTCGGCGAGGGAAATCTTGGCACACCTAGTAGAGCTCTATGATGAACATAATCGTACTGCTCGATATGAGATATCGAAAGCACTCTTTGGAGCCAATATGAAAAAAGGTGAGAAAGTTGGGGATCATGTACTTAAGATGATCTCAAGGATTGAGAGATTGGAGGCTCTCGATTTCAACATGAACCTGCAATTGCACGCTGACCTCATCTTGCAGTCACTTCCAAACTCCTTTTTCCAATTCGTAATGAACTTCAACTACAATGAGATAGAGTGCAATCTAGCTAGTCTGATGAACAAACTTGTCACTGAACAATCTCAATTGAAGCCTAAAGGAAAAAAGGTTGCGTTAGTCATCTCTTCTGGGCCCAA